>OX387715.1:63078368-63678368 GCA_947577245.1 Andrena bucephala | reverse complement strand
ATTTGGAACACGAAGCCTTGCGAATAATGGAAACGTATCGAGGACACATCGCAGAAGGCTTTGTCAATGCAGCTGTGCCATGTGTCGCGCCGTGTGTTATCGATTTCCATTCGTACAAGACGCCAATCTACCTAATTAACGGAATTTTTTCAATTATTCGGCCCTCCCATGTCGCCGAAAAAAATCTCTCGCGCTGGATCTTGAACTCGTAATTAGGCCACCGTTTCCTTCCGCATCGATCCGAGTAATTTCAATATACATATTCTCTATTTCATCAGGCTGTTCTTGAAGGAAAGGACACTAGCCAAGAATCTGATGTGAAACGTAATTTCGAGTTAAAAAGTTCAAGTGAACGTAGAAATTGTGTCTAAAGTAGAATCTGCTGCAGTAGTTTTAGTAAAATATTCGTCAACAAAATTTGTAAAGAAATGTCAAAGATGAAATGGAAAAGGGAATGAAAATTGATTTCAATTTTTGTTATCATTAATTTTCATTATATTATTTTATATGTGCTATTTGTAGTTCTGACTTGGATAATAGCTGGGCAGTTATTATCAGTCATGCGTTACCTACTGCAATTGGTTATACGTCGTATAGTCAATGATAAGTTACTTATTTCAGCAAAGAGTTCGATCAACAATGACATGCACAATATTTAGCCCCTGAGATATTTATTTGCTATTCATCAAGCGTATATAAGGTGATCCTAGGTACTTATGAAACCCATTAAAGACTTTATTACCTCCTGCTGAGATGTTGACGTATCCAGGCCTCTGGAGTGATAGATTCGTTGATAATTGTGCGATGGTGTGCAATAATGGTGTATGACGTTATCGAGGGCAAATTATTACGCACCGAAGAAACGCGATAACAGAACTAATCCAACGATCGATGTGCAGTGACTTTTTAACACTAGAGACTCATGTTTCTGAAATTTATTCGATCTTATGATCCTCCAGTGGAAAGCAATACTATTATGTTGGGATTTATGGGGCGATTCGTAAAATCAAGGACCAAATTACTTTTGAATGGAATTTTTTGGGGAAATCAAGTTCAAAGTTTTGACTTTCGTAATTTCTATGTATTATAGATTTAGATTAAAAAAAAATGAGACCAATTTGAAAAGTATAAGTATGTAAATATTTCTGTAATTATGCTCTTTATGGATTATAGTTGAGTTTCCACTGCAACTTGGTTTCCCTTTTTTTTGGAAAAGACAAAATCTGGAATTTGATCTTCTTGTAAATTTTTGAGTGGTGTGTTCAAAGTGTGTCATAGATTTATTAGGGCACTAACTATGTGCCAAATTTGAACCAAATCGGTCACCCAAACTTCATGCACTCACGAATTTATAAATGGGCTAAAAAATAACGTCCCAATATCCATAAACAGTTATTCATTATGTATTAAGACTGGGTTAGGTTTATAATTAGTGGTCCTATGCGTCTAAAAAACGAATATTAGCACTTACGTGCCACGGTGGAAATTGCAAATGTTTGGTAGGACTACAAAAACTGATGAGAAAAGTAGTTTACGATATTCAATTACCTATAGAATAATAGTAGTTGTGTTATATGTTTCATAATTTCAACTTCTTTTGTTGTATTTTGAATTCGATATAAAATTGACAAACATCTTTTTCCATTAAATGAAAATTTCACATCCGATAAATAGCATGAGCCATCGGTGGCCCACGTGACACAGTACGTAATAATTAGTTTTACTATACATACATATGCATTTACTTGTACACATTTTATGCGAAATTGAGGTAACATTGTAACACCATATTACCTGTCTTTTACATCGCATTCGCTAATACGTTATGTAAATGTTCCATATTCGACTACTAAATATTTATGGGCTGAAATTGAGATGTTCCTGTCAATTAAATATCGGCACTGTTCTCAGATAATCTCCTACATAGATTATTAACTGCTAATGGATTATTTTATATTAGAATAAAATATCTATGGACTGAAATTGATATGCACCTGTTAATTTATACACACCTTATAATTTTTATTAACTTGCCCAAAATCGGGGCACCTTCTCTTTTCTGCAGTTTATTATTGCCAAAATAATATTTCTGAGCAGATTCGTACGTAAGAGTGCGCAGATTTCTCAACGAAAGCAAGGAAAGTGCAGCTACACGTACGTAAGTGCACAGTAGAAACGCAATCTAGATTCGAGCGACCTAACAGAGTCGTACGCGCTTGGAATGCCAGATCGCTTAGAAAGGCGTCAATGAATCGAATCAGGGTGAACGCACTCCCTGAACTGATTTTCAGGTCGAAAGTCATGGTCACTCGTGGAGGAGGAATGCAACCTGTGAATTCCCCTTCGTAGTTTAGTTCCTTTACTCTATCGTGAAACCATGTGCATTTACTAAGTTCAATTGATTTGTTTGGGCCCATTTCATATAGAATTGATCTTATAACCATGTGTTTACTTGTATTATTTATTATTAATATATATATCACTTCTTTAAGAAAATAAAAATTCCAAATCATACCAAGAATAAAATATAACATAAAAGCTTGTTTTGACGAGGGAAGATTCCTAACCCGGAAATTCAAAACATTATAAATCTTTGGGGATGTACGCTTCGTAATGTATAACACAAAATCGGAAAATAGCCGGATTTTCAGGGGTCAGTTTCAACCCCTTAGAGTGAATTTGGGCAGCAAAAAAATTGCGTAATAGGTACATATCAATTCTTTAAATATCCCCAGTTTCAGGATTTTTGAATTTCCGGATTAGGGACCTTCCCTTGTGAAATTATGAACCAGAATGAAGGCCATACAATTGACTAACGACGTATTCAGTGTTCAAGGGTTAAAGAAAATGCTTCCTAAGAATAACATACATACTTACCTTTTCACATTTTTTTAGTGCTCCCTTCCTTGTTATGCAATTCATCAACAGAAATGGCCATATACACTGTTATTGCTAGAAGTTTGAAATTATTTTCCGATTTGCATTAAAATCACGTTTCCTTCGCAATCGAAGTAAATAGCCACACTTGCACTCCTCCTGATTTGAATAAATTTTTATTGAAATTTATACGCGAAGAAATTACTTAAGTATGATTGTGCAACGAGGAAATCTGTTTTCCTCCAACTTTTGAACGACAGTGGTCATACATTTTCGCTAAAAGGAATCAACAAATTATCACTCGTTTCGATCGTCACGAAATTTCGTGTGACAAAAACTATCGTAGTCATATCTGAAATTTATTAAATAAAAATACAAAACACATTGAATTGCCCCTTTAATGAAGGATCAGATAAATGCACTGCTGAAAGCTTGACAGACAGTCCAACATAGAAATAAAAATCACATCCCCAATATGATCTTCCTCTTTGTTCGCGTTGCAACGTATAGGGTGGGCGAGAAAAATGCCAGAATTTTCTCACAGATCTAATATTAACCATAGATCGAATTACACGGAGTGCACCTACAGGTTGTTATAACGCGCGCGTACGTTCATCCTATTATCTCCAGCTACCGCGAGCCTGTATAGAGGTAGCTCTTGCTCAGTCGTTGGTTTATTCAGTAGCTGCATGCATCATCCACGGAGCCAGCATTATCGTTCGTACATAGGCAGTCTATCGCGTTAGACGGCGAATAGGACGATTGGAAGGAAGGATGGCCGCTTATCATCGATTCAACGCGACAATCGTGAGAGTGAACGCGAGTGAGAACTCGTGGAAACTTTTCAGCGCACGCGGAGAAATTATTCAGACGAAAGTTGTGCGATTTAAAGGGGGTCGCGCGACGTGTTCACTTTCGAGAGAGGCTCTGCTCTCTGCTGACTATCCGCCAGCGGGGACTATCGCTGGCAAACGTCCTGAGCGTACGCGTGTGCGTGCCTATCTTTTGATTAGTCATTATTATGCACGCTACGTACGTCAATATCTCCTGTTGGCAGTCATCGAGTGACTCGGGTCTTCGTACCCTCTACAGAAGTCTAATTCTGATTTATCGTGTTTCCATTCGTCCCGTTCGCCTTTTAGCGGTTGAATAATCGCATTAAAAGCAATGGAAGCTGATTACCAGCGTTGAGCTTATTATGTTACGTGAGTTGTATTGCGTGGATTATTTTATTGGTACTTGTAATTCTTGTTTGGCACTGTTAGTGGGGAGGTGTTAGTAGTTTAATAGAAATTATTGGATAAATCTGGAACAAGATGCGATCGTTTTTCTCAATAAATATTTAGGTAGACTTCTGTTAACTTATTCACCGGCACGTGTTGCGATCGATGGCAATCTCTGGGTGGACAATGATGAGCAGCTAAAGACGAGTTAACTCGCCTTGTCCGCAACAGGAGCGAATATGTCTTATTAATATTTCTGATACAAATAAAATGATAAAAATGCAGGTAGAAGGATTCAACGACGAGACGAATTTTTATTTTATTTTACTAACCATGTGTGCCAAAAATGGCAAAATGCATCAAAAAGGGGAAAAACAGTAGAAGCTATAATATTGCTTCTGCAGTGGAAATGAGAAACAAATGATTATATAGGTATTATCTTTCACAAGATGCGTAATTTTTAAACGATTTTATTCAGCTTCGATCCTCTGTATGTTTGTTTGTATGGTTCAAATCTGGCAACTCAAATTTAACCCACTTCGAACTTTGCAGGCGTGCGTAGTTTGGATGACAATACAATATTTATAAAAAAAAAAGTAACTCTGGTGAAAAAATTACCCAGTCATCAATAAATATAACCGATAACCACAAATCCAAACGACTTGAAATCAGCCACTCGCGTTCTGGTCGCTAGTTGCATCGCAATTTGAAATTAAGTTAAAAAAACTATAAAATGAAAAATATATAAAAAAAAAATTTTATGTTAAACGATTTTATTAAAAATGCACTAAAAACTAAAAAATAATTATTTTCTTGTACTGCAATTTTGATGGTGTTTTTCACTTTAAATAAAATCGTGGAGCAGGGTATCTCACAATAAATTCATTTCGACGCTTGATGCTGTATTAAATTGATTCATATTCTAATATGAGAAACATCCTACTGTACGATTTTATTTAAAGTGAAAAAACACCATCGAAATTGCAGTACAAGAAAATAATTTTTTTTAGTTTTTAGTGCATTTTTAATAAAATCATTCAACATGAAATTTTTTTATATATTTTTTTAATGTCAGTGACGAGTTAACTCGTTTTACCCATTAAAGTGGCATTTTCAAATGACGATTTAACTCATCATACCCAATGAGGTGATATTTTCAAATGACGAGTTAACTCGTCTTACCCAGTGAGGCGATATTTTCAAATTACGAGTTAACTCGTCTTACCCAGTGAGGCGATATTTTCAAATGACGAGTTAATTCGTCGTCATCGGTTAAATGGTTAAGAAACTTTTGTAATGCATAGCACTGTGTGCAAATTTTTATAATGTATAGTATGGAAAAATCTGCTGAAACTGCGCTATCGAAGAGTTCTGTAACTGTGCTGGGGAAATATGTGAAAAATGCTTGAAAGGAAACGATCGTTCATGTAAATGAAGCGTTATTAAGTCTTAAAAGGAATAGTGTAATACTCGACTAGACTCTTAACGACGTCTCTTTGTGAGCAGTTGATGACATTCGCATTAACTGATTGCTGCACTTCTTATACAGGGTGTTTCACTAACACGGTGCAGGTGATTCTTGGTATATCTATTGCAGGTATCAGTCTGACTGAACTTCGCCTTTGCTTTTGTCTTTGTTTTCTTTCTTTCTTGCTTATCTGCTTGTGTTGTGCAATAAATACATTTAATAATATGAAGCCTTTGCAAATGTAACTGGATAATAGTTGCCTACAAAAGGCACTTTTATTGTAAGGTAAGTGCGGGTAATAAGGCCCACCTAAGGATCTATAATTTTTAAAAAAAAAACTTGTACATATTCTTAAAACTTTTTTTTTATAGAATTCTGTGGACATTACACTATAAACTGTAATATTTGTAACAATACATGAACACAACAAATACGAAAATTAATAGGTTTTTAAAAACCTTGTAAATGGGCTTTGTTCGTGTAGTGCAGGTAATAAGGCCCACCTATTTATTTCTCTAGAGGTGGATGGCATGGGCTCTTGTTCACACAATCTTGTCTTTTTTCTTCTGGTTATCTCTTCTCAATATCGTTCCTGCTTTGGAATGGGTCTCTGGTTACTTCCTGAGCCTTAAAGCCCACTTAATATTTTGGAGGGCCTTATTATCTGTTTTGTCACTTCCTCGTTGTCGAGGTTATATGTTAAGCGTGCACTTTACAAAATCGTCAATTTTCTGGGAATACGTTGCCAATATATGTACTTATACATACCTATAGTTGTACAGTAATTGGATAATGAGTACTTCCAATACAAAACCGAGAAATCGACGTAATTCTTATAATTGTAGCAACGCTAGTTGCCGGCGAAACATTTCCTGAATTTCCAGCCGACAAATGTTATATTAATCGCGCGGAAACTCTTCCAATGACCATACATTTCGTATGTAATAAAAGCAATAAATTACACTACCAGTATTGTAGATTGACCTACCAAGCATAAATGACAGGTGGGCCTTATTACCTGCCGGGCCTTATTACCCGCACTTACCTTATGTTAAATAGATTTTTCAGTAAGTTTCAAGTTCAGAGATCGAAATAAGGGTAACGCTTCTGTTGATAAAAGAATATCAAAAGAAACAAAGCCCTATATCCTCACAAATTCCTTGAATTTTGGTGTAATACTTTAAAAGTGCACTTCTGTAACCCAGAACTTTTAAAAAACGCAAACGGAAAATCGATTTTTCTAACTCCAGACCACGTGAACCACTAGTAGCACGCGATGTCTACTGCAAGGGAAGCCCTCATTAACCGGTTAACTGGCAATGTATCATATATGATCAAAAAAAAATCTGGCCAATTCTGCTTATGTATCATATATGATCAAATGGAATAACTTTTTTGATTTTCAAACGATTTGAATGAAACTTGGTATGTAATAGTTTTTGGGGTCGCTGAATCTGAATTTGGCATTGGAATTTTAAATTTCAATATGGCAGACTCAATATGGTAATTTTGTAAAGACTCAATTTAGTAAAGAATTGAAAATACTCACCACTAAATCCTATTTTTTAGGGGTTGGGGGTGTCAGATGAAAAAAGTAACCCCCGGAATCGATTCAGCGACTCAGAAAACCCCTGTATACCAAATTTTGTGTGATTCACTTAATTTTTTGATGTTGCCAGTTTGGGCACGAATATTAAAAAAAGCCGTGCCAGTTAACCGGTTAAAGCACGAAGCACATTCTTTGAGTTTTATGTAATTAAATATTTAGATCAATTTTCAAAGTACTGCCGCAAACATTACACTGTACTACGACACTCAACATGCTAAGTACCTATCAGAACATTTTCACCTAATACCAATTTAATGTTGTCATTGAATTACAGAAGACCTACAAACATCTTCGCCAATTCTTTGAATCCCGACTCAATATTTTAATTGCATAGTTTTAATATTCCAAACTTTAAGAAAACAAAAATAACTAATCGATTTTTTTACCCCGGACGCGAGACTACTTCTATCACTGTATAAAAACAGAGAGACTGAAGTTGAACTTGTCGTAGGTGTTTCCACGTATCGAATCGCTCGCTTGCTAGCATCGTGTCCTACAAAAGTGTAGATACGCTGGCTTACATCGATTTTTCCCTAAGGTCATCTCTCGAAATACCTCGTCGCGAAATAAGGAGGGTGCACCTCTTGATAAGGGTGCGCATTTGATCGCGAATCTCTATATTGTTCCTCTTTCTCCGCCATTCTCTCGATCGATGTGTTTTTGTGTCGCGTCAAAATGTCATCCCTCCCTCATTTCTAAAGAAAGAACTTATTTCACCGGGAACGTATGTTACAATCATTATGATTCCTACATGCAATTTTTTTATGTTAATATATTGAAGGAATAACGGATTATCTTTGATCTAACTTGTTTATTCGATATAAGTAATGGCCGGATTGCATGTCCCTTTAGCCTTGACAAATATTTTAATGCTCCATTTATAACAGTTTAGAGATTTCCTTCCTCCTAAAAATCATTACAAAATATTAATTCTACATAAAGTTAGAAGGTACGAGAAAAATTCATTCTTGGGGAGGGGGCTACATTTTTTTTTAATATAGTGGATGAATTAATTTGAAATTTTGAGAGAACATTCTCATATACTATTTATCGTGGGATCGTGGATTTTTCTCATTTTCTCATTTATTTTTATTTTATTTTAAGAAAATTAAAAGGTTTTATGTCAAAAATGAAATTTTCAATTTTGCATGGTAGGCATTTTGTTATAAACAATTATTTCGTAAGCAGCCAAGTCAATTTTAGTATCCATTGTCAAAATTTCAAGTTAATTTATTCATTAGATCTCGAAATAATCATAGAACAATTTTTTTCGTACGGATCAACTTGAAGAACAAAGAACTTCGCCTGAAATTAAAATTTTGCAATGATCTTTGCTTTATATTACTCCTCAAAGCCTGAACTTTTAGTAAATTAATAAATACCCTAGTATCACTAGACTCTGTGACCTGGCAAACAGATAGTTAAAATAAAACCTTGATCTGTTTCATAGAATACACGAGATATCAATTAATAGGACACGTGATATTTCTTTTGTACTTTTCACTTGTATTAACATTCTAGACCAATTTTCTATTAACAAATTACCAGAAATTAATTTTGCGAATGCAAAAATGAGTAACACTAACGTAGGTACTCATACATGCAACTATTTATGGATTCGAATAAAGTGTGCAAAACCGTCAATTGGCACGTCACTGTACAGTGAATTAAAGTTCTTAAAATGAGGCTATTGTATCATAGAGTTCGATACCTTTTCTGTTATTTTTGCTGCCGCAAAGATAACATTTTTCGGTGCTCAATACTTTCAGGACACAATGTCGATCGATAATAATGCTACAATGCGTACTGTGTCAGAAAGCACACCTCGTGTGAACTGATAATAACACCTATACGCTTACATAACAGTTGCAATGTAGGTCGAATGGATTGTTAGAACGGAGCTGCTTCGAAGCGAAAGAAATCTCCCGTTCCTCTCGTACGAAGTCTTCACGTTTATAATAAAATGTTGATGCATCATTCTAACTTATCGTCAATGACGCCCAGAAATTAGTGGTGAAACTTTGAGGATTTATTTCATAGCTATACAGCAATGCAGTCTTCAATGCGCATGCTCAACTCCAAAAAGACAGAAAATAGAAAACTAGAAAGGGCCACTGCCAAACATTGAATCTAAGCGTACTGTGCAATGCAAAGGGCTGGTGGCTCCGCCCACTTTTGTCTGCGCCTGCGCATTGGAGACCTCAATATTGTTCAGTATACCTGTACTCGCTTTAAAGATAAAAAGGTTTGTATGGTCGTATATAAATGGAAATATCTACTTTTTTGTACTCATATTCTAGTTTTTCAAGATCTCCAATCGATTTGTAAAATTTAATTTGAAAATTTACCAAGTGCTTAATCAAGTTTATAGATGTTCTGACTTCGGTGTATAGATTCAATGCTACGTAATAGAATGTCAAAGTAACAAGCAGAAGAAATATTGTCATTACTTCTATACTATCTATTACTGTATTTACTTGTCACCTTGCCAAGCATTCTTGTGAAACTCTACTGCAGATAAAAAGCGTTTACTACTCGAAAACGAAGTTTTCCCAGCATATAACATGATCATATAAGATTTCTTTGTATCTTCAAGGTGAGTAAAATAAATTCTTCAAGTTTGGCCACTTATTTCTGGGACACCCTATATAATAAAGGTAGCTATCTCTAACAGCGACCTCGTTCACATTATCGGCTAACTTGTGTTTTTATTTCTTCGTCAAAAATGTGGTGATTGAATGTGTTCAGTGTTTAATATGTTAACAAATTTATTCCCTATTAGTTTTAGTAATGATAAATTTGTGCGATTATTCATTGGCGCAGGAATTAATATTTGACGAGAATCTTGCAAATATTTTAATGAAAGAACATTTGTATTTTCTCATATATATTTCCCTCGAGATATGTTAATTGTACTAAATTCCACTAATAAATAATGTAAGCAAGCAATTTCCAGTGAACGAGTCGACGACCACTTGAATATGAAATGTAGTTTGCTTCTTCAGACTACTGTACTGTTATCATTGCAAATATTTTTGAAACGTTAAAATGAGTCAACCTTGCATCGCGTTCGAGTTTCTGCATTTACATGAAACGACCTTTAAGCCTCGTTTAAAGCACTAGAAACAGTTATCTTACGACTCGAGGCTATCCTACCGAAACTTGTTTCTCGTTGTAAGAGAGAAAACGCTTTGCGATTAGTCACATTAATCTCCTCGCATCTATCATATCATCGTATACTGTATCATTACGATATTCTATCAGGAACGTTGAATGTGAAGGCAATATGATTGAATACCGTGTGAAACTAATAAAGGCGAACAATTTTATATTATACTACGAACAAGTGTAATTTTATACTGAGAAATATTTTGACTTTTTTTTATATATAAATTTGGTAATTAATAATAATTTTTAACACACTGTTAATTCTGAGAAAAGTTTAAAATTATTTGCTTCAATTTCTCCATATAAGCAGTGCGATACAGTTAATTATGTAATTTAAAATATAATTATGATTATTGCAATTAGTGCTGAATTCTGATATTTCACCGATGGAAAAACATTTTAGATATACTTATGCTAACTTTCTTGTATAGTAAGTATAATAAAATTTGCACTGTAATCTTCAGAAATATTTGTCAAAATGCTTCAAGTATTAGTAGTACATTTTCCAATACCATTGAAGTGAAAATGTATTAAATTAAATTGAATTATGTTAATTCTTTCGTGTGACAGCAAATGTCAGAAATGTGTCAACGTTGGTTTGTAAAATTTCTGAATAGACTATTAAAAATAGAGCAGATGGAATTGCACCCAGCTATAAAATTTTAGCACATTTACCATTCTCCGCATGCTTCATCCATAGATTTTCACGTGTTTCATGTACTACAATACATTTTGGATAAAAAAATATTCAGCGGCGCTGAAGAAATGACAAATGTCCAGTTTTTAACTCTGAAGGCAAAGAATTTTGCGATACAAAAATGAAAAAGTTGCTTGAAACACGAGGGAAGGTTGTTTTTCATAATTACACGTGATATACTGAACATGTATCTATGAACAAAAATTTTCCTTGATATGTCAAACATTTAAATAGTATAGAATCTTTACATTCAACTAATATAATCATTCGATAGAAAAAGAAGAATAAAACCATAAAATCGTCCCATAATTCTAATTTACCGTTTTTAACAGACCTTTGAAAAATTATTTTCAAAAGGTTTTATCTAGCAACTGAAACTTTTTTTATTTTGAAGAATATACTTCTGGCTAGGGAGAAACCCAGAAAATTGCAAAATCGACATTTTTTTAGAAAATACCGACACTTGAAGTTTGAAATCACTTTTTCCCCTATATTTTTCGCCCTTTCAACGCCTTTAAAAATGATCAATTTTCAATTTTTTTTGTAATTTTGTCTTACTTCCCCCCTAACCAGAAGAATATTCTTCAAAATACAAAAGTTTCAATCGAATAGGATAGTAACTTTGGGAGATACAGGTCCCACCAATTTTGAGAACACTGTTTCGAGAAAAAAGTGATTAAAGTTTTACGTGAGTGCCGAGTGGCCGGTTGTTACCAATACATTTGCCGCTATTCAAATGCCTATAACTTCGGGAATTTTACGGATTTCAACAAATCCTTTTAAACACGTATTCCTAAAAGATTGAACATTCGAAAAATGAAATAAAAAAAATCGATTTTTAAATCGGAACCTCCCCTTAAGTGCCACAAAACTTTTGAACTCGACAAATAAAACCATCCTGGGAAGGGAAAACCTCATACTGTGAATTCATTTCACAACTCTAAATTACCCTTTTGAGCAACTTCTCCACCATCGTGCATTTGGAAAACCGCCTGCCACAAACGAAGCTACATTTTCAGTAGGCTGACTCGATCCAGTGTATATTTTTAATTAGGCACACAACGAATGTAATAAAGAGGTGTTTTGAATGTCCCTTAGTCTATCTCACGAGTAGAGCTCCCCAAGTGTAACGCTCACTTTTTAATGAGCCTTTGCCAGTTTCTAGAACTCGTCAAACCCAATACGTGAATATTCCCTTTTAGGGGTGGACGGCTAATAGTTTACGAGATATTAACAATTAATATCTCGGCCTTGCGGCCTTAGGAAATGTAAACAAACGATCTACATATGTACAGGTATTATTGGAAGAAACCCTGCACATTAATCTTATGAACTTGCAAGGTAGAAGTTGATCATGCATCAGGAACCCGACGCTTAGATATTTATATATTCTAAAAGAAAAATTACTAAAAGTGCTTATTAATATGAACATTCGGAATAGTTATAAACCTTATGTGGATAATGACCCCATGCACAAATCACGAATAGTTCAAAGATATTTACTGTACAATTGAATACATTGATAGCAAAAACGGACTAACCCCCTTTTGTTGCGAAATTAAGTTAATAGCAATAATGTATTCCAATAGGTTGTATTAATCATATAAAATAGGAAAAATTAATTTTTTTCGATGTGGGTCAGTCCGTTCTTGCTCTCAATGCCTCGATTTTCCAGAGGTAGGTATTGCACCCTCCTCCAAAGTCACCGGATTTAAATCCGATCGAAAATTGATGGAATTACTTAAATCATCGAATCAGAGCACCACCTATAAAGTCGAAAGGAGAATTAAAATTTCAATTGACAGAAGAATATTTATAACCGTTCCGTTAGAATATTTATAAAATTATTTCTGGTATGCCCAAACGATTAAACCACGTATTTAAGCAAAAGGGTAATCCAACAAAATATTAAAATTGATGTAATTTTGACAAAGTAGGTGTATGTATATTTTACATAAAAGTATTATACTTTGCAGAGTGTCCGAAAATTTTCGCGACGTCAAAATTAGGCATTATTTCGCTTACCATTGATTAACAAGAAAAGTGTATAAATTAAATAAATGTTATGTTTTTAACAACGAGAATAAGTGTACTTAATCATAAAAAACAAGGCATTCCTGATTTCCAGAATTAGTACAGACACACGATATTTTCAAGTACCACTGTGCCCGAATATTAATGCGAGTCACTGTACCTACATGTAATGGGAAAGGAGCAAAAAGAAGACTTCTCACTGAGGCAAAAGCATTGTGATTTAAATCCACACATTTGTAATTATATTTTGGAAATATAAAAAATACGATTCTATACAGCAAGGAATAATAAACATTTAACGAAAAATAAACACATTAAAATCCGCACAATAGTTCTTGAAAAAAAAAATTACGAAAATAGGCCTCTTTTTCGATCGACAAAGTAGAATGAACCCTTAATGATGGAAAACGAAATTGCTTATGCACCGTGCTAATATATCATGGGTCAAAATAGACCCTATATCCGTCGTGCAATCAAGTATCAAGGTCTCCAAGGGTTAAATGCACACGCTCCACTCGCCAGATAATTAGTCAAAATAATTAGAATGTTCCGCATACGTTGTTCAGCGCAACAGGAAGTATCTAGCTAACTAATCTAGTTACAACTGCCTTTCAATCACCCTTCCTCCTCTGTTATGGGGATTTAACCCCAGTCCCTAGCAGCGATGATAGATCTTTCGAAGAAGGTCGAGCACGGAAATGGATCGACGGTTGGTTAATTAGCCTCCTCGCGGCGATCGATGATCGTGACTGGCAAGCTCCATGGAATTTGGGACAAGTTCAGCAGGATCGCCTAAGCGAGTGGCTCGGGTAGAAGCTGAAGGCGTCGGGAAGGTCGAAGGTGAAAAGCGGGAACCCGTTAAGCCAGAAAAGTCCCATCGTGGCGAAATGCTCCCCGCCATGCAGGATACGCGATCGCAGCTGAATCTCTCGCCTCATCTGTTATACGTTTCCTCTATCGTTTTTACTTTACCGTTCCGGTCAGCGACGGGGAATAATAAATCTCGCTTATGCGCAAGATCCGTCAGATTCACTCAGAGAAGACAGTTTTACTCGCGGCGAAGCTCCGATTTCCAGACGATCCCACTGATCCTTGACTTTTCTGCGCACCTCGGAGCGTGCTTGAGGGAAAATCTGGATCGCGAGAGAAAAAAATGCTTTTAAACGTGTCACGGAGGGTTCTTGAGGAGTTGGTAGGATTTCTACGAATAGCGTATAGGTACTGTAAAATTTCCATTGTCAATACGAAGTTTTGGATAATGGAGGACTCATTTTTCTAATGTTCATCGACCTGTATTTTCGGGATTGTGACTTTATTTGTGGAATTATTTTATTATTTCCTCTTTGAAGGAAATGTAAAAATTGAAATTGGAAATGTTGAAATTGTTTTATTAACGAAGGTAGCAAAGAAAAATTTATATTCAGAATTTCACGATTTCTGTAGCCTTTAGGTAAGTCCGGGATAGTCGGTTGACCTAACATAAAATGGCTATTAAAATTAATAGGTATTGATATTATTTATTTTACCAGAATAAACCCAATATGTTCAGAATTTCATGCTGATTAAGAAAATCTGGTCGATATTTGCTTTAAAACAATATTTGCTGAAAATCGGGTTGGGAAAGATGATTTCCGTTGGGAGAGCCCACTTACATAATTATTCATGAAAAAATGCCAAAGAAGAAAGCAAAATTATTTGAGTGAATACTACAACTACAGATTTATTGATATTTAATTTGGTTACGCTAAACAAGGAAAGAACACATCAATCAAAAAGTGAACTATTTACCTACTAGCGATTAGCAAAGCAAATTAATACAAAAGTGAAAAAATGCAATAAATAAAAAAAATAATCCCTCACAAAATATTGTAAATTTAACTGATAGAATAAAAGTCTAGAAACTAAGTTATCTCTTACCCACAATTTGAAAGTGAACCATCTGTCCCAATGACAATTCAACCATCTCTCCTTTCTGCAGGGAGAGATGCTCTTCTCGTTAGCTTTGAAAGGAAGAGTTAATATGGGCAAATACTTTAGCTGCATTGTCCCTCAATATCTCTACTATCTTATCATCCAAAACGTTAAACGAAAATTAACTTAGAAGTATATTTTAAACACGATTCTGTACACTACTATTTTATAAAAGAGGTTAAATGTAATCTCAACTTATTTATACATCCAGAAAAACACAGAAGGAAGCGAGATGACGCTATTCATTAAATTGTTTGGCTGCTAGAGTAGCTATTATTCTCTAGGTATCCTAAGGGTGAATTCTCGTGTAACAACCCCCAAAATTTATTAATTTTTTTTTATAATTATAGTTAATATTGCATTAAACTCTTTTGAGATATAAGGAGGCATCTTTAAACTTGTAGAATTTTTTTTTATGTCGATCCTTCTTATTATTTACTAATTATTGTGGAATCGTGTTAAACTCTTCGACGATGTTGGCGTCAGGTGTAGCACTTGTCAGTCATCTGATTGTAAAAAGAAGAAAAATTTCTTAAAGTTAAATAATTTACGTTGTGACCGGACTTAAAATTTTAATTTTAGTTTTTATTTATAATACTTTTTTCGCCGATATAAAGAATAATATGACAAATTTGTCTAAGGAAAAAACTTACTTTTCTTTCAAACGCTATAACTCTTTCAATTTTTCATTTTTTTTCTTTAAAGTTGACCAATCCCAGCGTAAACTATCTAACTCTAAGAAACTTCTATTTTTTTTTTGCAATAAGATGACTGTGATAGGTGTGTCACGTGCGCAACGAATGGCCAGGTCAGGGAAGGTTTAGTGACAAGATCCAGACGCGGTCCTGAGTGTTGGCCGGGCTTTTTACCGAACAACCAAGGCGGAGACCTCCCTCGAGCTCGGCGCGCTCATCTGGTCAGGGACTAGGCCGTAACCCTTGGGCACAAGAGCGGTCCTCGAAACTGTGACACCCAGGGATTTTCAAGGCTACGCTGCGATGTCTTTCCGCCGATGCCAATGTCTGGTCTTCGTCAGCGCTGTACGTTGGATCGTGGGAATGTTTGGGCGAAACCGCTCTACCCAGAATTTAAATACGAGTTTTTCGGCGCGGAGCGTCAGTTGACACTTTTGTTCCAAGCTAGCAAGTTCACTCGTGCTAACATAGTAATTATATTCGCACTACTGAAGTCCCTATCCCAGATGTAAATGGCTTAAATGTCATGACTCAAAAAGAGGGACACCAGTTTATTAATAAATAAATATATAAACAGATATTTAACTGTTGTTATTTGTAACATGTGCTGCACATCCCGCCAACAGGAGTTACATCGTCGAAGAGGTGGACAAGATTCCACAATAATTAATAAATAATAAGAATGATCGACATAAAAAAATATATTTTCTGCAATTTTAAACATGCGTTCTTATATCCCAAAAGAGTTTAATCCAATATGACCAACAGTTTTTTTATAAAAAATCTCAAATATCAGTTACTTTAGGTGCTGTTAGATGAGAATCCCCTCTTAAGGATGTATTGGACCTATTTTCAAAATAGTGCCAAGTTGATGAACATTTGTGAGATTGTTCTTTTTAATCTTCCTGATGTGCTGCAAAAAATTTTAACGAATTCACAAAACGGTTACTGAGTTGTAACGATTTTAATTTTCACTGATTTTACACGTACTCTTATGGAAAGAGACGATCTTGACGGATAAACCATCAGAAAAGATGTTGAAGAAACAGTGCCAATGTTTTCAACTTTTTTGTACATGCAGTATATGGGTAGATGAAAATATCTGCCGAGTTTCAATTGTTTTCACTACACCGTTTTAAAGAAATAAATTATAACTTGTGAAAATTGTGAATTCTGGAAATTTTCACTGCCAAAAGTTTAGCAGATAATGCTTGAGAAAGCATTTGTAAAGAGAAAAATACGTTCCTAGGATTAAAAATAGATTAAATCTAGATTTACTATGCGTAAGACGTAGATATTCAAGTATTTCAAATTTCATATACTTTTGTCTGATATTGTACGTCCGATACACCTTAAGGGGGGAGCCTAGTGTAGCGGGGCGAAGAAACCGATTTTTTTTTTGCATAAATCAATAGTTGAACGTCACGATAATATGCTCCCAAAGCCGCAAAACAAAATTCGAAAAATTAAAGCGGATGTAGCCGGTTTTGCTACGAAGCACCAGGTTATCAGAAAACTTGAAATGTGTTTTTCTCGAAACGACACTTTTACAATCTGCGGGCGTGTAACTCCAAAAATATTCAACCAATCGACTTGGCCACGGATATTTGTGAACATTTTCTTCACAGACCTTAGTTATTGGCATAATGATATTGTTTAAATAAATAACTTTTTTTACACATTTAAGGCAAAATTTCGTTGGAAAAAGTGAACTTTTTTTCAAGAGGTCGCCATTTGTTCAATTTTGCATCTTTTTGCATGAATTTATACGATTTGTGCGTGTACTCATAAACTAAACAAAAATTGTTCGATTTTTGGTTTTAGATGAATACAGTAGACGCTACGTTGCCCGCAGTGGAACAATTGCGTCGCCAACGGACTGGGCATAAGCCCGTATAACTCTGTTATTTGCTGCTCTTTTTTAATAAATTTTTTTTTATATCTACCTTAATCTGATAATACAATATCCTGAAAGTTTCAGTAAGATCGATTAAATACTTTCTTTAAAAAAAATTCCCGAAAAATGCCTCGATTTTCAGCTAGTTACACCAGGCTCCCCCTTAACGCGCTGTTACGTCTAGAAGCTGAAATATAGCGACTCAACTAACTCTCCTGCCCGACCGACTCACCCGGATTTGCCCTATAGTGGTTAACGAATATTTACCTAGTTAATAGATACCCACTATAGTTACCTAGTGGTTAACGAACTGTGTAAGTTGTAATACTACTAATGGTCAAAATATCTACGTGGCTTTCCATTCCATTGCGTTTCTGCATATCCCAGATATTCGTAATTTAGTACGACGATTCACTAATAAACATCTACATCTTTTTATACAAATAACACATTTCGGATTAAGAATATACGTTTCACGTAATTAGGAAGAAAATAAATATCAATTCTCATAGCTTCACATCCGCTAAATGTAAGACACCTTGGAGTAAGTTCTCCGATATCTGATGAGATCGTGCACCCAAATCCCAATCGAACCAGACAGTTGCGCTGAATACCGACTGGATTACCGCGAACAATTAATACGCGCTGGATACACCGCACCCTCCAAGTATACACCTTTCCCTCCAAGTATTTTTACACATTCCGACCAGCAGATATGCTCTCATTCATTCCAGCGGTTTACGGTCCGTTGCACTCGATGGATCGTCCATTTCACGACGCGCGGAAATCGGACCGCGTCTCCTTCGAATCGTGGATCTCCGCGCGGCGCACTAATCACCGAACGAGTCAAGGGGGAATTAAACATTCGAAGCAAACAATACGCGGCGCAATGCTGCCCACAGAGGAGATTAACAAGATTCGATCGGCAGAAAGATTCTAGAGGAAGATTGCGCGGGCCGCCCTAACGAAACGCGAGCGAGATGGCCGCCACCGCTGCGCTCTAACCGGGGAAACTTAACGGCGCGTAGATCCGCGCGAAATCGAATATGGAAGACGATGGCGCTGGCATCAGGCGTTAGATATATTTAATATCCGTCTAATTAACGTTCCGTGGCCCGTCTATAAATAGCGCCGCGCAGCAGACCGGTATTGTCAGGATTATACAATTATTTCACTCGCAGTAGCGGCCGCGCGGCGTTCAGCAATTAAAGTCTTACGCGTTCGGACGGTTCGCTGCCGGGATTTCGTTGGGACGGGTAGATGCTTATCGGTGAACGGCATAATGCGTGAATGAATTTTCCGTCGGGCTGTGCGGTGTCATACGGGGGAAAGGGAGGGAGCGGACACCTGTTAAGGCGACTTGCGACGTTGCGGCAGCAGCGAAACCAGGAATGACGAATGGCAACCGATGCGTCACGAGGATCGCGCGGAGGAATACAAGTCCGAGGAATCCTTTCACTCTGTCTGCGGCCCTCTGTGTCTGTGTCGCGGTAGCAGCGTGAACCGTTCACGTTAACACGTGGCTCCTCGCGTGACACCGACTGTGATTCCAGAGATTCCGTGTGTTATTTCGTCCTGTGTGCACGCGCCTTTTCGTTCGATATGTGCGTGCGGGCTGTGCGGGGAACGCCTATGGGCGTTCAGCGAGTATGGTTAATGAATAGGGCTGAAGGATTTCCGCACACCGCGTGTGCCCAAGGATTTAATTCTGCAAAATTTATTTCTCAGCGCTAAAAGGGTTTAGTGGGTGTATGGACTCACGATTTGAACGAAGAAATGTTTGGAGGCGTTGTACAGTTATTGAATAATGCAGGGAATGACTTATAACTCCTGATTCAACTCAATCAT
The DNA here is from genome assembly GCA_947577245.1 of Andrena bucephala. Taxonomy (NCBI): domain Eukaryota; kingdom Metazoa; phylum Arthropoda; class Insecta; order Hymenoptera; family Andrenidae; genus Andrena; species Andrena bucephala. The sequence continues at coordinate 63,658,881 of OX387715.1, read as the reverse complement.
ACACAGAAATGACCAATTCTAGGGTTTGTCGATTTTTAAAAATCGCTTTTGTGGGATAAATTTGTAAAATTCGAAAACCGGTTTTAGATACTGGAATTAATACGTCAAAATTAATTAATTACTTAATTAAAAATGTCAGCGTTTTGACTGGAAATCGCCTCGAGCACAAACACGTTGTCGTAAACGTTTACTGTAAAACTAATCTTCATGGGTTCATATTTGCTGAAGAAAAATACTAAATGAAATTAAGATTTATAATTTATATTTTATACGGATTTTAGTTACTTTAGTTTTTATTTATTTGATTTTGTATAGATAGAGTATATTTTATATTGTTAAATTTTTGTAATTCCATAAATATTAAAAAAAAAAACCTGAAATTTTTTAAATAAGTATAAATATTTTTTTACCAATAAAAAGAATTTGTAGTAGCCTACTCTGTTTCATAGATCGATACAACAGAATCCTATTCTGCTTTCAGTTTCGATGAGTTTGTGCTCGTTCTTAAGTGATGTGCCACACTATCTACATCTTCTTTTATTTATAAGTACCGTTTCAGTGATTTCTAAATAATTACAGAATATTTACTGCAACATCGTCCAAATGATTTCAAAATGAGTGGATTTGCGAGAAGCTGAGCCATAAAACAGCCAATTGCGATAAAAAAAAGAGAAGGAAGGAAAAGTAGAACTCAGTTTGTCCGTCGTCTATCATTCACAGTTGTTACCACAGCTCGTCAAATTCTAGTAATTTTTCCTTTTATCCTCGTTCCACAGTGCCATCGAAATAGTCGAGATGTCTATCGTGCATTAACGAGGCGAATTCTTGGATGGGAATTACTGACGCGTACGAAATCATAATTAGTTTCTTTCTTTCGGTCCTAACCTTTTAATACTTTTTATTACTCCTTGAAAAAGCGTTACGCAGAACCATCGTTATTGGATACACGAAACGACCTTGTAATTCATGTAAACTGACATATCATATCAGTAATCTGCAGCGTTATAAGTAGTATGTTTAATTACACGTGTACATTGCAATTGAAAAATTTAATGAGGAAATTAAAGCAGTAATAAAGAGGCAGTGATTATATTTTATTTAATTCGTTCAACCATATTTTGATGGGATATAAAATAGCTAAGAAATTACTTCACTCTTCTTTTTTCTTAATAGAATAGATGTACCAATTACTTCCTTATTATTGTCCTTATTTATTTTACTTAATAAAAACGTGACGTATAAAGAATAGTGTTCAAAAAAATGTATTATTAAATCGAGACTGTACTTCTTATTATTATTATAATTTTACATTACTCTTTATTTGTTACGTTTTTATTAAGTAAAATAAATAAAATGGCACTAATAGGGACACTGGCAGTAATTGGGACATCTAGCGACAGATTTCAGACGAAGAAACATGAATAACTGCCTACCGACTGATATCAACAAGGATCTGGGAGAACTAGTACGAAGAACAATTAAAATTGGCAATCAAATGCAATCTCGTAATGTCCTACAAGAGAAAATATACACCAACTGATTCTCTCAAATGAAGAGTCACATATGGAATATGAAACATGTCGACCTCGATGTGAAAATCAATAGCATCAAGCGGGTAAATAGGAAAAGTCATGGTATTACACAGTTGAAAATAATTAGAGAACAGGTTTCCAAATGCTTATGAAGCAAGCAGTACTTATCTCTTCGAAACAGGCAATCTTAGTATTTTCTGTAGACATGATGTTATAAAACAACAAAGCAGACAGAAGTTTTAGTTGGATCAACAGAATCTACATGAAGATAGATTTTATGAATCTTCATAATGAAAATGATCACAATCCTAGTGTTTAAATTCTTTTAAAAAATTTGAGTTCTAAGTTGCCTAGAATTTTCTTCAATAATGAATTTAGAAATACATGTTATGAAGAGCTTTAGAATATTACGTCCCTCGATGCATTTAAATACACCGAATAGTTTGAGAAAAATTCAATCTGCTCGAATGAACGAAGAATAGAATTCAGTTACCAGATGAAATTAATCTGCTCAGATAATTCTAGGGACTTTCAGACCTAGTATTGTAATCGAATAATTATTCTAATACTGCAGCTACTGAAAAAAATCGAATCCGGTATTCGATTCGCATAATCGAGTATTCTATGACAGCCCTAGAAATAATTATGAGCAATCATCCGCCTAAACATGTTACAGATCAGGTCAGTTGCTGATTAAATGACAATGGCACTTCTTCATTCGCTGCTGAAGCTCCTGTTTAATTTTAACAATGCTTTCTGTCAGAACTGTCATGCATCCTTTTGATATTTGGAGCAAATTTGCGATGTTTCTAAAAGAACGTGTGGTGAAAACATATCTGCAGTTACTGGAACATTTAGCAACTGTGGCGAAATAGAGCATCGACCAAAAGCTGGCGCAGGATCGCAATTATTTAACGGAAATTAAAACGCGGAAATGAAACGACGAGCACAGCATCTTGCACTTCCTCATAAATATTAAACATTGCGCGTGACACTTGTGTCGCTGATGAAGCAGAAAATTTTCAAGCGGACATCGAGTGCTTTCGAGCGCCTGGATCGCGGCATCGGCCATTTTAAACGGCAATTAAAAAGCGTCCTCGGTGCCAATTGAATTAATAGCCTAATTATTGGAACACGATTACTGCAACCTGTCACGAACTCAGATTTTGTTTACGGTGTATGCGAACGATATTTGCAATTGATTTGGTACAATGATTATTTTGAAGCAAACAGAAAAGGAGGAATGTTTGCTTTTTTAAATAAATTAAATGGTACCTTCATTTTCCTCTGTAATACATGCTCTGGGTTATTTAATATTTGGGCTTGGAATAGTCATCGAAATATTAAAATTCATGGGAGCTTCTATAGTTATGATTGATAATTAATTGCTTGTTAAAATAGACTAAGTCATTTTTCTCATATTTGTAGTTGATATTATTAGTATATGTCGATGTGCTAAAGGTAGTGGATTTAATTTTCAAGAATAATTTTCAAAACGCTGTAAGAATGGAATGTAAATACCCATTAAAACACTAATGTCGAGTTGGAGACATCATACTTCCTTCTAGCTCGTCCTAGTGTTCAAAGGGTTAAGATTAATTATAAATCAAATGCAACGTGCCTCATATTCTGTTTCCTCTACTCTCAGAGGACTTTCGGCAACTCCATACCTCTGATTTCCCACGTCAAACCAAAATTAAACGAATAAAAACTGCCCACAATTATTCTCACAGCAATATAAAAAAGAAATCTGCAAACCTCGGGGAATGGAATAAATCAATTGTAACATTTGTAACTCCTCCTTTATTTTCGCGTTTCATTCTTCATTTCATTGACCACATGGCAGAATATAAGAAACGCCCAAATCATAATATCTTTTAGCTAATTCGAGCACCATCATTGGTCTCAGAGGATCCGATTTTCAGCCAATAATCCTTTAAGGATCCAAAGTTTTCACACCTAGTCATACCTAGCAACCAGTGTTTCCCAGAACACAATTATTTCGCGTGGGGGATCCACTAATCCAGCTTTCACGTTTCCACGGCGAAATAATACGTTCGTCAGCGGGATTAATCCTCCGTTTGATTGACGCGTGTTCACGCGTGACTACTGATATAGGCTGGCGTGCTCGTTTGCCTTTCTATTCGAGCCCTGTTTCGTCCATCGGAATTTCCATCCAGAAAGCAAGCTGGTAAACAAAACGCCGCGCTATCACCGTGTGCTTCGTTACCATGATATTACGTATTACATACTGCGCCTCAGTTTTTCTCATTAGCCCTTGGATGACGGATAGTTTGGTCAATTTTGATTCATAATTCCTTAATAAGCTTTTACATTAGATTTCAATCAATTGTGATATCAAATTCGTGGGGTTTTCAAGAAGTAACTAGTCAAATATTAAATTTGAATAAAACTCACAATATCTTTCGAAGGGACGTTTTCGGACGATTGGCGATTGGCGGAATAGAAAATGGGAATGGCATTGGGACCATTTGAACTACATTTCTGCAAAGTACAAGACTTTTTGAATTTTTAAGTTCGCACAAATTCTCGTCAGTTACAAGCTCATGTGTGCAGGCATAAGATTGTTTTGTTAGCTTCTACAAACACTCTATCTCAACAATATCACACCTGCCCTAACAAACACATACATAACTTACATAAGCCGTGGTAGAATGTGTTTGTTCGTGTGAAATGTATGCTGCAAATTAGTGTTATCCAAGCATCTCGTCGCTGTTTGGTGTGATTATATTACGGGACAATTTTCTTGAAATCACGTTCCTCGAATTGGTGAAACAAATAGGTATACCGCGAACAGGGAAACCTTTCATTTTCTAAAATCGGGTAATTCTTCAATTTTAATTAGATCATCCAAATTTCAGTTACATTATCTAAAAAACAACGCGCAAAAGGCCTCTACAATGCCCCCTTTAAAGGGTTTAAGGGATTACATCCACATAGAGGTCCGGAAAAAGCATACAAGTCCAGGAATTTTTTTTGGGAAAAGTATAAGTGCAAATCATCCACAATGTTTTTTCTACTAAAAGATATCTTAATATATCTTTTATCTACATTATTCTACATTTTCATGAGATATTATTATTAACTAAAGGAAATATCGGCTTGGATATGAGTCGTGTTTTTTTTAAGCATTAACTGGTTGACATTCCCTAGGGAAACGATGCATCTGAGAGCAAAATTCAAATAGATTTTAAAAATAAATAACTTTCAGAAGTACCTGACGTTCTCATATTTTTCAATTTTGCTTTCAATTTTGCAATAACGGAAAAACATGCAAAGCCTTCTTGAAAAAAAGAAAAAATTTTCTCACGAAATTCAATATTTCACCCTCAAACGGTCGCCCTTTTCTCCAAAATACAATATTAAAATTCGAAGCACGTCAGGTACTTCTGTAAGTTATTTATTTATAAAATCTATTTGAATTTTTTCTTCCAGATGCATCGTATGGCCTAGGAAATGTTCCCCAGCTAATGCTTAAAAAAAAACACGACTCACATACAAGCCGATATTTCTTTTAGTTAATAATAATACTTCATGAAAATGTAGAATAATATAGTTAAAACATGTATCTTTTAGTAGTAAACCATTGTGTATGATTTTCACTTATACTTTTCCCGAAAAAAATTCCTGAACTTGTATGCCTTTTCCGGACCTCTACGTGGATGTAACCCCTTAAACAGCATTCAGGCTATTCTCTGAATGTAGAGATTTGAAAGGGAGCTAATGTTGAATAGTAATGGGAAAAAATTCTTAATACACTCCTTCGCGAAGTTTTCAAATCACCGTCGTATATGAGAAACGTTTCATATTCCTTCGTCTTAGAATCTTTGTTATATTAAAATTGGAAAATTATCCTCACACGAGGCGCCAAATAGGGATATATATCCCGTGAAACCTCCATCGTATCAATTTTCGAGTATTTTTTCCTACGTACCTATCCCACTTTCTTGGGATCCACGAAAATCGTTCGTATATACATAATTACAAAAACGCCTCGAGTAACGATACCGTCCCGATAGCGGGAACAATTTTACACGTGGATGCGGATTTTGACACGGTGCTCGTTTTGGAGAGAGTGCAACGGATTAGCGGGATGAACTGCAAGAGAAAAGCTAAGAGGCATGCTGGCCCGTTCCATTCAGATAACCCACTTTCGTCCGTCGGTATGCACGTTGCATCTTACGGACAACGTGTCATCGGGTTCATAGATTTATGGTTCCCTTGCATCGATCTACCTGGCTTCGAACAGCTTCCTTGTTAGATTTTTCAATTATAGCTTTCTGAGTACTTTCTTTGTGAGTAGTGCGCAGTATTGTTGTATAACGGAATCGATTTTTATGTTACGTGCAGTCCGGGTATTTGAATGTGAATTGAATTAAATTCGAATATTGTAGTGTTCTAATAAAATTCAAATACCACATTCGAATTGGACCTGTACTCGAATATTTGAACATTCAAATTATCCAATACGATCTGAATATCCAAATATTACAATATTTTACTCGAATACCTGTTTACTTACAAGAAAACATCCTGATGAATATTTTTTCCACCCAAACCGACGTAAATTTGTAAAATACTAAAAGAATTAGAAACTTATTTGTTTTGTGTTTGCGTTATGAAATGATTTATAAGACACCCCCCTTCCATGGCTGCTGTCTGAAATAGCTTTTTTACTGAAGTCTTAACTGTAGAATTATATCACTAGCAAATCTTTTGGCAAAAGAAAATCAACTCTACGGTTTTAGACACGTCTAAAGCACGGAAGATCGGTTTATTTTCTCAATGAACATTTAGATTAGGTTCACAGTAGCACGTGGCAGTACCTACCTACTTCGCCACTGAACATACAATCCTTAATCCATCATTTTATTGTATTTTACTAATTCTTATTAAACACAATCTTGATTGAATAATCAGAAATCACCACAGCTGGCGATGCTGTTTGCGGTTTCTTTCAATTTGAAATTTAGATGCACCTAGCATAGAAAGGCTGGGATACTTCGAATGCATCTCAACTACGGCGTTCGCCAACTACGTGTGTAAGTACATGCTCGGCTGTTTGAGAAATCAATGATCCTCGAAATGAGAAGCAAGGAAAGCGGCAGCGATCGAAAGCTGTGGAAATTCGCTGGATTGGTGGAAGCAGTAACCGTGCTCCAACAGATATTCGAGGCTAAGTACACGTTGGCTATAGAAACCTACATCTCAAGCCTACGAAAGTCTGTGAACTCGATAAACTCCACTCAAGCTGTATGTACAGTGGTCCAGAGGGAAATGCAAATACCCAGCCAGTGAAATCTGAAGGTAACTTTAAGTGGAAAATTGTGTGTCAAAATTTACGCAACATTTAATGGTGCAATGTTAAGAGAGACGATAGGGTAGAGGAGCTGTTACTGACACTTTAATCGTTGACGCTGACATTATCTTACAGTGTTGTACTTATAGACTAAAAGTATATGTTATTCTTGTTATTTATTATTGTTTAATATCTTTACTTGATGAACAAAATTTGGTTGATGTTAAAACTTCGATTTTTATGTATAAATTCATCAATTTCAAAAATATATTTCGGGATCTATTACTGACACCCTTCAAATGTATTTGACTGAATTACTGACACCCCAACTACTGTCAGCTAACCTAATACTGTTTATATCATTTTAAGGTTATATTGTCTCATGTACATGAGCAACTACTGCTATGACAGTAATACCAAAGTGCTTGAAACGCTTGCACCAATCACTGTCACCCAATTAATAAGTAAAAAGACTTAATGAATCGTTGAATTCGGATCTTTATTACTTTCTATGATGCTTATATTATTTAAAACATTATATTTTGTTATGTTAATAGCTTAAATATTACACTTGCAGCATTTGCTTTAACGCCTTGTTTTCTCTTTCGCTAGTAAGGAAGTCATCGTTTTCACTCTCCTATTATCCGCTTAAAATTTTTGATCGTTTTATCCAAATTATCGAAGAAAAAATTAAGTGCTGTTTTTTGTATCGTATAAATAACAGTTTCAATTGTATGCTAAATTTTGTTATGCATCATTTCACAAGATTTATTCGTTATTTTACGTAAAACAGCTGAGGGTGACAGTAATCGGGTAGGTGGCAGTAATTGGGTCCTTTACCCTAGTACCAGTTGTGTATTTTACAGAAGATTGCACTGATATGGCATTTGTTTACCTAGTATGCTTCTGACGTTAATTTTTTAAGCACAAACTTCTAGTGCCGTTGGGAAAGGTGTCTCTTATATACAGCGTGTCGCATTTTAATCTATACACACGATCTCCCAAACTAAAAATGTTTCAAGTAAAACTTACTCTGTTCCGAGCAGAAGATGGGCAAAATTTTTATTTAAATAAAATTTCGAATAGCGAATAAAAGTTTAAAAAAATTATTCGTCATTCGTTCGTTAACCCGAGATAACATTAGTCGACAGATCAGGAATAATTTGAACTTTTATTCATTATTCGAAATTTTGCCGGTCTCTGGTTTCGAGGGAGCCATCTTACGATGACCAGATTTTTTCTAGTTATATATTTTAAGTGTTTCACTTTGCTCCGATCCCCCCCACATATTCAGCTGTAGTCACCCTTAATAGCGAAAAGATTGCACCACTAAACAATTTCCTCCACCATTTTCTAAGTGACGCGACTTGTCCCAGTTGCGTGGAGCACCCTGTACATTATTAAAGTATAATACGTCTACGACGTTTCTCACCCCAGATTCCAACAAGACACTGTTTTCCGTGTGGAAGCGTTTAAGCGGTGGCATGCGTGCACAGAGAAAGGCCAATGAACAAGCAATAAATCTGCATTGGTCTCGTTACGCAATGACTAATGCCCGTCGTCTGCATTGCTCGTAAAAATCACTAAATCGCGCTCAATTGAAAGCGAGAGCCTCTTTCACGTATCATTCCCGACTTTGTTTCGCGTTTCTATCGGGCGCCGCGCCGGAGCGTAGGGATCGAATCACTTGAATAACGCGCGCTCCTTCGAATCGAAAGTAGCCAAACGCGATAGCGACTGGCGGTTGGCATTTAATGACTTCATAGGTGCTAATCGTTCGAATGTTCCGCATTCCACCAATTATCGTTGCATTGTCTGTACGTACGATATGCTGATGTCACGCGTAAGCTCGCAACAAGTGTGTAAATTTTCTGTTATAATCGTAAGGCATTCTCCACGATCGATCACTGCGACCTACAGCGCGGCGCAAAACTTGATCTCCCATTTCAAATTATATATATCTTTTATATATATATATATATATATATATATATATATATCTCATTTAAATTGTGTATATTATATTGTATATATATATATTTTATATATAATTATATAATTTTAGCTATAATTTTTAGGCATAATCCAAATATGGTAAATTAAGGAAACTGGAAGGTAATGTAATGGAGGTATGGCGGCAGAGAAATAAAATGTTCATATGCAGAGGGGGAAAGTAAGATAAAAACCAATTTTGAATAGTTGAATTATACTAATATAAAATCAAATTTTAATTTTTAGAAGTGGGGAGTTTTGCATCGATTTCAGCACTTTAGTTTAGAGGGTGGTTCAAATAAAATAAAGCGCGGAGTTGCTGCATTTTAACATTTATGCAAATTATGAATTCGGTTGAAAAATATCGTTTCCACAACCATAAACTATATAAACAATAATAAATTATTCATAATGCCTTAAAGATCTGTGCACCTAATGAATATTAATTGATTTTAATAAAATGTATGTGCACTTACTTATTCACCTTTCATTTAATGTGCCTGAATGAGGTAATTGAAACAATATTTTTTAGCGGATTATACGTGGTTTTCTACGATTTCCTTTCAATACTTTTACGTCATGAAGGAAATGTTAATATTATTATGTACATTATTTTCTTCTTACGTACTCCATAGTGAGAATATATTCCTCAAAAAGTTAAATGAAACTTTCATTTTTGCAGTAGATATATTTTTCAAATTTAGGATACTTCGGAAGTTCCTCAATTGCTCAAAATTATGTCACAAAACGCTCAGAAATTAAAATGCCTATATTCTATTAAAAAAGAAGAAGATAAAGGAAACACATCTATTGCAACCATTACAAAAACACCAAACCTATGAAACCAAAATACCAAAAAAAAGAATTTCACCTCCCATTCTGTACATTAGGCTCACCCTGTACATCACATTAAACCACTAAACAAAATAGAATTGAATTGATTAAACCACTAATCAAAATATAAGTTAATTTAAACTAATTTTACGAAAAATTTAGCTCCTCCAACTAGAAATTTTAACGTAATCAATTAAAATAGAAGTCAATTTCCTACTAAATTTACGAAAATTTTAGCTGCTCCAACTAGAATTTTTAACGTAATCAATTAAAATAGAAATTAATTTAAACTAATTTTGCGAAAAATTTAGCTGCTCCACCTAGAAATTTTAACGTAATCAATTAAAATAGAAGTTAATTACGACTAATTTACGAAAAAATTAGCAATTCGAAACGTAAACAACTCATCCTACAATATTAATCACGATTATAATTTAACAACTAACAATCCTGCGCAAAGGAATGTGCCCCAGTACAGCGCGACGCAAAAGGAGCGTGCTATTTCAAAGTGAAAGAACCTCGCAATTACTCTAATATAACAATAATAACGCGGTCGCATAATTGCACGTGACACGCCGTGCAGCTCGCGGCACTGACAAAGTTAAACCTTATCGTAACCAGTCGCCTGGCGCTTTTCACTTTCCAGCCCAGACAACGATCTTTTCCGCGCTTACGAAAGAACGCATCTGTGAGAAACACCGAAAGATCTTGTTCCTGTACTTAATTGCCCCGCGGCTGCAATGGCTCGCGGCAAATTGCGCCGGCGCGATCGATCGATCGAACGAAAAAGATGGAATCTCATCGGAATTAGGAGCAGGACAGCGGCTAAAAAACACTTCTCTCCCGCATACCGTCGGACGTTCCATTCCCTGTGCGCTCGACATTACTCACGTAACGTCCTTTCGGGTAGTTAATGCGCGTTACGTGACTCACGGGCTCGATATACAGGGTGTTTCAAAATTACTGAGCGTTTTATAGAGTAAACTATGAGCGAGTGTTTCAATGCTAAGCAGGGTGATCGAGTGTAGCTTGAGGATTCAATGAGACTGTTTATGTATTTTTAATATTGGTGAATCGAGTGGTATTATTTTTGTGTCGTGTGATTTGGTTCGGAAGGGCCCACTTGTTGATTGTTGGTAGTAAATTTTGGAAGATTTGGAGGTGTTATGTACAGAGATAAAAAATATTAAAAATAAAACCTTTCGTTTGCAGCTAGTCATCCATTTTTGTAAACAGAGTGTTCAAGTAATGGTAGTAAAATTGCGAAGCCGGTGATTCTTTGTGCAAAAATGAATAAAAAATATGGAATACAATTTTTTGGCATGACTACTACGCTTTCGAGAAAAATTATTTTGAAAATCTAAACATACTGAAAGAAAATATGTTTATTGCAAAATGTAGAAAGTAATCGTACTTTTATTTTTGATTAGGGGAAACCTCTTCTTGCTTATTCTTGATTTGTGAATTCTGATTATATTGCGTCTTCGAAATTTTTAAAGAAATTTTAATAGAAATTTTTCTCCCAAGTCCAAAATTTTGTCTGATGTCGTAACTTTCTAGTTTCGTCTTTTTTCGTCTCGGTGAATATTGGATTCTAGTTTGAACGAGCATGCAAAAATTTAATAATCTTGCCACGTTAGAATTCTCACTTTTTATGGGTTCTACGCGCTGCCGTGTAAAGAAAGAAGGTCGATTTCAACAGGTGGGCTTTCTAAGTTACGCGAGGAAAGGTAAATGAGACGGAAAACGTTAAGAAAAGGAGATATCGACTGTTAAATAGGAGTATAATAACGAACGTGATTTTATCCCGTAAGTAGAAGTAATTAGAATAAACTATTGCAAAATGTAAAGAATTCTTTAATCCTCTGTAACCACCTTAACTTTGAGGTAACTACTACATACACGAATTCATTTTGCACATGCTAATATAGAAATGTTCAATTAACAACCGTTATAACTTGAAAGTCGCAAACCTCTGTTTTGCAATAAAAAATTTACTACGTGAAAGTTACCTCCTAATTTAAATACAATTTCTAATGCCTACCAATGCCTTCTTACACATACTCATTTGAGATGCAACAAAAAATTTGGGTCATAGATAGGAATTGTCGATTTTTTTAAATATTCAAATGTGCATCCGATAAAATTCGAATATCCCAGTCGAATTGAATCATTACTTGAGCATTTTAATTCTCAAATGGTTAAGTAATTTTTATTTTATTAAGTAATTTTATTAGGTACTATTATTAAGTAATAGTCATGTAGCCATAAGGAAACTTGTTGAGAATGAATTATTTTTTCCATTTAAGGGCATCCGCCGGTCAAATCGCGCGAAAACATAGGTGACTTTTATGATTTTATCTAGAAAAAGTATACAGTGTATGGGTCTAAATTTTTTGCACTTTATTCTGCTACAGATGTAGAGTATAAAATAATTTTTTTATTTCATTTTTGCCCACCAGTGCCTTTGATATGCATTGCGTGCTGCATCGTTGTAAAAAAAAACTGGCCTGCAGTGGCGCCACGATAACTTTAGACAGGGTCATCCAAAATCAAAAAACCAAAGATATTCCTTAATTACATATGTGTCGTTGTCGCGCTACTCTCAGGAAGTGTTAAGAAATAAGTGGGCGATGATTGCCAAATGTTTAAACGCTAGGGTCCCCGAATCATGGGTTTTTCGCACAAAAATGTTTCGTAAAAAAAAATTGAGTGTATGAAAATTCGCAATAGAAGGTAACGCGGAAGTCAGTGTAATTACGAGTAGAATCCAGTTTGAATTTTTTGATTCGGTCAAGAATTGCATTTTTTATCGTGGCAACAGTGCGTGAAAAATTGTTTCGAAAAAAACGTACTTAAAGTTTGACGCCGAGCGCGTTCGTCTATAGCGACGGGGACTTGCCCGTGAACGCCCTATTTTCCATACGTTTATTCGTTTAAAAAAATTTATTCTTTTTTTAGATTAATAAATTTATTATTAATTAAAAGAAAAATCACATTTCTGTCTATTATACCTGCTTCACAATCCATCTTCAAAAAACACCTATTTAAAGGCCGTCAGACTGGTGATTCCCCTGAACTGCCTATAAAATCTGTACCGTTACGAATTTCGATCCAAAATTTTAACCGAATATTTTTTAAACGTTGTTGAATGAAAATATGCAAAGAATTTTTTTTCGATTTCTTGACCAGCGGATGCCCTTAAACCAGTAGAAACTTGCAGAATATTAAAAAAGTTTGGGGGTGAAAATCCCTTAGAAATGTCCCTGGTCAAAATAGCCCATCTAATTAATCCAAAACTATTTGTAGAATCGAAAAATGTTTTAGACCAAAGTTACTTATTATTAGTTTTAAATGTCGAATTGTATGACAATAGAGAAATTTCAATATTCGAATATTCAAATACAGCTCCTTTAAATGTACCTAGCATTCCACCAGTGCAATATTGAAGAACAGTTCAAATACTGTAATATTCAAATATAATATTGGACTACTGCGATATTGGAAGAATATTTGTAACATTCAACTATTTGGGAAGCATCCAAATACTGAATCATTCGAATCCTAGTCACAGAGGGTTGAAGAGATGGTTTCCACAAGGGAGGTGTTTACATACCAGTCTTATCAAATTAGATTGAAACTATTTTATGTTTATTGAAACGAATATTATAAAAGAAATTGCAAGTTTTCTTTGGCATTAATAATATAATTTTGGGTGCTACAAAGACACAGCTGTGCCCCAAGTTTTACGCATATTTTACATTGTTATATTGATTCTACCGCAAGTGCTGTAGGAAATAAAATTAATTTCTGCTACGTTAAGTGTTTATGTCCTAGATGCAATGTAATATTTAAATTGTAGGTGGTTTATGCAAATATCACATCCATGCATACGTACATACCATTACAAAGTAAAAGCAGGTTATATGCAGAACACTTGCAGGCTGTAATCTGCATATATATCGATGAAATATTAGTCATTAATATTAACTGATTAATACCATTACTATGCAAGAATAAAATATACCAATACATACAATACATATGTACATTGGCCAACGGTTAATAATAGTCTGAATAAATTAATTTATATTTATGAAGTTAAGATAATAAAGAGAAATTACAGGATCAATGGAAAAATCCAAGTGATTAACCACGAATTTCTTTCGTATTTCTTGTAAAGTTTGTAATTGCATAAAAATATGCAAGAGCAATATATTTGCAAAATATGTAAACACAAAATTGCATTTTTCGTTAAGTGTGATGGAATATATTTGAATTATAGCGTCACTTTTTTGTGAAATACGGGTTTGCATAAACATTTACAGTCTAGGGAACAATTTTATACATTGATGCTATAGCAATTTCTTTAATAGCACTTAATTAATAAATATGTACATATCAGTTTTCGATATTACATACTGATAGGACTTTCTTCACTCCATTGTACCTTCGTCACACTTCATAAGACAATCCAATGTAAATAATTGAGGTGAAAATTTCAACACTGATGATTAACAGTATTTTCGAAGCTGATTATTTTCGAGTAATATTGCTTCTATGAATTAGATAGAAATTTACCTCCGTTGATTCTTTCTCTGTCTACAGAGACACTGTCTGTTTTGTTTCAATTCTTGTCTTCTCTCTGAGATGTATTATGACACTGTAATTTATACGTGGTTGTAAAAAAGACGTATTATTATTATTATTACTACTTGGTACAGGTCGTCAAGTTTAGTAGTTCGCAATGGAGTATCCACGTCTCTATCTCATTTCCAGAACTATCATCACCGTAAGTAAACCGCAAAGATCGTTCTAATGTACCCAACGCACGGCGTTCACTTTCATGCACGTAGTAAACATCACTTTCAAATTTCTAATCAACAGATGTGCTAAACCTGCCTTATTGAACGGACTTCTGATAGTAAATGACTAACTATAAAAAATCTAAAACAAGAGATACTACCCCCAAAAATTCTGATTCTATCATTTTTAAGCTTTACTGATATTCGTTGCAAAAGTTACATAATTTTTCAATTCTTTTAAGCACGGAAAATTGAAAATAACGCGTATTTCCCTGTTTTCAATTATTTCGAAACCCTTGAGAAAAATGGGAAATGTGAAAAAGGCTCTTCTAAGATTGTTTTCTTATTCGATATTTCATCCTGCACTGCATTTCTATCTGCGATCTAAAATTTATTACAAAGACGTAACATCACAATAGAGATTCACATCAAGAACACAAAACCTTATCACTTTGTAAATAGCTTTAGTGAAAAGTTCACCAGCACACCTCAGTTGGAATGTTAGGTATAAATTTCTGAAAGGGGTCAATCGTATGAATTTAAATCAAAATCAAATCTGCCCCTATTATTCGATTTCGATTATCATGCTCCATATTATTCAATATCCCTTGAATTTCGCTATATGAGGTAATATTACTGACCGTGACCTTGCAGACTCACAACTTGCCAGCACCAACGATAATGCATCTTGTAAGGAATGTAAGGTATCATGTTACTGTAAAAAGCAGTGTACTATCGTCACAGTTGATACGATCAACGAATGAATAACAACCGTTACGATTACGGTTGGTGTTTGTTTAATGAACACGAGACGAGCGAAGTGTTTGAGACGTGGCTACTAGGCCACGAACAATTGAAAGAACGCAATGTAATATAAAAAAAAATAGGTTGTGACATATTTTAAACATAAAAAACGTGTTTGGTACATATACCTCGTTTCGTGACGAACGATCGATGAAAAACAGTGGATCGTGAAAATGCGATAAGATTGTCGTTATCACTTCTGATTATCACGATTGAATTACGATACACGTTATAGTCGCAAGTAGCGTTCCAATGTATTTCAGTGAACCGATTGCGTGTTGGACATGAACTGAAGACTGAGTTTTATGGGTTACAAGAAGTAAAATAAATTTAGTAGGAATAGGAACTATTGAGAAATTATTACACAGGTTGATTTGGGTTGTACAAAAAGGTTTTGACGATAGCAATAGAGTTTTCAAATTATATACTTGATGCTATAAAACGAGTTGAATATACATGTAGACTATTTATCGAATTTTTCTATAATTGAATATTCGTGTAATTGGAGTATTATATACGCCGGATAAAACTTGAATATGCATTCAAAAAGACTGGTATATTCATCCAACTGAATTTGAATATTCAACAAATCAAATTCGCATATTTATTTAATTGAATATTGCATTCCAATTAGGAAATATCTGGGTATAAAATTATTGGAATGCTTGAAGGTTCTGTTCACATTCGATGGTCGACAAGACAACATTTGAACAAATATTCCTAACATTCGAGGAGTGATGAATCACTCGAGAAATGAATTATTCGGATAGTTGAGGGCTACTGTAAAAGGAGTGCAAAGGAAAAACATGATTCCATAATTCCGGGATTATTTTGTTTGAACAGTTGCACCGTGCATTTCCTGTAAAGATATATACATACAGAAAGCTTTTCCATGCAGCCACGTTTTAATCTCGGAATTATACACTAGGGATATTTTTATTCGTCCATTTTACTTTTCTTGAAAATGTAAAACAGACAGTTGGAAGTAAAATAAATATACTAAAATGTGAGACTTTTAGAAATTCGATATAAGTTACACTTCATTATAAACAACATAAGCCCTAAAATTCTAGGCTCTAATCTAACTGCTTTTATGTTATAAATTATTTTGTAAACAACGTAAAATTCCGTTAACTAAAGAAAGAAACAAAACAAATAATGTAGAAAGTTATCTATAGACACGAAACAGCTTGAAAGAATTTTTTTACACTCATAAACATTTGTGTCTGTTTACAGACAACGCCAACGCTTGGTTCGGCTGTTCACTGACGGTACAAGTAGAAGTGGTTCGCGCAAAATCACGCGGAAAGACAACGCGTACGTAGTAGTATACTAACAAGGAATGTGATAGCGTGGTCCCGAGACTCGGAACGTGGTGAGAGTACGGAAACTTGGACAGTCGCCAATTTATACATCTAAACGGTCGGGGTACGAGGATTTTGCTCCTTTCGAGTTCCCTGACTTATTTAGTGTGAACTAGAAAACCGCGTAACTCACGCTTCCGAGGCACCCGATCTTCTGAATGAACACGAATTAAAGTCTACTCCTCAACTCAAACAATTCTACTATCCCCTCCTCAAAAATAATATTATCCCAAAAATTTTAAATCGTCATTTCGCCTCATCGATTAACCGATAATGTTTCCCCAAAAAAAACATTGTTGCTAATAAAAATAGTAGCCAGTACAAATATTACTACTAATAAAACCTTTACTACGTTAGTAAAAAGTACACGTTGAAATTCAGTCACTTATATTCCCGAAAATAATTAAACCGATATGGAACTACAATAGACTAATGCAAAATCAATGGTTCGAATGAGTTAGAATATCGAATGACAGGTCAGGCGTTTCGCGTTCAACGCGTACGCTTTCCAGTGAAAAATTCCAGATACGCCGTAACAGATAAAGCGTGATTTACGATTCGATATATTTGATCTAGCAGTCAGGTGGAAACTGAACGTGTAAAACCGTCGACCTATTTCGCCTCTACTTACTTGCCAAAGCATCACGCTACACACCGATACATTTTCAAACGTATCAGGACTACCTGTTAAAGGAGATGAGCTTTAAAAAAATCTCCGCTGCCTACAGGTAATATCGCACGATTGAGTTACACGAGTGAAGGACGCGAGCCACTTCCGACCGTCGTTGTTCCATCGAGGAAACGGATTTACCCGGAAAGGACAGGCGGATAATACAAACGCACTCGCGTTATTTTATAGCTCAGCTCGCTAGTGCATTAATTACACTAATAAAACTATACCGTGGTGTCGACCTTAATCTCTTCCTAAATCGAAACGGAGCAGTAAACAAGAACGAAATGTAATCCGCTAAGCACGGGGCAGTGACTCTTTTGTCGGACCATTATATATATGACATGACGTATGTTCGTCTAACACGTTTCTTAAACTTTCGTGAAAACTTTTGTTAGACTCGAAGCTCCGTTCCGCGAGATCGAGGGAGATCGGCTAAGACGACATTCGTGCGTGACGTCTTTTTTTCTTTCTTCGGCGTTAAAAGACGCGACATGTGAGGTGTGTTCGCGCAATCTGTCGGCGATATGCAGGACAATTTGACAAGCGGAAAAAAGTTCACGAAACACGCGCGCTCTCGTGTGCTCGTGCTGTTACTCACCGAAAGCAATTCCTCGAGGCAAATGAACCGACGAGCGGCGATAATCCCTTCGATGCTCCGTGAACTAACCAAAAACCGTATCCACGTGTACGAAGCGAAACCAATCACGACACTGAATCACTCACTGAATCCGCGAACGGCGCGCGACCGGGATGACACTTTCGACGCGCGATTCTACGGGCTATGGAATTTCGTCACGTCGCGCGGGTTCTCACGAAACGGTACAAACGCTCATATTGCTGCCTCGCCGAGTGAATTACCAGCTTCCCTCTCTGGCCAGCAGCAATGGGCGTGGTTTATTTACGTCCGCGCTCGAACGTAGGCGACCGTGCACGAGCGACGGGCATTGGCCGATCGAAAGGACCTTTCACATCTGCGCGGAAAATTTTCAGCGAATTAGAATTAACGCGTGTAATTTGAACTGGGTTGCTTTTAACAGGATATCGCGAAACTTTGGCAAACGATCGGATTTATTGACTACTATTATTGTTCTTATATATATTACATCATAATTTTATTTTGCTTGGAATAGTTCCTGGATATTTGGGTTGTTAGTACGTTGGGTTGTTTTTATGAAGTGTTCTGAGAAACAAACGAAAGAGGAAATAAAGAAACTAAGTCTTTCTTTTTTCTAAATTTAAGTTCCCTTTTACTGTTGCCTCTTATGCCAGGAATTTACAAGAACGCGAGTAAGTGGCAATATGTATTAGATAATGCAATATTTCACGACACGTTCAAAGCAATATATAAGCTGATCATATTTATTACTCTACTCTAGATATTTTAACGAAGTAATTACACTGATTATTGAATTTCAACATTTGTGAATTAAGTTTATATACTTACAAATTAAGTAACCTTTTCGTTGGACGAAAACGTCATCAATATGTCCGCGAGAAGTTATATTGGCGCGAAAAATTTAAAATGTATCTGCTTTCAGTGTTAGTTTCAATACCGTATTTAATTGCATTTAGGATATTTATGCTGATAATATCGTATCAATTTATTGCAAAGTACAATCTGTTGTATCTCTATTTTTACCTAAAACTTAAGCTTATAAAACGTGATTCAAACTTGATGACTATCAACGTGTCACTTCTTCATCGCTGTGAATTGTACTATGCGATGTATTGAAGCATAGATAAATAACATAATTTACAGATAGGTATCTACAATTTTTTGGGAAGGTCATTTTGCAGTGCCACAAGCGGTAAGGATTTCAAACAAAACTAGAAGCGGGAAATCTGCGATCCATTTGAATTTCTAAACGGTTTATAGTTACTTACATATACAAAACACTCACAATCAGTGATTGATAATTCGTGTATCGGACACGATCATGCAGTTTCCATCTTCCGTTCTCAGTTTGCTTTTACAAGAAATGAAAAATGCGAGATCATGCCTTAATCGCCACCTCTAATAAAAACCATTCTTAAATTTAAATGACTTACAAATATCCCACTTTCGTTTCAGTTTGAATTCTTCGTCGTCTGTGGCGCTGCGAAATGGTCGCCTAAACCTCGTGGGATGTTTGTCTATAAAACATTATTATTTGTCTATGGCTCAGGCTCTAGTGTCCAGGCCCTGGTTTGGAGAACGTTCTTTGTATTATGTCACTTTAGTAAAATCTGTTTTATAAGTGAATACCGCGATATATAATAAAATATGCATTCTCACGAACTCTTGAATAAGGTACAATATTATTCTGCCTAAGGTTACTCTAACGATATGCAGAATAACAATACACACGTGAGACGTGCTTACGCAAATATAACCTCCAAGGACAACAATTTATTTAAAAAAGAAGGACTTGCATGCTTCGATAAATATTGCTCCTTTTTCACGATACATGACAGTTATTTATCACGAGATTAATCACACATAGCGATATTTACCATTCGATATTTTCGAATAAGATATTCCTCGTCTATATTCTGTACATTTAGATTCTTTAATTTGTTAGTCTAAATTAAATCTTCTCTTTAATTTTAGAGTGAGGATGAGATGACTGACGAGGAAAAATGGAGGTAAATGTGAATGTATTTTATGTAATATTTGAGCCATATTTAAAAATTAATAATTATATTTTACACAAGCTGTTCCAGGATTTTCTGGCCACACTGTGCCAATATGTTCTTTGAACATATGAGTAGTAATAAGTAACTGTTATAGCTGAAATATAGTCTCATAAATGCTTTATTATAAAGTTATAACAAATTGCATTTTACACTTATTTTATTATTAGCTTTACTACTTGGCTTCACCCAAAATTTAGATTCTGATTTTATTAAAAAAAATTTTTTTGCTAAAATAGTTACATTCGTCTGGATTAGCCAGACATAATGAACTGAGGTACATTGCCTGACCCAAGAGGCGACAGACAAACACACAAATGTATAAACTTTTTGCTTTATATATTAAGATATACTTTACCTACAAAAATATACCAACAGTTTAGCCAAAATATCTTGGGACACTCTGTATAATTATTAATTCTTTCTACCCTATTATTACTTACAAGGATCACATTTTTTATGTAATAATTAACAATTCTATATTATTTTAATATTGTCTACGCAATTTCAGGGTGCAACATATAAAAATGCACGAGCAGCATCAAGGCCACGAGTCGATGCATGCAGAAATGCTGCTAATTTTATTAGTCACGTTACTAGTGGCACAAGTTACGTTAGTTGAATGGAAAAAGATACATTACAAATCATATCAGGTAAATTGAGCTGAATCTTTTCTATTGCGAAGCCCACTGTTTAATACCTATAAAAAATATACCGTACCGTTTTAGCTTGTTACTCTTATTGCTATGTGGATTACTCCGTTTGGGTTAAGTTTAAAAAATCAGTGGTGGAGGTTTATATTCCTTTGGTTAGTAGTGTCTTGTATAACAGGACTGGTAGTAAGAAAGGCTGTCCAGAAACCAATTACAGGTACAACACCAAGGTATACGCATCCTTACTAATACTTGTAGAATAATTAGCAGTGAATTTAATGAATTTATATTTCATTTATTAACACTTTACCTGGCAACGGATTTACCGAAATACCGTTCCAACTTAGACCAGCTCGTTTCCACGTTCTGATAGAAAATTTAAATTTCTATACTTTCTATTAAATCTCCATGAAAGTATCGCCAGTGGATGGGCGAGGTTTTTCGATGAAAATGAGTTCAAGGGCATCCTTAATGCGGACTGTTTTCAATTATACGTAATTTGGGTCACTTCGGAATTCTGCAGACCAATTGTACATGACGTATAATTAAAACTAGCCCGCGTTCAGATTTATTTTCGCCAGGAAAACCTCGCCAATCCATTGGCAGGTATTCTCACGGAGATCGAATGAAAATGTACAAATTTTAATTTTCATTAGTGGGTGACTCATGCTGCACGCAGGCCGTATCGCTTTCGAGTGTCCGGCGACGGTCGTCGACTGCACGCGAGCGAGGAGTCGCCGAGATCCAAAGCGATCTCCCCAAGCACGCGGTAAAAACATGCGAATGTTAGAAAAGTGGTTCGAAGTCTGTGGGCGTGAAATCACGTCGACGCCAGGCAAAGGGTTATTAGACGTTTAATAATTTAATAGGTTTCTTTTCTTACAGATTGGTGTACAAATGGTTTCTTTTTATTTACAAAGTCAGTTATGTGTTGGGTATAATAAGTTATATTATAATGCTAGCCACGTTCTTTGGGTTGAATATCGTGTTTGAAGTTAAGCCTCAAGTATGGATGAATTGCGGTATACTTTTCTTATTTTATGGTCTTTATTTTGGAGTGTTAGGAAGAGACGTTGCGGAGATATGTGCGGATAAAATGGCTTCACATATCGGAGTACGTATAAAGAGAGATATAATAATCGGATACTACATTTTTAGCGTAAAGGGTATGAATGGTGCAATATATTGGATAATTTACAGTATTATGTACCAGGTCAAATGCCTACAAGGACTCTAGAACCGGGTGTGTGCGCTGTATGTGGAAACAGACTTCTAGTGTCAGAACACGAACCCGGTGTTATAGAGAATACATACAAGCTTTCTTGTGAACACGTCTTTCACGAGTTTTGTATCAGAGGATGGTGCATTGTGGGAAAGAAAGAGACATGCCCGTATTGTAAAGAAAAAGTTGATCTCAAGAAAATGTTTTGCAATCCGTATCCTTTTTTTAAACTGTCGCCATATTAATACTTCAACGATACAAATTTGTCCCGTTAAGGAGACGACGCTCGGGGAACAAGCCGTTCTCTTAACGAAACTGTATGCTACTCGGCTTCCTTTTCGTCTTTGCCGTCTTCTTTTGGTAATACGATGCCGTCGCTATCTAGCACTAAATTTATGGCTCGTCGCTGTCGCGTGTCCTCTGAAAGAAGTTCCACTTAACGGAACGGTGGACTCGTCTCTATAACGGGACAATGGTGTATAATTAAAATTATTTAATTCTATCGATACATTTGTATGCTCCTTAATGAAGCATTAAGATGGGAACGCCCTCATGTGTTCTACGGTCAATTACTAGACTGGATCAGATGGTTAGTTGCTTGGCAACCATTAATTTTGTTTCTTGTTCAAGGTATCAATTGGGGCCTAGGCCTCGAGTAAGTAGCATTGTATTAAAATAATTGACTTGCACTTAGGACACCACTGCGTTTCTGTAAAAACTAACGACATATTCGTGTCAACAATTGTCTGTATTTTTCTACGTATAGTTGCTGCTATATTTGTCAGTTGTAACAATGAATTTCTTTAAAAATGCGCATTTCCAGGCCAACTTTGTGATTAAAGTTTTAATCAAATTCGATAACATTGTTGCATTCGTGTTGCGACTTGTATAGATAACTTATTTTATACTATAATCAGAGTGCTCGCTATTAAGGGTAATGTAAAGATTTACAAAAGACTATTTATTCTGTATTTCGATAGGCTTCGTCTCACTTTATATACTATATCATAATGATTCTTCCAAGGAAACCTTCTTTCTTTTTTAATATCTGTATGAAAATTTTCATTCCACAATCAATTTTTTTTATACGATTCTGCGACGTCGCATGTAACGTGCTGTAATTCGAATATGTATCTTGGTGTGCATATGTACGAATGGACTGCGATTATCCGAATGAATTAAAATTTGAAATACAAGCATAAGAAAGAGTTTTACATTTTTACATAGTACAGAAGTATTGGAAAATTACTTCGACGTGTATTTTGCTATTTAAAGACCTGTTATGGAAATTGAATGTATAAGCAATTATCGATTATTTGATTCTTACCTTGAAAAGGAATATCAATCTGGATGATTGATATCAAAATATTTCATTGTATTTTGCATACAGATATTCTGAATTGACACGAGAATGATAGCGGTTTACTATACCATTTCTCTTACCATTCCACTTCCTTACGAAAGCTATATAGTCATACTAAGTTCGCACCTCGATCAATAAAATTACTTTTTATCTTACAGAACATTTGTTAACAATAATACTTTTTAAAGGTATGCACTGACTGTATTTTTTCCATTGTCAATGAAATTAGCGAATTTAAGAAACACAATTTTTCATGTAAATTTTTAGCCTATATACTGTAGCTTTATTATACCAAAACTGAAGGATTCTATTTAAAAAAAAGTTAAACAATCTCGAAGTAAATCATTCTCGCGTATAAAAAAAGTAATACACAGTATTTCTAAAGAAAAGAAGAGTTATATTTAGCTATAGAATTCAATTGTTTGTGATATTCCTGTAAGTACTGCCTTGTACACGTTGCATTTATTTTTATTCTTTAAGGTACTCCCGGGTGCGTTATAACTGTCATTTTTTTTTTTAATTTTGTTGTTTTCTGCAAGTATTATAACCCTGATAACCATCTGGCTCCAGTCTGACATCAGATTGGTAGCAGGGTCTGGCGCTGGCATGAGAGCGCAGAGTCTGACGTCAGAACCATAGCAGACGGCAGAATCTGCTGTCGATCTGCTGCCGATCTGACATCAGGCATCTGACATCAGAATCTGCACCTCAGAACGCAGCCAAATGCGGACACAGACGACTACGGTTCTGATGTCAGATTCTGCTGCCAGATCTGGTTATCAGGGAATTTTGCTGTTACTCTTTTTATTATGCGAGGTACATAGAAAAATGAACCGCAAGTAATATTGTAAGTGTAACGCCCTGTCGCACTATGTATCGCGCATACATGTGTCAAAATCTACATTACATCGTTCGCGGGAGGGTATTTTGCAATCAGCAAGTTCGTTTTTAAACGATTTTTTATAATTGCCAGAATATTAAACTAAAAAGATTTAGTTCTGTGAAAACTTGGTGCGTGTCGTTGCAATTTTATCAGAATTAAAATGGATATAGAACAATGTATGTACAGATATTGTGCTGTTTGTAAGATACGAAATGTACACATTGTATGCGAGAATACGTACAAATCGAATTTGAAGGTTCGATCGTGCAACGATGGAATTTTCACGTCGTTTGAAAACGTTCAGAACTGAACGCATCTCCTTCCGTCATTTGTTCATTGAACGAGCAGACATTGTGCGACCATTGTAAATAGTTTTCAACGGAATTATACGAGCTGTAAACATTGGACGAAGAAGAATGTTGTTCCATAATAAATGATGTACAAAAGATGCCAAGTTCATTTAAAATTTATTTCTCATAGTAAAAAATTATAAAACAGTCGATCGTTAGGAACTACTAACAAGTAATAGGATTTTAGCATTTCTATTTTGCAATCTCCCTCCACCTCCACCTCTTAGTAGGTTCCATATGTGTCCAATCAGAGATGGGCAATTTTTTTTTGCAAATTACGTGGATAAAATTTTGAATTGCGGTTAGAAGGTGAACGATTCTTTTCAATGTTATTTAATACGGAATGTTTTCACTCGAAGAATACGGGAATATGAAACTTGTTTGACGAATAAAAATACATTTCTCGTTTCGGAAACTCTGTATTTTCACTTTCCTGGTTTTATTCGAAATCTGGAAGAATTTAATTTTATAGCTTGTGATGTTATTAATAGACGAATCATGTTCTGTCGCTCTTACAGGGGAACACCGCGAACCCGGACTCACCGATTGGGACGCAACTTTGTGGGTTCTTAGAGTGACTCAAAACAAGAACAACGGTGTGTTTCATTTGGGCCCTATCGGCCTTTATGGGGGTGAAAACTAACCTCAAAGTCAAATTGGCACTTCCACTTTTTCGCGTATAACTCTCAAAGTACAACAGATAGAAAAAAAATGTTACAAACAAAAGTTTAATGGTGTAATAAGCGCCACAAACTTGCGTTAACAAAATTTTGAAAACTGTTTTAAAAAAAAATACCTGACCGAAAAAAAAAAATTCAAAATTTTGTTAACGCAAGTTTGTAGCGCTTATTGCACCATTAATCTTTTGTTTGAAACATTTTTTCTGTCTGTTGTACTTTGGGAGTTATACGCGAAAAAGTGGAAGTGCCAATTTGACTTCGAGGTTAGTTTTCACCCCCTTAAAGGGCGATAGGGCCCAAATGAAACACACCGTTATTCTAGTTTTGAGTCACTCTAAAAACCCACAAAGTTGCGTTCCAATCGGTGTGTCCGGGTTCGCTGTGTACCCTTGTTAGTATGAAAATATGTGCACATAATTAATCTTTATAAAATCATAGTCTATTAATTACTGCATGTAATATACGATTGATAATAATTATTCACAAAAGTGTGCAATACTTGAGACATATATAGCAACTCTTGCAACATTTTTCATAAAGTCTACATTCCAATGAAAGTATGTCAGGAGTTACAGAATATTATATTTGATGTGTATTATTAATTCGATTTTCAAAAAGGTATACGAATAAATAACCCGGTTTAAGAATAATATAATTATGTTGCAGGTGAATCGGTTAAATAAAACAAGTATATTGAAATTCTAGTAATCTCGAATATAATATTTATACACATATTTCCATATCAAAGAGGGAAGAAGAAACTTCTTTTATCAATAACATTGCAGGACACAATCAAAATCGTAATTTCCAGTTTATACAAGTTATTCGCGGCTTCGAAATAAATTTTGAATAAAAATAAAAACCTTAATTCAAGCTGAATTAATTCAAGCATAAATTAATTTCAAATAAAATCCGCTATTCGTCGAGTAAAGATAATCCAAGGCGTTCAAATGTTTCGAATGAGGAACAAAGCTAAATTATCAATTACTTTTCAATTTGTATAACTTTCTTACTTGGCTAATGCCCAAATCTGTATTTCACCAATCAGAGCGCAGAATAATTTCACAACGTTCGTTTATCGTTTCATTTTGCTTATAACTTTTCCAGACTACCGGAAGCTTCTACGTTGGACGCCGGCCGTGCCAATGCGACGAACTTAGCTATCGGTGCTCGTTAATATAAAATTCTCCGTCGAGTCGAGTGTACGTATCGTATTTTCTTTTTCTTAATATCAAAACGAGCAGAAGAAAGGACCTGCACTCGCTCATGGTGTGACTTAATTATTTGCAAAGGTAGCGCGAGCGCTGGGATTGGTCTAAGGGTGGACGATGTCGTTGGATACTCGCAGGAGAGGTCCAACTGTGAGAAACCAGGCAGAAAGTGAATGACAACAACTCTGCCAGTGATGTTACTAAAAGTCTTTAATTAGCTCTCATCGTTAACGTATAGAAAAAAACAACTGTTATCACATCACGCATTCGTAGGTACTTCTCCAGACCTTCTCGGACTGATAGCGAGAGCAGCAGGACACACATGTATATATACATATATAAATATCTATTTATACACTTACGAGTAGAGCCTCTCGCTATTGTCGCGGGGGAACTGTCGCGACAGGTGTGAGCAAGGGACAAGGCGAGGGAACATTTAACGGGGTTCCGTTCGGCGGGCCCCGATCGATGAACGTAACAGATGACAGAGGGTGAACAGATTTGGCTGTGTTGGTTGGAATTCAGACGCCACGATATCGACGGGATCAACTGGGATGGGTCAAGGGGCAGACAATCACAAACACGGGGAAATTTTATAGATATATTTATTGAGTACTTAGCGTGTAAGAGTATAGAATATATGTTACCTTATTGTTAAATATCATTACATGGTATCATATTTATATATAATGATGTAGTCTTTTAAAATAAACCTCGCGCGGACAGATTGCGCGCGTATGTCTGTGTGTTTGTGTGCGTGCGCGCGTGTTTGTGTTTGTTGTGTGTGTGTGTGTGTGGTATGTTTCGTAGTGTTCAAGAGTATTTACATAATGATCCGCAATTAATATGTACAATCTCCACGAAAGGACAAGAACGAAAGATATAGAAGATCGGACAAAATGCGATGTGCGTCCGTGAAACGCGGCTCGATAAGAGGCGGGCCCCTTGGGGCCTTCCTCCTATAGATCCATTCGTGTTTTGCGATCGTCGACAACGGATTGTTCTACGTTTTCAACCTCGGCTCTATATAACTACTGGGTGCCTCGAAACTAAAGGCGCGAGCTTAAGTGGACAATGGCACTCGTAAAAGGTACGAAAGTGTGTTGACCCTTTGGACTCGAAGGGCGACTCTTGGCCGCCGGATTTATTTCGGGTATCAACTCGAATGGAGTCTGAGGAGCGACAATGATTGCTATTACAGTTGCCCTTTGTCGTTGCACTGTATATGCGGGCAGTGTTAATAAAGAGATTTAAATAATGGTAATTATTTAAGTTCGTCGAGTTGCTAGTTCTTTGTAGCAAAAGTGCTTCGAGTGCAAAGGGTTAACGGGGTGTGCAAGATAATCGCTTTTGGAATATTCAGTTTTTTTTTTCGATAGAAAAATTGTTTTGATTTGTTCGTTTGTATTCGAGGAATGAAAGAGAGCCGCTTGAACACATTCAGTTCGAGGAAGATGACTTGTTTTTCTGAACAACGTTAGTCTCTTAGATAGTGGGACTCAGTTGTCAGACAAATAGTGAACTGGTTGAAAATAGATGTTTGGAGCAGTTTTATTGGATCTCTTGCTATGAATCCTGATAAATTCTTAAATTGTGGAGGATTGAAACTAGTCAAGCGAGACTGTTTCGTAGTTGAATGAAGTTTATAAGATGTCGTTTGGTGTCATGAAAAGTTATATTAGTCTTGCAGAATGCAATGACAACGTGCAACTTTATTAGATGCATATGCAGGTTCTGTCAAATATGTACTGCTCGACACTATTTTCTACCGATCGGTCACGCGAAGAGTTAAAAGAAATTCGTGTGAAGTAAATAGTATGTCATATGATACATAGATGGCATTATTGTAAATTATCAGTTCTTAGTTACAGATGGCGTATTGTTTCAAATTTGAGAATGAATTAACAAGTGTTTATTCAAAGCGACAAATTTTATCGTCAAAATATGTGTCGCAATAAAACAGCCTTCGTTATAAGTTTCCTAAAGTTGTATGTAAATTTCATGTATTAAAACTGTTTTTTCTGCCTTATTTACGTCTTACACGATTTTTGAGAAGACCGTATGTGCCTTTTGTGGGCATTTATTTTTCAATTAATGTATCCATAATTATATATTCGGCAAAAAATAGTGTCGAGCGGTATAGTTGCACCTGACAGAGTAAATGTTTTAGGGATTGCCACGTTCAAACAGCTGTTAATCTTTGTAAATAAATAAAATTCCATAAAATTACTATATTTAAGACCAACTACTTTTCAAGTATTACTATACTCCGTATACCCAATTTCTGGTAGGTACCTTATAAGTGAAAATCGACCGAAACAAATGTGTTAGAGTACCACAAGTACTCAGGAAAAGCCAGCACAATTCGCTGTTATATAGTAAGAAGTATGGATTAACGATTGCCCCAAAAAACAGCTACTCCCCAACGATATTCCATACGAGATTAATTCGTCTCACAAAGAATTGTTTTATAACCAACGAAAAACTGAATATCTCAAAAGAAAACCGATTAACTCGCAGATCTGTATTTACGAAATCTGTTATCTTTTTCTTCGCGAATTCTACTAATTAATTTAACTTAAGCCCACAGTCCTGAAACACCCGGTATACAAAAGTATAAAAGGGTCCAGGCGTCTCGTCGCGTGAACCTATAACCGCGCAGGTAGCCGAAAAACCGTTGACGCGGGATCGACGCGCCTCCGGTTCGCCTGAAACGTGTGAGCGATAAAAAAAAGCGCCGTCACTGCGATTACTTTGCGCGCGGCCGTGGGCATGCTCGCGCGTCGAAAGCGCCCGCGATAATCGCCGATGTCAACAGAATGAAAGAAAGAAAGGTGAGGATCTTCGGTCGACGACGCGTAGTAGTTATGTACAGAAAGGAGCGACGCGCAATCGTCGCTTGGAAAAATGTTGGGAAACACAGCGAGAACCACATCGTTACGAACAAAACTAATTCCCTCGCTATAAAAGCGACGCGGAGTTGCTCGAATTCCGTCGTTACTAACAAAGGGGAAAAAGCAACGCGCGCGACTTTCTCTTCCCCTTCCCCAATTATCGGTTAACACAATTCGTTATATATTAATTTACCGTGATAGCTCTCTTTCTCTCTCTTTCGCTCCCTATCATGCACACATGCTCGCGTTGCCCCATTCGCGCATCTAACCACTTGCTCCGCGCTCACCAGACACGTTAGATCATTTAAGACATACACGATAGTTACGAAGTATTGCTTTCTTTTAGTCGCGTGCCATTTCGCGGTTCGCCCTCCAACCGAGCCACAGCGATGAGGACGCGCACCGAGGGTGACAGAGAAGCCTCCCGCCTCGACTATGGGACCGAGGCCCCGCGAGAATTCTGCCGCATCCGGAACATGGCGGCGGGGAAGGCTGGAAACGGCCTGAACAAGCTTTCCCATCCCTCGCTCTCTGGACGTATGTTTATGATTGCTGATGCCCTACGGAGGCTATATATACTCGTACCTTCTCTCTTTCGTTCGTCTTCAAAGGGGGGCAGAATTCTCGCGGCGCTGTATTTCGCTCGAAGGTGGACAATGCGCTAAGCGTAGAGCTAACTGGAGGAACAGGAGAGTTTTTCTCTTTAAACGTCCCGCCGTTTCTCCTGCTACTCTGTCTCCTTCCCTCCTTTCGCTTCCCTCGCGTATCGTTTCGACGAGCACGCACAGGAAAACTGTGTTCCGCGGTACCGTCGAGCACGGAAACGACACGTCACCTATGTTGCATCCTGAGCATCTAAATAAAATATGCTATTACGCAGCCGACAGCGGGTAACGACGGGTTAATGGACACCTGAATCGGATCAAGCACTGTTGCGACTACGATAGAACCTCCATTATACGAATGCTTTGCCGTCTGAACTCTGTCGGTTATTGGGACAGAGCATACGAGATAAAACACCCCTTCTTTGTTCAAGTGGCTTCCCTGTGTAACTGTTGAAACGGACTTTAAGTGACCAAAGTATTGGAAAATTTGCAGGGAACTTAAATCAAGAATGATTTTAGAAACTTTTGGAAAGTATTCAGGGAATTAGATATACAACAAGAATGTCCTGATTTCATGTAATTAAATGTACAGTAAATTCTCGTTATAGGCTCCACGCTCGGCGCTGGCAGCGAGCTTTCAACGCATAGCGTCGATGATTTGTTCCGTACGCGTTATTCTCGACCGAAGGATTCCAAGAAATGGTGGGGATAGCGACCGAGCACACAACGCATAGTCGAAATGAGTTTATAACGAGAATTTACTGTATGAAGTAATTTTGCCGAAATGATCTAAAATTCGTAGATCTTCAAAAGAATTGTGTTGTCGCGTTAGTTTTTTGATTCTTGCTATTTATGTATACCTATAAGTAGATACAGAGATTCAAGATGAAATCTACTTTATCCAGGCGCGCCTGTGTCAGCTCGGACAATGGAGGCTCTACTATGCTCTCTCGTGTTCCCGAGAGAAAAAGAGAGGTCGTAGAGGTGGCAACACATCGAGGGGAAACCATGCAACCGAGGATAACAGCGGATTTCAGTGAACACCCTTCTGAGACGAGGCCGAGGCTGTCAATGGCTGAACGCTTAGAAAATTTCTTCCGAAGTAGGAACGAATGCAGATCCTTGTATGCAAGAGTCTTGTGAATTGCGATTATTGAAAACGGTGAATCACAGATTGATATGCCTCGTGTTACCACGGCCTCCATCTCAACGAACGAAGAGGAACGTCCTATTATAACTCAGGCAAATGGGAATGGACAAAACTATCTTTTGACAAACCAGACAATCACGGTTTTTCTTTTTCTACCACCACTTTCCCCCGTTACTTCGTAGAAAATGCATTCTTCTTGCACACGTGGACGCGAAAACACTACTTGCGTGGGTCTGCGGCATTACTTTTTTGGCTATACACAACGGATATGTACAGCGGCTTTCTCTCTTTATCCACTTAAAGGTGTCGCTAGCACACACGCTTAACCGTTTACTAAATCCCTCGTTTAACTCGTCAACTAGTACGTTACTTTGTAATTATGATTATGTATGGTTTTTTTTCTTTCTGCGTTTAAATCCACCGTACAACTATCTGGAACACAACGTGGTCGGAGCGACGCAGCTCGCACGTTGGCTCGCTATTTCTCTATTTACCTTATTATACCGTACGTATTATATCGCGTTTTTCCCACTTCTTCGTCTCTCATTTATTTTATTCAGCTTATTTACTTTCTATGTCGGTTTACTTCGCTTTGATCCAAACCACAGAGCTCGAGCTACATTTTTTTTTCTTCTTTTGCTTCGTCATTTACCCGATATCGATAAACATCAACGAGTTCAGTTACATGGAGAGGAGAGGTTTTTAAGGGCTGGGGGTTGTTGATTTAGGGGTGGGGGAGGGGTTTTTTTCGAGGGGACTCAGGGTGATTTTCCACGGGACGATCCCACAGACACACGGTTACATAGGACATCTTTGACGACACAATTCAAAAAATAATTTTTCATTTTTAGTAGAAAGATAGGCGGGGTATTTCCGTACAATAGTATTATCGTATTAATATTATTTCTTTTATTAGTTATTTCTATTATTAGTATTAGTATTATCATATCGTTATTACTATTATTATTATTACTTTTTATATTATATCATTATTATCATTATTATTATTCTTATTACTCTTACTATTATTATATTATTCCCTCGTGGACATTATTAATCGACGCGTCTTGCCACGATTCTCGCCCGTCTGTTGCTCGTCTCGTTGCGTCACGTCGCCGTTCCTAACAGATCACGCGAAGTACAGACACGAGGCATATACACATCATCGTTACAAACTTCTCGCCGATTATATGCAGGTGGTATATACGACACGCAAACTGTCTCATACCTATCAAACTATTTACACGGTTTTATCTACGTGGTTGCAGTGCAGATCGCTCGAATCTCTCGTTCCCTGTTGGCATGATCGGCCGCGGATTCGATTCCAGGCGAACATAACCTTTCCCGAAAAACAGACGAACGACGAGTACCTACTATTCTTCGCGAATCTTAACGTTCGCGCGTGAAACCTGAGTCCGAGTTATATTCAAACGATTCGATTCCTCTTTCGATCGCGCACAAGAAACTTCTACACATATACCCTCCCACACGTGCCGGGCATAGGTGTCTCGCGTGTCGTTTAACAGATCCATGTCGAAACCTGTCGTTCCGTACGTATATATATAAATCGCGTGCTCAGCACACGAGACATGCACCGCGCGTGTATGTATACATATATAAAAGCATTTATCGACAGTTTCCACCTTAAGTTTACCGGCTCCTCGCGTCTCGCATACCAATATATTATCTACAGTTCACGATTAGTCGAGTAGCTATATTTACAAACGCTCGCCACGCACTCTAGTACAATACCATTGCGTCATGTTAAAAATATCTGTTGTATATTTGTTCTTTTCTTTTCTTCTCTTCTCGTCGACGTATCTCTTTGCTTCTTCCTTTTCTGTCCCACCCTTGTCCGAACGTCTTTAAACGCGACAGTCCGCGTGCGACATCGAAAGAAGAAGAGTGTGTACGTCTTCCACGCGCAAACCGTCTCTGGGAACAGAACAGCGCCCAGGGTACGTCGGCCCCACCACCCTGAACCAGTCCCGTTCGTGCTTACGTGCGCGTTTCATAGACCCTGTTGCATGAAAACACCACAGTTCGATCGCCACTCGGGGCGAACACGAGAGTACTTCTCTCCCCTATCTCTTTCACGCACTTGCCTTTCGCCAGGACTTCAATCACGGACGGCACCTTGAAAGTTCAAGCACACGCACCTCTCTCGTGTCCTCTGCTTGCTCGTCGCCTGTCGCGAGCATCGTGTCCCTTCTATTACGTACAAACTAATCACCACGTAACAATCTTCCGTCTTCTCCCCCCACCCCCATCATTTTTTATACCGGTTCGTTTCATAACGTGACTAGCTCAACTGTGACGCGTTCACGACCAGTGAACATCTCCCTAGATAGATTGGAGCTATCGGGGTGGTCGTCGAACGGGCACATCCGTCGATCGCGGCTGTCGGAACTAAAATGGATATACAGACGGTTGATTCGCAAAGCAGCAACGCTATTATGGCACACCGAGCGGGGTTTTGGTTACGCAAGAATTAACAAACTAGACAGCGATCGATGAACCACTTTCCTCCTTGTCCCCCGTTTCCGATCGCGAGTGCGGTGAGAAGAGAACAGAGGGAACTACGATCGGGGAGAGGATGATGGACGACGGGGCCGCGTGGGTGCCGCGGCCGTCATCTATGCGGCTGAGTAGTAAATACGAACACGGTTAGTCTTGTCTCTCTTCATTGTTCTTTCTTGTGTGCTTTCTCCGCCGGCACGATTCACGTGGCCGCGTGAATCAAGTCCCAAATAGCGTCGCGACCCCGCGCCACGTCCTCGAATCACGAGTCGTGCCTGTGGACCCTGTTGCGCCTGTTCCCGCTCTTCCGCCGTTTCCTCTTCGTGTCCCTGGTGAACGCCACGTTGCCAGGGTCGTCGGCCAGCTGAGGATATCTGTGGACACTGTGTATATCGACACCCTCGTAACCGCTAACGGTGCCCCGATTGATCAGCTCGTCCTTCTCCTCCTTCGACCAGTCCCCTCTGCCCTGGAAGCCAGCCATCACCAGCTGCTTCTCTATCTCCCAGGCTCTCTCCACCGCTCTCTTATGGGCGTGCTTCAGTATCCTGTGCCTCTCCTGTTCAGGATCAGCGCCATATTTAATCACCACCGCGGCGTCAGGGTTATGTAGCCTCAGCTCCTTCCACGTTCCAGCACCGTGCTCCGTGGTTTCGTGAGTGGACACGTTGAACATACCACCCAGCCGGCGGAGCTCCTCCATGTCATCGCGGATCTTCAGCGCGTTGTCCTTGACGAAATAGAACACGTCCTGGTCGTGGACGCTGAAGTGCAGCGGCAGGAAGTAAGAGTTATTGAACACAGAAGTCACCACGTCCTGGACCACGCTGTTCACACCGTCCACCACGCTGACCAGCGCTCGTCCGCCTACTCGCGACAGGAGGATACCTTCCCCAAAGACGGCGCGGCGATGAGCCACGCGCGGAAGGAGATTGCGCGTTTTTGGTTCCAGCTTCAACAGCGGCTTGGGGACGAAGCCCAGGTCGGAGAATTTCTCGTGCACGCGGTTCACGATGCACTGCAGGCCAGACATTACGCCGAAGTCCGGCGTCAGCTGCGGCGACGTGATAGTCGCGCTGGGCTGGTACACCATCTGCTTCATGTACTCGGAGCCGAGCATCGCGGACATGTCGTAGCCGTAGAGGTTCAGCCAGCTGGCCAGGTCGGTCATGTACTCGACGTTCTGCTTGAAGTTGATCGGATCGTTGTTGCGGAAACGGTAGATGAAGATGTCAGTCGGGGTGGTCAGCTCGTTCGCCATTTGCTCCCAGGCGGGCGTCATCCATTGGCCGACTGTCGGGTCGTACAGTCTCTTGTTTAAGTAGACCAGCTTGGTGTTGGGATCCAGTAGGCCGCCGTGGAAGTCGATGGGCAGGTAGAAATCTGGGTTGGTGTCTTTGATAATTTTGCCGAACGGTGTGCGCCTCATCTCTTTGATTAGATTCCCGTTAGTGTCGAACAACGCTAAGGGGGAGCCATTCTGGTCTGTCGCGACGTAGAATCTCTGCTCAGACGTCTCCACTGTCATCAAGAAATTACGGGAGTCGTAGAGGAACCGGAAGGTTTTCGAGGACTTCGGGAAGTGGATGTGCGTGATCAGATCTGGCGTTTTCGGATTGGCGTAGAAGAATTGCGTGATGTTCTCGTGGTCGTCGTTCCAGGCCACCAATCGTCCGCGGTCATCGTAGAAGTACCAGATCTGGAACTTCTTGTGCTCCGATGCGTGGATTAGTTGACCACGTGAGTTATACCTGTATGAGAAAGTTAATATTATTATGGTGCATTTTCCTTGTGGAATAAATATCGCCATGTGTCGGGAGACAGTGAACTCTTCGAAAGAACTATGGCTTTAGTGAATATCGTAAACCTTCATCAGTATAATAGGAATTCTTTCTTTAGTACTTGGAATTTTATATGAAAATCAATGCTACAAGACTGCCCCATTCTTACCATTATTCGACAGAAACCATTAATTTTGAATAAATCAAAAGAAATTGAAATGAAATGAAATAATTTGAAGTTCACTGGAACCACAACTACCTTAGACTTAGTGTACACCATTGAATTTTCATCGAGAAATTATCAGTAATAAACAAATATGAGCCCATACCACTATCGACATAGACTACAACTGTCTATTAACAGAAGAATCAGTAGTATACTGGGTCTTACAATTTTGCTACAAACAGTAAGTAAAACTGCAACAAACCTGTATTTGTGTTCCCCTCGAATAACGACGAATCCCCGTCCGTCGTACGAGTTAAACTCAACGTCACCATACTGAACGACGCGATCCCCGCTGTCATACCCAAGCGCGATTTTCTCGTTGTGCTCCGTGACGCCGATCACGTTGCCATTCTCATCGTATGCGTACTGCCAGTTGTTCTCGGTGTCTGCCACTTCCAGCACGTGGCCGTCCGCGTTGTACGTGATTTTCTCTATCTTGGACTCCTTCCCGATAGACAGCTTCCTCATCTTGATACGATTCCGATTGTCGTATTCGAGTTCCATACGGAACACGTCCATCGTTCGAATGTCCATCAGAACCGTCTTGACGCGGCCGTGCTCGTCGTAATCCGTTACGGTGTAGAATTGTTTGCTGCTGTCTTGCATCACCGATCGATTGAACAGGTTCCTGTAGATTCTGAGATCGCCCACGCCCTCCAGTATCCCGAGATTCTGATTGTACTTCAATCGTAGCTGGGGAATCTGTTTGCCATTGATGTCCACTTCGATGCCGGATATTCGGGCGTTACCGTCGTACTGGTAGCGATAACGGGCGTTACCTAAACCACTCTTGCTGCCGAATTTAATCTTCTCGTCTTTGACGATGCCGGCGTGGTATTTGTACTCGATTCGCATTTCGAAGTTCGGTTCGTTGATGTCGATGCTGTGGACCAAGCTGGTCGTTTCTTGGTACGTGTAGTGGATCGAGGACAGTCCTGTGGGGAAAGGAGTTTGCTGATCAATATAACGTTCAAACGCGTTGCAATTAGGTATATATATATTTTTTATAATGTTAAATTAACCCTATGGCGATTTTTGTCGCGTTCCACTTGTGGAATCGGTTAAGGCCCCTCGACGACTTAGATTTTAACAGTTTTATATTAAGCGAATGTATAAGTACATATATGATCTAAGTGAAGAGAAAAATAGTTCTAGTATATATAAAGGCTTCACATTTCTTGTTTATGATACACAGGATGTTTGGCAACAGGTGTTAGAAATTTTAAGGAATGATTCTACGTGGTAAAATAAGACGAAAATCAAGAATGGCGAAAATGCATTTAAGTTGAAATTAAGTTATTAATTGTTGAAAATACGCGGAAAAAGCGTCTGATAGGAGAGATTTATATTACTAGCCTCGCCGTGCCTGGCCTGGGTGAATATAAAATAAAAGTTTTATTAAAATCATCTATATGAAGATATTGCTGAATAATAAAAATCAGATTTGTATATTGATAGTATAAAGAAGGTGCAATGAATAAACTTGAACGAAAGCAGTGTGACTAATACACTTCTGTTTAAATATTGTATGAAATCGTATTCATCCAAATATAAATATTCAATTAAAAAAGAAATATTCTTTAACGAAATACTAACTGCACTTGAAACAAGTAATACTGCTCTATGAATCATTTTAAATCTCCTTGTGTTTGCGAAGAACGGTATAAAACACGAGAGACAACTCAACTTTCGAGGGTTGATTTTATCCCGTTAAAGTGAATTTCACCATCAAACAAAATAGCGTATTGTTATCCCACTTATTCCCTCAAATTTCATAATTCTTTGAATTTCAAACTTGAAAACCATTTCATATAAATATTCAATATCACTCACCAGCAAGAGTAGTTTCCAATTTGCCAGTGTGATCATAGACATAGGCGACCTTGCCACTTTGGTGTGGATACACCTTGGCGAGAATCTGCCCATCATCGTTGTACAGAATTTCATACGGATGCCTGTTCATGGGCGAGTAATACTGGTATTTGTAGAATCCTAGGGAAGTCTGCAACGAGAACGCGTGGATGTGCCCCCTCGGCGTGGTCAGCGACTGCAACGCTCCAGCTTCATCGTATTGCAACAAATAATCACTTCCTCTTGGCGTCGTGACTTTCAATGGGAGGCTGCTGAACATATCCTTGAACGCGTACACCATCGACGTGCCATCGCTGTACTTGATCTCGTACAATCGACCGGCTCTATCGAAGCCATAGGTTTCACTGATATCCCCCCAGGTCCAGCTGGTCAGCCTGCTGAAACGATCGTACTCGAGCTCCACGCCAGCAAAGATGCCATTCCTGGGTCCCCATTTGATTGGTCTGGCTGTTCTGTCGTAGGTGACGTTCAGAAATTCCGCGTCGTCCATGGACACAGCCACGCTGTTGGTTTCCCTGTCATACTCCAGAGACAGCAGGATCTCCCCGTTGACGCGGAGCAACCGGCCGACTCGCGCGACGGACTTGGCGTTGCCTCGATTCTTGTTGCCCTGATGTTTTCGAAGGAAGTATCGCCACTCGAATCTGTTCGCCAGGTCTCCAGCGATCTCGGTTCTCTGCTTGGCTGGCACGGGGTAGCTTTCACCCAACAGTGGCTCGATCTCAGCTAAAACCGAATAGGGTAGGGTGTCCGTGCTGACTGTGTGGGCCCACGGCGTGACTTGGCCCACAGAACCATCGGCAAGAACCGTGGTCCTCTGCTCAGCTTCGCCAACTTTCGTCACCACCGACGATCCTTTGATCAGCATCGAGATGGGCTTTCTATTATTCTGCCCCACCTTCACGACCGCCCCCTTCAAGCTTAGGTCAAATGTCAGACTGATCACCTTGCCAGTGGGAGTGACCGCGCTGGTTAGTCTACCAAACTCGTCGTAATTGTACACATAGCTCCTGCCTGTGCTGTCCAGCTTAGTCTTCAGCAGGCCAGTGGCGCCGTGGTAATCGAACGTGACGTTGTAATTGTCGGGTGTGCTGAGCTCGTGGAGCATCTTCATCCTGGACATTCTGAGCCTGCACTTCTGCCCCTTGGTGTTCTCGATCGAGTTCACCTGGCTGCTGTAGTCCCTCAGCAGGAACACTTTATTGCCAGCCGCGTCCGTGACTGTGCTGAGCTTGCCATTGCTGGTGTTCACGTTGTACGTGAACTGGTACACCATCTCGCCAGTGAGAATGTTCTTCGTGGCCACATGCTGGCCGAACCTGTTGAACACGTATATTTCCTGCGTGTCCGGGGAGTAAATCTCGTACTCCCTGGCGCCACTAGCGTCGGGAATGCTCGCCATCACGGATCGAATCCTGTAGTTCGCTTGGTCACCGATATGAACAACTCCGTCGGGGGACACAGCCACTGCGGAGATGGTGTTGAACTTGGAGGTAGACGCCAGATAGTGGTCAGCGTCGATGCAGTCACAGCCGCGTTCAAGACAGTTGCACTTGGACTCGGCGCCAGCGTATGGGGAGATCTTGCCGTCAGTGCCGATCACTCTCACGCGATTGATCCTCTGAGAGTCGCTTTCCGCGATGTACAGGTTCCCAGATGGGCCGAACGCGATACTCTGCGGCATGACCAGAGTGGCGTGGGTCGCGAGCTCCGTGTCGAACGAGGATGACGGCGAGGCACAGTGAAGCGGCCGACCGGCTACGACCTTGACGCGGCCATCGGGGGCTAGCTGAAGCACCATGTGATCGTCGATCATGTGCAGCGAGTTGTCGAGGGGGTTGATGGCTAACTCCGTGGGCCAGCGAAGGTGGACTTCCTCGACGTTCAGAGTACCCTGGCAGGGGATGGGTTTCCAGTGGGACTTGTGCATGTGATTGCCGATGACAGTGGTGATGATGCCATCCCTGTCAACCATCCTGATGTTCGTGCCGTCGGCGAAATAGAGGACGTTGTCAGCTGAGACAGCGACCCCCTTTGGATAGGCGAGTTTGGCGTCCCTCGCGAGTGCACCATCACCGCAATGCGCCTCGTCGCCAGGAAGACACCGCTCTCCAGAGCCAACCACGGTTTCCCAGTTGTGGTCGGGGTCGGTGTAGTCGTTCGTGTCGCGCACCCGAATGATCTGATGCGATTCTGGGTCGGATATGTACAGGGAGCCATCCAGTGGGCTGAGGGCGATATGGTAGCGGTAGGAAACCCTTGTTGCACTGAAAGCAAGAACGAAGAATGTTGATTGAGTAAAATTCGGGGAGTGGAATGATCACATTTCTCTGTACTCTATTGGTAATTGTTTTGTAATATCCGTTAATGGGATGGTTCATCTTGAAGTGATAATTGATAATTGTTTTACACAGATCGTT
Source organism: Andrena bucephala (assembly GCA_947577245.1). Classification (NCBI taxonomy): domain Eukaryota; kingdom Metazoa; phylum Arthropoda; class Insecta; order Hymenoptera; family Andrenidae; genus Andrena; species Andrena bucephala. The sequence goes on along the minus strand of OX387715.1, from coordinate 63,619,054 downwards.
TTTATGATATTACAAGCTTGTTCTCGGAACCATCCTCGAAACTTCCACTTACGGTTAGATCCGATACGTATATAATTTATTTTACTGGTTGTTATTGTCACTTCTTTAGCAAAATAAGAATTCTATATCATAACAAGATGAAAATGTAATAGGTATACAAGCAAATTGTGATAAATCCTGAGTTCTGTGCGAAGGAATTTATGTTATGGGTCCAAATGGACCCTCTATTCGTCATGCGGTAGTTTGTCAAGTTATCTGTCATTTAAGTGTTAAGAATCATATCGAAGTGAGTCATTATCACTTTAAAGAGCTTCTCAAAATTAAATTGATAGTAAAAATACGTGGCAGTTTGATACTATTTATTACTTCTCGTATGTATCGTCATCTTGGAATTTTGATCAGGCAATTAAACTTGCTCCTTTTCGTGTTGAAACTCCTCTAAATATCAAGTTGCGGTGACAAAACTCACCTGAACGATAGTTACGATACCTACCACATTAATAAAAATCTACAGTTCCATTTCAGAGAACATTTACTCCATCAAAATCGTGAAAATTATGACTTCAAAAAACTATATCAAACTACCATCAAAACCAGCAATGAAACTAAAGACCGCCACGCTCCCTATTATAATTCCATATGGAACTCACTTGAGTCGGACGACAGTTCGAACAGTGCCGTCAACGAGGATCTTCCTCACGAGATTGAAGTCACCAACGAAGATGGAACCATCTGGAGCTGTAGCAAGAGCAACTGGGGCGAGGAGTCGTTGCTTGGATGCCTGCCCGTCACATTCGAAGCAGTCCAGCGGTCTCTGGTGTACATCCCCCATCGTCGTAAGGATCACCCTCGGCTTCTGTTTCAGGTAGATGTTGGAGCCGTCCCCTTTCTGCAGTATTCCTTCGTGGAAGTTGTACCTGTGGTGAATGTCTAGGTTCCAGCCGCCAACCTCGGAGATAGACATGTCGTGGCCGCTCAGCTTTGTCGTCTGCACGTCCCAGATGATGTCCTTGCAGTCGCTGTACTCGTACCCCACCTTCACCATGGCCGTGGTCACGCCGTACACTCTTTGCCGATAGACATTCAGTCGATTCCACGCGTACGTGAACTTTATCACTGGGTCAGCTTCGAACGTCTTCTCGAACAGGATGCCCTCGATGGTGATCCTCAAGTGAATTAAATTTAGCGCGGGTGGTATGGCTTCTGGGGTCAGTTGCAGCTGTATCGTGGATAGGTAGCCGGCTGCCCTCGAGCTATGATACACGAGGTTCAGCCCTGTGCCAGGTATTTGCAGGCTTTCTTGGATAACCTGGGACTCGGCCAGAATGGCGCTCTTATCAGGGCACGCTCCCTGGAAGCCGTGCTTCCACGTCGCTAGGACCACTGGCTTCATCAGGTCGTAGTCATGGGCCGCGCATGCGTGTGGTACATGTGTGGGTTGCTTCTCTTCTGCGGTACTCATCACGATCTTGTCGATGATGACGACCTTTAATCGATAACATGATGTTTAGATTCCCTACCTTAAGCTTTAGGTATTTAATGAACGATGTTGGTAACCCCTTGCATATTAACAACAACTTAGCGACAGTGATAGCTAATTATCTGTAAAGAATATATAGAGTCAGAAACTACTATAATACTAGTTCGTTAAGTAGTATACCGAGCGGAACAGATGTACTGAACTATTTGAAAACTCAGTACTGGAAATTCCTTGTAATCTTAATTCTCAATGCTTAATAGCACTACCCACTTTACCCCTTCTGATCTCATGATTTCATTGTACTTCCTCCACCCGTAATGCAACAGCAAATAGGCTAATTTTGGTATGCAAGGGGCCGGAGAGGTGGTGAGATATATTGCAAACGTGATTCTACCTCGTTCCACGGTACAAAGACTATGTGACTCTGCGGTTTGAAGGGTGACCTGCCGAACTGCAGGGTGACTGCGCCACCACCGTTCACCAACAGATCGAACCAGCCGTCGTCTCTCGTCAGGGTAAAGCCCTCCAGGGGCGTGCTCGTGCTAACTCGCACTCCCATCAAACCGGTGCCAAGATGCGTGACAACGCGACCACGAACAACGGCCGATCGGCTGTCAGGGAATAATAACGTTAATGATCCGGTAATGGTCTCGTCGCTCGCTGCGAACGTAACGTGATCGTTTTTCTTTACCACTGTGCTCGCTTCGCACCACTAACAACAAAGCAACTGCTATCATCTAATCTAATTCCAATCTACAACAGTGTCGTACAGAATGCCCTGTGATTTTTTAGCCGAGCTCTGTCGATACGTTCTGGGAGCAAAAAGGAGAAATTGTTGCAGAAACGTGGACACGTACTTTAATTATTTACGTTTAGCCTGCGGCGCTAATCTGGGGCTGATAAGGGTGGTCATTTGTAACTTTTATTAGTCATTTCTTTCTTTTTAATTGAATAAGAATTTTAAGTTCAGTTATTATAAAAGCAGCACAAATTTTATGTTAAGTTTCTGTCGCCCCTTAGTATTAAGTTCTTTGAAGAGTTCTTGGTTCCTGTTCGCTTTCATTGTAATTAGAAATTTTCCTGCAGGTCAAAGCCTAGTGGTCAATAATAAAAATGGTGATAATAGTAATTAATCTGATATTTGAACTACTCTTACTATACACGTTATTAAGAACAAGTTCCGCTATCCTCCTCTTCACATTTCGTACGTTAGAGCTTACAAACATTAATGACCCCACGTTTATGTTAATTTCTCTTCATTTCTACCTGTGGAACCGATCGTCACAGTTTGGCTAGAAAATCCCGAGACACCCCTCGCACTCTTCGTTTACATATTATCTCTTGCAGTGATTACAAGTAAAGTCTCGAAAAATGTGCCGTCACTTCGAGCACAAACAGAAGTCAGGCGATTGATCGAACAGAGAGTGATGATTCGAGAGGTGTTGTGCAGCGTGACGGGTCTCTAAGATCGTTCGATGTGACAGCACTTCTTCGTTCGACCAATCGGTATTCCGTGCGTGTACGAACTATGTCTCAAATTCTCGTGGTAGAATTTATTCAATACGACGTAGTTCCAGTGCTAAACAGGTGCTCAGATCAACAACAATTAAACATCGTCCCTATTTTCATACGTCGACAATTCAGTTTCCTTTAAAGGGGTAGTCTCGTGTCTTGAGTCGAGCAATATATGATCTCTAGGACTTTCATAAGATATTAACATGAAACCTTCTCCGTTAGTTAATACAGTTACGAACATACGACATGAATTTTGTATCTAACTTACTCCAATAATAAGGCCACGAGTTATTATGAACAGCACCCCTAATCAAAAACGAGAGGCACAAACGAACTGCAAACTTTCTTTTGCATCACAAAATGATGTAATTTAATCTGGCAGCAATTAAAACGGGAATCTCTACTTTACATCTAGCCAAAATTTCAAGTCAATTGGCTAATTAGTTATTACAGCCATTTTAAGAGAAATGCTTCTCAGTTTACCCAGCATAAAAGTTAGACAAAAATCCATATCTTCCCCAATCGTTATCCTTTCATTTTACACGCGTACGTACTTCCCAAGCCCTAATCACGAAGGAAACACAGAGATCGATTCTTCTCTATCCCAGACATAAAAGTACCCCGTCAAGCAAACGTGTCGTGCCACGTCGCACCACCACAAAGTGCGACGTGCTGCGGTCCAACGGCGCGCCCCTTTGGCACTGGATCGTCGGTGGAGTGGACAAACTGCTAGTAATATTACAATACACATACACATATACACGAATAACACAAAGTCAGAAGCACAACTTAAAAGGCACGAAAGACAACGTAGGAATAATAAGGTAACCAAACCATGCAACGAGAAAGAGTCGAACAATGATGATGGGACTGGAGGCGACAGGGTCGGGTGGCTGTGTGTGCGTGATATGTACGTGTTCTTCTGTGAGCTTTTTTGAAGGATTTGTCGCACGCCGCGTCGCAGTGTTCGAGGGAGGTTCTTCCTTTTTGTCGACAACTTTTGCTGTGGCTCAGGTGCCGGCAAAATTCGTGAAGAGGCTCGTTCTCGAACGCGATTGAACGCGCGCGGGCAACACGTCTTATTTTTTTTTTTTTTGGCGGTCGGATGCAGGAGTTGGGGTGTACGTGATGATACAGATGATATATACCAAATATGCACGAAAATATCGTCAAACCAGCAGCAGCTATTCAACCGTTTACGCTCTACGAACGAACTGTACTTTCGCAACCGGTTGGTACTATTTCTTTTTCCTTTCTTTTTCTCTGTACTCTTTTTTTTCACTCTCATTCTTTTTTTTTACTTTATGCCCTTAGCCGAGCTTCGTCGACGTAGCGGCGTTCTTACCTTGTGTTGAAGTGATTCCAGAACATACTGACCGGGCAGCACGGATAAAACAGAGCCGAGTTAAAATGATGTGATTAAAGGCAAAAAACTATAGGGAAGAGCTAGAGGGAGGGGGAGAGAGAGAGAGAGAGAGAGAGAGAGAGCGAGATGGGGAGAGAGAGAGGGGAGAGAGAGGGGGGGAGAGAGAGAGAAGATAGAGTAGCGATAAAGAGACTAGAGAGGAGGGCGGTGCTGTGAGATAGAAGTCTAGAAGGGTGAAATAAGAGAGGGAAAGAGGTAGGATGAGGCAGAGTGGGTTGGAATAGAAGAGATAGATAACTCGAGGAAAATCGTAGAAATAAAACGGGGGGATAGATCAGTTTCCGAGCAACTTTTGTTGATCGTCGAGAATCGCCTGTACAGATCCAGCCAGGCCCGATGGCCGAGACGAAAGGTGCCTGGAGGCCGCGATTACGCTCCCTCCCTAGTCAGTGCGATCGTCGCCGAAGAAAAGCTCGAGGCTCGGACATACGAGGTCACACCATTCACGCCAAGCTCCACACGGACGGACACGTGAGAGGCAAATGTAAATCGTACGGGGAGGCCGACGATTTTACGTGTATCAATCAGATCGGCAATGTGACGGAATAGTAGCTAGATAAAGTACGAAGAAGAATAGAGAAGAGAATGATAGAATGAGATAGAATGGAGACGGGGGTTGAGTGCAGGGCACACGCTCGCGCACACGTACGTACAAACATATGTATAAAACTTTTGGGATGTGATTTCACACGGGTCACAACAACGCAGAGAATATATCATATCCATGTATACGTCTTCTTGTGTCTTTGTATATATCGTGTACGGACGAGATAAATATAAATATAAATATAGATATGTATATATATATATATATATATATATATATACATATATATGTATATGCATGTGTCTTGGTACGCTTGGAGGTAGATAAAGATTCCTGGGCCCCTATGGTTTCGCGTGCCTTTTCATTTTCTCGCTAGCCACCGTAGGCTGACGTGATCCATCATCCGCGAGAATGAATATCCTCCCCCTCCCCCTTAATATTTCACCGGTCAGGGTGCCCACAAATGCTCTTTAATAACCTTTAGTCGTCCCGCCAAGACATGCATTCTGTTCAGACGACGTATACACCGTTTGTAAAAGAAACACTATGTATGGAGTACAGGGTGTCTCGTAATAGGTGGTGCAACCGATAAGGTAGCGATTCTGCGTGAAAAAATAGGCGGAGAATGTAGAATGGCATTTGTTCATACGAAGCATCCCTTCGAAAGATGGGTTTAAGTGTGTAAATAAAGAATAATCCCTGTGCAGAAATAAATCGGCATTGTGGGAAGCTTTTCGAGAAAGTCAATTTTAAAAATCCATTGGGTTAAAAAACCAATCTTTAAAATCGGTTTTTTTTGAGGAGCAGGTATTCCACAATTTCGACTTATTTTTGTGCAAGTGTTCACACTTCGTTTTCAGTTGTTCTGTACTTATAGATAAAGCCTGCAGAGTTTCACATTTTCTCAAGAAGGAAGCCTCCAGTAAATGTACCAGTAAATGAGCACGTACCAGTGAATGAACAATTATTAAAATAGGCAATTAATTAATTAGGGGCTGCTTTTAATTCCTTGCTTCATATCCAAACAATTTTTGCAGCACGCGGAATCAATCGCGTTGCAAACATAATTTTGAAATAGTGTTCATTCATTGCTCTCTAAACGTCCATTTATTGATGCATTTACCCTATTCCACGTTTGCCACTTATTTCTCCATGCGGAATCGCTACCCCTTCGGTTACACCAGCCGTCACGAAACACCCTGTGCTGTTGTGTCTGTGACTACCGAGAGTTTCTGTTTTTCTGTTAACCAACACACGTAGTAAACTGCACGTGTAACATCAAAGTCGGGACGGACACGGTTCAGCCGGCGATCGTGGCACATAGGTACGATGTACCGAGCGATCCGCGAGGATGTCGAACCAGACGGACAGTTCCACGTGGACAACGGTCGCGAGAGCGAAGGGAGAGCCGTTCAACGAAGTCTGTGGCTCTGTGCTGCTCCGTGTAACTCACCTCTCGTTGAAGGTCTCCTGGCGGGCGTAGTTCTGCAGGCTGCCCTCGTCGATCAGGAACTTCATCCTCTCGAAGAAAGAAGCGGTGATGGCTGGTGGCTGCTTTCGCAGAAGTATATCGATCGGCTTCGGAGCAGACACGCAAAGCTGACTGCTACGACACATATGAAGCGCGCAACATTCCGGGTCCGCGCAATCGATGAGACTGTCTGGAAAGCACATTACAGGGCAATTAGGATAGGTCGTCGATGGGGAAGATAACGATTGGTCCCGCTAAGCTTGCACGAGAAGAAAGTTCTGCAAATGGTTTATTGAATAGGGGTTTGAGCCGCAGCTCTTGGATTACTTGGTGATTGCTGTAATCGGGATAACGTACTGGGACAGAGAACTGTTTTAGATGTCTGATGTTAATATTTGATGGGCTGCCACTTGTAGAAGTCATTTAATCTGATGAGTATAAAATTTAATTACTGCTTGAACTTGGATGCTGTGACCTTTGGGTGATTATTGTAATTGAGATTGTGACTGGAATCCTTTATCTGAGATGCTTTAGTTGGAAACTGGTTGAATTTCAGTGAAGTTGATCAAACAAATTGGGAATTAAATATTTGGAAATACTTTTCATGTAAGTGGTTGAATATTAATGACTGATATTCTAGATGTGCATTTCTGCTGTTCACAGGTTCAGAAATCTCCTGAAGTAGGTACTTGGGCCACACTTGACTGGTGCATAAAGGGACACTCTTCAACAACAGAATATTGTAAATACAATAGAAATCAGTGCAGTTGTCCCAGTGATAAATATAAAATGAGATTGAATCCTTAGACTCACAGATAAGCAGCATATAGCATACTACCATATTCACTCCCATTGTTTCTACTGATTTCTATAAATCTCCAAAGCAGTAATGGCAGTTTTCAGAAGGATTCGACACGAACAAACGAGCTCGAATCCGCCCACTTTTCCATTTTGACATGCGCACTGAAGCCTTCGCCACTGCTTTGGAGATCTAGAGTAGCGCGAACTCAATGGCCATTCATAACTGCACAAACTCATTTCCCTTTTCCTCTGTACCTCTATCGTTGTCTCTTCCGTCGTTGCAGTTCTGCTCGAGAAGAATGTTGCAATCTTTTCCGTCCCAGCCATCGTAACACCTGCACTCCCACTGGCCGTCGTTGGTGACCCTGCACTGCCCGTGCCCTGAACAGGAATTGGGGCAACCCTCCATCGTGCAGTGCTTCCCGTTCCAACCAGTCACGCATAAACACGTCCCGTTCTTGCACTGGCCATGTTCGTTGCAACGCGGGTCGCACTGCTTCAGATTGCACAGCTCACCGGACCAACCCGGTAGGCAGTCGCAGGCGTTGTCCACGCAGTGGCCATGGGGGCCGCAATCGAGGTCGCACAGTTCTGGAATAGACGACGGAGGAACCTTAAGTCGTGTCTTGTCTCAGCTCCCTTTGGAGGTGTTAGTACAAACTAACTTGCGTAAGCAAGCGATATGGATACAGAAGCTGGGAGAAAACAACGGCACCATTTTGGCAAATCAAAACAGAGTTAGTGAACAAGGGGCGGAAACAACGAGGTTAGTTAGGGGTTCGAGAAACGTTACAGTCACAGAGTCTGTCATCGGTGTGATACCTGAAAACACAGGAATCGTTTGAATAGATCGAAATGGGGGACTTTGTATTTAACTGTAGCGAATAATTTAAAGTAACCATCTGAAATGGTAACAAGATTTTTGTAGCTACTGTATTGGGGGAAGGCTAGATTTGAGCGATGGGAGAAGTTTGATGACTGAGGACCTTCGTCTCCTCTCCTACTCATACAGGTCTAGATACATCGAGTGGAGCACAGTCTTTGAAATGAATTCGATACTTATAGAGAAAATCTACAAAACTTACAAGTTACCAGCATTACCAAATTTAAAAATCGCATCTATCTTTGATAGGGTTGTTTTCTTAATCCATGGTCACCGATTTGTTTAAAATTTTGCATACTCTTACTAACAAAAACGTTCCATCCTTTTTATAAATAAATGCCATACTATTGTGAATAATTTGTACATTTTTACTCACTAAAATCTACAAAACTTACAAGTTACCAGTGTTACCAAATTTGAAAATCGCATCTAGCTTTGATAGGGTTGTTTTTTTAATCCATGGTCACCGATTTAGTTAAAATTTTGCATACTCTTACTAACAAAAACGTTCCATCTTTTTTATAAATAAATGCCATACTATTGTGAATAAATTGTACATTTTTACTTCATATAAGTATGTACTTTAGTGTATTAAGTTGAAAATTTGATAAACTTCGTTCCCTGATGTCTAGATAAACAAATTCTCTTGTGAGTCAGAAATGATTCTCGTCTCACCGTCAAATCTTAACGCCTACCATCTACGCTAAAACTATCAAACCCTTTTGTTTAACACCCTGTAGTACACTTCCTTCTGCAGTACACTGATAAACTCTCCAGCACTCGATAAAATGATGCGTTACCTTTCGAGCAGTCGTCGCCAGACCACATTGGCTCACAGAGGCAGGTTTGCGTTTCCAGATCGAAGTTCCCGTGTCCAGTGCAATCTGGCAGACACTGCAACGCCTCCTTGTCCATCTGGCTGCAGTCTGCTCCCTTCCATCCCTTCTTGCAGATACAGGTGCCTTCCGCGCAGAAACCATGACCGGAGCAGGTCGGATGTGGACAGTCCACTTCCTCGCAGTACTTTCCTTTGTAACCGCGCACGCAGTTGCACTTTCCATTAGTGCAGTGGCCGTGGCCGTTGCAATCGGGCACCTCGCACTCGTCGTGTCTCAGGGAGCACTCCTTTCCTTTCCAACCAGGGTTACATTGACACTCTCCGTTTATGTACTCCCCTGGAATTGAAGGGAACGAGTCAGACGGAATAATAATAGAATAATAAAAGTGCAATACGAAATAGAGATTCGTAGCAAGGGTGATTAAAAAATCTTATGCCTTTGCATTCCAACATATTCGCCCGTTTATTACTCACACGTCTTTTGCATAATTCTATCTTTTTGAAAGACACTAATTTCAAACATAATATCTAATTTAATTCTGCGAATCGCAAGCTCTTCCACTTTCAAGCGGTGGATGAGGGATTACGTCGAAATCACTCAAAGACAGATTATGTCGTTACTAAAGTGAGAGTTGGTGTTCCCATTCTTGATGCTTTAAAAGATTTCTTTGCTTACCGCGTTGACTGCAGAGGACTGGACAAACGCTCTCGCTGCAATCCTCGCCCCCGAAGCCGGGAATGCACTGGCAGTGGCCAAGCAGACATTCACCCTTTCCACTGCAACCGTTGGGGCAATTGTGCGTCATATCTTCAGCTATCACGGCGATAAACGACACCTCCTGGGGGTCTCCGTCGTCGTTGTACAGCGAGAGGAACCAATGACCTGGCTCCATATAGTGCGTCACCTCTTTCTTGATCGAAGGCTGCAGGAGATTGATCGTATTTCGGAAACGCCGTCAATTAACCTTCTAGTACAATATCTCTCACTACAGTTCTACGTATTTACTTCCAAGGGAAAAAAAAGAAAAAAAAAGAGGAAGATTTGCAGAAGATCGACAGAGTGCCAAGAACGAATCCTCGTTATTCTATACGTGACCAGATGATGAAAAGAAATTGGAAATAAATCTTTGACAGCCTGGTGAAAGGGCAACCCCATTCAATGCTCCCGAGAAGAATCCGAGGCACTACGGTCGTTCTAAGATCGAGAGAATGAGAAAGAAAAATGGGGCAGTGGCACATACAATAACACTAACATGGGACGCCCGTGTGGACCTGGCCTTGAAACCGCTCAACACCTCCAGAAGGTCGTACTGCGTGTGCGTGGGGAGCGCGTTCCTCCTTGCGTAGACACCGATGCTAGCACCTCGTGGGATGTTGTAGTCGAATCTCACGTACGCTGCCTCCGACTGGTAGAACTGCATGTTCCAGTAGCTGTAGGGTGGTATCTCCTCGCTGAGCTTCTGCCCCAGGCTGACCTGGGCGAAGGTCGTCCCGTCAGGCGGGAAAGACCTGGCGGGGAAGGTTCTCGCACCTGGGGAATCGAGAACAACAGATATCAGTATCGTAACTTCCGCGGTCCCGAAGAATCAGTTTTCTATGGGGCTCAACTTGTCGGATGTTCGAATGTTGCGTATATTCGAAAGTGGCGGGGAATACGTTTTGAAAATGTACAGGGCTGGGATTGTAGCTCATGGTGTGATCAAGAAGAGGATGATTCCTTGGGGGAGATTGAAGCGCAATGACCATTCTTTTTTGAATGATAGGAATGATTGAATGTGGTGATGATTTGAACTGTTGGTTAAATGTTTGGTATAGGTAGGTACTTGTTGGATTTTGGTTCCATAGGCGAGGAAAATGTAGAGTTCAGCTCACTACTGTGTGCCATAATCTTGGAATGTTTATCGACTGATTTTCTTTACAAGGAAAATGTATCAGTTCAATGGATATTGTTAATTGGAAATGATTGAGCCCAGCAAACTGATTTGGTAGCCATTACTGGACACTGAATTATCATGGCACACTTTCAACAGTAACATCATGAACCAGAAACTGCAGCTAAAAGAGATATGTGAACTACTAACAAGTTTACTAAAAATATGTAAAATAGTATTAAAAACAGACACAGATATTTCGATGAAAAGGAAATTTCATAATACGCAATACTTCCATGTAAGTATACGATTTCAAAATTTTTACTTCTCTATTTAAAAGTCCAAAGAAAAAGATCGTAAAATAAGAGTATGTATTGAATAAAACAAGTAAAGAATTTAAGACTTGATTCAAACTTCTGAGCATTACTGCGTATTTTCCCAAGGAACCATCTTCTTTCACGTGACTACCATGAGCTGTAATTCAGGATGGGGTGCGTCTCCCGCAAGAAAACTGACTGCGTTCTTATAAATGTAAAGCACAACAGGTATTTAAAAATTGCGTAGCTTTATACTTAGCTAGGCTTTGCGCGTCAGCGAATTTCTCGTGGCAACTATAGAGTCCGCATTGCTTTGCGTCGACTAACCGCGTTAATTGCAACACCGATCGTTTTATCAACGTCTTTAATGTTGTTTCTTCGTCTACCATGCGTCTCTGTACTAGCTGGTTGTTGCGCCAAACATTCTAGCGAATTCTTACCACGTACCCTAGCACTATCCGCCGATAACGTTCCCGTAACATTCCATTTAGGAGCAGATTAGGAAATACCTCGGTCATACCACGATGCAACCAGTACCATATTACAGTAATACACAAACTTCTACGGTAACCACTAACACCACGTTAAACACCAGGCTGCAATAAACGTTCCAGGCAACCAAGTTCCGCGAGCCGCGATAAGAACGCCACGCGGTTCGCCACGCGTCGATGCAAGCAAAGAGGAAGCCAGAGCGTGAGCAAAAGTGGCAGAAAGAGGGGAAGCAGCGTGAAAGAGCGACAGCGAGATTCGTAGAACGAAAGAAGAATAGAGAGTAGCATAGAAGAGGCTCGAAAAGAATCGTAAACGGGGCCTCACCTTCTAGGATCAGTATAGTGGGTTCTGGGGGTAACGGGGTGGTCCCAGAACACCCCGGCATCGATTCTGTTCTCGATTCTGCCTCGTAATTTGAGGGGGTCCAGTCAGTGGAGCCGCTACTCCCCTCTGTCGTCGAGGAATAATCGGTGGTCGGTGTCGTGTCATCCCTTACCAGATCGTCTGCAGAGGACTCTTTGCGTTCGTTGTCCTCCTGCTCTCTGGCGCCGTCTGCCACGTGGCGCTCAGTGGACTCGTCCGCCGAGACGCTCGAGTTCTCCAGGTCTTGGTAGAGGCCGTGACTATCGTCGAACACTGAAAGGTTGTCCCACTCGTCGGACGACGAGCCCATGCAGGGGCAAGAGCACTCGCATTCGCCACCAGCCCAAATCGGTGGCGGTGGCGAGGACGGTGGTTGCGGCGGCGGAGGCAATCCGTTGTTGTTCGCCTCCGATAATGCGGAGCTGGCAGTCTTCGACACGCTGGCGGCTGGTTCCGCAGCTGCCTCGTGTTCGTGTACCCTGACGCTTGGCGAGTGAGCATCAGCGTCGCCATTCGTGGGCACCGAGACGGAGAGAATGTAAAGCGGCTTCGAGGAGGCAGAATCCCCAGAAGCGATGGTTATGTTTACCAGCACCCGATTCGATGAGGAGGATGTCGATGATGATGATGCAGGCGAAGGCTCGCGACGTTGGACCGGCACCTCGACGATTTTCACTTGTTGGATTAGCGGCGGAGTAGACTCGGTAGCTGAGTTAGCCTCTTTTGCGGGCTTCGCGTCGTTAGAGGGGTCCTGCAACTTTTTCGGTGGGCCGTCGTGGTTGCTCGCAGAGGCAGGATCGTCGAATGTTTCCGCTGATTTCTCGCGGAACTTCCTCTCGAACTCACGGAGGAATTCCTCATCGTTCTCTACTCTAGTGATCACTCGCAGATCGCTGTTCTGGTGCAGCAGACGGGGCACATTGTTCATCTTCACCTCGTTCCCGAGCGACTCGAAGGCTCGCTGTCTAGCCTCCGCGGTGGTGCCCGACTCGCTCTTCTGATTCAGCTTCACGATCTCCACTTCCTCCTGGCCGTAATTATAAATCGGCAACGGGTAGTCCCGCTGGAGTTCCTCGGATTTCTCGGAGTTGTTCACGTGACTCGGTGAAGTATCGGATTCGGACGAGGATTCCTCCCTGGAGAGTTCTCGCGTTTCCTTCACCACGTCCGAAAAATTGGAATCATTGGCGTGCTTTTGATTTCCTGGCCCGCTCGCCGGGATACTTTCGCTCTCTAATACCTCGCTACTCTTTTCATCCTTCCCCGTCTTTGTTTCCCCCGCAGACTCCGAAGCTGAATCAGATTCTACTGGCGGTGGTACAGGGTCTTCATCGATCTTCCTCGTACTCCATTCGATGGTACTTACGTTCGAGGATCCAGCCAAGTTCGCGGTGGAATCCAACTCGATAGAATCCGGTGAAGTTGTAGCGTCTACGCCTCGAGTGTCCTCTAGCGGTTCTACGTGCCCGTCTACGAGCTCTACGCTACTGTTAACGCTACTGTACTCGTCGTTCGGCGAACTTTTCACGGTTATCGACCCACCGTCCGCGGTACCGGCAGGTTCCCCGAACTTCTCCGATTTTACGCCGGGCGGAGAGGTTCGCCGCGTGCCATCGTGGCCCCGGGAGACGCCGGAACTTCCAACGACTCTCGCGTTACCATTACCCGCGTAATCGGTGGACTCTGCGAACTGGTCGATCGAGACTTCCGTGATGTCCTCCCCGCGACCCTCCACGGTAACTGGATCAGTAGTGGCAGCTACAGAGCTCCCCTGATCGCCGCCTGACGCGGTCCAAGTCTCGGAGGGACGACTCGGTGGCTCGTTAAGTGAAACGGAAGGGGAAGGCGAAGTAGCGAGTGGACGATCGCTGGGAGATGGGTCAGAGACGACAGAGACAGAGGACGGAGAGGCGAGGTCGACAGCGACAGTGGTGTCAGTCGAACGATCGTGCGAATAGTTAGTAATCGAAGGGTCAGAGACATTCACGGCAAGCACTGTCTCCGAGGGAGCCGTCGCTCCCGACGGCTCGAGTACGTCTTCGAGTGCCACGTCGGCGTGGCTGGTGGGCTCTTTCACCAGATGGCCATCCACATGCTCGTTTTCATGCACAACCTTACCAGGACGATCCGCGTCTAAGGGGATCGTCTGCCGCGGGGATCGCGAGGCCTCATCTGATGCCTCGGTCGAAGACACCGCTTCGGCGTAATTGGGGGGTGCGACATTTTGGTGCAACGCATGCTGGTTAAACGTGTCCCTACGCCTACGGATGTACACGTGCTCTAGCATGCTAGCCGACGGGTTAATACTACCTCCTGAGGACGTCTGTTGCCGTGTCCTGCTGCTCGGCTGCGACGACGACGGCGCCGCTGACGAGGACGTCTTGTTCGCCTCCACCGGCAACGGCTTCATGTCCGCGTTCTCGCCGACCACCAGCGTGCACGGTTTCGCGCCCTCGTAAGAACGGGTCACCAAGCTGGAAACTGGAACGACGGGGAAACATTTGCATGTGGAGACGATACTTTTCATGTGACGATAATTTCATTAACCCCTTAACGACTCATTGATTTTCAGAGAAACGGTAAAATATACCACCTTTTATCGTGTTTCTATTTTACTATATAAATATTTATAAACTGGGATGAAACTAGGGATTGTAATACCGGTTAACAATTATGCTCTGACAGTCTTTATCTAGAAATATAAATTTTGATATGATGAAGTTTGTAGTTGAAGAAGAGCCATCTTCCGCGGTTGTGGAAAAAAGTGATATTTTCTTTCGTGATAAATCCCGTTTGAAAGTTGCTCTTCTGGTGCGATACACCTCGTGTGACCACGAAGGGCCATTTTCTCCCATCACTTTTATTATCCAGTAGCAAGATCATCGGAATGAAATTCATTCGCCACACTACGATCACTGGATCATCTGTGTCAGGGATCGCGAATGATTGTCTTTCAAATGGGGTGACGACAATAGAAGTGTAAATTAGACTTCTAACAACACTCCATTCGTTCCAGCACTGATCCCGACAGTTATCGCTGATTTAATCTAGACGTACGTGCGACGAATATAAATTGGCGAACGACTTACCTACGACATAGGCCAGCACCGCTGTTATGCACAGCGAGACCATAAGCAGTATCATCGCAATTAACTTCCAGCTGCACCAGTCCACCCCTTTCACAAAATGGCATCGGATGCTTTGTCTCCTCATTGGGATCACTGAGGGCGCGTGGCCGTACGGCAAAGGTACTCTGAAATCAATCGACGTTCATCTCGTTTAACTTCCGCCTGGCGCAACTACCTATGGTTATTAATAATAATCGTGACGTATTAAGGACATCGTTGCGGAAAAGGGGACAAAACGTATTATGTTATTCTACCTCTATTGTCTACCACAAGCACGGATAATTTTTTCCACGTGCTTTCTGTCATTTTTCTGTACATTTGGACATTAATTACGAAGTTTTATGCAACGTGCGCTCTTTGCAATTTGCAATTACATCTTGAGTTATTTACATTTCACTATTAGTGTTTCTGTGTAGTCACATTGCAAAATGGCTTACAACACAGTCTCTATTTTAACGGTCAAAAGGGGATCTGGTTAACACCGTAAAGTGGTGCTCGTGTATTCCTGACGAGTGTACTGCTGACTTCAAAGGGGGCAGAACACATGGTCGGTTTGATGGCGTTTGGAACGTAGAAAATATGCACGGCGGTTTAAACAAGAGGTACGAGGACTTAGGGTCACATAGTTGTCATGAAAATAGACAATACCCAGTGAACATAAATTTACAAATCGTTCTTAATGAAAAACAGACAAGGTACAGGTGGTTATATTCATTTTAAAACAGATTTCTACTTTATTTTTTCACAAAAGATTTCTTATACGACATTAATACACGTTGACATCGTCGTAGCAGAGAATTAGGTATGCACACTCCGAAACATTTCTGCTCTGTGTATAATTATTTTATAAGCACTTTGTAGTTGCTGTCAATGCTTTCACATGATGAATATAAAATGAAGAAATTCAATTTTTCATACATGTATGTACGGTGTATTTCAGGGAGGGTAGAATTAAAAAGTTTCTAGACGATTCTCGGTGTAGAAGAAAATTGAAAGTGCAGAATACAATTTTCTTGCACGAGTTTTCGTTTAGGACAAAGTTTCAATAAAAATGGCACAATTACAAATAAAATAAATCTTTATAAAAAAATAACTCCGAATTCTAGAGTAAGAGTAGAGTGTTTTTTTAAAAGATATTATGATTCTATGAATAGAAGTGAGTCTACTACAAAAAAATAAAAGTGCCTTCTACAAAAAAACTTTATTATGCATATTCGACTTATTTTTGCGCATGGAACCACCTCGTACTCGGTTGCACCACTCATCACGAAACACTTCGTGCGTTCCTCTAGAAACAAATCCAAAAGTTTCAAGGTTCCAAAACCACAAACATGAACCGATTTCCACAAATAAAATAAATTATACACCCATATCATCGACGAGGTAGATCCGAGGATTTAAGTTAATTGGGCGAATTTGATAAAATTCTGAGCATTTCTATTAGCTGGTACATGTCCACGAAATCCTCGATCCTCTTTTTAATGCGTACCCTATGTTTTTAGCCGTCACGTGCTTTTGCGCGAAAGCGTCGGTTGCTGGAGCATGTTTATACTGCGAACGTCGCGGACGCGGGCCTCCAAGTAACTCAGAAATGTGTAACAAAAATATTTAAACGGGCCGGGCGGGTTGCCGAGTGCCAGGGTGCCTGTTTGCTTTCGTTGCATCACGCGATAATGGAAAACGAAAGCCAGACGCAGCCGTCTTCGCGGAGGTCTCGCCTTTTCCTCTCCGGCTCCCGAAATCGCGCGAATTCCACCCTTTGGTGGGATAGAACGATCGAGCTGGTTAACCCAAATATTTACATAGCACGAATTTGGCGACTGCACGTTTTCGAGCAGACACGATCTCTGCTCATCTTTCTCGAATTTCTCAACCATTCATTAAATTCGGAGAACCATCAGAATAGGATTTTGTAAATATTAGGTCGATGCAAAAGTTCGTTCGCTTTATGGAACCAAAGTCTTTATTAAAAGTAAAAATATATTACAAGTTTTTTTAATCAAAGTATTTTCCTTGGCTATCTATGACCTTTTGCCAGTTTCATGGTAAAATAAGTAGGGGTAGTGAAAAAAGACATTTCCGTTAACACCTGACAGCACCTAACCGAACGAACTCTTGCACAGATATACTAGAATCGAAATTTTTTAATGATATCTACCCTTATTTTCAAATAAGGAAACATTCCTACTAGGGGGTCGACATATCAAGTAAATACCTATTGGCACTGTTCGAATCCTTAGAAAATAATATAAATTATTAGCTGATAATAAATTATACAGCGCGAGAAAATAGGATATAATTAAGGTTAGGTTGCAAAATAATTCCAAGAGCGTCCGCAAAGTTCTTTCTAGGGGGGCGGGACGAGGGCAACTCACATTTTGTAGCTCCCATATTTATTTATAAATTTTAAATTGAAATTAAAAAAATATTCATTTTTATAGTGTTAACTTAATAAAGATAAGTTTTTAAAAAGAAGCGATTTTTTCTCAAGCCAGGGTGCAATTGCCCCTGCGGATGTCCATGGACTGAATGGGCCATTGCTCTACAAATTATTTTTTCTTTCTCTTTTCTCTTTTCTGGTACATTTCTTACGTATTTTTTTCTGAAATAAAGACGTTTAATAATAATTATAATAGTAATATAAAGATTATGTGTTATTATTAATAATAACCACAAAATTGGTTTTATTTGAGCGATAGAAGAATATTAATAGTACTTCATTACATGTATTTCTTTTTTACCTACTTTAACTTCGTGCCACCACCCAACATCCCAACGCGTTTTTAATAATGGTAATACAGAAAACACGTAATCTTTGTACCATATTTTATCGCGCTGTATAATCCATTAGCAGCTAATAATCTATATACATATAATTTCGTCGTTATCTAAGGTTTCGAACATTACCAATACTCGGTATACCGACCTCCTACTGAGAATGTTTCCTTACACTTCGAAATAAATATCTTCTTTCCTATATCTTTGCATACCCCCAAAAACAACGTAGATAACAACGAAAGCACCGCACCGTCCGAAAACAATTCAATCTACACTATAAAGAATCAACAGAAACGTCACATATTTTCCCCCAAATTCGTTCCACCAATCGTAAGTGACATCAGAAATTCAAGAAGTCAAAACGGTTTACACAAACCATGCGCAACGAGGGTTTCCCGAAACCGGAATCCCATGGAACCCCACGGTGGGCTTTACGACCGTTTAGCGAATCTCAAGTGCACGCTCTCGAGGGCCCGTTGCGAGAGGGCCCCTCTGCGGTCCCAAAGAACACGATTTTCCACGGGTGCACGGTGTCACGTGCACAGGAACCGTTTTTCGACGGATGACACTTCGCCTTCAAACATTGACTCATTGTCCGACACCATCTGAATAGATGATTCACGGGGCCCGTGCTGTGTCGAGTGCCCCTTCTGGTTGTCCATGGAGAAGGCGAAGGAGCAATCGTCCGCCACGGTTCATTCGTCACACTCCTTACCGTCGATCGCTTTCGGGAACTCCTACGAGTCGTTGCTCCTTTCCATTATTCTTCCTCTTTCTGTATATATTTTTTGTTGTTCGCGCTTGAAGGATCGGCGGAGTGGTTGCGCGGCTACGGTGCCGGGGAAAATGGAATAGGCTTACCTGTCCATGTTGTTCTGCAGCTCGACCTTTATTGGACTGTTCCCCGTGGACTGGTTCTTGTTGTTGTACTCATTCTTCGGTATCTCTGCGAAAAAATAGAACAGAACGATAGAGAAAATTTGTTACACGCTGCGAATCGACGAAATTTCTCGTGGGAAACGCTGCCCTACTTCCCCCGCACGCGGACTTTCATTCACTCGGGCCGTGTAATATCTTGGCCTTTCCTCTATACAAAATAATTCATCGACCTGCACGTTGAGTGGCCCATAAATGGTCGATAGATTGCGCGAGCTTTCGGACCGTATGGATGCGCTTCGAGGCTCGTGCAAATAGTCGAAGAATTATTGAACACGCTTGATTCTATGTTTGGCGAGCTCGATTCTTGAGATGGTGATGTCATTACTGTGCAGCGCGGTGGTCAGTTTATTTAGATGTAGTGTAGCTACGCGGGGGAGAAAGAATTTTGTGGGCTGCAGGGGAGGATGTGACAAGTTTTAGAATTTAACCCTCATTCGTCCCTCGGTTTCCTAACTTAATTTGTCTCTTGGTGTTGAATTGACACAATGGTAAAAAAAAATCAATGTAATGAAAAGATAAATAGTTAACTTTGCAAATTCTTTTATTAAATAAAGTAAAGAATGTAAAATAAAGAATGAAATTTTTATATATTCAGGCATATGATTGTTCACGTCGTTTACAAATAATATCGAAGCGTGCACGGCATACATTTGCGTTTGTGGCAAATTCACACAAGGGATGGATGAGGGTTGACACTTTGATATATGTGACTTCACGATTTAAATTTACTATTTTCTGGATGGCCAAAATATTAATTTTATTTCATATTTAGGTATCATTGTCCAAAGTATGCCATTCAAAGATTTAAATGGGTTAAGGGTAAGTTTTCTCCAATAGGCGCGGTCGTCAAAGTGTTAACGACTGTTTTAATTTCGAATGTTTTCTAATTTTTTACTCGAAACGAGTCATTATGGAATTGCGTCATATTTTAATCCATTAATATTATCTTCAACGCACCCTACACATCCGATAAATAATCGGTTATTAAAGATTAATTAATAGCTCAGCTCTTAATACCTTTCACCAAATACAGCCAACGTGTTACACAAGCTACATCGTGAAAGTTAACGAATAACCGTGACTGTTATCCATAAATCGTTCGAAAACCTCGTTCGATCGTTAAACGGAGTCTTTAATTTGCGTTTAAAGACCCTAACATTAAGTCCATGATATTTCGGAGCCAACAAATTCACGACGCTGTACTCGATGTTTCTGACACCTTAATTGCAGTCCCCCTTTATACGGATGTATTTATTACGGACTTCTAATTGCCGAGGTACACATAATTAAGGAGGACACGGGACGGCGTCGACGATGGTCAATGGGCGTAGCGATTTCGAGAAAATAAATTAAGCGAAACGAGAATTTTGGGATCCTGCCTGACTTTACTTTACTTTGTTTAATTATTAGTTAGTTTGACAACGTGTAAATTGCATTACGTTAAAGATTGGAGACACACGGGATGTAAATATTATTACTCACTACTTAATGAGTTAACGATGAAATTAGTAATATATTGCAGTAAAATATTACTTTCGAAACATCGTGAATAGAAAGACAAATTTCCAAAGTAAATAAAATAGTTAATTATGTAAAATTGTGTCCTGCTGCCATTTTTGTGTTTTTGTTATTATCGTCACCAATCAATGTTCATTTGTGATCAACAATTATAACTCCTGAAGCTACCTCTATTTTTACTCTAATCCTCAATAGGTACTTAATAATACTTAATGCTCCTTTTAAATTCAAGCTTGACGAAATTTAATCTCCGCGGGAGTCTAAAATTCATGCCCTTACTTTCCTTCAAAATTCTACATTTCACCCAATCCAAAGTCGATGAATCTTAAGCTCCACGGAGACCTCAATCTCATCGACTTATTTCTCCCTATAAATGCTGCAAATTTATCTAATTCAAACTTGCTCAGACTTAAGCTCCAGAAAGGTTTCAAATTCATAGACTTATTTCTCTTCACAAATCCCACAAATTCGCCTATCTCGAACTCGTCGAAACTTAAGTTCCACAGAAATCTCAAAGTACACTTATTTTTCCCCGAAAAAAAAGCAACAAATTGGCCCAATTGAATGTCGATGAAACTTGACCTCCAGAGGGGCCCGAAATGACCCCACAGATGTCAAAGTTGGATTATGCGAGTGTCCACGTTTTATTCGTTTCTCGAAGCGGATAGGCGTCGCGAGGGCTGCGCGTTTTGCGATGCCAGACGCGACGCCCTTTCTTTTTGGCCGCGTATTCCACGATGTACACGAAGAAGGAGGAAAAAGAGGAAGAAGGGAGACAGCGAGAGCGCGAGGCCCGTGTTGAATCGATAAGTACATGATTCATCGTGGTTTCGGTTTGAATTTCAAGCGACCAGACCGCAAGGTGCACAAGGAAAGCTGAACACCTTAGAAACACCGCAAGATCGTCGCGTATGCCCTGTTCCGTGTAATCGATGGCGGTTTTTGCACAGAGGGCCCGTAATCGATCTGTAGGTTCCTTCGACAAGTAATTGATAGGAACACCACACGCAATCAATATCTTGTTTAGGATTTAATCATTTTCTATACACCGGGTGTGCATCACGACTGTGGCAAGAGTGATGCTTTCCTTATTACTAGAATTTTGAAAGATTATTTGGTGTGTTAAACGAATATTTTCAGCTAGGTATACGAAATTGTTGTTTTAAATATTCAAGAGTGGAGGAGCTTCGGACATTTTAATATTAACTGGCAAGGAAATATTCTGAGAAAATTGTTTCTGTTTAAATTGGAATTTTAGATTTCAGGGATAGAGAGTATTGAACACGTATTTTTTATTTTAGCTGATGAATAGTTGAAGCTTGAAATGTCCCTTCTATGTTCAGGGATTGGGACAGCGTTCCTATAATTAATTGTAAACGGTTTAAACGAAAGTTACTCAGTCTTCTTACACGAATAGAAAATTGTTATGTTTAATATCTTTCCACAGATCCCTTTTTTCTTTTCTGCTGTATCAATATAATATAACCATAATGACAATTAATAAGAAGATGAAATATAATTCAGAAGTTTATTCTAGGACGAATGCAATTATATTGTGGGTCAAAATGGACCCCGTATCCGCGATACACTGGATTATCTAGCAATCCATCGTCTAAAAAAGGTCTTTTTACACGAGATCATTTTCAAACTTCTCTACATCGCTTTGTGACTTTGAGATAACATTTTGTATATTGTAGATGCTAATTCGAATTCGTCAAATTGTGCCCTTTATTTACAATACATTTATTTAAGCTTGTTAATACCACTTGCAATATTCCATTTGATACTTTATTTTAAAAAATGCCAAAAATGAACAGACAATTTTGCGATCCTTGTCAACTTTACGCCCTAGGCAGCTGCCTAATTTTGCCTATAGGGACGAGCCAGGCCTGCCTGTCTCATACAGAAGTTCCCTACCTAAAAAGTCTCTAAGGATTAAAAAAGTGTACCGTTGGCTTATTGTTAAAACTGACCAGGTCCACTTTTTTCAATAATCTAATTTTGGTATTTATTAAAAACAATGCACTTGGCATTTGCTAAACACCAAAATCTCATTTTTGAATAAAAGTGGACTTGGTCAGTTTTACCAACAAGCCAACGATAAGAAGAACACGAAAATTGCCAAAATACGCCGACCATCAGTCGCGAGCCACAAAATTGTCTTTCCCAGAAACGTCCTAACAAGAGAAATACCCTCCACTCCTCTGCCTCGCCCATGAAACAAGGGGATATCAGCTCGGTGTAACGGCTGGATCGATCATAAAGTCCGATCTAACAGGGTTGCACCTAAAATTCAGGCCTTGATCTCGTTCACAAAGGGATGTTCTGTCGGCAAAGTTTCATCTTATTCCATCCAGGCCCTTTCTCGTCCGAACTGGCCGCAAAATCGTTCGCTGCCTCGCGTCGTTTCTGATAGGGAACAGGTAAAGGGGATCGCGGTTCGATACTCTTCAGCCCCTTTGCCTTGCCACGAGGAGAGGTCCCGCCTGTTCACCCTTCACCCGGTTTCCTACGTGTACCTGGCGAGCACGAAATCGGAGCGTGGGAAGACGGAGGTCCGCGAAAGCAGACCCCCATGCCGCTAATTGCAGGTGTTGCCGGTCGTTACGGCCCCGAAACTCGATGATTATGGCATTTAGGCAGATATCCGCGATCACGACGATCCGGGGGATTTTTCTTGCCCTGTTTTTTTCTGGGTTAGAGGATGACCCAGGGGGCACAAGGCAACGCCTAATGCGAGGAGCTGAGCAAAAAGGTGGCGATATCCGTGGTTAGCGTGTCGGAATCGGCTTTAATGATCGACTCCGTGGATGATTTAGTCATATGCCAGCGGGACGTGGCTCTACGAGTGATGGGAGGTGGTAGGGAAGATTAGAGACTGTTTGATTAGTGTATTGTGCTGAAAAATAATTCGGGATGAAGTTGGTACGGACTCTCAGAGGCGGATTTGTGTATATGCTAAGTAGGCTGCAGCTTAAGGCGGAAAATTTTGGGGAAAGAGACGGCAACCTTTATGCGAATTTGCTCGGTATGAGAATAAAATATTAAACATAATTTAATAGAAGGGGCCATTTTTTTATTTCCACTGTTTCAACTGGGCGTTCTTTAAACAGAGGCTTGAAAAAATTTAAAAACAATTCACTTTTTTTTTATGTAACAAATTAGAAATAACTCATATGTGAGTTGCAATATTGAATTAATCTTAAATAGGGTTTGTACACAAATTGACTTTTGAAAAAACCGGTTTTCGAATTCAACTATTCCCCAAAAAACCGGTTAAACTGGTTTTTCGAATTTTCACAAAAAATGTAATTAAAATAAAAAAGAAATATTTACACTTATTTTAAAAAATTTCATTTTTTTTTTTAATATTAATGGAATTACAAAAATATAACAAAATAAAACATACCTACTCTATCTATACAAAACCAAATAAATAAAAAAAATTAAAATAACTAAAATCCGTACAAATCCGTACAATTTTTTAGTTTGTTTAATATTTATGCATCTACAAAACATAACATAATAAAATACACTGCATACAAAACCAAACAAAAAAATCAAAAATAACTGAAATCCGTACAAAATATAAATTATAAATTTTTATTTCATTTAGTATTTTTCTTCCGAAAATATGAACTTATGAAGATTAGTTTTACAGTAAAATATTACCTACTACAATATACTTGTGTCCGAGGCGATTTCAAGTCAAAATGTTGACGTTTTTAATTAAAAAATTAATTCATTTTTACATATTAATTCTAGTATATAAATCCGTTTTTTTTTTAAATTTAAAAACCGATTTTCGATTTTTACATATGTATAAAAAAAAAAGCAGTTTTTAAACCCGGTTTTCAAAACCCGACAAACCCTAATCTTAAAGTCTCAACTCTTGTAAATTAAAATATTTAATGATGTTGATGCGCATCCAGTATACAGTAATAAAAAATATAAAAATGTGCACTTGCGTATATTACACCTTTCTTCTTGAACTTTGTCAAACTTGTATTAAATTATTCCCGTGTGCAATAAAGGCGTTAATAATAATATTAGTTAAGGGAGCAGTGATGTATTCAGTACAGTTTCTGAACATTGGTGCATAAGGTCTTGGGTTAGGTCCTCAGCAGCCAAATAAGTGTAGCAATTTAATGAGTGGCCAGAAAGACAGTTCGTGGCTCGTAGTCGGAAGTGGATCTCGGATTAATCATCATCTGTCCGTAAAGCATAATACAGCTGCGCGAATCTTGGAGAATGACCTGATTTGCCAGGGTTTCTTACTGACGTGAAGCTCTATGTATACCTACTTCCGAGTTTTTCGCCTGGACGTAGCGTTTTAATCGTGAAGTTATTAACGAGGCGAACCCGGGGTGAAAAATGAGTGTTTCGAGAGGAGAAAACAAGCTTGTTCATGGGGTAATTAATCATTAGCTGATTGCTATTTCAACTGTTCGGTAATTACCTTGTTTGCAGCGAAAGTAAAAGTTCAATATTAAAACGGATTTACGATGAGTTCGGTGCTTAGGGGATCTCGTGTCTGGAGAATTAACTAGATGTTTAGCTTGAACCGAATATTGTACAGTGTGGTAGATTTAATGATGGAAAAAGTGGAAAATGGTAGAAAATATTTCTAAACAGATATCTAAAATTTGAGACTTAAAATAGAATCAGTATTACTTCTTAATATAATCAAGTTCAACCGATATGAACACATATTCACTCTATTCTAAGCGATAAACATAAGTTAACCTTATTTGCACAACTCCATTCCACAACGTTCCAAACAAAAAAAAGCTAATCCCCATCTGTCAACCAAGTAAAAATCACTTCGACACCACCACCTCGCCCATTCAATAATATTGCCCCACCCTCTTTCAGCTAAACGTGTCATTCGATCACAGAATGGTCATCAACAAGGGTAGAGAGACAACTCAAAAAAAAAAGGGAAAAGAAAAATGATGGCTCTCGTGGATGCTTCGCCAACCGAAGAATGCAGAGCAGAATGTAGACGTTCGCCTACACTGGACGCGACAAAGCAGAGCGAAGATTGTCGCAGCGTGAATGGCCAAACAGCGAGGAGGAAAGAAAAGCAGGAGTAGCAGCGATGGACCTTAGGCGGAGTTAAGTATTCTGCTGGAGGTCATAAGCGTCGGGCCAGTGTCATAACCGTGGGTCGCAAAGTCTGGGGATCATAAATCACCGTTCGAACCGTCCCACGCTTTCGAAAAGGATGGCTTTGAAGTGGTGCAAGGTACTCCGCGCAAAAGAACGCCCGAGCGGTGCACAGATGGCTGGTGAAAAGATGGCTGTGGCGCCCGATGCACGTCCGCCCGTGCAACATCCCCGAGTCTCTTGCCGCGGAGCGGCCAAACAAGAAAAGAGCTTGTCCCTGACGCGCCTGTGGGGAATAGTGGTGTGTATTGGCCGTTTTTCGAGAGAAGTCCTGGGAACACTTGAAACGTCGAAAAGGTTCGGCTCCGCCGTTGTTTTCCCTGCAGCCGATACCCATGGTGCTAAAGTGTCTCGAGGACGTTGTCCCGAAGCGTGCTTTTCTTCCCTCGAGTGCATTCAGTGCTTGCACATCCACGAGGAATTTCACGGGTTATCTGGTAAACTCGAGTGGCTGGTTTGAAAGATTCCAAGTCCTTGGAGGCAGTTTCACGGTACTCGACTGTTGGGTTCAATGGAAATTGTCGCGGGAAATGAAGTGGCCGAATAGCACGGGGGATGAGAAAAATCTTCCGCATGCTAGTGTTTAGAAAATTCTCTGGCTCCATGAGTGATAAGTGCTAAAGCCTGATGTTGGCTGAGATTTCTGACTGAAAGCGCTCTATTGATACCAGAGAGAAGGACTTGAGGTCTGGTGGAAACAGGGTCTACTTGTTTTCCTTGGAGATAAACTAAGAGGCTTTGGTCCCAGATACTCCGATAAATAATCGGAGTCGGAACTTTTCAGGTAGGGCAGAATTTTCCTCGAGGCACTTCAGAGTGCTGGGGCAACCGATAAGATAACAGGCAGAAGGACGTGGTCTTAGAAAATTATCGCACCCCCGGCCCACATTGCTTGCTACTGATTACACCGCGTACCACCCTCGTCAGAGACGTCAGTCACTTTCCCGGAGCTTAAACCTTCTTATTGCCGTCCTTAATGAAACACTGTCCACGTTATCGCCAGACACGCCTCTTCCAAACGCGACCAACTTTCCTTCCAGGAACTGTTTTTCCTTTCACTTTCGCCTGTCAACCGTGCCGGGCCAATTCCTTACTGCTGCCTGGGAATATATGTATCTCCTCTGCTTGTCGGTAACTAATCGATTCCGCGATAAACAGGAACAAGGACTTTAAACTAATAGATATTTAGGATCTGTGGGTAAGCGGTCTAACCAAGATTCTCAGGGCAATATCTGTCAGAGGGTACGAGTGGCTGCTTCAAACGAAATAGTACATAAGAAATTCGGCTGATACAATCATTGTCGAACTTGTTAGGAGACTTTCTCCGCCTTTGCATGCTTGCGTTCGATTAACGTAAGTAATCCCTTGAGGGTACTCTCTTACTCCTGAGGGTGCAAGAGATCCAAATCTCCTATTCATCTAGATATTTCTAAATCCTCAACCGTTCCCCTGACACGAGCTCAAGGACACGCTACATCCATCCCACCCTCAGCTGTCATGGTAACACCAGGATTTCATAATTGAACTCTTCACGTCACAGGATGAGGCAGAGTAAGCATGTGTACTTCATTGCAAACTTGTCATCGAAAACTGTACAGACTATATCTCAAAGCTTTTCACTTTCGATGCTCTAGTGTGCATGTAAGTATACCAGTCAGTAATGAGACTTAGAGGAGGAGTTAACACGAGGAGCTAACAAGTAAATGATTGCCAGCAACCAAATAGCAACCACCCAACACTAGATAGCCTACCAAACCTCCACTCTAATCATCGCTGTCCCCCCAGAGTTCGCGTTACAGGCCTATTTCCTGTTTGCGCATGCGCACCGGCAATCTCAACACAGCTCGTGGGCGCCTACACTACCGTTTTCATCCCCGCTGCTTTCGCTATCCGCCTGTGCCTCATCTGCCCGCAATACTACAGAGTTAAGCCGCAGATCTCGCGAGCCAGCGATTTGTTAACAAGCTCAAAGAATTATCGGGCAACGAGGAGTCGAGGGTGGCCAGGGGACATGGGCTCGGGGTGAATCCTTTCTCACGTGCTCGTTGCCCCCTTTCCTCGCTGCGAATCAGACCGAGCAACCCCCTAAGACTCACTTGGTATACTGTAGAAGCCAGACGAGGTGCGTACGACGCAGGACGGCTGGAGGTCGGGATCACGCTCGTGATCGCTGGCTGCGTGACTTCCTGGCAATCTTCCGTTGACACGACTCATTGTAGGGTTACGGGGTGGCACATCGGGCGGGCCCCGCGGCGCCGAATTGTCCAACAAACACCCTGCAACAGCAATGGAAGGGATGCTCGTCATTCAAATCGTCCGACCAGCGGAGCTTCTCGATTCTCTAAGCTGATGACGCTATTATGAGAAAAGCGGGATGCTCAGGGGGCCCCCTTCAGAAGATCTCGGGGACCTAAGCACTCTTGAGCTCTCGAAACACGCTCTTATTGGACCACAGAGC
The DNA here is from genome assembly GCA_947577245.1 of Andrena bucephala. Taxonomy (NCBI): domain Eukaryota; kingdom Metazoa; phylum Arthropoda; class Insecta; order Hymenoptera; family Andrenidae; genus Andrena; species Andrena bucephala. The sequence goes on along the minus strand of OX387715.1, from coordinate 63,591,060 downwards.
ACGGGTTCTGTTACTTACTTGCCTCGCTTGTGTAGGGGCAAATAATGAGGGGAGAGGGGCATGGGCCTTTTGGGCTTCGCTGTGGGTAGCCTGTGATAATAAGATGGGGCATATCGGATTGTATTCAAGTAGATTCACTGGAGCAGCGTTATTTTCATGAATGAGAGGAAATTGCGATTAGATGAGATGAATGTTTGGAACTACTACTATCGTGATTTACGAAAAATAAAGTATGAAGAAACTTGGGCTAAAGACATTTCAAGATCTCATTAAAATTAGGAGCTGTCGAGCTCCAATCTGGTACTATTGTACGTCGGAGGTCCACGTAGCTGCTGATGCGAACTTCCATGAGCACCCATTATCACCATTGCCAGATGATTTCTATATAGATTTTATTAATTAAGACTGTGACTGTGTTTAGGCGTGTTTGAACGATTATGTTTTTTGCAAAGTGTTCTGGAAAGAGTTCAACAACACATTCTCAGCAGTAGCTGTGGCCGGGAAAGGCCTGGTCGACTTAAGGCGACATGTTTCAAAACCATACACCACTTGAAGTGCTACTTGCCTGGTACTAATTTCCAACAAATAGGAAATCCTTCTATCAAATGTCTTCGCTTATTAAGCGTGTATACATAATATTAAGTGATCTGTGTGTTAACAATTGGAAAATGGCAGCTGGAAACGTGGGGGACTAGAAAATCCTGAAAGCGTAAATGGTAAGGAGTACCTATGTTGACAATTCAAGATATCATGTCTTATCGAAACTGCGGCGCACTGTTATATAAGAGGTTATATAATTACTAATTTGGCAAATAAAATGCATAATAGAACAACTATATTTAGATAACACCGTGTATTATTTATCAGCTTTATTTCATTCACAAGAAAATGGAAAGCTGAACCGTGAAGAGCTCCCAGGTTTCTCTAGTTCTTCCGGTTGCCATTTTTGCAATTATTGTGTATTTTCTAGAATACACGTAGTTGGTTGGACATTTGGCGTTTACAGTGGCAGAACACTTCGTGCCGATTTTCAAACTTCGAGGGACTCTTTCACCCCTTAAAATCGTGAATAGTATTAATAAAGAATACGTGTCTCTTTAATTTTTGTGCTTAACAACATATTTTATGGAGAAAGAAATCGGCGCCGTCGATACTGTCCTCTGTCAGTTGACAGTCTGCAACTTTCCTTACTTTAATTGCTCTCAACGCAGGTTTAAGGCTGTTGCCACACCTGGTTGTCGTGATTATTAGAAAACGCTTTGAGGATAAGTCGCTCCGCTGCTGAAATAACGTCGCGGTCCAGATTACCTAACCCGGACCCAGTTTCCTTCGAGATTCAACTGCGAACAATGCCCACGCGTAATCCTGGGCAGGTGGCCAGCCGATTTTCAACGGGGCAAAAGGGTTGAGCCGATCTCGCGATTAGGCACGTTTCACACGACCAGGCTTTCCCCGCTACAGGGATTACCGCGAGGGGGAGTGACCCAGAATCGCGGACGTTCTTCTGTGCGCAGCGGTGCGAAATGAAAATTTTTGAAGGTAGCACGGAGCTTTGTCGCCAGATCCTCTGAAGTATAACAATGTCACGGATTTTTTTTGGGGGGAAAAGTGCGCCTTTGACGTGAAATCCATTAGCTATTTTTTGTGAGCGCAACGCGAACAGTCTTTGACAAGTTTCGAGACGACCCCATCGAATGTTGGCGTTTTATGTATCGATTAGTCCAAAAAAGGAGACTTTCGTTGTTCATAGTTTTTGGTATAAATTCCCATAGAGGGCACGTGTGAAGGTCAATGTAAACGTGCAGTAGCACCATCTTTATTAAAAGCTTTAGCATATATCTTTACTGATATAAACAGTGGTTATTGGTGAAAAGTGTAAAGTGTTTGAAAATGGCTTTGAAGATTCTAAAGTTCCTGTGACAAATCTTGTTGCCTAAAGACTCTTAAATTTTTACATTGTAATTGTGTTGTATTGTAAAAAAATATGAGTACAAATTTCAAACATCTGGATTAATAAACTTTACAGTTAACTAAGTGTGTGGCATTTTATCATGAATAGTACTTATAAACAGAAGCAAGCAGAATCTCTAATAAAATTTATCGAATCGCCAAAGTTGTTCAAAAGCAAAGGCTTCTTTAGAAAACCTTACTCCAATCTTCCGATTTATTTCCTCCCGAGGAATCACCCCATTCACGACTATACTATCGCTAACGAACCATCCCGTAGGGTCAGTCCTCTAACCCAGCCAAGAATATAACAGCAGCTCCACATCGACTATCCTGCTCCAACTTTAGTTGAACAAGGAGGCCAAGAGGGGCTGCGTCTCGTTTTTAGATTTCCTGTCCAAGTCGATACGGAAAGTGGAGCAGTTGGCGGCATCCTTAAGTCGATTATAAGCCCGCCCTATTCTCAGATTCGGGGCACCTCGGCCTCTCATTGTATCGAACAATCTCGAGAGCCCAACGCAGAGGTACGGATAGGATGACCAGCTCGAATTTCTCCCTGTGCCCCTTTTTCCTGTCTATTAGCCAATGAACTGGATCCTTCCGAGCTCTTTTTTCTTACGCCTCCAAAGAACGTCCCACCGATATTCGATGAGGAACGCAACAGGAAGCGGGCGCGTTAACAGAAGCAGGGGGAGAACAACGAGGCGAAGGTAGGAAAAGAGAAAGCAAGACACATGCAGGGCAGAAGCATCGTGGAGACAAGGAGAGAGAAAAGTTTTACTCTGTACGACGACAAAAGAGTTTGCCAATCTCCGTCTAAATCGCGTGCTTGTGCCCTTCGCCACTCTTTCCTTCATCGCGGGCAACATCGATTCGTGCCCCGTTTACGCGACCGTCCCGCGCGCCGCGACGCTTCAACCAAGAGCACTCGACCCTTTTACGATCCAAAGTTTCTCAGTTTCGACGTTTTCTCCCGGGGGGAGAGCGCCATTTGGCATTACCAGCGGCGTGCATCGGTTCGCCAACGATCGACCCCGGACATGTAAATTGCTGTGATACCGTAACGCTGTCGAAACGGGGGGTCCTCGAGGGGGCCCGATCGCCTCGCGACATCCGCGACCCGAACTTCCCTCCCTCTCCACCGAGTTGCTTTTATTTTGCGATTCCAGCCGGGGTTTTGTTGGGTTTAGTGGGTGGTTGGCAAGTGCTTGCGGGTGTCTTTGATGAGTAGAATGTTGAGATATTGGGGGTGTGGGAGGCAATGTACGACAGGATGTGGACGGAGCTTTCATTTTATGTAGTTTTAAATAAGTTGGGGTAGATATTGATATTCTCTCTATTTCTGGAATGTTTTCATATATTCAAATTTGGGGATATCGATCCTTTTACCAGGTGGTGTAATATTGCAAATGTGTGAAGCAAGTGTTTGAATATGTCTACGTCAGTGCTCGTGTCCCTTAAATCTATTTATCCAGTATAAATAAACAAATCCATCTAATCTCAATACCATCTAACAATAAGAATGCTTCATATTCCTTAAGGGGAGGTTCCGTTCTAAAAATAGATTTTTTTATTTCATTTTTTTAATGTTCAACTTTTTAGGAATACGTGTTTAAAAGGATTTGTTGAAATTCGTAAAATTCATGGATAAGTAACACCCGGCCACTCGGCACTCACGTAAAACTTTAAACGCGTTTTTCTCGAAACAGTGTTCTCAAAATCGGTGGAATTTGTATCTCCAAAAGTTATTATCCGATTCGACTGAAACTATTTTTTATTTTGAAGAATATACTTCTGACTCGTGGATAGACCAGTAAATTTAAAAAAAATTGAAAATTGAAAATTTTTAAAGGCGTTGGAAGGACGAAAAATATAGGGAAAAAGTGATTTCAAACTTCAAGTGTCGTTATTTTCTCAAAAGATGTAATTTTTGTAATTTTTTCAAGTCTAGTCCACGAACGAGTTTCATGCTCTTTAATAATCTGGCATTGTTTTTTACTTCACACCAATGGTTTAGGTGCTACAGGTTTCACCGATTTGAATGAATTTTTTGACGCCTCGACTTTAATTACTCCACAGTTCCGTCTGCAATGATTAATTATAAAACAAAAAATTTATTTCTACAGTTTAAGACATCTTTAATTCAATGAAAAAGTTCTATTAAATTATATGTAGTAGTTTTTCTTTAATTAATTCATAAATATCACCTATTTTTATGGACTCTAGACCGGAACAGCCCTTTAATTCGAATTGAAGACGAAGTAAAACTAGACCTATTTACATTACTTGTTATTTATTAGGACCACTTCCTTAAAAAGATGAGAATTTTAGATGATAACAACATCAAAACCTACAATAAAAACTTGTTCAGAAAGTACACCAAGAAAATGATATTTTCTTGGATTTTCATATCCTACAAAAAGTATCGTGTCTAACCATGATAACTGAACCCATTCCCATACATACACATTGCATTGTTTATAAACTACTGAAAACAATTAAAGCATGTGCCCAACAACGCTGCATATAATTTCTACAAATTGTCTTGTAAAAACGGAGTTCGGTGTTAGAACAGTTGACTGCTGTCGTTGAAGGGCAAGATGTGTAAAGTTAGAGTAGTTCTGATTTCTTTTTTTTCCCCTTTGATTTTTTCATCCACTCCCTGTTTCCGTACATTTTTGTTCAACGATTATCTTTTCCACAGTATTGTACGAATCACGTGTTAATCTATCAAGCGTACAGCGTGCCACGACAGTTGCGAGTAGGGTAGTTTCAGCCTACGCAACCTTAACGAAACTTCCCACCCCTCTCGCCCCGAGCGTCGACGTTGCACAAAGACGCGTGTAAATCCGTAACGCGACGTGCTCGCGCGACTAAGCCCAGCACGGAAGAAAAGTCCAAGGGGTGCAGGCTCGTTCATTCTCACCAGAAGCACCGGAGCAGAAGACTCCAGGCAGCGCGTCGTTATTCTTCCTAATAGATCGGCGGGAGTAGTCATTGTGTCGGTCGTTACTTCGAGGATCCTTTATCCTCGGCCGGCGTCGATCGGCGCACGTCCTGTCAGACAAGGGAAAAGAGCAGCCGAAGTAGAGGCGACCTTGGGAGGGTGGAGCGGCGGAGGCATCGGCGAGGAACAGAGGAAGCAGCGCCAAGAGACTCGTAACCTCGACAAAGGGCGAACAACGGCGGGGTCAGAGCTGGGAGAGCTACCCTTGATCCAGTGTCCAGGATGAGCCTCGTGCTACGGAGTTTCGTTAGGCGGCTAAGGAGGAACTGGAGGTGGCTGTGAATCGAATTATCCTCGGCTGGCTGAGCCGCGGGCCCTCCGCTCCGAAGATGGAACGAACCACCGAGGATAGGCGAAGAAAGGACCCAGAAGAGGGGGACCCCGAAAAAAGGATTCCGGTGAATGAGCATCACCGCGACGGTTGTTGTCGCACCGGGCCAGCGTAATGGATGCTCGCCCATTGAGAAAGCACGTCGGAACGCGTAACATAATATCGGGACCCTCGCAGGAGCAAGAGCCCATACCTAATGGAATTTATTAGAGGAGGTACGGGCCCACCCTTCTGCGCTTCGAGTTCAGGTACGAAAGCAGAGCTGCCGGTTAGGCCCGCGCGTCTCGTATTGAGGCCGGCAGAATTCGCTATTACAAGCTTCTCGATCCTTCACCGGGTTAACTCGTTCAGAGTTACGAGATGGAACGACTGAGGCGCCTCGTTTGTTCCACTGACGTGCGATTATGAAATCACGCCAGTTGGGGACGAACTTGGGTGTTCAGACCCTTTTGGTACTACTGTTCGTTTGGGATACTGGGCCATGTTCATACAGTGGGGGACAAAAATATGTGGACACCCTTTAAAACAGAATAACTTGTTTCAAATTCGTCCAAACGACTTGAGTTTTTTTTGAGAAGCTAGAAGGATTAGTTTGCTGAAGTCGGTATCAGGTATATTGGCCGGTGAATTCGTTTTCGGGAACAGCGATCGAGGAGAAATCAGCCACCACCATCTGACGATCGTCGATTTGTCAGTTGAAGTTGCGTGGCCCTCGTAGGGTTGGTAGGGTAACGGGAACGCTGCTCGGCTCCGTCTAAACCTAGCTCTTTGGCTGTTATTTATTCTTAGCGTAATAGTTGTGTGCGTTACGAAGCTATGCGTAGACCAATACGAGATGAAGCTATCGAGAAAGAATCAATGTTCTGACCAATAAAGCTCCTGAATTTTTTCGGAGCTAACGCACACCTATTATGATGTGTGTATTTCTACGCTGACAGCTCGGTTTGGCCTACACGCCAAAAGCTTGGCACTATCCCCACCCCTTCTGGCTCACTCTTGTTCTGCGAAGGCGAGAGCGAGATGGAACGAGAGTGAGTCAGAAAACGTTGAGAACTGTGTGGTGGGAGAATACCTCTCACGAAACTCACCGGACAATATATCTGATACCGACTTCAGGTGGCGTGTTTCGCCGTTTTGAAAAAATTGCAATTGGTCGGAATAGCAAAGAAAATAGTGAATATCGTTTTTTTTAACTTGTTAATCTGAGCCTGTAATGAAAATGTAATAATCTCGTTTGTAGATTTAAGTAACTTGTATACATGTATGTTGAAAATTTCATCGAAATTAAAAGTGGTGAAGATTCGTGTGGGATAATGCAGAGTAAAATATGTATATGGAAGACTGAAATTAATTTCTCTGTAAAATCGTAGACCGTGTTAGATTGTCCAGTAGCTCTTATTCTAAAAGTACTCAATTAGATGTTAGAAGATCCACCCTTATAGATTTCTTGGTCAATCACCGACCAATTTATCTCGTTTACAGGGCTGACCGACTAAAACGTTTTACTTGTACTCCCTGAAATCGAAGAATTACGTAGGATTGCAAACAGTGCGGAGAAAAAGCTCCCATTATTGTATTTACACCATTTTTTTAAAGTCTAAGCTTTTGGAAGTCTGAAACTGTATTGGAGAATTCTACCAAGTAGATTGATGTGATCACTGTTATTAAAAATGATCCAAGCAACTAAGAAACGATATGGATGATGATTTTAATTATCAAAATAGTGCTACAATTTTAAGGCTTGACACCGAAGACTTGTTGATGTTACGGATGAACTTCAGTAACATTAAAAATAAGCGAAAATCTTTGAAAATTGGAGGAATGAATCTTTATGCAATAAATTGACAAAATAGAGTAAAAAGTAAGAGTGAATTTAACCGAATTTGCGATAAAAATACATCATTCCTATTTCTGATTGGTTTTTATTACAGTAAAAAGCTTTATTAATATCTTGGAAATTACGTAACTTTTGGCTAAGATTGTCACTCAAATTCATCCTTAAAAGCACTTCATTTGCTACCCCCACGACGAGTCTTCACTTTCAACCAAAAAGTTTAATTTTATTTCTCACTTATCATCCAGAAAACTGTCTCATTCAAATATCTCCATTCTATTTTCAAAATACAGTTGCGAAAATTTCCAATAATACAATCAACGAATTCTCCAAAAATCTAAAGCCGGTTAGCAGATGGCACAAGTTTGCTCCAAAATGTGCGTCAGGCAAAGTACCAACACAAAACCTAAATATTATACACATATTCATAAAAACAAATATTTCCAGCAATAATAATAATCGATAAATTTCGAAAACCGTAAATACGTATGGTTCGAGTAATTTCTCCCCGGGTCAACATTCGTCCGAGCATCTGAAGCTCCAATCGAATCGATTAATCGGGGTCCCGCTCTAAAAGTGTATTGGAAGATCGAATCAATTCTCGTACGAAATCGTGGACCGTGTTAAATCGTTCAGAAGTAAAACGCGACGCGGAGGAGCATCGTGGCAACGTTTACTGCCGTTCCACAGGGGGAGGGAAAAGTGAGCAAACGATTCGGAGCCCCAGTCACGTATCGCGGGGCGGAATCGACGTATTTTGGGGAGCGGCGGCGGAGAAAATGGACAAGGGTTAGCCTCGTGTCTGGATTAGCTTTCGAACCGGAACGAATTAATACTATATCGAGCGCTGGGGAAAATATGCGCCCCAGATAGTTCTATATCCATGGGAATCGTGACTCTGAAACGAATGAACGTGATTGCGATAACGATCGCGATGGGAAAAATTGAACTGGTCACGGGAAAAGCAACGCCGAGTCGAATGTAAATGCGACGATCTTTAGTGATAAAGGAGAAATTTCAATATGGGGGAAGAATGTGGGTCGTAGTGGTCTTGAAGGGAGAAATGGTCAGATCTCCTGACGTCAGTTTTCAATTCGATTTTCAACAAATATTATCTTTAGGGGTCAGTGCACTGTGAAGTCGTGAAAAATTGTCATTTTTTAAGATTTATTTTTTAGTAAACGGAATGTCCAACGTAAATAATGTTTTGTCTACTTATTAATACAGTTATTGACAGTATAGAAAAATCTATTTTAAATTTTTAACAGTTTTTTTAAAATATATGTCGCACTGATGTGAGCGCCTTGAGAAAGTGATGTAGTGCTGGTGCAAGTGAATCCGGGAGAACGACGCATTTGAAACAAAAAATTCAAAGTGTGTTGTAATCATTATGAGTGTGGTTATCGCCGGAAGCAGAATTATTTTTAGTGATAAAAAATTAACAAAATGGCGGATGTTTGAAGTTTAAGTGTCGAAATACGGTGAATTTTTCAATAATTTTGCCTCGTAAAAAGTATGAAACGGTTAATCAAAATAGGTTTCTGTGATCCCGTCCATAGCCACTGATGTGCTGAATAATGTGTAAAAATTTCAGACTGATTGGTCAAATAGGTTTTTTGCAATCACCTGCACCAGTTAAGAAAATGTCGTTTTGAGATAATCGCGTTTAAAGTTTTAAAACAAATTAAAAAAGATCTTTTAATTTTTTTTGTATAATATAAGAGTAGCTTAAGAAATACCAAAAAGATTTACTGCATTGTACGTTGTATCTACGGAGATAAAAATCTATAAATATAGCTTAATTTTTCAAACCGTCACAGTGGACTGACCCATTCAAAGCTAATATCGACCAGTTTTTCTGAATCAGCATTAAATTCTGCACATCTTTGGTTTATTCTGATAAAATAAATAATATCAGTGTTAGCTTTAATAGCCATTTTATGTGAGGTGTACCGACAACCTCGGATTTACCCCAGTAGCTTTAAATTAAATCTTTCTGCTTCCTTCGTAATCTCCTGTTTTCGACCTCGTTATGCAGAAAGCTACCAACTCTCAAAATGGCAAAAAATTTGTTAAACTCAGTACGGATGTCATAATTTTGTGATCTTTATGTTGCAGAAAATTACCAACCTATAGTCACCTCTTAGCATTATACAATCATTAAAACTACCGAGCCGTAATTTCATTTTAAGCTCAAAACACAAAAGCTACCGAAAATAACAAGACATACAAATATACCCAACAATAACAAGACATACAAATATACCCAATACAAAAAAGCTACTTTTCTTTGACAATTAAAATCTTCAAACTAAATTTACTCAGTTTCACATCGTCGAGGGTTTGCAGCTTGCTGCCTAACTGGGCCCAATTATTATTAAGTATCAGATTTCACAGATTCGATTACAATATTACTTCTTCCCTCATTCCCACCCTCAAGCGCGCATAATTTACGCGCTTAAAAGCTACTCATGGAAAATCTTGAACACGGTTGTTTTTCAAAGCAATCGATCACAGTCGATCAGAAATTTTAAATCTCGTCTCGGGAGCTTTCCACTGCGTATCACCGAAATGCCAAAACACACTTCCGGCGGGGCCTCTGGCGCAGGATGTGACGTGCATCCTGGCCGTGGTCGGGGTGGTAATTCTATTCTCCACAGATAACGCGGCGAAGGCAGGGCCTCTGTGAAAATATTATCGAAAGAATATACTATTCCTGGCCTCTTTATCGGCGGCGGGGCGCGTGTCGTGCGCCTCTTCAGAGAGGCGTTCATCTGCGCCGTGGCCGTTAACCGCGTTCTGATTCAATATTTATAGAAAACCGCCCGAGAATTGGCGACGGGCAATAATTCATGCGAGGAGCAGCGTCACGGCTCGCCCAGGATTGTGTAATGATACCGTGAGCCACGGTTTATCGGCTAGTGTCCCGAAGTTCTCGCGAAAATTCGCCAGCGACGCGACGCGCCAGTATATCAATTTGCCGTAATTGAATTGCACACCCGATGAAATATATAGCGGGCCTGCGTAAAGTGACGCTATCGGGCCGCCTCTGACCCGATTCAAACCGTCACAAAAGGCGAATGATTTTTCCATCGAAATGATATTAGGTCCTCCGTGTCGCGTGAAACCGAGCTCTGTCGCAGAGAATTACCTAAACGCCGGCTACGGGCGATTCGAACGAGCGGTCGTTTCGTCCCGTGTGTTGGATCGTTTACGCGGCTTTTTGGGAGTATCGCACATACAGGCGAGCTTTCTGATTTTTCTGGAGGGACAGGAGAAATCGCATGTGAAGGTCACTTTTGGGTGAATACCATAAATCTTTCGATTGGTCGAAAATAAAATTGTATGCAGTAGTGAGTAGGTACATGAAACTGTAGCAAAGCGCATGAAGAATTACAGTTGGAAACGCGTCAACTGTTCTCTGCTAGGCACGGTGTTCTTAAATTTTGAAGCAGGTCCAAATATTTATTAGCGATCAGTAAATATGTCATCTGATATATGATCAGTATTAATACCTGTTAGAATAAATGAGTCTATCAGCGCAATAGTGGTGTAAATACAAAACTTTTGTTTGGAGATTACCTACGGCTAATGAAATTATTAAAAAATTGTATTTTTAGGTACATAGGTATGATTTTTTAAAAAAATATAATTGCTAAGGTGTGTATTATTAATATATAACTGTAAATGTATTAATATTGCAGAATTGGTTTTGCGCGACGTAAATCAACAAAATGCTCAGTGCAAAAGCACGTTTTTGAGCTGCTATTTTGTAGATGTTCTTGGAAGGTTGCTCGGATCACTACAGAATTAAAATTGTGCTGTATTAGAGAGTGATTTACTCTGAAATGTCAATACACTTCAAATTGTGACGATAGCCTCAAATATATTAACCTTTTCTGTACATCTAAAATCCTTGGGATCAACGGTAACAAGAGAAGGAGAAAGCGAACGTTTCTCGCGCAAAGCACAACACAGGGGTTTAATTTAAAACGCGTGGTTCGTTAACAAAACGCGTTAAGAGTCGCCCCAGCGCGTAAACTTTCATCGTCGAGTGACCCTGCGGAGGCCCTCCCTCGACTTCCCATCCGAATCCCCCGTCAACTTGCTGGCGTCGGAGGGAAATCTTGAAAAATGAAAGGGCGGTCCGCTGCACTGGGGTAGAGAGGAACGGAGAGAATACAGTGCGCCGTGATGGACGAAACGGTTTTAATTGGAAGCCAGAGGAGGGAGAGCAGGGTGGGTAGCGTTGCCCCGGCCGAAGCCCGAGATAGGGTGAGGCGAGCCGAGGCGGGGTGAGGAAGAGCGAGGAGGAAAGGCCAGAGGGATGGAAGGGAGGCGATAGCGTCGATGGTGGTTCTTTACCCTCGTGCTCGTTCTTCGCTCCCTTTGCCCTCACCGCTACGTACATTTTCGCACGGGCGTGCACGCCCTTATACGCGTTAATACGCGCGCGCGCACGTGCACACTGGCCCCAACACCTGCGCGCACCTCAGTACGAGCTGACAAAGGATGCTCGGCAAGTGGGAAATTCAAAAAAATTCGAAACTTTGCAGAAATGTAGTTCAAGTGACGCTAATGACGTGACCATTGTTTGTTTCGGCGATGAAACGGTCCTAGGGGTGAAAACATCCCCTCACGGGTGAAAACGTCACAAAGAAACTGCGAGTTTTCATATTATCCTGAATATCTGCGGAACCGTAAAAGATATCGAGCAAAAGTTTAATTCAAAGCTTTGTACTTTTTGATACGAATACAATATGGCGATAAAGGATTTTTTAAAAAGGATGATGGGGACGAATGTTGAAGAAATGAATTTTGTTGGAAATTCTTTATCTCCATATTGTTTTTTTTCTATCAACATATGGATTTTTAATATCCTTATCAAAAACCATAAAGCTTTGGATTAATATTTTTTCGATATCTTTTACGGTTTTGCAGGTATTCACGATAGTATAATTCGCAATTTCTTTCACGTGGACCACATTTCAGCAAAGTTCCAATTCTTTTTTAACCACATCCCTTGGTTAAAAAAGGGACGAGCCCTCTCGGTCTCCCTCTTCCTGAGACCTTCCACGGCCCAGTCGCCTGGAACCGTGCGGAATTTACGAAGTGCTGATTTTAGGCATCCTTGGGAAACGCGATTGTGTCTAAGGGGGTGGAAACAGAATTTAATTCGTCTCCCATGAGAGGCCATGTATCTCGTGGATGAAGAGGCACGGCACAGCCAAATCAATGGGGTAGGGTTCCTCCTTCGCGTAGATATCGAGTTTCGCGGCGAGGAAATACCGCGGAAAATGAAATTAGCTTCGTCGATGTGACGGGGCCGATAGCCCGCCGTCGTTTCGTCTCGTTCCAGCGGGTTGGGGGAGGGGTGACAAGGGGGGGCATCGACTTCGAATCAAAGTTTAACAAGCCGACGTGGACGAAGAATTGGATGAAATCAAGACCGAATTACCATTCCGCGGGTAGCTCGATAATTGACGACGGGAAGCGATCGATAATCGGCTAGTGTCATTGCGACGCCGTGTCCGGTTCCCGGAGCGTTTTACTTTAATACGACAGTATTGGCGAGGCGTAGGACAGAAATGTTTATAATTTTAGAAATATTCATTGGTAGCAATCTTTGTGCTGCTAGAAATCTCAATTGCAAACGAATGTAAGTTAGGAATATAGGGATACAAGTTGCCAAGTGGGCCGGGTAAGTTGGTTGCTGCGCGGTGCTTGGTTAGTGGCGCCATCTGGGCCACATAGTACATTCGCTTTTAGAGCTGCGTGCGCTTCTCTGTCCTCAACATTTATTCTAACATGTTCCAGCAAAATAACGAGCTGGTCTTGACGAGATCATTATAGGAGGGTAGGGAGGGGGGGGGGGGGGAGTGGCATCCTCAAGGAAAAAGGAAAAATATATTAATGCAACCACGATTGAAGTAATTCAAAAGCTTCATAAAAAGAAAAGAACACAGGATTTTATTATATAAATAAATTTTTATTATCACCTAATGAATTTTCTTGAATTTGCATTGAAAATAGTTTTATCCGCTCAGCTTGGCTCCCCCCAAGATTAAATCCTATGCACGTCACTGTTGTATCATATGTATCGGCGATTATGAAAGTGGTCTAAAGGATTTTTTTATTATTATTAACGCAGTTTTAATCTCCGCAAGGAGATTATTCTGCAAAACATTCTACACTGATTACAAACCTGATGATACACTTATTTATAAATACGGTGCTTTCTTAAGTATTTTTTTTTTCTTTTCGCGATATTTAGACTTCTCCGATTTTGTGATAGATGTAATACAAACTAAGAGATAGGTTCAATTTTTTTTTAGATTTTTCATTCGGACCACTTTCATAATCACCGGCACATGTTAGATCAAAGTTTCAATCAATAAACAAACTTTGATTACTGATCTACGCAGGGTGGCGTTGCGGAGAGGCAAAGTCTACTAGTCCCAAACGACTACCTACAAGGTTTTCTAATATCAAGACAGAAAACACGTCCCCCAGAGCCACCTTACAACCCCAGCCACCGCAATGCACCGAGAAGTACATAATAAATCGCCTAAGTAAATGCCCAGCGCAGAAGCAGCGCAGGTACAAAGCGGGCCCGATAAGCGATTGCTCGGCGTAATAACTCGCTTAACGAGCCAATAATGCCTGGGAGATGAGCGAAATGAAGGTCCATTTGTCGGGGATAAGCAGGGGAGCGGAGGAAAGCGCGAAGAAACGAGAAAAAGGAGGCGGAAGCGCCAATGGTAATCGAATGATATATCCTTCCGCTCTAACCGGAGCAGCGCCCGCCGAAAGGTAGCAGTGCAGCGAATCCACGGGGGCGGCTTAATTCGTCTCCCCATTAGAATTTATGTGCCCATAGCTGGGAGTCGAAGAGAGAAAAGGGCCACGAAATGCCGGGGCTTTCTTTACGATCGGGGCTCGTCGAAGCGGGCACGTGGCTTCGAGTGGACCTCAGCCGAGCAGCTTGATACGAGACGCCGAGGTAGTTCCTCGCCTTTTCCTTCGCCGGGTCCCACACCTCTTTCCTCGAGATCCGAGCGACAAGCGGAGCGTGGAAAGCCGCGGCGGCGGCGGTCTCCTCACCAGGAATTCTTTCGTTGGGGGCGAGGGGGATATCGAAATCAAAGGATCGGCGGCCCGTGTGAATTCGAGGACACGTCTGGGATCCTTAAGCGCCGCACACGCGGGTCTCTCGGCTTTCCGAGAGGAAAAGCGCGACGCCCGAGGCACACGCTTCGGTTCTACACATCACCGATTAGCACCCATTAGAAGTTGGTGACTCGTGAAACGCGAGCGTTATTACTTTTACACCCCCGTCCTTGTGCGCGTCTTTTTGTCTTCTCCTTCGTTTTTTACGCTACGTCGCGGCGACACGGTTAACCCTTTGCTGATAAGATGGTGGAACGTATTGCTGCTAAGTAGCGTGGGAGAAATTGTAGCTAATAAAATTGTAAAACTCAACGCGTTCGTTACTTTTAGGATGTTTAGAGTGATTTATATTTATCGAATTTTTTAAACAATTTCTGTGATTTCTGTGTGGATGAATGTATCGAGATTCATTCTGATTCTCGTACGTAGAAGTAAAGGTGGCATTATGGTCCCCTGCTGGTAATTTGGCCCCCTCGTGATTTTCATATTAGAAACAAAAATATCTAGTTGCAAATACGGGTATCCATTGCACCCACTATTTAAGTAGCTATATACACAGAGAAATCATATGACACTAACATACATATGACACAACAGGTTCCCAGGTGTCCGCCTCCGATTGCTTTGAATTTTGGATATGTTTTAGAGCACCGAAAAATAAGATATACGTGTTTTTTTACAGTGGCCCGTTTTAATATTTAGGGGGTGAAACCAACTCCCAAAGTTATAAGATTTTCAGGTGTTCGTCCTCGATTGCTTTGGTTTTTGGATATGTTTTAGAGTACCGAAAAATAAGAAATACGTGTCTTTTTATTTTGGCTTGTTTGAATGTTTGGGGGCTGAAACCACCCTCTAAAGTTCATAAGAATAGTTGGTGCTCGCCTCCGATTTCTTTGAATTTTGGATATGTTTTAGGGGATCGAAAAATAAGAAACACGTGTCTTTTTATTTTGGCCCTTTTGCATATTTAGGGGGTGAAACCACCCTCATAGTTACCCCCTAATAACTGTGACTGACGACAAGAACATCGTCCAAACAGCAAGTTATGACGCAAATTAAATTTATATCAAGTTTTATTCCACACAATTTTTGTACCCCGTATGAACTTTGGGGGGTGGTCTCTCCCCCTAAATATGAAAATGGGCCGTTATAAAAAACACGTATTTCTTATTTTTCGGTCCTCTAAAACATATCCAAAAACGAAAGCAATCGGAGACGGGCACAAATTATTCTTATCAACTTTGGGGGGTAGTTTTACCCCCTAAACATGAAAACGGGCCGTTATAAAAAGACACGTATTTCTTATTTTTCAGTCTTCTAAAACATATTCAAAATTCAAAGCAATCGGAGATGAACACCTGAAAATCTTATAACTTTGGGGGTTGGTTTCACCCCCTAAATATGAAAACGGGCCGCTATAAAAATCACGTATATCTTATTTTTCGGTCCTCTAAAACATAACCAAAATTCAAAGCAATCGGAGGCCGACACCTGGGAACCTCATCTTCTAAGTGGAGCATAGTTGTCGCTAATAATAAGCATAAATAACGTCACCTGCGAAAGGAAAGTTTTTCGTCGTCCCCAAGAAGAAGTACTTCTTGTAGCTTAAGAAAGTAAAAGTGGTATGTGTCGGGATATATTTCATAAAAGTTACTTAAAACCGATATTTATAAGTAAGGTCACTTAATCTTTGATATTTTCAAACATAATCGTAAATTTTCCAAAACTATGGGTGTTGATGTATTGGGCCTTCCATAATGGAGGGTAAATATGGCATCGAAATTCCTCATGAAGCTTCTGATAACACCGATGCAATATGCATGTTTTGTAGCGGACGTTATGCCATGGACCAACGGGGAGAAATATGAATTAAATGCATCATATGCGAATTATGGGCACATTGCAAGTGCACATCGTACGAAAAAGTGGAATGTGTGCGACTTTTGTGTATAAATAATAAAATATTCTTTATTCATTTATTTTTTATCTCTGATGTTGCTAAAGAAGTATTTTTCATGATTTTTGTTAGGGGGCCATATTACCCTCACTTTTGTAAGAGCGCCGAAAATGAAATTTTTTTATAATATAAGGTAAATGTTCCAATTGGGACGGAGTCGCTAATTGGGAGATTTACCTTATGTTAAATTCAATTAAATTGTTTTTCTTTTGCTTCCAACTTTTATTACACCCAACCTGATTAGTTTACCTACATTTTAAGCAAAATTTTAAAATAATTTAAATTATGAATCAGATTTTAGGAAGATATATAAAACTGGGCGGGTTTCATATTACCACTCCTTCCCTTATCTATTCGTTGGAAACGGTGATCAGAAATCACATTTTATTTCCATAATTTGTACTGCAAGAACCATATATTTTTTAGAATTGTAATAAACCCACGCTAATAACAACACATTTCCAGGTACGTTTTAATGGTTTCGCTTCGCTCGATTGGTTTTGCATCTATCGTCGCGCGTTGCACGGCAATCGCTTTTCCACAATTTGGGGGATAAAAAAACGTTTTCGATTTAGAATGGCTCTTTTCTCTCGACTCTTTTTTATTATTTTTTTTTTGCGCTAGTCATGCCAGAGTGATGAATCAACTATTACGTGAAAATTTTAAATTTCGCGATTCACAGCACGCGCGACGGGCCAGATACACCGCGACCGTGCTGTTCTGCGTTTTTTACGCTGACTTTCTGGTGTTTAACAAAGCCTGGTTACTTGATGTTTGGAGCACGCGGCACGTGTAAGTTCCTTCATGTGCACTCGCCCGTTTTATCACAGCGTGGACGTGCGTTATTCGTAGCGAAAGGGTTTACATTTTATAAAAAATTACAAATATCGTAAAATACGTGAAAATAATACTATCGAAAATGTAATAAATTTTTCTACTTCAAATTAATGTAGGTAGTACCAATTCAAAAACTCTAGTTCATTTTAAATGGAGAATTCGGTATGTTAGGTGGGGACTGGAATTATTTGCTCAATTCTTCTGTATTCGGATACTAAAGTTTTGTGGCATATTTAGTGATAAAATGATCAAAAACATTTATATAGCGATTAGCGAGAAATAATAAAAACAAAGGGGAAAATAGGTAACTTTAAAAACTCATGTATCCACGAATTAATAAATATTTCTTGAGTAGGCGATATTAGGTACACTTTTTTCAGCACCGGATCTTTGCACGTCTTGCGTTTTTTTGATTACTAATTAAAAATTTGCAGGTTTCAACGATTTTAACTTACGCTACATGAAACATGAATAATTTTTCTTTACTTTGAAACGAGTTGCATACAAATGCTATGCGACATTAGGTACCATCACCGAATCATTCCAGATGACATATCATAGAAATAGCTGTGAAATTTCTCTCCCAAGTAGATATTTAATAATAAAGCAAAATATCCAGCAATTCTTATTAATCACTTTCCAAGTTCAAATCTTTCCTTGTAATACTTCACTAATTTCACACACAACGTTATATAAATCCACCCTTAAAACTGTAGGTATACCCAATCAACAAAATATGCCATAAAACAAGTTCCCTTGATCTTTCAAATTCCTTATTTTCACGTTTGCGTAAACCATTCCTTACTTTTGGAGTTTCCATGCACCTGAAACTTGCCTTTAAGCCTGCCGGTAAGTGTCTCCCCTTCGAAGCACCATCGAAGGCAATCATTTTCTCGGGCAGCGTTCGCGAAAGCGCGTGCATCTCCGCGGAGTGCAATTCGCGTCGCAGTGAATAAGCGTCAGAATAATTAAATGCCCGTGGATGTTCCCCTTTCTTTTTGCGCCAGGGATCACGTGAGAAACTGAAACATCGGCACGAGATGCTGCGCGGCTTCCTTGGTGGGAATCGCGGGACCGGTTCCACGCTCGTTCGCGTGCGATAAACGCTAATACGAGGCCAGCGGGCTCGTCTTCTGGGCGCGCAAGCCACGTCGATGGGAGCCTCTTCGCGTTTCCGACTCAAGGAACAGGCGACTTGTCCCTCGCCCACGCGTCTCACCATTATCGCTGCCCGATCCTATCTGCACCGGCGTAAGCCGATGATGGTGGGCGATTCCAGGCGAAATGTCATAATCGAAACGCGCACGCGTTTCCCACAGTTGTCGATGTCCTCGACGGTTCAGTCCAACAAGCACATCTGTCGTTGCAAAATCTTCTTCAGAGCTTTGAGAAACTACATACGTGGCTCCGATGATTGATTTTTATTATGTAGTTCTACTCGATGCAGGGTATGATTTTAATTGGATGCAGCAAGAACGTTATAAAGGGAGCTGGTTGGTGTTCTCAACGATTCTTCTGAAAACGGAGCTGGTTTGTTTTATTGACTTTAAAGTGGAAAATTGTTGGTACGGCTGGGTAACGAAAAATCGGTGGGAATTTATTTTGTAATGAATACTAGACACATCTGTAATATTAATATTCTACAAAATAATCTCCGAGATTTTGTACACTTTTATGCATCCTGATAACGTTTCTCGAAAGATTTTTTTAACTTGTTTAAGTGGGGCTCTAACACTCTTCTGCTATATTTCTCTCAATGCCCTTTGTATCTTCAGATATCCTACCTTTCAGGGTGTGTTTGACAGAGATGGGCAAAATTTGTATTTAAATAAAATCTCGAATAGCGAATAAAAGTGAAAAAATTATTCCTCATGTGCTGAATAAAGTTGACCCGTGTTAAGAAAATTATGTGACCTGGAATAAAGTTAAAGTTAAAGTTAAAGGTATTTGAATATTTTTTTATTTAGTTATTGCCCAACTCTTGTGTTTGATATTGAAAAAGCACTCGTGAGAATATTCTTAGGGAATCGACCACCCAATTTTCTAACAGCTCGTAGAACCGTGGCGCCGGAGCTCTACTATTCTATCATCAGCACCTCTATCAAAATGGCACTCTACACTGTCGACAACGATTCGCGACTTCGACGATGACACACAGCGCGCCACCAATGCCCCGGGCACCGTTTGTGGACTCAGGATATTCGTGTTACAAGGGGCGGGAAGCAGATAAATTGCTCGTTGAAACAAAACGACGGTCTTGTCGAGTCTCTCAAGGCTGCGTGGGTGGGAGCCTCGAATCATGGATCGGCGCTTTTGAGCGTGGATTGCACCTCGCCGTGCGTTATATTGCTCCTCGGAGAACACCGATATTACCGCAAGCACTTAGGGCCAGCACACGTAGCTGTTGTTGTTGCCTATCACGATTATCGCCAATAAACCGAGAGAGTACACCTAACCGGACAGATTTTTTAGGATCCACCCGACGATTACCTTTCAACGCTTGAAATTTAAGCGCTGCAACATGATAATTTTATAGTGACGGGGTGGTGTGTGTATACAACGAGGTCCTTTAATTTAATCGTAGTGGAGACCGGGGTTGGTTGATAGAGGGGCAGGTTGATACAGACGAATTATCTCGACACTGTGTATATTTAGCTCTATTTGAACGAGATATGTGAAGATTGTTGTTCAATTCTTTACTACGATCCAGCGTAAGTTTGTGTACCTTGACGTTAACAATCGTTTTTTAACTGTTTTCGTTTATATAGGGAAAAAGTAAATCGTTTTGAAACTTCCAAATTGATCGTCCAAATAACATATTTTCTCAAGTTTTCGTTTACTATATATTAAAGAGGAAGGACCAAAGTATATTTTGGCATATTTGTTATTAAGTAATTAATTCAAATAAAAATGGAAAAATTGAAAACAGAATAACGTAGGTATCAACCAGCCCCGGTTTCCCCATCTTTAATTTAATTTAATTATTTTTTAATTTGATGCGTAAAGGTATTTTTACACGAGATACTTTTGTGCCTACTTTCTCAGAAAATTTCTACTCATTTTCTGTCTTCGTGAACCGGCTCTGCCAGCCACGCGAGTATATGTAAAACATCAGTCGTGAGTCACAGAAATGTTGTGTGGGAAGGCCTGAAATGACCACCTTCGTGCTACAAGAATTCTGCTCCTTAGAGCATCGAAGAGCATTAAACTATTTTTGCAGCAAACCTAATACGTTTAGAAACAGATTCTGCGACAGTGATAATGCCGATGACGACGGCAAACGATCGATACCATTAATGTGCTTAATCCAGCTAAGTAACGAATCCGCAAACGGGTAACCTTGGCGGGGAAATTAATTGGAAACGACAGATGCGCGTAGGCGCGAGCAACTCGTTGCAGCCACGGTATTTCTGTGCATCTTGCCACGGTGTTTCTACACCAGCTGCTCGACTATCGGAGCGGATCTTCCTAATTGCTCCAGAAAGCAAGGAACATGGAAATGAACGGATTTCGAAGCGTTACATTCAAGTAAGCTTCCCTGAACCGTGTAACATTAAACTCCTTATTTATTCGAAAGCCGTCCCTTGAATCGTCGAGAAACGATTCTTGGGCAATCTTGAGGTTGCAAGGTAAATATTCTTATCAACCATTTACTTTATGCGCACATATGTACCTGCATATGCCTATATGCGTTTGTTTAGTGAATGCGGTGCGTGCGGGGAACGCCCATAGGCGTTCAGCGACTATGCTTAAGGGATGCGAGTAGAGGAGTCACGCACGCGGTGAACGCTGAGCGTTCAAATTGTCAGCATCCCAAGGGTTAAGTTAATCACTACTGTGTGTTTTATCAACTGTTGCTCTTAGTGCTTCGTTAAAAATGAGAAACGAATGAGAAATGAGATTCCGAGTATTCACCTGTTAATTTGTTTATATTCTGATGCATCACTGGAATCGTTAGTTGCCTTTCATTGCACAGTTGCAAGGTTGATAGGTTTTGGCATGGTATCGTTGCTTGGAATGTCTGAAGTCTGTCAGGTTCCGGAGTCAATTATTAAGGGGAGGTACCGGAGTGAATATCGATTTTTTTTATTTTTTTCTTCGAATGTTCAGCCTTTTAAGTATACGTATTTAAAAAGTTTTTTTTGAAATTTGTAAAATTCCTGAAGTTATAGGCATTCGAGTAGCGGCAAATGCATGGTTAACACTTGGCCACTCGGCGCTCACCTGAAACTTTAAACGCGTTCTTCTTGAAACAGTGTTCCTAAAATCGGTGGAACGTGTATTTCAAAAAGTTATTATCCGATTCGACTGAAACTTTTTTATTTTGAAGAACATACTTCTGGCTCGTGGGCACACCAGTAGAAAAAATTGAAAATTTGTGATTTGTAAAGGCGTTGAAAGGATGAAAAATATAGAGAAAAAGTGATTTCACACTTCAAGTGTCGTTATTTTCTCAGAAAATGCCATTTTTTGTCATTTTTTACTGGTCAATCCACGAGCGAGTTTCATGCCGTTTAATAATCTCGCATTGTTTTTTTTTATTTCAGACCAATGGTGTAGGTGCTACAGGTTCCACCGTTTTGGATGAATTTTTTGACCCCTCGACTTTAACGACTCCCCAGAGCCGTCTGCAATGATTATTTATAAAACAAAAAATATATTTCTATAGTTTAAGACATCCTTAATACAATGCAAGAAGACCCATTAAATTATATGTAGTAGTTTTCCATTAATTAATTCCTAAAGATCACCTATTTTTATGGGCTTTAGAACCGAAACAGCCCCTTAAGATGGTAAAGAAAAGGGCAATTCAGAAATTAATTGATGGAGGCGTAAGGCAATGGGTGGTAAACGCAGATAATATAACTTTCTAAGCAGTGACAATGCATGTCAAGTTTAAAAATAAAATTAATTTACACTCTAAAAGGGACCATTTTTTTTAACAATTCAAATATCGCCTTAATTGTTCTATTGTGTCAGACAAGCCTCGATTTTTGTAGAATTATACTTTTGCATGCCTAGTAATGAGTTATCTACTTGAAAATATAAACTTTACTAATTCTTTCTATTCTTTTATTAATTCCTTGACTGAAAATATCTAAATAGTATTTGAAATTTAGTCAAGTAGTTTCTTAGATACTCCAGTTCCTAAAAGCATCACTCCACGTGTAACTTTGCATTTTCCATATTTTGCTTCTTTATCAGAACCTTCCTTTATAATGAAATCCTAGATTTTCTTGTTGCGAAGCTCGTTGACCCACATCGCCGTTGCGTTTCGCTAATATCGAGCATTTTACCAGCAGGCTCTCACTTATGCGTGATTTCGCGAGTTCTATGGGCGTCGTAACTTCAAACACTTAATGTAATAAGCGATAACGGTGAAGTAATAATACGTAACGTTGAATGTAACGTCATAGGGAAGTTTATGGGTCCAGCCACGCTAACTACTTCCGCGATAAAATGGAGAGTGCAGTATCCCATTTAGAAATAATGTAGGTGGCAGATATTGTTAGAAAAATTAAAATCGATAAAGCAAGTTTCTACGTGTCATCAGTCGTTCGAAACATAGAAACATCTGATGCTCGTCGATTTCGTTCACGAAAATAATGTACGAGGTGTTGGTCGTAGATTTTATAATAATTCTTTTGTATATAAGTACTCATAAAAAATAAAATCGACAGTAGCACGTTGCAACTTGTTACTATACAAAAACAATGCCCCACGCGTGATAAAATTATCCACCTCACATTGCCCACAAAGTATGCTGAATATCTTTAAAATATTACTATTATTATATATTCCACTGTCAGTAGAACAGAATATTGTAAAGGACCCAATTACTGTCACCCTAATTAGGGCCTAAGCTGTTTTACGTAAAATAACGAATAAATCTTATAAAATGATGCATAAAAAAAATTTAGTATACAATTCAAACCGTTATTTATACTATACAAAAAATAGTACTTCATTTTTTCTTCGTTAATTTGAATAAAACGATAAAAAAATTTAAGGAATATTGGGAGAATGGAAACGATGACTTCCTTACTAGCGAAAGAGAAAACCAGGCGTTAAAGAAAATGCTATAATTGTAATATTTAAGCTATTCACATAACGAAATATAATGTTTTAAATAATATAAGCATCATAGAAATTAATAAAGATCTGAATTCAACGAATCATTAAGTCTTTTTACTTATTAATTGGGTGACAGTGATTGGTACAAGCGTTTCAAGCATTTTGGCATTACTGTCATAGCAGTAGTTGCTCATGTGCATGTCACGACGTAACCTTAAAATGACATAAAAAGTATTAGGTTAGCTGACAGTAATAATTGGATAAACAAACTGTAAATAGAAAAATGTGTGTCGTGGCGAGTTTTACAACACTATATTTTTAAAAATTCAGTTTAACATTTAATTTTCCAATCTTTCTTAGCGTTTGGACAATAATTTTTCCAATTTCCAAGCGCTAGTCCCCTTATTGCATCCAACCCTTCAACTGGGGTGTCAGTAATTCAGTCAAATACATTTGAAGTGTGTCAGTAATAGATCCCCAAATATATTTTTGAAAATGATGAATTTATACATAATAATCGAAGTTTTAACATCCACCAAATTTTTTTCATCAAGTAAACATATTAAACAATAATAAATAACAAGAACAACATATACTTCTAGTCTATAAGTACATAACTATAAGATAATGTCAGCGTCAACGCTTAATGTGTCAGTAATTGGGTCCTTTACCCTAGGCAGAAATAAATTTCAAAGACTGATAACCTCGCCTCGGTTACTGGGTTCATTTTGACCCATAATTACATTCACATTTTTATGTTCCCTATAACCCTACCTAGAATTCACTTTTATTCTCATTTAAAATTCTTATCTTTCTCAACAAGTGCCTAATACTACTTAACATAATTAACGCATATAGTTTGATATTTTGAATGGGCTCCAAGTGTTTCAAGTTTCAACAGACCCTGTACCCGTCAGCCATGAGTTAACCCTCAGCCGGCGGTGCTGGGTCTTCTTTGACCTAAGCGCAACGTCACTGCATGTAATAAAAAATGGGAAAACTTCAGGAATCGAAAATTTACTTCTCTACTGCTCCAGGAAAAAGAAGAATAATTGGGTCCAAACTGACCCAGCCACTGACTTCTATGCGATCACGTAAGAAGGTTAATCACCAATCGAAACAACCCAAAAGAAGCCGCGATCACGATCAACACCGCGCCGATATTTCGTGCTGCAGAGATCGCGACACGTTCGCGTAACCGTCGACCGAATGAACGAGAAACATCGAATGGTACAGGATCTCCTCTCCGAAGCAGGTCGTCCCTTCTCGTGGCGGTGCAGAACGGCGATTCCATTTTCCGCGTTCATAAATCGACGAACGCAGCGCGCGATACGCCGCGCGCTGGCTCATATTCGCCGTTGATACATGCCCGGCGCGGAATTAATTAACGGAAACGCGTGGGCGTTAACAAGGCAGAGCGGGCTTTTGACATCGGCACTCGTTAATCGGTGCCATTAACAATCGATAGGAATCGCGGCACGGCCCTCCCCACCTCCCAGCGTCGCTCGTCGCTTTCCCTTTGCCGGGTTATCGCCTTACGATATCTGCTCGTTCCGTGAACGAGGCTGGCCTCGCCTCCGCTCCGGCCATAACGTAATCCGGTGATATAGAATCCGAGACCGCGGTCCAACTATTAATTAAAGCCCTTCCGCCTCGCGGAGGAGGCACCGCCCGTTAGTTCACCTACGCGAAGAAAGCCGTGATTTAGGAACGTATCGACCCCTACCAGCACTTTCCAACGAGGATTTCTAATCGCGCTGCCTCGTGGCGTGGCTTGTACAAGGACCTTCTTCGAGGATTCGATTCCCTTCCCCTCGGTAGCTTTCGAATTCTGCATTGGCTTTTGAATATGAAAATACATATGTGGTATCTGGACGTTTCCCGAGGAATCGATTTTCTTCCCTTTCGAATTCTGCATTGGGTTTTGAATATGAAAATATCTTGTATCTGGACGTCCTTCCAGGAATCGATTTTTCTTCCGTTCGTGTATCTACTTATTTGAATCCTGCAGTGTGTTTTGAATATGAAAATATCGTGTATCTGGACGCTCCTCGAGGAATCGATTTTTCCCTTCGTGTGTATTTGAATCCTGCAGTAGGTATGTTTTGAATTTGAAAATATAAAGGAGGTTTGTGATACGTAGGACGTGGAAACGAGAATTTATGATGGGGCTCGTATGTGGATATTTTCTGAGGAATCGATTTTTCTTTTCATTTTTTATATTATTAAATTGGATGTTGATTATTATTAAGGGAGAGTAGAACACCGCGATATTTGCTGGTTTCGCATTGTTACATGATGTAGTTAGCTATGTTTAGTACTAAGGAAACTGTCACGACGGAAGGCTGCGCGCAACAGCGAAGATAAGGCTCGTAAAATATTTTCGTAACTTTTTTTATAATTCGATGCTCGAGTATTCTGAGTCTATAGTCCATTAAAACTACACTACCCAACAAAGCATAATTTTTTCATAGTTCGATTACTTAATTCTAAATAAAATCGCAGGATATCACTTTGTATATATACATGTCCGTATTTGATTCATTTGAAATTTCTTAACTTCTGTCCATTTTTGGTAATTACGAACAGCGTGTATGAGGCTATTACAAAGGATGGCATTTACCCTTTTCGCTTGACATTTTCAAGTTTTTTATATGTCCTAGATTCCAGAATTATATTAGGAAGAATATACGTACATATTCGTTGAAAGATCTTGAGATACCCGTGAAAGAGGTTAAAGATAAAAGACTTTCGATCCGTCAGGCAGCGAATAAATATTCAATCCCGCGAGCAACCAAAATTCGATCGAACAAGAAGACTGTGTCAGACTCGCAGCGTGAAAGAAAACCAGTATTTAGTAAAGATCAAGAGATCTTAAGCAACCGTTCGCATTTACCTCACTAGCTACGGGTAATTGCGGACTGAAAGAGTTTTGTTTTTATTTCAAAATATGATTTTTTTATTTAAGTATATATAATTCTTTGTGTTATCTTTGTAGATAATTAACCAAGGTTTATTTATCTGTAAAGTACATCTGCAGATTAGAGTCAATACTTTTGTTTCAATTCAACTTTTCCCTTAAGTGTTCGTAATTTCCCTAATCTCCCCTATTTGTTGTTTCCTTGAATGCTTGAATTTTGAGTTCTGTTTTAAACGTGATAGATTTTGGAGAATATAGGAGAATTTTAAATAATAGTATAGCGTTTGTATATCGATATCTTTCTTCCAATGTATGTTTGAACTCTGTGCTTTGCTTATACGAATTCTCTGGTTTAACTCTAACAGCTTATTTAGTGTGTTTTTGAAACGAATATCAAGACTGACTGTACGAAAAAATATATGTAAAACGTGTACTTAATTCAGCACAGTAATTACTGTAAATTTTCTTATTATAGTACTTTATCACTCTTAACGCACTGTTATGTAATAGTTTAATACTTAATAATGGGTGCAACAAAACAGCATATTTTTCAACCACGTGTAACATTCTAACTTCTGTTCTACAACTTCCCGCATTTTCCAGGACACCAATGCATTTCAATACTGCAGAACTAGAATATCAGAAAACTTCACTATTTTCTTTCAATTAAATTAAAAAATGCGCAGCAAACAGGAATCTATTAAAATAAGCTCCAACGAGTCTACGTCGAATTAGAAGGACCAAAGATCGTGTTAAATAAATCTCAGCATATATCCTGCCTCGAAAATATTCATCGAAGGCGGATGCAGAATAAGTACCAAGTGACAACTGAAACTGCGTTAATCATTTAGTGCCCAGTGTGACGTATACGTCACATCATTTTCAGACGTATAAAAAAAATCGATAGCCGATAATTTTGGGTCCCATAACGGTTCAGTTCTCTAAATGGCTCCGAGATGCAAGTCACTGATGCATTTACCGCTGTAAATAATGTTTACAGTAACCATGGAAACGTTTCTGGCGAGTGCATGTTGGACATTTTTCGATAACTTGAAACGTTGCTCCTGTTTTCCTTAAACAGTTGAGAGTAAAATGATTTGTTTTGCATTTTATTTGGTAGATACGTGTAAATTAATTGTTATACTAAAAGAATAATGCTTGTAAAGTTTGATTTATGAAAAAAAAATCGCTTTTTTAATCCGTACACGCCCAGTTTGACGTATACGTCATATCGAGAAAATCATATTTCGACTGGCTTCTTTGGGAAACCAACGATGAAGGGAATGTATTGGGACCCTTTTTCAGTTAACTAATCGCAAGAAATCAGTTAGATAAATTTAAACCAACGCATATAGCCACCCCCCACTTTAAAGAAAACAATTCAAAAATAGCTGAAATTCAATAATTTGTTCGTCCTCCAAAGAACAAATTTCTAGAATTTTAGATAAATTTAAACCAACGCATATGACCACCCCCACTTTAAAGAAAACAATTCAAAAATAGCTGAAATTCAATAATTTGTTCGTCCTCCAAAGAACAAATTTCTAGAATTTTAGATAAATTTAAACCAACGCATATGACCACCCCCACTTTAAAGAAAACAATTCAAAAACAGCTGAAATTCAATAATTTGTTCGTCCTCCATAGAACAAATTTCTAGAATTTTAGATAAATTTAAACCAACACATATGACCACCCCCCACTTTAAAGAAAACAATTCAAAAACAGCTGAAATTCAATAATTTGTTCGTCCTCCAAAGAACAAATTTCTAGGATTCGGTATTTCTTTCCGCCGAGAAAAGTGTCTGGGCCTTAAAGGGTTAAAATACCATCTGAAAGCCAAGTGCCACCGCATTACCAAAGAATCTCGCCGATTTGCTCGGCGAACTTCCTCAAACTAATCCCAGTACCACGTAACATCGGTTCCTCCCCGTATACAATTCCTCATAATCCAATCACACCCATCTTCCCTTTCTCACAACGAAATTACACCTCGAAGTGACAGCTAACAACGGTGCCGCGGAAATTCGACCACGCGTTACAAAGGCGACATCCGATGTCCAAGCGTTTGCCGTCCATTTAAGAACATTATCGGTATTAACGGGAGTTTCGCCCAGCCCCCTGTTCGACGTCACTCCGCGTGTCCATTTCCCGCGATCGCGACGGAGGAGATACATTATTTCTTCATGAAGACACAACGCTGGCCCCGGACATTCCTGCGTCGGCGAGGAAACGGGGCCAAAGTAAATCCTCGCAAAGCCAAGGTTAAAATCGATGCGGAAGCCGTTTAGGCGAGATAGGAGGACGCCTGGGTAGACGAGCCCCGTGAAAGCTGGAAGGAAGGAAGGAAGGGAGGGAGGGAAGAAGGAAAATAAAGGCGAGGAGATGAAGCAGAAGCGGCGGCAGCGGTTCACGAGAGGTTTTTTCGGGGGAGGGTAGGGGGTGGAAAACGTAGGGGTTGGCTCTGCGTTTGGCAGATCGTGGATATTGGAAGGAGGGCCCTGAGACGAGGTCATAGAAGACGATCTCGGGATAGAGCTCGTCGCCCTGCGATTCGTCCTCGTGCCACCCAGGCTTCTCTCTCCCTCTCTCTCTCTCTCTTCTTTACAACTTTTGCTCGGGCAATCACGTCCCGCGAGCTGCCTAGCAACGCGAACGGACAACCGATATGTGTATGTAACTGTGCACGTGTCTTAATAAGAATCGAATTTTTGTCACCTCCAGTGCCCTGTTGCGTTTCACTGTGCTCTGTTTGCTGGGGGGGATGAAGGGAGCAGTGATTTGTAGCGCGTGGTGGAACTGGGATGTAGTTATTTTAGTAGTTCTGGCATATTATGAGAAGTTCTGGCATATTATACGAGTGCCTTTATTATGGAAAGCAGTAAGAAGAAAGTGTGTTGACATTGGAAAAATAACTCTTTGTTAGTGGGCTTAATGATGCAGAGTGTATATCGAGGGAGTCGTTACTCTGTACACCAAATAACGAAATTATATAAAAGTGTTTTAAAATACTCCAACATGGAAATATTTATTGCATTACACTCGTGTAATTTTTTAAGCAATATGATTGATATAGCGATTCGTATCGAACTTATTTTAGGCAAAATAGTGAGCTGCAAATTTTGCAATAATATATTCATAAATAGTACTACTAACAAGGGAAGATCCCGAATCCGAAAATTTAAAACATTCTGAGACTTTTTTTCAAACAATTTTCGTTTGCTGCCCAAATTCACTCGAAGGGGGTGATATTAACCCCCGAAAATTCGGCTATTTTCCGATTTTCTGTTATAACTCGCGAACTGTAAGAGATAAAAAAAAAAGTTTCAAGACAAAAGTTACTTCTTTTAATTACATCTATAATTTGGTAAAAAAAATATTTTACAGTTCACGAGTTATAACACAAACTCTGAAAATAACCGGATTTTCAGGGGTCAATTACACCCCTTTAGAGTGAATTTGGGCAGCAAAAAAAATTGCGTTATGATCAGAAGGAAATTCCCTACATATTCACAAAGTATCAGAATTTTTTGAATTTCCGGGTTCGGGATCTTCACTTGTAAGTACTAATAAGAGAGGTATAAGTGATAACGTGTTTATTCGAGCCATGCAATAAATATTCCCTCTACTGTATACTTAGTTAGGCTCCGTAAAATGTCTTAGGAGTTAAAGCTATCTGCCTAGCCACGACTCGAAAACGAAGTCCTTGTCATACGGTGATTGCCCTATCAATCCTTCATCATGCGTTGATAGAGGAAGCTGTGATGGCGCATCGAGGAGCAGATTTCGATTACGTTGGCTATTAAATTCCACGGGCCCGAAGTCGGAAGACTCGATAGACGCGCGCAACTGATAGCCACGCGCGCGCTTCTAACGAGGAACCTGAGATATATTGGTTAGGTGGCTCATAGCGAGATACTGGACGCAGTGGGGGTTTGAAACAGAGTCGAGAGATCTAAGGTGCATTCTGCGTAAGTTTTGGACACCGTGGGGCAAATAATTCGCACGTTGTGAAAAACATGCTTGGCCTTTCGCATCTTCAAGGAATGTCAGTTGAAACACTGTGCCCTAACATTGCTTCCAATGAAGCCTAAATTACGAATGCATATCAGTAGGCAAGAATTTTTATAGTAGGTACATTCTATTCCCGTTATGATCCAGCATTCTTAATGAAGTATAGCAATAAGGTCTGCTTTTTTTTTTAAATTTGTTTATTCAAGGACATAACAAATATATTTATATATATATCTTATACAATCTTTGGTATCAAAAACATAAAAAAAAACTACCATTGCTTCACTTGGTCAGCTAATTGCTCAGCGCCTCCGAGTCTCTTAGCCTATCAGTCTCCGTTACTTGACTATCTATTGCAACTTTAAGTAGGATTAAAATATAACAATACGTTAAAAAAAAAACTCTTCGTACTACCGCAACGTGCGTAGGAACGCGGGGAGAAAAAAGTGCCTAAAAAACCCCTAGCGAAGTGGTCTGCAAAATGTTACCCTCAAGGCCGAGAGCTCCCAGGCTTGGATCTTGCCTGCCGACCCTAAAAGACTAGCTACCTTGGTGCTTCCAAGGCCTTGCGATTAAAATACTAATATTACCAAGAGTGCCGAATACCATCTTCGACTTCTGCTATTGTTACTAGTTCCACTGCTTTTACTACATCTTACGAACAATAACAGACGCGCACAGTTCGGTATTTACGATGGCTCCGAATGAGCCCTCCACCCAGCAAGCAAGCATTAAACACCGCTCCAACTATGCCCACGGTGCTTTCTCTGTATTTCTTGCACCTGCAATACGCGTTGCACGCCTAACCCCAGCGATCCAGCCGCAGGATCGTTCCCCGTGCGCTAAGGCAGAGAGGTATTTTACCCCGCGTGCGCCTCTCTTTCGCTCGTTATTACTAGACCTTAATCTCAGGCACGTCGCGTAATTCAAGAAGCTCGCCCTCGTTACAGCAGCGTTTCAGCTAGTTGGGGCTCGATAATAGAAACGTTCGCGGCGAGGGTTGCTGGGAACGTGACGCTATGTCGATTCGGAAACTGATGTTTTACGGTGGGACGCGAAGGGCTGAATGAACGAAGGGAAACGCATTTCGCGTGACTATCATCTCCCAGCCATTACGTGGCGGTGCACTCGTTAAAGTGACGGATCTGTGGAATGTCGCGTTACGTTTTTAAAGATGCAACGGTGTCTTTTGCGTTTGAAGTAGGTTTGGCTTTTATTAAAATCGAAGTCACTGTCATAGAGGATAAGATCAGAGACTGGTGTCAAGACACTTGATTAGAATAGAAGTAGTAATAAGCCACAGATTATCTGGAATGACAGAGACGTGAGGATGGTTAAAAAGGAGGTCTTTCTTCGTTGAAAAGAAA
Source organism: Andrena bucephala (assembly GCA_947577245.1). Taxonomy (NCBI): domain Eukaryota; kingdom Metazoa; phylum Arthropoda; class Insecta; order Hymenoptera; family Andrenidae; genus Andrena; species Andrena bucephala. The sequence continues at coordinate 63,559,601 of OX387715.1, read as the reverse complement.
AATTGTGGAGTTTATACATTTTTAAAATTGGTCCAAACGACATGACTTTTTTTTAGAAGCTAGAAGGATTAGTTTGCTAAGTGACGTGTTTCGTCGTTTTGAAAAAAATTACAATTGGTCGGAATAGCAAAAAAAAATAGTAAAGGTCATTTTTTTAAACTTTCTTTTGGGAGCCTGTAATGAAAATTCAAAAATCCCGTTTGTAGATTGAAGTAAGTTGTATACATGCTGAAAATTTCATTTAAATCGGTTAACGTTGCTCTGAGCTATAAATTCTTAAAGATCGCAGAATAAGGGCGAAAATCGCGAAATTCCCGAAATCAGCGATTTTCGACCTTATTCTGCGATCCATAAACGTGTGTATCTCAGAGCAACTTTAACCGATTTAGATGAAATTTTTTGCATGTAGGTATACAACTTACTTCAATCTACAAACGTTTTTTTTTTAATTTTCTTTACAGGCTCACAAAAAGAAAGTTTAAAAAACGACCTTTACCATTTTTTTTTGCTATTCCGACCAATTGCATTTTTTTTCAAAACGACGAAACACGTCACTTAGCAAACTAATCCTTCTAGCTTCTGAAAAAAAACTCAAGTCGTTTGGACCAATTTTAAAAATGTTACACGATTTTAAAGAGTGTACGATTATGGCTGTGAGCCACTGTAGAACTGATTAACTAGTGTGATAACTTCTTCCTCCACTGCTCTCTATCTTCGCACGAAGAAAGTGGAGCCATGCTCCTAGAATCATCCCTACCAGCCATCACCGACACGTTAAAACGAAACTTTCGTCAATCTTCCCACAAGACTTTTTACATTCACAGAAATCTAATGATCTCAAGGCAAATACAGAAACGCGAGGAAAAAGAGCAGACACGAGGTCTGCACGTGCTACGTTCCAAGGAACACTCGAGAGCACTTCATCCAGGCACAAATTCCTCGATTTTCTGAGAAGCGTTTCATTATTGATACTCGACAAGCTTGGGTAGGGGGCCAGCTTACAAGAGCCACTTCATTTTTCCACGCGCTTCTGGAACTCGTCCGCGAACGCGAAATCACGGGATCCCACGAAATGGTCGGCGAAGCAGGATGGTAAGCAGATATACGGACAGCAATGCCGACGAGCGATACAGAGGGGGAGTTTGTTTTTACGAGGACTCGTTTTGCTTTCGTCGATAGGGAACCAAAGTTCGCGCACGGTTCCAGGGAATTTTCGCAGCGCGAAATCCGCGAAAAGCGGAAGGAGGTCGCCCTGTCGTTTCGGGGGATCGTTACGGCGTATTGAGGGACGTAGATCGCTTCGAAACTCGAAATAGTCAAAGGGAATATCTTGGGAAACGGTACGATGTATCTTGTTTAACCCCTACTCCTCTACGCGGGTGGTCCATTAGTTACAATTGGTCCAAAAGATGACAGTTGGTGGATCCTACGTGAAGAAATAAGTAGAAAATAGGAAATAATATATTCTGTTCGGGGGAGACGTCGTTTTCGAGAAAATTGATTCTGGAAATTTGTGTGGTGCCCGTCCATCTGACTAGAAATTGGCAGACTGTAAGGATACGACCCTAGTAGCAGAAAATATTGAATACGCATATATCCAATATTAAAGAGAGATTAAATCTCTTTGTGATATTTAAATATACATACAATATTTATTCTAGATTAAGAAGCAAATATTTATTTCAAAATACCTATGCAGAAAATATTCATTTTATATTAGAAGAGAAATATGTCAATGCAAAGATGAAATAAATCCCGGTGCAAAAATAATTCGAAATTGTGGAATAACTGTTTTTTTTGGTCGACGCTTTTTTTGCAGAATATTGAGTTTGAAAAACTATCGAGTAGGTATACGTGAACTTGACTAAGAGAATTGAAATCGATTTTTTTGGAAAACAATAGGTACCTCTATCAAGAAAAAGGTATTCTGCAATTTCGATTTACTTTTTCCACCATGATTCATTTCATTTGCAATTGTACCATATTTCTTGTCACATTCTGTCAATTCTTTGATTTTTCAATTCCACGTTATTTTTCTCGAAAACGAAACCCCGAATCAAAAAAGTTCTTCTATTTTTTCGACATGTATTTTCGCGCAGAATCGCACCCTTTCAGATTGTACAACCAGTTTGGTGACACTTTGTATTTTCAAGCGATATTTATTTCATTCCTTTGCCACTGCGTCGTGGCAAGGGATCGACGATCAAGCATGTGATTATTAATGATCGAGGTCGTGCACGCAAGCGCACGAGTCTCGTTGAAAGATCTTACGCCCCTATGTAAAAAATGGTAGGTTCATATAGATTTAGATTTAGATAGTAATAAATTATCCGGCTTAGATCGAATCCGAGAAGATCGAGCTTCGCGCTTTTTCATCTCCCACGCGCAAGATCGCTACGACGAAATTATTAATCTCCGCTTCCCTCTCACGATTAATTCGCGCCAATGAAGCCAATATACGAGTGGTTTCTGAACGAAAGGATTTTTGCTTCTGATTAAATAGAAAATATAGATCCTAATGAATGTTTGCAGAGTTATTGCTGGAGAATTCATTTTTAATATTAGTATATTCAGTATCTATCTGTCATATGCTGAGTAGTTCTAGTTAATAACGACAGTATTAATAACACAATTTCATATACGAATTGCGATATTGATTGCAAATGAATAACTTTTTATCACAATATCGTAAGCAAGAGTGTTTCTAAAGAAAAATAAAAATTGTAATAAATATTCTTGGATCACAGTAGCTACAATCCTCCATGCAAACGATTGAAATATTATTTCAAATACCATTTTGTGCCATTTTGTTACTTAAACACAATTGAAGAATCTTTGTAGAAAACACTTTAAGGATGAATTTCAGTGACGATCTTAGCCAAAACTTAATCAATTTCCAAGATATTAATAAGACTGCTTCCTGTGATGAAAACCAGTCAGAAATGGCAACTTATATCACAAATTCAGTTGAATTCGCTGTTACTTTTTATTTTATTTTGTCAATTTATTGAATATTAGACCTTCATCATAAAAATGTTTATTGAAACGTGCCTGAAATGCAACTGCTAGAAATGAAATAATCAAACAATAATTTTCTTTTTCATTTACAATGAAAAGCAGTGAAAAGTATACCAATGTGTTGTAAGTGCCAAAAATCAAATTCTATACTACAATATTACCATTGCCACTTAGAAAATTTCCCGATAAAATTATTTTCCTAATTTTCGCACTTACAGTGTTTTCTTCAATTCTGTTAATCCATTGCAAAAACTAATTTTAAGGACAATAACAATGTAGTAATAAATCAGTACTGTAACACAAATGTAAAACTATTCCCACACTAATACACTGCAATAATTAACACCCTCGCGTTTCCTTTAAACTCCAAACAAGATTACCATTAATTCGAAATGTTATTTGCTATTCCGCTATCAAGTGCAATTTGCCCGGCTCCGTAATATTTTTACTCCTAATCCGATCGATCTGGATAGCTCTCATTTGGGCAGGGTGCAGCCGAAGTCGTTTCGTTCCCAATTGCCAGCGATCGCCGCAGCTGCACGTGAATATCAGCTTCGGAGTGTCAATAGACACAGCAGTAGCAGGCAGCAGCAGCAGCAGCAGGCACCGGAGGTAGTTGGAGCCCCCGACTGAACCACGCGACGCCTTATTATGTAAATTTAATGACGTCGTCGATTCGATGCACGCGCGCCCGCTCGTTCCCATGGATGCGATTGCGCGCGTGCGTGCGTTCCAGCCTTAAGCTTTCCTCCAGGGAACACCTGATAAACCGCGTGACATTTGGAAATGTCAGCCCGATAAATACTGCCTGGCCTCTGTTAATCCAAACGCTTCGTCCTTCCCAGAAGAAACCAAGAAGAGGCGGTGAGCTTTTTTTAATAACTTGCGGCACGGATAATAATAATGTACGCCTCGACGAACTGATGCAGGGCTGTTCTATTCTTAAGCGCATGCTCCAGTTTCAGCTTCACTTTCGGTCTTTCACTGATTAATATTAAATATTAAATATGATACGTTTAAAAAATGCAGAAAGAGAATGCATTTAGGGAATGAATGAAACATCGAATGCTGAGGGATGAATCCAATGCCAAGGGTGGGAAAGATACTGTGGAATTTCTAATCAGTGTTCAGCTTTGACATCGCAGGTAGCTTTAGAACGTTGCTTATCTGATTCGAGAGATTTTAAATATTCTGTTTCTACCAGAAACCCTCTTTTTTTAAAACTGAGGACTTTTTCAGAAGAGACACTTCTGTGACTAGTGATTAGTATTTTGGATATTCATTCGGCACGTTACTTTAAAAATCGTTCAGAAATATGCTAAATGTATAAACTATGTCCTACGCACCAGGGAGCAATATAAGTGTGTCAAGTAAAAAGATTCCAGCACTCATCGCTGTTTAATTAAATATAATTCATCTCCATCCTACAGTTGTACTATTCAGATCCGAAATTTGCGTCACGATTCGCTCGAAATCGTCATTTTAAGGTGTAAATCGAACGGAAGAGATCGTCTTCCTTGGCGTGTTTTTAAGGTGAAAGTGTTGCAGCCGGAAAATCGATCGGCGCTCGAAATAGAGAGCAGAGGCGTTTATCACGCGAACAGAGCAGGGCCGATCGCTGGATAAGCCGAGATTTCGTGGCAGTAATCGATATACGCGGTCTAGAGCCTCGGCGCATGAATTTACACGGGATAAATTTAGCGTACAGCGATTTGCATGTGGCGCGGTGATAAGTGCCGACGCTGCTCGAAGGAGAATGCATTTGCCCTTCCCGTCGGCCTGTGCCCTTTTCTTTTTAATGGCCAAGAGGAGCACGACCGTCTTTAAATATCATTTGTGCATATGAAAATTCTTTAAAGAATCGATTATTCTCTCTTTGTTTGTTCAAGTTTGGGTCCTTTTGTGAACGCGGTAATATATAGGACGTGTGTGCATTAGTGATTAGTAGTGAGTTAGAAACAGTGTTCCATATTTCACTTGAACTTCTGTGAAACTTTGGTTTTGCACAGTAATATCTGTATCTTAGAAAGTGTTTCAGATGGGGAGCTGAAATTTGGTATGACATACATTTCGACTTTTAAGACTTTCCAAGATGTGGAACGTATCGTCTATGGTAAAGAAATAAATGAGTCAGGATCTGTATTTAAAAAAATATAACTTAACAAATCAAGTATGTATTAGAGTGAATACTGATACTTTAACTGTTAATGTCAATTCGCCTTCAAATATTGACTTCATGGTTAGAAGACTGAAACTACACTGGTTATTGGCATTTGCAGAGCAGTTAATAAACTTTCACCACACCTTTAAGAGCAGAAGTGGACAAAAGTGATAAAAAGAAAGAAGCTGGTATCACACATCAGACCTAATAAGTCTTGTTCCCAAGTTGTAGGCGACTGTGTCCTTCAGAACTCCGCACAAATCTATCTGGGACACCTGTTCTTGTTTAGGTATTTACAGTGAACTTCATGTTTCATTTTGATTTGTCACATTCTCATGTTTTGTGGATCATTCGAGTTATTCAATTTATATAAAGAATTCCTAATCGCACCCTATACGAACACCGGCGAAAACGAACTCTAAAGTTTGATTTTCCACGCAAAAGTCACTTGCAAAATTACACTTATATATATCAGCACCTGAAATGGACCTGGCACCACAATGTGACATCTGCTGAAAAATTCCCAATTCAAGAATCCCACGCAATTAACGATTTCATAGCGATAGCACGAGCCTCGGGACATTTCACTCTTTCCTCCATCAAGAGGACAGGAAACACTCGGGCAACCAAAATTTCGCAGAATTTCCCCGCCCGCGGGGCACTCCTCGCCGCTTCGACGCGTGAGAAATTTCTACGCGTCACGATTTGGGAAACGTCAGCGTGACAAATACGCTCGGCGTGATAATGCAGTTGCGTGACACCAGCGTCTTGCCGCCCCACAGGGATGTTTTCTTCATCCTGCTCTTTTTTCCGCGCCGGGCAATCAATTTCAGTCAAAAACGCCCGTTTTATTCTTCCCTTAGGCACGGCACGTTCCCTGCCTCGCTACTACCTTCCCACCCACTCCAGGAGAAACAAGAAAATAATACAAAGAACGTCCCACGTGCCCCCCCCCCCCCGAGGTAACCAAATCGAGGCTTTCAGAGGCGCGGTCGATACGGTTCACACGGCCACCGAAGAAACCCCGATTCCCGCAATTAATCGAATAATTGCCGACGCGCTGAGGACCCGCGCGAAATCGTATTAGCTACCCGCGAGCACGTCTCCTGCCCCGGAACAGCGCGCCGTGAAAAGGGAATTGCACCGCGCTCCGGGTAAAAACAAGCCGCGCGGATGATACGCGGAACAATGGTCGGCGACAATCCGCTTGGGGACGCGGAGCGGCATTGTCGCACGTTCGATTTCTACGCGGAGCTATAAAAATGGCCCGGCTTTCCTGGCGGATCGAGCCTCGAGAGCCCCCCAAAGAAATCGGCGGCGGGAGAAAATCCTGCACGTTCGAGGGACCGCACGGACTGGTTTCCGCCCGGGGAAAAACTAGACGCCGGTGGACGCGGAGAAGAAGCAAGGGAAGAATACCACCCACCTCGACCACCACCGTAGCAGTACGTGTACTCGTTATAGTCCATGGACGGCCTCTTGAGTAATCCCTGGCTCGGCACTAGGTCCAGCAACGCCGTGGGATCGCACATCGAGACGAACGGTTTGATCCACCTTCGTCATCGACGGAACGACATGATCCTCCGCGGCTCCGCGCGACAGGCCCCGCTGACGGGGGCAGCTGGGCGGCCCGCGTAAGGGGCTCCCTCGTCGCGGCTGATCGATATTCTCGCCCCGATCGAGGAGCAACAGTGAAATTTTCCGCGTCGCTCCGTTACGTACGATCCTTCCGGCTTCAAAGGGATCGGCGGCGACGGCGTGACACGTTCGATGGATCGCCGTGCCCCACGTACGACAAAGCACACACGAAACTCTCTCCCGCACGAATCCCAAATTAAACTTCTCGTCGCGTGTTCACGTGAAATACGACCAGCCGTGGAAAGTTGCGAGGCGGAATTACCCTCGCGCGCACCTGTTATACCGTGCCCCCGTCCGCCCACTCGATGGAAGGGGGGGGGAAAAAAAAAAGGGAATAGTTTCGCCAACGTTTTCCTTCTACGTGGGACAAAGTCGGCGATGAAATTCACGAATCGATTTAATCTCCACCGCTGGCGGGCTACGGAAAGTTTCTCTGGTCTCGTTTGAATATCCTGGGCCACTCGCTGCGGGATCGCTGGCTCCGGCCAGTCACGTGGTCGAATTTGCACCTAAACGGCCGACACTTTTGCACTGGGGATTAACCAACTAACAGAAACTCGTTTTAACGGAGGGCCGTTTCGCTCCGAAATTCGTCTGGGTCCCGGGTAGTCGTCGATCACACACAGGCAAATCGGCAGGTGATCGCGGGGAGCACGTGCGTAATACCGTGGAAAATGATGCGGCACAGGCAATCACGACTTTTTCTCACCCCGCCGGGAAATTTATCGTCGAATCGACACCAATTTCGAGCCCGCGGCCCGATTGAATGCGAAGCACTGACGGAGTCCTGGGACCAATCAGGACACTCTACCCCGCGTTATCGGGGGTTGAAAATTCGCCCTGGGTGAAGGTTCAGCTGATCGATAGGGTCGACCTTCCGCGACTTTCAGATTCCTTCGGAAAATTCTAGTCTCCGAAAACTCGCCTCCACTCTACAGATCTTGGAATCCTTGTAAATCGCCACCACAGAGCACAATTCTATCAGAGAACTATTCTTCCCTCTATCACTTGCAACACAATTATCCCAAGCTTCTACCTTCTTCCCCTGAGGCTCCGAAATTCAAAAAATCTCCACTCTACGTACCTTGCACCCTCACAGACTACTATCACTCCCGGTCACAATTATCCCTCAAGCACAGCACGATGTTCCCCACCCTGTGTATTAAAAATTCACGCGGGGCACACTCGACACGTGCAGCAACGTTGGCCAGCAACGTCGGACAGCCGGGAGCTCCTTCGGCGGATCGGCTCCGGACACCACCGTGACGAGTCGCGATAGAACTGTGTTCGAGTCGAAGGGAACTTCCCCTTCGTGGCGCGGGCGATCAGGGAACGAACGTGGCGCGTGTATCAAGTCGAAAAGGGACCGCACGCTTGCGCGGTCACTGACAGACTGAGGATACAGGGCTAGCCGATGAATCCCGACACTGTGGCGGATGGAGCCGGCGGAAGAGTGGGGGGAGGGGGGGGGCAACGAGCGGCTGCGGGATCTTTTGGGGAAGGGGTGGCTCGCGTAGGACCGTTCGTTCGGGGGCGTACTGAAAGGGTAGGGGAGCGAAAGTGGGGAGGACAACAGCCGGTCCTCGAGGATTCTGGCGGCCACTGCTTCGCCGACGCTGCAGTGGACATCATCAACGGACGGTTCCCTCGTCGCATTCTGTATACACATGTAGCCGCGTCGCTCCGCCGTGTCAGCCACTTCTTCTCTGGCACCTCCTCGTTCTCTTATTTACGGTTCCACTCCGTTTGGTCACGGCAGACCTCGACGCGTGATCAAGGCGCATCGCGGATGAAGCTGCACTCTGTGGGAGGTGTTCGGTGATGGTCGTCTTTCGCGTAATCTTCTTACGGTTGATGGAAAGCTTCGCGGTTGAGTGAGATGTGGCAGCGTGCGTGGCTAGGAAGAATTCCGTGAGATGGTGCGGATTGTTTTTCGAGGAATAAATCTTCAGTTGGAGCTGCTTTAGAACGGGGAACTGCGTTAGAGACGGACGCGATTAATCAAGTTGTCGCGGAAGTTCAGTTGCATGTGAGGTTTGAGCTTCTGCGTGGGAGTGTTAAAAATAGGACCGGGAAGTTTTGTTGTGTTTGGTTTAATTATGATTCATTACTGATTGTACTGTGTGTATGGTCATGCTCGCTCGCTCCAGCTTCAATTTTAAGGTTTCACTATGGCGGAGCGGATGTGGGGTCTATTTTTAACTAACTTTGTGTAATATATGTGTGTTACTATTAGTATTGCTTGGTGAAGGAGATAATTATTTTAGATCATAACGATATCAGAATCTAATATAGTAAAAGTTTTTAATTTTTTTTTTTGATTTCGCGTTTGTTTTTTTAAAGGCGAGAAGGAAGGGACGTGTGTGTGAGTGAGAGGAAACTGGAATCATTGATTGTTCAGTGGCTCTATACACTCTAGTTTTTGTGCAAATAAATTTTAACAATTTTTTGCGTCGAAACGGTGCGTTTGTGATATATGGTTTCTTTTGGACTTTTTGTCTTCTTATTGAGCAGAATACGCTGGTATAAAAGAACTTTAACATTAATTGTCAATCTTATAAACAATTTTGCGGCAAGTTTTTTTTCATAAATGTTCACCGATCCGGTGGAGATTCACCCCTGCAGGCGGTGTCCATCACTTTTTATACACCCTGTACATGACGAGCGATCAAAGCGTCCACAATCCAAGGGTTAAGAGTACGATGTGGAAGTTTTCGTAAACATGATGATGCAAGATGTTAAAAAATAATGGGGACAGCCGAAATATGAAAAAAAAAAATTCAAACCAAAAATAGAAACGGATACTCCTTCATCGTTTTGCAATTTGAGGTTTCGTTGCAATTGAAAACTAAGTAGCAATTAAAATGTACGTTCCTATTACTTTAGCCCCGCCCCTAAAATGTACACATTTTAAGTTATACAGTAATGGAAACAAGTTTCGGTTTTTTACTCCGATTTTATATTGTAGTGCATTAGGCGACAACGTTTCAATAACCCACCGGGCAATCGATCAATAGATTGCTTGGAGTTCGAATAATAAATTATTCAAATAAATGTTGCTGCAATTCCAATTCCATTCAGGTCACCGAGATCATTTAATATTCTATCAGCCACACGTTTTGGAGCAACTTGCGATCGATATCAAACTTTTTTAAATTTCTAAACTAATTGACAACTGTACCTCGAAAATAGATCTTTCAATATTACACTTTCATCGGTGGTAAATATGAAATACGATCCAATTCCCATGTCCGCTCTCGATAATATATCGAAATCGTGAACTCACGCATGTGAGAGCAGCAGATAAAATGATAGGTATGCGATTCTTTCAATCACGCTGTTAATTCCTCGAAATGAAACCAAACCTGTTCCATTTTCTACATTCCAAATGACCACCCCTCGTCTATTTCAGAATTTTTCACAGAATATTCACAACGCAAAAAGATTGAAGCAGCAAGAAAATGGCAAGCTCCCGTGTACGAAGAAACTCCATACAATCGAGCGTTGTCTGCTCCAACACGTATCCTGTTTCGTGGGTGGGATGCCACACTAAATCATAAATCGAGAAACTTAAGATAAAAGTGAACAGAATCCTTTAATTCAATTCGGCTGCATTCAGCATCTAATCTGTAGCCGAGGGTCTCCGTTTCCCCCCGAAACTTCTAACTTCCAAATCGTGAATTCTTCATCGAACCAGCGCTATCGATAACGTTATCCGTGACAAACGAGACGACGATGAACGTCAGAGTTATCGATAAACGTCGTCATTTGTCTATGCTCTTCTTGACACCGTGCCCCCGCTATTATTAGCGACTGAAAGACTTTTATCAAACAGCTCGGTATCGTTGATGTTTCTTCCTTTCGTCTCTTTCGTCCCGGTTAACCTGGCCCGCTGAATGTTTCCAGCGTATCCAACGGCCTCGCGCCATTCACGGCACATTCACACACGGCTTCACGTCTCCGTGATGCATTGCGAATTAATCGCGACGGAGCCAGTTAACCAGTCAATGGCTAGCGTAACGAGAGTTGAATGGACCGAGGAGCAACTCGTGGATACTCTAGCGTAAACGTTGCTCGGGAAAGGTATTGACGGGGTGAAAGGTATCGAGGTATCCCCTCGCCCTCCTCGATTATGGAAATCAAGAAGAAACGAAGGGTAAGGCTCGAGCTTCGAAACGATAAAGGCCTTTTCACACGTGACAATTATGTGGCTCATAACTGGTGTTGAATATGCAGGATGGTGGTGATTCTACGTAAAGAAATAGGTGGAGAATGGGGAAAAATATTTCTCGATTTGGGGCTTTGTTTTTATAAAAAGTGACGTTGAATGTGCAATATAAAATTGGTAAAATATAGTAGTAAATACAGTATAGATGAGAATAAGATTAATCATTGTGCAAAAATTAGTTGAAATTGGAGAATAACTTTTCTTTTAACAGGGTTTTATTTTTGAGAAAATTAAAGTTTGAAATTCGTCGAGTATCTACGTGTGGATTTAAGTACTTAGGTATAAGTTCCATATTCAACACACATTTTCTGGAAAACAAAACCTTGTTTGAAAAAATGTTATTCTATAATTTTGACTCGTTTCTGTACAAGTATTTCTTTTATTTTTAGTACCCCGTATATTTGAATCTAATTTGGGCAAACCGGATGATAGTTTAAAAACAATAAAAAAAGGTAGAAAATGTGATGATATATCTAAAATACCTGTAACTAATTACAAAAATATCTGGTGTCAAATGGCCCTAAATCGCAAGGAAGTATTTCAAGAGAAAAAACGTGCTATATGTATATACAAAACACAAATTCGATTAATTTACATTCGTCATTAACACCACAACTATCAAACCAGTGAAAATGACTGGTTTTGAATTTTCATTTGAAATTACTCCAATTTTTTACTTTTCAATCCAGAATTTTTTTCATGTTTTCTATTGCAATATCTAAAGCATTAAATTTATTTAGACCTTAGATATACCGCAACCAGGCAATTTGGCATTTTTTTTCGTTAGATAGAATGTGGACAAATACGACAAAAAATTCGAATAAACGCGAATGGTGTCAAATTGCAAATGTATGCAAAAAGGTCTCTACCTCAATTTGCACTGTCTCCACTAATAATAAATTTAGCATTTTTAAGTATGAAAAAGTATATTTCTATGTACAATGTTATGTACACATGTTTTAACAATATCAAAATTAAAAAAATATGCATAAAGGTTTATTTTCCTTGCATAACATATTTGATAAATAACCAGTCACTATGACTGGTCTGGTAAAAATAGAAATACATTAATTTCGGTAGTTCTACTGTTAAAAAATATTCTACAACTTTTGTCACACATTTGTCTTTTCTTCCATCCACCTGTCAACATTCCAGAGTTTCTGTCTTTCGGTTCGAGTCGATGGCCTCGATTAAACTGTACATCGCAAAAGCTAAGAACGTGCACAGAAGTGGGGATGGGGAGATAGATAAAAGTGATTCGCGTAATTGTGCTCCTAAATGGGTCAGAACGATAACGGCACGGAGGTCGTAGCAGACAGCCAATCACTACCATGTGTACTCTGTAATTCGACAAAATCTGACTAAAATTGCTCGTTCTGCTGACAGTAAAGTTCCTTCGAATGAAATTCCATTCTATTCGAAGTTTCTGTGATATCAAAATATATTGCATTGCTCTCACGTTAGGCAACCTGGAATGGTCAAGCTTGCTTGTCACTCATACCATTCAAGCCCAAAATGGATAAAGTTTTCAAATCTTATTCCTCATGAATGATGAATACCAAATGACTTACAATGTCATTGTGTAGTTTATGGTTATTGGATATTTCTACGCCGATTTTACGCCAATTCAATGAATTTAATATTTAAAAGAAGAACGTGATTCTTCATCTTGAAATAAGTAAAAAATTATTCCGAATAATATTTCGTTTACGAAATAATTGGTGTTATAAATTGCATACAAACGTCGGATACTATGTCCTCTAATTACATCGTACGCAATTAGCGCAGGTTCGAAAATCAGAATACACTGCGAGATCGGATGTTGCGTGCGTTTAGTCAAACGTGAAAAGGAACATATTCGAGGCGCGGATCAAAACGAATATCGTGTCTTTGTTTACTAAATCCTCGGCATTCTTCGCTCCACTGCTGAGCAAAACAAGAATGAGAAAAAAAAAAATACAATTTCGCATCCAATGTTCCGGGAGATTGCGGGAAAATTTTCAATTTTCCAGAGGAGCAGAGCCGTTGACCGATTTTCATTCGCGCGACCCAATTCTTTCTCTCGCTACTTTACCCCACCACGACTGTATCATGACAGAACGAGCTGAAAGCACGGGAACCAAGCCGTTTTCACGAAACTCGAGGATCGCTCAAGGTATTTGGAACACGCGAACCTGATACACTTCCTACGCGATCAACTAGTTCAAGACGTAGCGGAGAGGCGAATCACTGTGGTCGAAAACACTGGCGTAAAAATATTACCTATTGCCACTTGTGGTTTAAAAGTGAAACACTATTTAGAATTGTTATGGTAGTTCAATTGTTGGATATTTAATAAATCGGGAGCTTCCAAATATTTATAATTTGTACAGATATTATTGTGCTTTATATTAGGTAGAGTGCTTGAAATATTTAGTTGTGAGTATGTCTAAGTAGTGAAATGGTACGAATATGTGGTGAAAAATGTACAAATTGCGATATTGAAATATTTAATATTGTACACGTGCAAGTATTATGTGTTGGAGTGGGTATAATTGTAGGTTAAAGAATATTAGTATTTTAATTAATATATAAAGCAGAAAGCTTCCATATGTTTGTGTGTTTGTCTGTCGCCTAAAAACTTTCGAACGATAAACTCTGGGATCGTGAAATGTGCTTCAGCTCATTATGCCTGACTAATCCAGATGAATGTGACCATTTTCGCAAAAAAAAAACTAAAAACATTTTCTTTTTATAAAATCAGAATCTAAATTTCGAGCGAAGCCGAGTAGTAAAGCTAGTATAGTATAGTATATAAAGTAGATTTTCTTAATTCGTTCATACTTACAAGATTTCTGTCCAGAAATGACACTGCACATGTACCATATTGTATTTTATTCATTTTCCATTTTCAGAAATTAACAACCATTAACAATTAGATTACTCTTTCTTCTAGAAAATTGAATATCATAACGATTCTCTCCAAAGCTTCCTTCATATATATAATATGATAAAAATATGACAGTAGATCAAACCAGAGCAAAGAAAAGTGTCCCACATTCAAACTGAAAAATGATTATTATTTCATATTATTATCCCTTCGTTGACACACTTTTTTTCGATCAACTTTGACATACTCTAGGTGGTTCACACACAGAGCAATTTTTGAACAACAGCCATTCTCATCTAAAGAATCCAATCGTTATGAAAAAAATCACGTGACAATTTCAAGGTCTCTAGAATATATTCCAATAGTTTTTTTATTTAAATTTTATCACAATTTTTCTAAGATAATTCTAGATTACCATATGTCAAAAAAAAAACCAAGAAAACCTTTAAAAAAATGTAACTTTCACAAAGTTCAATATTAGAAGCTAACAATCTACAGAGTTGTAGTTCAGATATAATATTTTGAAGAAAAAACATAGTTTGTAAGTCCACTTTGGAAAAAAGGTATTTATTTTGCATATAGAATGTACAAAGTGTCAAAATCAGCTTATGGGTGGCTCACACCCAGAGTGTTAACGAAAGGTTATATAAAATATAATATATTCATGAAAACAGTAGCGTCTAATTTGAGAAACAGTAAGTTCCTCTTCAACTTTGCCCACAATCCACGAACGTCCCCCGAACACTTATGGCTACCCACCCCCTATCTCTCGCTGAGTTTCCATTCTAAGAAACGATCGCGTCAGTGACTGCCCCAAAACTTTGCACGATCAATCTCTAATAACGTCAGACAATTTGCAAGGCCGTATCCCCCTTACAACTGCGCGCAACATTTTTTCATCTGCGCACGTATCGAGCAGGCCACGCCAGCAAGATTCATGAAACTTACCATACCGCGCCATCTTCTTACGCGGGGGGCACGTGTTTGTGTAACCGAGCCAACAGTTATGAAGCATGACGAGGACGTGCTACCGGAAGTTTCGGTAGCCGTTACGGAAGATTCTCGGCAGGTTCTGGTTGTGCGTCAGCGTACCAGTTACAATAAACGTGTGAAGTTGACGGGAGCAAAACCCGCGGAGCGTTCGGGCCAGATAGAAAACGCTCCGACGATCGCCAACCTGAAGAACTTGATAAAAGATTCTCGGTCATCGCGATTCCATTTATCTTCGACCAACTTCTAGACAACGCAATCCGAGCGTGGACCCCCCCCCCCCCCCACATTTTTCTACTTCTCCACGGAGGCTGACTTCATTTCGTTCGCCCAGGAAGAGAGGAAAAACGAGGGAAGCTCCAAGAGGCACAATTTCCGCGATTATTGCGAATTCACCCTGTAATACCGAGATGGCGACTTGTAGGTGGCATGAAGACAATGGACGTCGAGTATGCGTTGGATTTGAGATAAATACTTTTTAAATCTTTCTGTGTACCTCAGATATCGAGTTAAACTTGTGTGAGTGATTTGGGTTTGATGATAAAGTTCTCCGAATTTGATAGAGAAAAGTGAGTTTGTTTAGTAGAAGACTGAATGGAAAATGGGATTCAGCTGTGTTTTGTGTAATTGGTTCGAGAAATGGGTGATTCGTACTACTCAGCAAGAGCGTCCGGAATGTTATTTCCAGTGACGCTAAAGAAAAATATAGTATTGAGAAAACAACACTGGCGATGACATGGACGAATCGGATCAAGAAACACGCGGTGCGAGTGGAGTAGCCTTCTTGTTTTTTTGAACCCATTTTGTAGCGCCGATTTAATTGAAAACTTAAAACCGAAATTTAAAAATATTCACTTTTTCACGATTGCTTTGGTTTTTGGATGTTTTGCAGGACCGAAAAATAAGATATAAGTGTTTTTTTATAGCGGCCCGTTTTCATATTTAGGCGGTGAAACCATCCCTCAAAGTTATAAGATTTTCAGGTGTTCTTTTGCGATTGCTTTGGTTTTTGGTTATGTGTTAGGGGACCGAAAAATAAGAAATATGTAACTTTTCATTTTGGCTCCTTTGCATGTTTAGGGGGCGAAACCACCCCACAAGATTCATGAGAATAGGTGGTGCCCGCCTCCGATTGCTAAGGTTTTTTTAAGAATTTTATGAATTTTTTGACACGTTCCAACTCTGTTAAATGCGTATTTAAACGATTGTGGGTAGTTTACCCCCTAATAAGGGTGACTGACGACAAGAAAATCATCGATACATCAAATTATGAAGGAAATTAAATTTATATGAAGTTATACTCAACACAATTTTGTACCCCTTATGAACTGCGAGGGGTGGTTTCACCCCTAAAGATGCAAACGGGCCAAAATAAAAAGACACCTGTTTCTTATTTTTCGATCCTGTAAAACATATCTAAAAACCAAAGGAATCGGAGGCCGCCGCCACCTATTCTGATGGAATTTGAGGGGTGGTTTCGCCCCCTAAACATTCAAGCAGGCCAAAATAAAAAGACACGTATTTCTTATTTTTCGGTCCTCTAAAACATATCCAAAAATCAAACCAATCGGAGGCGGACACCTGGGATCCTCTCCTTGTTAGTTGAATGTTTTGGATTTTCAAAGGATTTCTCTATTGGTAAGTTTTGACAGCTGGAACTGCTGGAAGTTGATATTTTTTACTTGACTGATACCAAAATACATGGTTCGAAGACTGTGAATTTTCTCTGCATGGATTTGCCTGCAGAAGGTAACGGTATTGAGCCCCCATGATTACTTCCGGGGGCATGTGGTGCGCAACCTGTCCAATGAAGGCAATAAAGTAATTTTAGAGCCTTTATGGCCATCCAGGGAGTAAATTCATGCAGGAACAACAAATACAGTTATTCCCCCCGTTACTAGGAGACATGTAAAAGTTGCTATAAGTATACAAATGTAATACGCCACCTGATGTAATCGATTTCTCAAGTGCTCGACGAGTACTTGAAACCGATTTCTCCGAAATCGAAGCTTTATAGAAAAAAATCATCCCCTTTTAATTGCACCACCCGTTCGATGACAACCCGTGTAATCGTAAAGAGAGTGAGTTTCGAGGGAATGAATGCGAATGGTTGTGAGTGTGTATATGTGGGGATGAGTCCTTAAGAATGCCCATTGAATAATGAAACAGCATCCCTTAGAATTTAGATTAATCCCTCCAAAGAGTAAAGACACAGCGATATTTAAAGGGAATATTCAACGAGTTCAACGAATTTACGAAGCAACACTTAATTCTTCATCAACCACCCTAATGAACCCTTTTAATCCAACACCATTACACACGAGAATTAATAAAAGTTATCTGCTTCTTATTGAAATGCACCTGGTACCGCCAAAACCTGCATCCACTATCATAAACACCAACATCAAGAGAGTCTCAACAGGAAGCAAATACATACAATGTACAGTACACCTTGAAGTAAACCCATAAAGGGTTAAGAGAAGCCTCTCGAAGCGATCCACTATTACCCGCGTTGTTCTCGCCCAGCCAGCAAGTATGTACCGCACACGCGCTTACAATACTACTGGCGTAACGCGTGTTTATCCAGGCCCCTGGCCACTAAGCGCGAGAAAGTTTCTCGGAGCCAAGTGCAAGAAGGCTCTCTTCTCTGGCGGAGAGCACGGTGCCCCAAACACGCCGCGCACGAGGATGAATCGTTGCCCAGAGCTCCGTAATTTACGAACCAATCATCCTCGTATGCAGATGTTCACGGGCCTCGGGGTCGCCCTTCCAAGACCCCCACCCCTCCCCCCCCCCCCTCCCTGCCCCTTGACAACCCTTTTTTCCAGCGTTCGAACCAGCTCTTCAGCATCATCACACACGACTCGGCCAGACCTCCCGCGCGGCTCAACCGTGCTTCACAGTTTTATTGGCTTAACTTACTATTTTACAGCCGATAGTGGATTAAAGGGATTAAGCGCGAGCCAGAGGGTCGTCCCCGTGCGCCGCCTAGCTTCCTATAGAGATATAAACTCGGCAAGATACGAGGATTACCCTGGTTTTTTCCCTTTCTTTTTTTTTTCTTCCCCCTACTTTCTTATTTCTTGTAACGGGCGACCCGCTGTTGTCGGCTCCCATGCAAGCTCCGGGGCGCACATCCGCGCATTGAAACCTCCATAACAGCACGATTTACGCTGATGCGCGCGGGGAACTAACGATCGTCGTGATTGCAATTTTCATCGCACGTGATGCTAGTGGTAGGTGCAATCGTGGGTGTTCATATGTTTGTGTTTTAAATGCAGCTCGGGTTGGTGGGACTGCTTGAGTCTTACAGTGGTATGTGTGGTTTGTGAAACTTGGAAGTGACCGAGGATTTAATTTTGGGGATACAATGTGTGGTTAGTACTGTGCTGATGATAATAGGGATTGAATAAATGGTGTTGGGTGGATGCAATCGATGATTTGAATTAAATCTGTCCCCGAAAGGTTCGATCTTTGCGTGTAGTCCACTCTGTACGACGACAAGAGAAATACTAATAAATGTGAGAATTGCGTGTACGTTAATTTATAACAACGTGTTATGTATAGATTCAAATTAAACATAATTTTCTGGTGGTTCTAAAATGAATAAAAACAGAAGAATGAGGAGTTATTTTTTAATCATCCCACTATTATTCACTTTCACTACTTTTAATACTCATAAAAATATAATACGGTTTTGTTTCCATTTTTAAAGAATGCGAAACTGATCGAATACCATTGCACGGCGTCGTGAAGTTTATTAGTGGGTGGTCCGCAACTACGAGCTTGGGAAAGAGAATTCTGAAGTACGCCATACCCTGGAAATATGTTTACTTTACAGTTCCCTTGGCCCTTGGTTTGTGTCTGTTTAGTTTTAGGAAAACAAGTGTACTCGTGGGGGATGGATGACGATGTGGATTTGGGGAAAAAGGGTACTTGAGAATGAACCGTGAAGAAGGAAGTTTGTGAGAATTTAGTGGGCTGATACAGTCAGAGGAATTGTGAAAGATTTTTTATAAATACTAAAACGAGCATTTGTTATCCTTGAAAATGTTACATGTACTATAGCACACAGCACAAGCAAGGAATATAATTTTGCAATTTTGCATTTATTTGATTTGCAATTTAAATTGACTTTTAACGATTGTTTGATGAAAATCGAAGGGGTGAAGTATACAAGGTGATCTGAAAAGGGGAGCAAAGAATCTTGGGGCTATTTGGGTTTCAGAATTCATGGAAACATTGCAGTGGTACAGTTTTACCATTGATAAGTATGAAATAATATTCAATTTATTGGTATTCAATTGTTACTCAATTTATGGCTCAGGTGCCACAATAGTTCAAAATTATGAACTCACGCATATCTAGTGTTTGTAAATACTGTATTTAGACCAGCCTATACCCACAAACAAATCATCAAAGTTTACATTAAAATTACATACTGATATCATTAAACCATGTAAAAGTGGAAGAATTCTCGAAAGGAATTATCGATTCTGAAATCACTATGCCATATTTCCCCATATTCCATAGTTGTGTATTGCATAAATGCAGCATTGAGAAAAAGACCTCTAGTCAATTGTCGAAGCGAATTGAATCACATTATTATTGTTATGTTATAATAATTCATTATTTAATAATTAACGTACGAAAGGTTAATTTTTCTACGCGTCCATCTCCAAAATAGTGGTTGCGCAAAAAACCTTTCACATCAAAGTCACTCTGTCTTTAATGTTCCCATCAGCTTATTCCATTCTAAGTGAAACTGCTTCCCAGTGTTAAAAGTCACCACAGTTTCTTCAAGTGCAATGACACACTTTCTTCCTGCACCCAGTGTCGAGTAAAACATGGTTGCAAAAGTGGCGTATATTCCTCCTTTCGAAAGCGATACGGGTAACCGATTATGTTATTGGTTCCCGTGAAGTGAATCGACCATCTGGTTGCCGAAGATGCGTTTAAAGGATTACCCTGTCCGCCGGATCGGCCATCCTCCCCAGTGTTACTTGCAAAGTCACGTTGAACCTGTTCAACGAACCCCAGCTACTATTTTTCTCTAGAATGGCTGGTAAGTGAAACGCGATGACGCGCAGAAAATTATAAATCGCGCAGAGGGCGAATCTCCACACAGGTGAACAATATCGTTTACCATTTTAACACGTTTAGCGACACTCTGGGTTTTTAAGCTCCCCATAGGACTTTAAAAGCTGACGAAGAGATTCGATTGAAATATTTCATTATAATTATAGGAAAGTTGAAATTAAATTCCTCCTAACCTCAGCTTCCTATTGCGCCACCAGTAATACAAAATGTAATGGGTGGAATACAAAATTATGTTGCAGGAAGAAACGAATAAAATGAAAATGCAATAAAAATTCTGATGCAAAAGTTGAAAAGTCTGGAATAATGTTTAGATATATGTTGATAACATGTCTTCGTTACACAGTTATAAATTATACAAAAATGTGGAGGAAGAGATGTAGAAAATTTCGATTGGAGGAGACACCAAAGTAGAAGATTCAGTGAAAAGAAAATGTGTTGCTACAAAACTTAAATATAGAGTTCCAGTGCCGAATTCCAGTACACTTCGTCGAAGCAGACGATACAGAGCTACCGAATTTGCAGTTTAAATCTATACTCTAGGAACAGAAGGATGGGCAGTGATCTTGCTGTACGATATTACACGAAACACCTTGGCGTAACAGCGAGCAGAACACTTAACACGGTGTAAAACGTGAAGAAGCTCGACCTACTGGGATTCGCTCCACGTAAGGTTCGTCTTCTGTGGCATTCTACGAGGAAGAGGGGGAGGAAGACAGATAAACTTTTCTGAAGGATACTATTGACCGAATAAAATGAAAGGGTGGAGCTACCCCTTTCAAAATCCGAGCATGGCGACGTGTTCCTGGTCTTATCGTATTCTTTATCTTCATCCAAGACACTCTCGATACTTGAATACGTGAAACATATATATCCTCATCGTAATATGGTATTAGTGTAAGGCAAAGGAATAAACTGGAACATTGAGTTTGCACTGTATTCTTCTCCAACGTAATGCAAATTGAATCATTAACGATTTTCGGCAGACCTATAAAAAGTGGTGGGAGAAGTAGATTGCGATATTCAATTATAGAAAAGTACCAGAAACTTGGGGAATATTCGTCGTACGGGGTAACATTGGTAGCCACTTAACAGGTATTAAAGAAGGAAAAGGACAAAATTTGTATGCATTTTCACATTTGTAGTATAATTACAAAAGATTCAATGTTCTGATAGGACACTTAAAGCAAATGTAAAAATGTTAATTTTTATATTATATAGCAAAATGTTCCAAAAAATGTTAATGTTCTCCCAGTTTACGGTAGTATAAATATATTAGGTTGCTATTCATTTTAAAATAAATTGATTAGAATTTCGACCGTATATATGAAATAATTCAAAATTAAAGTGGTTTCAGCGCACTGGTTCGGTCAATTTGAATTATATTAGGTTGCTGCATAAGTTCCATCCGCCAACTTGTTATACATATTACGAGTTACTCAATTCAAATACAACTATCAATGCTGATTATATTATATTGTCTACAACTTGAAAGAATGCAGCATGAGCTGTAAATTAAAAGACCATCCCCCTGTGAATCGAAAGGGTGCCTCTGCCCTGTACCTCCACGCCAACGCGAACCACACGTAGCGAAAGCAATGCCAAAAAATATTTCGAAATTGCAATGGGATCTTACTCCTCATTCATTAAATTCTCCAACAGATTTTAACCTTTTTCGATCAAGACAAAACAATTTAGACGGGAGAAACTTCAATAATTTCGTGACCACAAAAAGTGCAATAAGTTCTTTTTTTAATGATAACTCCGAAGATTTTAATAAAATTGGCATAACAAAATTTCCAGATAAATGGAGAAATGTAATGAATAATACCTACTGGAAAATATATACTTTGGAGTAATAATAAGCAATTTTCAAAAATCGAATTTGTAGAAGACGTACTCTAGCAAACAGAACTTGTGCAGGAACCCAATACGTTGTATTCAGGGAATCATTTTTCCCACAAGAAAGAACGATTTTATTAGCTCAGCTACGTTCCGTAGCTCGCGCTCGCGCAAGCAGGAACGGGTGCAGCGTACCAGGTAGACACGTGTGGCGCGCATAAACGCAGAAAGACCGGGTTAGCTTTTACGAGGGCGAGCCCAGCGCCTGCCATCTGGCCGATGTGCAATCTGACTTAGTCCTTTTTTTACGTAATCCCAGACGTTTCACAATCTCGGATGAGAAACTCGTTCCTCCCCGGCGCTGTTCCTTTTCCCTCAGCCGCCGCGCCGCCGAAGAGGCCGGGGCCCCCATTCAGGCCGCTATATCGCAGCGAGAATCGAATTCGGGATTCCCGTTCACCCCCTTCGCGTAACCTCTACGTGAGAAGTGTCTCTTTCTCCCTCTGGCAACGGATGTGTCTCGTACCTCGACGGGATTCCCCTTTGTGCCGGGATTGTCGCTCCTATTCCTCCTTTTTCCGCGTTCCCCGCTGGTCGAAAACTATTTTCAGAGATCTAAATCCGCGGAACAGGGCTGCATTTACGGTGGACCCCTCCTGCCTTTCTCCTTTTTCTACCTATTCGCTATTATCGAGGACTTTACGGGGCCACTGATAGCGCCGCGGCAGCAACTCACTGGAAAATCGTTTAAAAGGAGTTTCTATTCCTTTTTTTTTTTAGTTTCTGATGCGTGGGATTGTGGAGAAGAGGGGGTGGATGTTTACTGTTTTGTGTGGGAGAAGTTTCTTCGGTTGCACTTTAGTGGGGGGCGGTTTGTTTGGTTTACCTGAAGGTTTTCAGGTCCTATGAGTTTCATGAGTTTATAAGCTATGCGAGGGTGAGGATCGGTGCTGCGCATGTGGTTGAACTGTTGGACTGGGGTTGGTGCTCGTTCTAGTAACTCGAGCACAATTTTACTAATAAAGTACAGTGAATTTTTCCCTCTTTATATTATTTAATTATATTGTAATATTTATTGCACAGTGAAGACGGAATGTTTTCGTAAGAATCGATATATTTTAGTTTCAAGTCCTATGATTTTTTTAATAACGCACTTTTTAGCATTCTAATAGGTTCATTCATAGCGTAATCTTATTTAACAAACAAAATCTGTGTGTTGTTTGTTTAAGGCTTCCATGAATCGATATATAGGGAGAGTTGCCAATATCGTACTGGTCATCTAAATCGTACCTCATCAATTTCTCAGTAATTAATGAATATAAACGACATCTGACGATAAAAATATCAAGTAAATGCGAAATAAGAAATGGAAACAAAACCTTTTGAGCTTACACCTTATTTTGTGCGTGCTATAAACATTTAAAAAATCAGGTATGATTGATGTAACTTTTTACCAGTTTATTTTAGCTGATAATAATCAAACAATGCAGTTTCGTCCTGTATTTTTGCATTTTTCTAAAAGCGGGTTTAATGTAGAATATTTTACATTCATTATATATACATGTTACATTCATTATAAAGTTTAAATTGATATTTATAAAGAAATTGATTTGAGTAGGATTTGAGAACTCATATGTTACTTATATAGGTTATTGCGGCTTGTATGTGATCCATATACATATGTATATGTAACTATATAGTAATCATTACTTTATGTTGAATATTTTCTTCTCTATTTGTTAATGATACTATTTTTAGTGCTGGTACAATTTTGGAAACTGAGGGGTACGAATTAGGAGACCGGTTGCCTAAATCGTAACTTTTACAATATGTGACAAAAAGATTAATAACAAATTAATTTGTTCTGAACAGAATGTTAATCATATAATAGTAGGTGCCTAAAAGATCAAGCTACAATATCCAAATTAGTACCAAATATGAAATATATAATGTAAATACTCTTAAGTGGTACGATATAGGCAACCCTCCCCTATTGACTATTTTTTATTATGGATTCTTTTTCTTTTTACCCTATCTTTTCTTTTTCTTTTATCTTATTATTATGGATTCTTTTCTAAATATGTACTAAGTCATCCTGAAAGTTTCAACAAGTTAGAATAAATAAGTTCTTTCAAAAAAGTCTCTAAAAATTAGGCTTTATTTCAGTCATCCATACCCTCTTAAGGGGACCGTCCGGTCTAAAAATCGATTTTTCTTTTATTTCATTTTTCGAATGTTTAACCTTTTAAGAATACGTGTTTAAAAGGATTTTTTGAAATTTGTAAAATTCTCGAAGTTATAGGCATTTGAATAGCGGGAAATATGTAGGTAAAACCCGGCCACTTGGCACTCACGTAAAACTTTAAACGCGTTTTTCTCGAATCATGATTTTTCCGAACGGTAGACAGCATAACCAAAGAAATTATTAACCGATTCCATAAAACTTGGTGGCATTTTCTTTGTAAATGAATTCACTATCGCACCACCCTTTTACCATCAATTTTAGAGGTCGTAGTTCTTCGTTATTAACATTTTTAGGCGCAGAATTACCCCCTTTTTCGCATGTTTGTGTTCAAACGTGTACCAAACATCGCCATTTTGCTTTATTTGCCTTCTTAAAGGCTGATGCGATAGTGATGGATACAACCTATAAGAATATATTTGGTTTTTTGATTTCAAACAATTCTACCTCGAGTTCTACTGTCTACCGTTTCCGCCTCTTTTGTTGCAGCAGTGCACTGAACGCCACGTAAAATTCGAACCATTATAGAAAAATGAAAAAAAAAAAGAAGTTTTTATATCCTTGAGGAACGAATAAAGAAAGGCCATAAAGTTTTTTACTGCAAGTTGTATACTTTTTTTGAAAAAAAAAATCCTAAAGATCACCTATTTTTCGAGCGTTTTGACCGGACGGTCCCCTTAAGAACTTTTTATTGTAACCGTTGAAAGAAAAAATTGCAACCTCCAAGTGGTGACCATTGATGTCTCCTTTGCCAAACGTATTAAGGGTGCTACCAACTTACCCTCCACGTCTCTTACATCACAATACAAGGATTGACCTGAATGCAATCTCAGTTCAAGCATCCACAAGTCCTGTGTGGGACACCGGCCAGCTGGACGGAACAAGCGTTTACGAAAGGGTCAACGAGCGATTGTTCTTGCAAATTGCCGCCCCCTAACGAACGATTCCGATCCATTGAAAGATGCCGTGGAGGAATTAACTCCGGTCATTGGCTCCGGTTGTTTTAATCTAATGGTAGCCTTCTTAACAGATAATAGCCGCGGCAGAGCGCAATGCAACGCTCAGTTAGCAGCCAGAGCACCAGGGATCTCGACTTCCTTAATACACTTCCTTTCCTCGCGACAAACTCCAGATCTTATCGGTCGAGTTCGCCCGTATCTCACATTGTTTTCCCCCGGGTTGTGACGCGTCTTCTCGTCCCCTATTTCAGTCTGCGCGGCCAGTTCCGGCTGTCCCTTCGCCATCGAGAGGTTTATGGGCTGCGGGGGCGGAGGTGTATCCCCGAGTGGTAGGAAAACGTCCTGAGGTCCTAAGGTTTCACGCGGCGGTGTCCATTTTTTTCGTTAAGCAGGCTCGCGCATCAGGGATTCCTGTTGTGTTGGAGACCGGATCCGTGAAAGCATTAACGTGTGTGTACGAACTGGGAGGACAGATTCCGCATCACTCAACTAAATAATTTATGTATTTTTTAAAATAAAACTTAGAGTTTATTTTCGTTTGTAGATGCACAGCAAATATTCAAGGATTTTATTTTTGTAGTTTGTTGAAACAAAATCGTACCATGTACAATAGTGACATGTAATATTTTTGTGTACAGAAACCGAAATGATGAAATCTAAGTAATTATCACTTCAATAATAAAAGGTTTCTGTTATTATACTAATACCCATTAAATTACTGTTTAAATAAATTATTGCATTTTCCTCCTTCTTTGATATCCTTAAAGCAAGGAAAGTTTTTTCTTTTTTGTGATAGGAGGAATTTGGAGGGTCTAAGCAATAGTTATATTTAATTAATTATTCATCACTTATTTTATGTATATTCGTAAGTACCTACTAATTTTCTTAAATACTGAATACTTCTGTAATTTTAGCGAAATTTTTTCAGTTGAGAAGTTTTATACCCCCGATATTTAGTGAATTGTTATAAATCCGTTGATAGTATTACATTTGTTTATTAAATTATAATACTAATACGTTTAATGAAAATGGAATGGCCCAAGGTTAGAAGAAGGGTGGAACTGAAAGTAGGTGGAACTATATAATTTATGTATATTTTCGATGACGCCTACTATTTATGTGACGGCTGGGGATTTTCTTCGTTAAATATGGTAAATAAAAAGCGGTAGGTGTTTTCTGACCACCAAGGGAGCGGGTCAGGCTTCAGAATTCTTCGTGGACCACCATATACGAGAGATTAAATGACTGGTAACTAAAAACTGGCGGGACCAGTACTTTCGATCTGCCGACAGCTTTGATCACAGAGTTGATACTTTTCGGATACCCTGGTCCCTTTTCTCACGGAAACTAATACCAAAAACTGTAACAACGTTCTACTCGGACAATAAGAAAAATAGCTCTAGGTATGTTAAAAAAATAGCTGTATATATAGGTAATATTCTCTAATTTCGGCGAATATGAGTCATTTTATTAATATTAAATAACCTCAAAGTTTCTTCTGCGATTAATCCTTGCTTACCACAGAATTAAATTTCTCTAAGATTGTAATTCGGGATCGTAATCATTAAATGTATTTACCTTGGATTATTGTGGATTTTAAAAAATATCGACTTCGTTTTAGATATTAATCATAGTCAAAGTTATTTGCGCCTTTTTAATGGAAAACTGTGCAATTTTAAAAATGTAAAAAATGTCCCATATTATACACTTTAGTGGGAAATCTGATAATTAATATAGAAGAATTCTATTCCAGACTAAACCAAATAAAATTTAAATACTACATTCAGTGCCTAAAGCGATCATTAGCATTAATCTAAACCGATCTAAATTTCTCTCCACTATTTTGCATTAATTTGGCCACGTATGTCCCAACTATAGACAGGAAGCATGAACAAGAGCTTAAATTGAACCTGTTAACTCATCATTTCTCGACTTTAAATATCCCTCGTCAATTCATTATGCATTTAAAAGTGCCGAAAACTGAATTTACTCATTATTATATGGTACACAACTAAGTATGTATATTTCCTCTGCTTGTAGAAGAGCAATCTCTCAATTCTCGCGATACATTAATTTATTTCACTCAACGTCACTTGAACATACCTTCGCTTTCGCCGTGTTAAATTCATCATTCATCCCGAAAACTGAATAACCACACAGCTACAAAATGGCAAAATACACTACCGAACAAAACGATAACAACTCGGTCAAAATAATTCTTCCCACATTTTCTGAATCAATTAACGAACAGTATGGATTTCCTTAAATCTCATCTTTTTCTTTGCAAGAGAGTATAAAACATATTTGAAAAATATTGAAAATAAGAAAGTTATTGCGACAAAGATTAAATCACCCAAAACTTCTATCGGACAAAACTAATTTCGGACACCATTTCAAACGTGAATTCACTTCTAACCAGTTCCAAAATCACAGCAGTCGTTCCCACGTCAGAAACGATCTAATAAACAAATAACAATTTGATCTCCAAATATTTTAAAGATAAAGCAGAAAGTTTATATATCTGTGTGTTCATCTGTCGCCTAAAATCTTTCGAACGGCAAACTCTTGCATCACAAAACGCGCTTCAGCTCATGATGCCTGGCTAATCCAGATGACTGTGATCGTTTTCACAAAAAAAACAGTAAAAAATTTTTTTTATAAAAGCAGAATCTAAACCCCAGGCCAAGCCGAGTAGCAAAGTTAGTCACATTATAAACCAAAACAAGCAAGTTCCATTAATCAACAGTACCCAAAATCCCATCAATGAACTCGTCCAAGGACGTATCACCGTGCTACCCACAGCACACTTTCCCAAATCGAAGCAGGCTGGACGCAGGTCCCCAAAGACTCAAGCGACCTCCGCGTCGCGCAGGAATATGCAAGACGGCGCGGGGCTTTACCGCGCTAATAAATACTTCAAGCGGAAAATCGTACGCTTCTTTACGAGCGTATTTGTCTCTCTCTCTCCCACTTGCCGCGGCCTCAGGTATCCCGGTCTACCTGACAAGTGCTGGAGGCGCGCGGCGTACTAATGATAACTAACGGGCGTCCGAGAACAAAGGATTGGAATAAATTTTCGGCGGCCGACAATGCGCGGGAGGGGTCGCCGCTTATTTTCTGGCGTTTACGGACGCCGATGCTAATCTCGACGAGGAGGAGGCTGTGGGCCCTACGGGGTGATACCCCCGCCGCAGACCTTCATAGGCCGGCCATCTGACGTCCAGCTTCCAAGGCGGGGGAATCTCGAGTGCGGGGCCTGAATTATGCTTAACGTTCTCTCACCCACGTTACGGATTCACGAGCACGTTTACGAGCCTCTGATACCGGCGTATGGGTGCCAGCTTCACTCTTGCACCGGTGTCAATACCTTTCGAACTGGCGATCGTTGTTTCCCATCGTTTCCTGTCCAACGGCTGGTTCCTGGTTATTCCTCTGGGTATACTCGTATATTGCCTTATTTAGTGCATCGTATACAGTCAGTCACGAGAGTGTGCATACAGACTATAAATTGGAAATGTTGCGAAAAACAGGGTTGCTTTGGTAAGTCTGAGGAAGGTGGGTGTACGTATGCAGAGTTTTGTTTGTAATTGTGGGTGTGCAGATTTTGGTGCAGCTGGAAGAGTACCTCGAGCGAAGAGGACTTATTGAAGGGCCAATTTCAAAATTGGCACTTGCGACCAATTGGCGGTAGAAATTTCGCAAAAACTGTATTTAACTAAAAAGGACTAAACATTGCCATTGACTCTTCTTGAACCCTCACTCATAGATGAGGTTATCAGCGCAATAGTGGCGTAACCCACAATTTTGTTTGAATTGATATTTCAGCCTAAACCACTTTTAATACAGCAACATTTTAATTATATAGTGTCCTTAGCAACCCTGCAAAAACATACACAAATGGGAACACAGAAACGCGTTTTTGCACTGAGCATTTTGTTGATTTACGTCGCAAAATAATATCCGCCTGAGCAATTATATTTTGTAAAAAATCATACCTATGTACCTAAAAGTAGAAAGTTTAAGTAACGACTTTAAAACGTCAATAATTTCAATAACCGTTATCTCAAAACAAAAGTTTTGGGGTTACGCCAATATTGCGTTGATAGGCTCAGATATGGTATAGGATGTAATTTGTAATGAGGCAGAAAAAGTCAAGGGAAATTGGAAAAAATTGTATTACGTGGTAGTGTGAAGGGAAAGATTAGAGAGAGGGGTTTGCTGTTAGCAAACCGAATCTTAATGTATTAGCTTTATGAGTGGTATAGGAGAACTGTATTAAAGCCTGATGTGTATGTTCAGTTTGGGATTGTTGAATGCTTCATTGGTAAGCTGTAATCAGCAATATGTACTCACATTTGCATTATCAGAGTTAAAAGTATGTGGTACCTATTTTTAAGACACTCTACATTGCTATTATCAGAATATAAACTGTATTGTGTCACTAATTGTGTACCTCGTTTAAAACATTTAATTTTATAGAAAATTCAAATGTGTCTTATAACCATGAAGTTAGATAAATCATTGAAGCAATATTTCAGTGAAAGGAAAGAATTTTATTGTTGCAGCTCGAATCGATTATTCTGTAAACGAAGCAAACAAAGTGTTGAATACCGTGTAAAGGGAAAAATAGTCACCCTGCAGGGCCACAGGCTGTTTGATTCTTTGTTCATTTCAAATATATTGTTTCATTTCAAATAAGAATACACCCACGTTCTGTATTCGTCGAAGTTTAACGAAAGGAAAAATAGGAGAAATGGAATGTATGGAAATGAGCGAGTTAGGGTTACTGTTATGTAAATGGAGCAAATAATGGGCTGAATATCGTGAAAGGGAACAAAATGATTATATAATGCATGAATAGAAATATTATGGGAGAACCGTACACGAAGAAAATGAAGGAAGAACGACTGTGAAATGAATTTTGGAGGTCAGTTATGTTAGATTAGGGGTTTCCCTGAATAACAAAAAGTCCATTTTCAATGCGACAGTGCAGCCAATATTTTCTTAGAATAGTAAAACATTATGAACAAATGTTGTCGCTTGTAATTTACATACAAAATTAACGTTAAGTCAATTGATTTTCGAAATTATTAAAAATGTTTTAAAAGCAAGCATACACAAAAAGATTCTAGAAAATAAACCACCTACATACCTAAGAATAAATAATAATAACATACCAATAATATTAATAACACTATTTAACTATTCGAAAAACTATCCTGCCAATGAAATAAATATCCTATTTCCATCTAATTAAAGTTCCCCTCTGAAACAGCTTACACATTGAATTTTATAAAAATAATGCATGTACTTGTCTCAAAATGACTAACATTCGACCAAGGATAAAGAAGAAAACATTTCAACTAATCCAAGAATTATTTCAGTTTTCCCAGAAATGGTACTCCGAAGACCGTAATGGTTCTTCGTTTCTTTACGAGATAATAAATACACGGCGAATCCAGGTGTCACGAATAGTCTGCCGCCGAAAACGCTCGCGTCTGTTCGCCAGCTTCCGTCACTCTTCCCTTTTTCTGGAAACGTGGCGACCAGCCGTGATTTCGGAAGGCCGTGGCGGTACTACAAACAGAGCACTCGGGGCTCCTTTCTGGTCTGCTTCATGCGCGAACACGCACGGAAACGTAAAACGTGCAGGAAGCTCGGCCAGCAGGGCTACTGTATCACGCATCTCCATCCGTTTCCTTCGAATTTCGCACGTGGGTCACGTGCCTTTTCTGGTATTATATCATCGCGCCAGCGACGCCAACCGATGCCCACCTAGACTTTGCTGCTGAAGCTCCTCCACCTTTTTACCCGTCCCACGACAGTAATCTTCTGTAACGTCTCGCTAAACGACATTCATGTACCGTTTCTAACGTCACGTTTCTTGCTTTTGGTTGATCTACTGTACTTGGATCGCGAAAGCATTTGAACGAGTCGAATATAAGTTTCGGTTTGTGTATCTGTATTTATGGACGTATTCACTGTTGGTCAGTAGCGACTTGTCTTAATTTTTATAGATATTGAAAAGCAATTTTGTATTCTTGAGGTATTTAGTACTGACGAGGGAAGTTCAGAAACTCGAAAGTTCCGAAAAATCTGAAACTTTACAGAAATGTAGCTCGAGTGATGCTAATAACGTCACTATTTTTTGATTTGGTAATAAAATGGTCTTACGGGTGAAAACACCCCCTAAAAGAAATTGTGAGTTTTCATATTTTCGTGAATATCTGCGAAGCTGCAAAAGATATCGAAAAAATGTACAATTCAAAGTTTTACGGTTTTCGATATCCTACATTCTACAATATGGCGATAAAGAATTGTCGAAAAAAAGGGTTGTGGGGATACATTTTGAAAAAATAATGTGTTTTGCAAATTCTTTATCGCCGATTTATACAACATAAAAAATCATAGAACTTTGAATTTAACTTCTTTTTGTTACCTTTTATAGTTTCGTAGATATTCACGATAATCTGAAAAATCACCACTTTTTCGAAGGGGTGTTTTTATCCTTGGGATCGTTTTATTGCCGAATCAAAAAATAGTCACGTTATTAGTTTCACTCAAGCCACATTCCTGCAAAGTTTCAGATTTTTTTTAATTTTCGTGTTGCCGGACTTCTCTTGAGTAACGAATAAATAATTAACTGTGAATTTCTTTAGTACTGTTTAGTATGGTTTATCATTCTCTCTGTTATGAGTTGAGTTCTGCATCTGTTTTTTTTCATGAGATAATTGTCAGTTTGATTGCTCCCTTTTAAACTGTACTTATTACATTTTTCATGAGTTTTATGTTTTCTTTTTGGAATTCCTGCAGAATGTTTTCGTTTTGCAATTAGGTCGGCCATGTTGTTTCTTGTTATCCCCTGTTGTGATGAAATCCATATTTAAATAGACTGCTGTAATAGACTGCTCTTGATAATTGGACACTACGTGCTTCTATATTCATTGCTTTTCAATTAATAAACTATTAAACCAAGCAGTTTCCGCACGAATTTCTCCAGAACATAAATTCACAATTTACATATCTTCTTTCCCATTTTAACTCGTACGTCCGAATATTTTTATTCCCCAGCATTAACCTCTGTTTATTCAATTATTGTAGTTTAAAACGTCCGCTCGAACTTCTCCAGCGCGCCACGAAAGAAAGAACGAAAAGAGCTGTCTCTTAATGGCATTTGTAGCAGAGGAAAGTTTAAAAGCACCAAAGCTAGTTACGGAACACTTTGATTCACTAAAGCAGTTTTCTATTAAAAGGTTCTGATGGAACAATGGTATTTGAATATTCCCTCGACGCGTGTTTCTTTGTTCCTGCGCCTATGGGTATTTATAGAGGATTTTATTCATTCATCCGCCATGATGCGTCGCTAATCGGTTTCATGGAAATATTTATGAGCTTCTGCGAATCTTCCATTATTATATGGTCGAGTTACTCGACGACTAAGCCGCCCGAGAAAATTTGAGCCCGACAAGCCCTCGCGAGGGAAGTTTTCGGGGGTGATATTCATGTGAATACATAAGACGTTCGATCAAAGTTGGGCAACAGTTGCGTTTCCATTAAAACTGTTCTATACGCACGATGAATACCTGGTTCTACCTCAATGAAGGCAACTTTGTTTTCAGCACTCGCGTTTTGGTCCACGGCCAAATGACTTATTATTCAGCGACGCAATTAAATTACAAATTTACATATCCATTAGGACGGGGCCTCGGCTGGATTATCCTAGGTACGCCCATACATAAATGTAAACGTTTGTGATAAATGATAGGTACGAAAGAAGAACTGAAATCAATTTCAAGTTAAGTGCTGGCAGTTTTGAATGAAATTGGTGGGAGATTTATTTTGAAACGTTGATACGATTTTTGTGAGCAGATTTATTGCATGAGAAATTTTAACCGAATTGGTGGCTCGAACTTTATGCACTACCTACACTTATTAGTTTGACTGACGGTGAATCATTGTTTGTAAAATATTGGTTATTGGATGAATTTTTATTGGAGCTTTGTTCTTAGATGAGGGGAGTTTAACCCTCGGTTGTCACCCTTGGTCAAAATGGAACAGAATTTGACTTTGAGGTAAAATATCTTTGAGGATACTTTAAATGTTAATTTTCAACGATGAACATATGTTCTACAATGTTCAAACTTTGTTTCAGAATTTTGGCGACTTAATTTAATAGATAGTTTTTAAACAGCAGCTGATTGAAAATTGGTTTGGATCCAGTCGACCCAGTGTGACAACTACATTCGAAGAAATAGGTGTGACTGCCAAAGGTTAATATAAAGTACCCCCGAGGAGTGCAGAGGTATTAAATGACAGTGAAACAAAGATGACTATGTGAATAAACAAGGGAAACTTGAAAATTTAATCGATTTTCATAGCAGCGACTAAAAGTAACGTTGAAGACAGTGCTTCTATTTTTTAGCTCTAAAAATATCAAAATATTTTCAAAGATCAGTAACAAGTAAATAAAGATCCTAAATGTTGATGTTCATTACCAGAAAACACAGTCATCTGTGTAACAAGCTTAGAAGACCTCCCCCTATTACAAATCGCTATTCAAAATTTAAACTCAAACTTAAGATTTAATATATTCCGAATTTTACCAAATGTACCCAATAAAAAATTATTCGAGAATAAAACTCACGTGTCTGTATCTATCAGCATAAAAAATAATGTTCCTTTGCATCAATAGAATCCACAGACACCTTTAAAAATCCCCAAATTTACAGACCAAAGGTATGTATTATTGTCTAAACATTGTTTAAATGTCAAAATCGTGGCAAGCAAGGTAATCTTGTTAACGATTCGCGTGCAAAGAATTCACTTGCACGATGTAGAAATCGCGCGCGGAACTCTTTAAGGAGCTTTTGCATTTTACTCCAGTTTAAATCCACGATGGGGAACCGAGGGGGGGGGGGGGGGGGGGAGGCGGGTGGGTACCGAATAGGAAGCTCAGGAGTGCTTCAAGGGCAGAAATAACACCGTACGAGGCTTTTGTTCGATCGTTCCTCTCTCTCGAAGGCAAGTACCATTATCGTCGTCGTTCCGCCAGCACCCGTGCAATTGATTCCCTTCAGCTCTACTTACGCGACTACGCAAGGACGCCACCGGAGCCAGAAACGAAAAGGGAGGTCCCGCGTGGGCACAGGGCGACGGTCTGTCAACCGATCCGCGTTTGCATCAGAAACGGCAAAGAAAGCGAGACAAGTTTTCATTGATTGTTCGCCTCAAATGGCCCGCAAGCTAGCCGGTGGAACAATGCCAAACTATCCACCAGCCGATCTCTCCTCCTCCCCCGGCCCTTTCTCGTTCTCTCAGCGAAGCGCAGAATTGTTCTAGCCACGATTTCCCGGAGAGTCGCCGGAGAGATCCGCTGTATGGTCGATCGAGCGTCACGAAAGAGCCGGGGCGACGAGTGTAGTGTAACATTAATGTGCTCGTTGACATTGTGTTTACCCTGGCGTGTACACAAGGGCCGAAGGGACGGGGCGAGGAGGAGAGGGTGACAAAGAGAAAATTTTCGAAAGGGAAGTCGCGCACAGGTCCACCATCGACCCGGTCTGTAGGTCCACGGGCACCGGCGCGGAGGGGGGGGGGGGTGAGGGGGAATCCCTTCTCGACGTCCATAGATGATGAATGTCGGGACCTTTCAAGTCCCTATGGCGGGCCCTCCCTCGTCCACCCTTCCCACCCCGTCTCGCCGCTGTTCTTTGGTGATTATCTAATACGACGGACGGGCGAAAGCGAAGGGGATCGCAATTCGACTGATCGTCGGCAATACGTGGCACAGAAGGATTTTTGGCCCGAGGACGGTGACGTGCGAACGGTCACGGTCGGTGAGCGGCAGTGATGGATTTGAGGACGTTGGTGTCGGTATGGTAGACTGCTTAGTGGTTTGCGAGCTTTGCGATGATGTATCAATGAAATATTAATAGGTGAGAGTGACTAACTAAACAATAATGACGTTTGTACATCACTGTATAAGATGACACGAGTGAAGCAGCACGGTAAATCGAGGAGATGCGGTCGAGCTAATATAAAATGGCTATTAAAACTAATATAGATAGTAGTTATTTTGTCAGAACAAACCTATATGTTCAGAATTTTATGCTGATTCAGAAAGACTTAAGACAATATTTACTGTAAATCGGGTTGAAAACTGAAGTCATGACAGCTCACCACCTCTCCCGAGGTGCCGGGAGAAATGGTTTTCGTCGTTGGCAGAGACCACTCACATACTTAATTATTCATGAAAAAATAACAAAGGAGAAAGCAAAATTATTTATGATTGAATGCAATATTTAATTTGTCTACGCTAAACAAGTAAAGAACACATCAAAGAAAAAGTGAACTACGTACTGGCGATTAGCAAGGCAAATTAATACAAAAGTGAATAAAAAAACTAAATAAACAAAAATAATAAAAAATAAAAAAATAAACAGAAATAACAAAAAGATCATAACTCGACCATCTCTCATTTCCGCAGCGAGAGATGGTTTTCTCGTTAGCTTTGAGAGGAAGAGTTAATATGGCAAAATACTTTGGCTGCATTGTCCCTCCAATATCTCTACTATCTTATTATCCCAAACATTAAACGAAAATAAATTTAGAAGTATATTTTAAATACGATTCTGTACCTCAATTTACCTTTTATAGCCTATAAATCCAGAAACACACAAAAGGAAGCGAAAATACGCTATTCATTCAACTGTTTGGCTTCTAGAAAAGTAATTAGTTTGCACTTTAACGCGTTTTTACGTATAGAGTCTAAAATATAGCGACTCGACCAACTCTCCGGCCGACCGCGTCTCCCGGATTTACCCTATAAGTGTTTTACATCAGAAGGGGTTTAACATCAAGTACTGTAAAAGCTTCATGAAGTCTTTTTTACTGCACTGGATGCTTTGGTATTCGAATATAGAATCCCACCTTTACGGAACGGACCAACAATCCCAATTTTGAGAGCAGTGATTTGTATATTCAGCAAATAGTTGTAGTAAAATTGGAAAGCCAAGGATAACCAATACCGAAGATAGCTTCGACGAGAATAAAATATATTATAGATCGATGGACAGGAAGAACAAAATTCAGTTGAAAACGTTGCAAAGCGTTCTACATTCTATTGTTACCTATGTACATCCCTTAACCATAAAAATAGAATCGTCAGCGTCAAAAAACTCACTGTTCCATGATCTATAATTTCCCTCATCTGTACCATCACATCCCTCACCTACCTTAAATAATTAAAACCCTACTGTATTTCAAACGAGCTAACCCCAGAACTGCAACACACTGTTGGATGACCAACCCAACATTTAAAGAACAGTTCAAGCAGCGCCATAGCTGAAGATATTTTCAACCTCCCTAAATCCACAATCGAAGCATCCATTTCTGCAACACACACCGAGTATGTATACGATCAGTTTGTCACAGGGCAGCCACATTTTGGAAAGCGACTCGTCGTTCCCTGACCCCAATTGTCGTTGACGGCGACATACGGCGCACGGGGGTTTCGCTCCCGGGACGATTCCGCGTCGTCCAATGGAACCAAGCCAAAGAAGAAGCTGGGTACATAGGGTGTGCACACACACACACACACGCACACCGTGTGCAACCCTTTTTAGGGAGGCTGTGTGTGCGTGTTTGGTGGCATTGTGACGTTGCGCGCCGCTGGCCAGCCATGGCGGAGGGAAAAGGACCGAACGGGATCGCCTTTTCCGGTGGGAGCTTCCCGTACTCGAAATTGCTAGGCTGCCACTCAAATTGGCCCGGCATCGAACAATCGGGCTTATTACCAGGCATTTGTCAGCGCTGCTCTGCACTCTGCGGGTCTCGTGTTACCTCTTTTTTTTTCCCTTCTTCTATTGGGGCGGGGAGGATAGGGGACACGTCCCGGGCACCTCCTCGCGATAGGGCACCACCCCTTTGCCAGGGTGGGCCCGTGTTTAGGGGGTTGTTTTGTGTTTAATTTAAGGGCAGGATACATTGTAGCGATTTTAGGTGGGTTTCGCTGGAAACCGACGCCGATTACCACCTGTCCGGATTTCGGTGCTGGGACTGGAAGAACAGACGGTTGGACGGATGATCGTGGATCGTTCTGAGAAGAGAGGAGAGGCGAGTCGCGTAGCTTCTTGTGACAACTGGGATTATGTAGTCTGAATGATGGCGGTGCACGGTTTTGTAGGTGTTTGATTAGTTGATAATTGATGAGTCCGTGTAGAAAACACTGTAAGTGCCAAAATTGAAAAAAGAATTTTATCGGAAAATGTTCTACGTGTCAATTGCAATACTATAGTATAGAATTTTAATGCAATTTTCCTTCGCACATAAGTTACCAATAGTGCTAAAAGATGTTACCGCTGGTACGTTCAATGGTAAGAGCCAATTAAGCGATAGGTGGGTAAGATTGGCATTTACAGTGCTTGCATATTTACATGACATTCAGTTTTCCCTACA
Source organism: Andrena bucephala (assembly GCA_947577245.1). Taxonomy (NCBI): domain Eukaryota; kingdom Metazoa; phylum Arthropoda; class Insecta; order Hymenoptera; family Andrenidae; genus Andrena; species Andrena bucephala. The sequence continues at coordinate 63,522,101 of OX387715.1, read as the reverse complement.
ACTAAGAGGTGGCACATACAGTATTTTGTACCAATACAATTATTTTCTTCATAAATTTGGACTATATTAAAGTAAAGAATAGAAAATTTTGTGATGCATTTGGGTAATTGTATATTTTAGCATTTTTAGCAATCAAAACAAATAAAATTTCATAAATAATTTAAAGTCAGGGAACTTTGATTTTTGGCACTTACAGTGCTACAGGGACTCGTTAATTTTGTCTACTTTTCAGGCTTTTATTCTTGTATCTGAATCTATTAGGCCAGTGTATGAGTAAATTCGGTTATCTTCTAAAGGCTCTAGATATAAGTAAAGTACTGTATTGTATACTGAAGCATGAAGCATTGAGAACAAAAATGGACTAACCTACATTCTTTGCGAAATTGAGTTAGTAGCAGTTTCAATAGGCTGTGCTAACCACATAAAACAGGAAAAACGAATTTCTTTCAATTTAAAACCATATGGCATAACAAAATGATTGCTTGCATTGAAATTTTGTGGCGACATCTATGTACAACACTTATTAAAATTAAATGGAATAATAATTATGTCTTCATTAGGAAGCATTTCGAAAAGTATCAGAAGCTAAAAATTATGACTGTACTGGTAACAACGCTTGCAAAACAAAATATTATTCAGACTCTATCTTTTAGATCACCTATTTCTCCGTTTACCGAGTACTAAGTAGGCTTGGTCCGTTGTTGCTCTCAATTAGAGTTGTAATTATCCGAATATTATATTATTTGAATATTTTGATATTCTAATATTCTAATATTCTGAATATTCCAATATTCCAATATTTTAATATTTTAATATTCTGATATTCTAATATTCTAATATTCTAATAATCTAATATTCTAATATTCAAATATTCTAATATTCTAATATTCAAATATTCAAATATTCTAATATTCTAATATTCTAATATTCAAATAATCTAATATTCTAATATTCTAATATTCAAATATTCAAATATTCTAATATTCTAATATTCTAATATTCTAATATTCAAATATTCAAATATTTTAATATTCTAATATTCTAATATTCTAATATTCTAATAGTCTAATATTCTAATATTCAAATATTCTAATAATTCGAATAATTTAGATTACGAATAATTTCATCTAATATTCGAATCTCAAATTCGAATTCTCTGGTATTCGAATACGTACATTATTCGAATATTCTTTACAGCCTTACTCTCAATGCTTCATATTATTTCGATAATGCGTATTGGCACTCGATAAAAATGAAGTAAATAAGTGAATGTAGCTTTTCCTTTGTTACTAAAATAAACATTCAATTTGCCTGAAAATGGAGATCGACAGAGTACACGTGGGACATTGCAATTGTTTTCCTATTCTACCGAGGAAAACCGACTGCAGAAGCAACCAGAACCCTTTTAGAGACTTATGGTGAAAGTGTTTTACCCAAAAGAGTGTCTGAAAATTGATTTAAGAGGTTCAAAAGTGGTGATTTTGACGTTAGTGACGAGAAACGTTCCGGGTGGCCTCAGGAAATGCAAACAAACGGTCTACAGGTAGGTATTATTCGAGAAAAATTTTGCACAGTCATCTTATGAGCTTACGAAATAGTGAGAGGTTGATCGTTCAACAGTAATTCGACGCTTACATGCAATGGGATAAGTGCAAAAAGAAGATTTAATGATTAAAACGAAGTTACTTATACATCGACCTAATAGAATTAGTTGTTATAATAGATGATATAGAAAGAATTGTTGGTATGAAGCGTTATTTAACATATGAAGTGGAGGACGTGAAAAAAGATAATTCAGGACTTCCAATGGTGTAAGCTTATACATATGTATATATAGCGTGTCGAAAAGGGTCTGAGAAATGTTTAAACGTTCAAGAACTGTAATATATTTCTCCCTTCAGAATTCTTGATGCAATCAACCATTTATACCTATTAGTTAAATAAATAATTGTTTTAATCTTGCAGAAGAATATGAAGATAGACTTTCAATGAAACCTTCTTACTACCTACAACGAAACAGATCAGTAGAACATAAGACCTGGAAATCCCTATCGTGGATGCAAAGAAATTCCTAATGGAAAAAATTTTAAGCAAGTGGAACCTTGATTGGATATCCGGCAAGCCTACCAAGCTCAATGATACAAGGGACAACATCTACGTCCCTAACTCGGCCTCATCCGAATCAAGGAAGGAACAAAGAATTATAACGAGATTGGGAATTGGCCGCACTAAATACACACACCAATTCCTAATAACAAAAACAGATCAGCCACTCTGTAACACCTGTAATACTAGCTTAACTATTAAGCATATACTGCAAGACTGTCCAACGCTCAGAGACCTAAGGCAAAATTAAAAAATCCCATCCACTATTAAAGAATGTCTGAATAATAAAAAGTATATTGGGAATATAGTATACTTTCTAGAGCAACTGAAAATAACCAAGGAAATATGAATTAGGTGAGAGGAACCATAACAGATTAAGATAATCAATACATAAACACCATCCAAAAACACACATTGTACAATCGCAACTTATATTTATAGTATTAACACGTCCTAGCTAATAGTATTAGGTCTTAAGATGCCTAAATTCCGTCAAATAGTCTAATAGTGTAATGTATTGTAACAGTGGTCGCTAATAGTTCTAACCTAATGCGACATTAAATAAATAAATAAATAAAAAAAAAGATCAGTAGAACCTTCCCAAACTTTCGACAAATCTTATTAAAATTACTTATTAAACGAATCTCATAAAATCAAACACCTAAGCAGTGCCAAAGCAAACACTATCCTACACGCGTTACCATAAGTACTTCAAGAATCGAAGTATACACCGAGGTCACTGTTCAGTCAATTCGAAGGAAATCTTCCAAGTTCCATCGAACTTTGCATTAAGATTATCACAGTCGATGCAGAGTGCAGAGGTGCCATCAGAAGACAATTTCCTCCAGCACGATCTGATCACTTTCAGCTAAGGGTATCAAGAGACACTATTAACCACCGTTCCTTTGAACAACCGACTGCAAAACCTTTCCAGGCTCCGATAGGGATATCGATGATAAATAAGGTCGGTTTCACTCGGGCTCGGCGGGCTTTTAGGACATTTCGCCCGTCGCCGCTGCCATTTTTGCCCATCTAATCTCGTCTCGCCCCCTGTCCCTCTCCTTTGCCAGTCGATTTTCTTGGGGAATCGCTTCAAGATTCAATATCTGACAAGAGAATCGAATCTGTTCCGGGGAAGAATGGCAAAGAGAATTGCCTCAGCGCGAGAGAGCAAACTATAGGGTGTTTAAAAAAGGGAAGGATCGAAAGGTTCCTCGACAAGGGTGCGCCCTGTCTACCTTCGGGCTCGATTAACAGGGGTAAACACACTTGACCGTCTAATCGTGTCGTTGAATTTTCTACGCCCTTTCCACGTTTAACAGCTTCCGGGGAATTTTCACGAGTCTCCAAGGGGGTGAGAATAATCGACGTCGAGGGAGCGAAACGTTTATCCTCGTCCACTGGTCACTATTGCTTCGCCGATGACGGGGCAACGTTGGAATACCTTAGTTAAACGTAATGGGAAGAAGAAGCTGTCGAAGATACCTAGAAACGTCTCTGGAAGGGCGTCTAGTTGTGCGCCGAGTGCTGAGCTTGTTAGAGGCGCGCACGAAGCGGAGGAGCATGGATCTAAAATCGAAGATGTCACGTTTGGATGAACAGAAGAAGCGACGGTCAATCTTATCTATTTCAAGAGGCAACGATCGTCCTTCTTCCAGGCCTATGGAGGTCTTAATAGCTTTGTTGGATTATAAAGGTTTCCTTGGTTGCACCATGCACTATGGGCCACCGTGTGCGGGATACATTTTTGCAAATTTCTAGCAACAGAATTAATGAGAAATTACGAAATGGACGCATAAAATAATTTAAAGCCAAGTATAATGTTGTATGGACATATTTTCTAGAGATGTAGAGTTTGAAGGGAATCACGTTACAAAAACGACCACTTTTTTTAAGGGGTTACATATGTAACATTGACACCTCGGAAAATAGGGCTATCTTTGTGATTTTTTTTTCATATAAAGAACGTTGTGTTTAAAAATCTAGACATACACCTTGTTGTGTATAAATTCAGCTGTATTCTCTTCAAAAAGAAATTTAACATCTTAAGAAATAATGCCATAGCATCCCCAGGCTTCTTCATAGTTACAGAATTTGCGGTAGCAAAAATATCTCAGAGATTAGTGAACCGATTTGAATTTCTAGTACTTGTCGGCGCCAATTTTGAAAAATTTATGTCTTAAAAAATGTCTCCTACTCAAAGTCAAGCAGGTGATTCGCGACCTAAGTTTTCATCTTCTTTTGTTAATGAAAAACAAAACAAGACAGTAATCGAAAAATCGTTTCGATGAATACTAGATTATAGTTTTAAGTGTATTCGTGAAAATTGTTATTCAAATCGGTCCAGTAATCTCTGAGATAATCTCTGCTATGACACTATTCCTTAAGATATCAAATTTCTTTTTGATGAGAATACAAATTAATTTATACACAACAAGGTATATATCTTGATTTTTAAATATGACGTTTCTGTATATGAAAATAAATCATAAAAATGCCCCTGTTTTATGACCTGTCAAGGATATAACCCCTTAATACAATACTAATTAATTTAATTTTCTTGAGACGTCACAGACTTTTACGTTAATTGCAATAATTCCTTTATTACATATGTTTGAATGTCTTCCACATTTATAAATATTCTTCCCTTCGGGGTGGAGTTAAGAAAACTCCAGTGGGGATGAATCAGAAGAACACACCGGGCAATTTAATTCTATAATCCTTCGTTCCATCGCAAACTGTTACACAAGAACAACACACTCCTTCCTTGTTTTTCGAAACTAAATTCCCGGTCAAAAAGATTAACCAAACGAAGTGCCTAATACCTGCACTTGACGATCACCCATTCCCCCACTATCAAACTTCCATCTACTAAATACACCATTAACAGCCCCAATCACAGAATCCAATCCTCTTTTCACTCAAACCCAGCAGCCCACCGAAAAGTTATCACAGATAGCTTGTTCCAAAGAAGCCGCTGTATATCTTTTCGAAGACGCTTTTACCGTGGACAAGGTTTTCCACTAATAAAAATTACCGGCTCGCTTGTCAGTTTCGGTTATTTTAATCCATTTAGACCGCGAGGAGGCTGGAGGCGCAGCGAGAAAGCGGACGAGCGTATTTTAAAGCTTCTTTCCGGATCGTCGAAGTTGGAGGGAAAAAAAGCAGATCTCCGCGCTAATATCCCCTTATGTTTGCCGTGACCAATTTCGTCGTCCGGTTTCTCCTGTCTCTTTGCCCCCTGTCGGATAGTTAACCGGACGCAGGGGGTGCCAGCGCAAGAGGTTACCCTCCGCGACGTCCACTCGGCCCGTTATTGGATCCTTATTTCACCGCAGACTTTACCCTCTCGACGACGAAATATGCTCGTATCAGCACGCACGAGGTCTCTTATTGACCGCGCCGTCCTCTTTCTTCTCCTTCTTCTTGCCCGCGAAAAGGTACTCGGCCCATGGAACCTGGAGATCGTAATACGGTTAGGTGGCGGCAGCCAGCGTTTGCCCAGAGACAAAATGAGAAAGACCCCTGGCACGCCTTATTCGACGCTTCCACCGCGTGTACCGAGTAAGCACTTTTCCAGGCCGACGCGATGACGGGGTGGAAAGCGCTTTTCTTCCGATCGCCGATCTGTTATAAGCTTATAATATCGACGCGGTGTCGAGCAGGTAATAATGACGGTGGGCATGTAAACAGGGGTCATTTTAAATGCCGGTGGGGCCATACTGCAGGATTGGTCCGTGTTTAACGATTTGTGGTATAAGTGACGTTCTCGTTAGCGCGGAGCCTGATTTTTTGCGTGATTTTTGCAGGAAAAAATTAGGATTAAATTAATATTTCGGAAGTACCCTCCGTTAATCAAAGGATACATCTTTTTTGTTTTTTGGTTTCAGATAATCTGGTTCCGAATGGCAGTGCTCATCGCAACTCCAAATTTTTAAAAAGGCTTTTCGGATGTCGTTTGTTACTTTATGATAAACGTAAACATTTTTCTACGAAAAAATTTCCAAATGTTCTTTAAATGTTGCTCTTAAATGTGCAAAAAGTTCTGTAAAAATATATGCTTTCGGTTTTTCAAAAAAAATCACAAGCATTCGCCTCTTTTCGGCCGCCTGACTAGGTATAACCCGTTAAGGCTGACTTTGTGTTGGAAGTTGTTTTGAGGAATGCTATGCTTTGGGTGATTGTAGAGATGTGGAGAATCGTTTGTTCGATGGAATCAAGGAACAAGTTACGCTCTGTGAGTTTGGGAATGCGTATTATGATAAAGAAAAATGTGGGCGTTGGATAAAATGATTTTTCATTAGTAGAGAAAATCGGGACAATGTGAAATGACGGGGCAAAGTGAAATATTGTTTTGTACGTACTACTTACAATTTTAGTAGTGGAGCCAAAGGAAGCCATTATCATATCTGAACCTTCTAAACCACGAGAAAGAGCTTAAAAAATTGTGTTAATAATACTTCACTTTCCCATATAAATTATCAAATGTGTAATGAACAGACAAATTAGAAACTAATATCGATAATTAATAAATATAAATAAGAGAATTCATTGATTCTTAGGTCATCATATGCAACCCCCACATCTCCTGACATTTCTATTTATGATTTCAAATACGACACTCTATACAAATAATTGCTCTCGTTGAGGAATAGTATTTCATTCTCGAGGCATAGTTCACTCGATTCGTTACACTTTAAAGTCAAGGGTGGAGGCATTAGTCAAATGCTGCGTGTTTGATGATTCCTATCAGGGCCCAGCGAAACGAACCTAGGAGCAGATCCGATGGGAAGAGGGGGGCGATGACTCCTCAGCTAGGAATTTCGAAGGGCGTCTAATTGCTTCAAAACTTGTCACGCAGCGTCGATCTCGATGCTCAGCTGGAGACTTGTATGATTAATGGAACCGTACGAAAAAAAAAGGAACATGCAGCTCTAATGCGTTTCGCCGATCATCTCGATCGGCTGTTCGTCACGTAACGACGTCTCTGGGAAAGGGAATTTTCTATATGCTCGAAAACGAACCTGTCGTTAGACGCTGCGCGTTGACGGAGCTGTTCTTTCAGCTTGGAATTAGCTTCTAATCGCGACGAGCTCTTAAAACTGAAATTCGAGCAGTAAATGAGCTCTGAAATGCGGTGGTTAAATGCAGATAATTATCTTAACCCACTTTGTGACATAAACTGTGACGTTGGAGTTTCACAGACTCCTCTCAAATAATTTGGCATTGGGAAAGCTTAAATAATAAATTTATTTATTTTTCATATATACTGGAGTTATTAGTGGCTTCATTACATATTTGGAAATATACTTTTGCATGTTTTGTTCAAAACCACTTAAAGTTGACGTCATGGCATGACGTATTATAAAACAAGGTCGAATGAAAGGAAGGAAAATATAAGACAAATAATTCTGCAGGAATCTTCCAGACTCCACGTCACCGGTTAAGGGTTGAGATCCTAGGAAAGGGTTGGAGAATTAAGGGGCCTAGATCATGTACCATTTCCTTGGAAGTACATAGTTTGTAGATCTACTATGTAGGTACCTAAGTACATATGCTGATTGGACACTTTTTGTGTATTTTTGTATGCATTATTTCCTAATTTTTCGTATTTTCTAGCACTTGTTGTTAGTACTTACTAGTAGATCTTAGATTCTTCAACACCTTTCCTTGGACCACTTATACAAAGTAAGCAATAGTATTATAATGATGTAAAGAAACGTGCTACGAAATACCATAATAGTAAGACTAGTAAGGAGGGTGATATTGATATTATCCAACCTTTCTGTTGAAATATTAATCTTTCTAATTGTTATTTAAATGTCTAGTATACTATTCCACTTGTATTATTTAAAATTAGCAACAGTCCGAAGTTCCCGGGCATTCAAAATCGGATATTTTGCTAGCAAATTTTTTAGAAAAAGATTGAAAATATTGGCTGCTCATCGAGAAAATTTGTTACTAAATTATTATTCGAGTTTTCGAAATAGTTATCAGCATAAACACGTAAATATCTACTTCATTGCGAACACACGCTTGCGTGTGCATTGCATTGAATATTCGTGGAACAATAATAAATTATTAAACCTTATCCGCGCAAGTGTATCAAGAATTTAAATGTTCCCATTCGAGGGACAGAGTGTATTGCCCAGTGGTAGGAGGAATTGAATTTTTCTCGTCCCTGGTGCGGTTCGCGGCAGACAGCTACACGGAAATAAAAATGGTGGAATTAACGGAGAAAGGGAAACACAATTAGTGGGCTTTGGTGAAATGGCTGTGGCTACTTAAGAGATATAATCAAGATTGTCCTTTTGAAAAACTGAGAGCTACTTGTGAACGATTATGTGCACTTTTATCGTGAGCTTTTGAGCCCTGGACCATTCTTCCTAATAACAGGATAACTAAATGAGAAAGCTTTGTATCAAGTAATCCACTATTATCAGAAATTTTCTTCGTCAAGAGTCGTTGATAGGTTAAGAATCTCAAAAGAATATTTTTTTGTTATCAAAAAGACAAGCATGTAGATATTTTGCACGAGCTTCACATTGAAAGTTGATTCAAATAAGAATATTACAGTTTGAATGAATATATTTCTCAATTTCATTCGGAATTTTTATCGGAAATTAAGTCATTTTCCGAGCTTTAGGAGTTTAATTTACAGCTTTTGTTAAAATTCGTAATATAAGGTTTCTAGAATCTTTTTAAACAAAGTAAAATCAGATAAAACCTTAAAATGGGCATTTTATCTATGTATTCAAATAATATTAATATTTTAATAACTCTTCTCACTCCATAAATATCAGGCCATTTGCCCTTGCATTGAATTATTTAATTTTCTTATACTGTTCAAAACTACTTCACAATATTATAAATATCGCATTGCACGACGAAAAAATGATCCCTGACTTTTAATTTTGCCTAACAGTTTCGCGCAAAAAATCATTTCTCCTAAATATTCCCCTGCACTCTAAAATTTTTACCATTTTTAAAGCCGAACAATGCATAGGTACCTTTATTATCTCTCCGCAAAATATTCCACGTCACGATCAAACTAACGTTCTCAGGCGCCTCATCGCTATGGACGACCGAATTCTTTTCTTTTTTAAAGACAAGCTGATACATACTCATTTTTTCCGCAAACTCGGTCACCGGAAGGGCGCTGCTGCGTCTCTCCGATTACTTGGAGGGCCGACGAGCAGGGGTCTTCGAATTTGCCACGCATCGGTGCCCGGCAATGGCTGTCTCCTTGACGAGGCGCAGGAACGAGCGCGTACCCTGTCTCGTAACGACACGGTGTAACCCGTCGCCGTCCTCACAAAGCTGGCGATGAATGCCACGAGGTAGCACCGATGGGGGACCACTTTCAACCGCGCGTGTTTGAATAAGTGTCCCTCTAATTCCTTCGAGCACCACGACGACGCCGAAAGTCAACGGTATGACAAACACGTTTGCGTCGTGCTTGCGTGGAACGAAGCATCCGGTCCAACCGTAACAGATGTCCCCAGGAACCGAAAGTCCGATTAGTCGCGCTGAACACGCCGATTAGCCGCGTAAGAGGCATCCTTCCGTCTTGCTACAACAGGGTGGCCCGAAAACTCTGTGTCCACCACTTCAGACAGTAAATCTTGCTCTCGTCTGCTCAGTGTTCGGAGGTTTGTACACCAGTGTTACATCACATCCATAAATTTACGGAATGTCACAATTTTTATGATTGTTTTTTATTTTATTTAGGTATTAGTTTAAAATCGTGTCAACTGCTTGGTTATTAGCGACAGTTACTTACAGTACGGAGTTTTTTGGGAGGAGGTAGTATTTCGTTTAATGATTTGGATTCCTTTAAGAATTCTATACTAAGTTTATCTATCTTATCTTTGTCGAAATTGTTCTTCAGGGGTGGGTTAATCTTATGACGGTCGCGATATATTCTGTATTTAACACAGTATAGTAATAGGTGTTCCACTGTAATTACAGAGTTGCAATCAGAACAAAAGGGTGTCGGGTCCTTAGCTAGTCTATACGAATGGGTTATTTTTGTGTATCCGATTTTTAGCCTGGATATTGCTACTAGGTATAGGTACATGATTGTTAAAGTGGTCGGCACGCATTGTATTTTGGCGGAAATATCAGGCAATCTTATTTTACAAATACGAATATTACGTTCCGCTGCCGGTTTTGTTAATATCGATACCATAAAACTATTGTATATATGTATATATATATCATTAGTCAGACCTCATTTAGAGTATGCTCCAGTTCTGTGATCCCCTATTTAATGTCTAAATATAGCGTTCAATTAGAAAGAATGCAGCATAGATTTTGAAGGTTTGCAGAATATAAATTATACATAGGGGACAGTATACATATACGCATGTATCAGTGCCGTCTTAACATAGAGGCGAAATAGGCAGCCGCCTCGGGGCCCCTGAAAAATTGGAAACTTAAAAAAAAAATGGGTTTGTGAAAGGTAGAAAAAAATTGGAAATGAGCCCTCCAACTTTGACGGAAAAGAACATAACGAATAGGTACACCAAAATTTAGATTTTAAAATGGGGCTCTTTTCCCGCGGAATGCACCCCACGTTTAATCTTATTTATTTAATTATTATTAGTAATAGTGAGAATAATTAATATTAAGTATTTTTGATTTTGTTTAATTTAGAATAAGTTGGGGGCCCCATATGGAGCTCCCTCAGGGCCTCCGAAAACAATAAGACGGCACTGATATGTATAATTACATAATAATGATTACTTTATGTTGAATATTTTCTTCTTTATTTGTTAATGATATTATTTTTAGAAGAGGTACAATTTAGGAGACCGGTTGCCTAAACCGTATTACTTACAGTATCTCACAAAAAGGTTAATAACAAATTGAGTAGTCCTGAACAAAAGCTTAAACATCTAATACTAAGTGCTTAAAAGATCAATCTACAATATCCAATATTAACTTGCGTTCAAATTAGTAAAAAATACGAAATACAGGTAACTTAAAATATCTTAAGTGGTACGATATAGGCAACCCTCGCCAGCTACAAAGGAAGTGTTCAGAGCATGATTAACATATACTTCCATACTTCTGTTAGACATCTTAACATGACGGCTTTGGCTGAGCGCAGAATTATAATATTACAAATGACTTATAGAAGAATTATATATTATAAATGACTTGTTTTACTTATTTAGAATCATTAACGCCGAAGTTCAATGGTCAACGCTATTGGAACTTGTGTATTTGTGTACGCCAATCAGATATACCAGGTGCGGCCGAAGGGATGCGCGGCCAACACAAACGGGCTGGCAAAAATAAATCAAAATTGTAGAGTAAAATTTTTTCACCCGCACCTTAGTTTTTGACCACATGTTGAATATTCAAGTGCTGTAATAATTCGTATAAGTCTACTATCGCGAATTTAACTTCCCTGCTGTTATAACATGCGCGAAATAAAATCAGCGACTTTTCAACCCCACCGATACTAAACCCTGCCTAAACGAAAACCTTCCTCGTAACTCCACCCTCTCTCCCCCGTCCCATCACTTCCCAGCTTCCCACACGTTCTCCAGTCATTACTCCATTCCATTTTACTCGACTCGCGCGGCAGTTTACGATTCCCGCTGCCCCCCTGAGGAAAGGCACTCGCACTTCGGCGGGATCGCCGCCGAATCCAGTTCGATTTGCGCGGCAGTCGTCGCGGAGAGTGAGGGGCGGCAGGGGGGGGGGCAAGGAAAGAAGAGATAACGGCGCGCGGAATGAAAGACACGACGAGTGGAATACGAAATTCGCGGTGCAGCCCCCCGTCCCGGCGGGAACCGGATCGGATTACCACCCTTCTCCGGCTTGCACCGGGTGAACCGATGCCAGGCATTCGTTCGGTATTCGAGGCGGGTGTTTGCGTGATTCCGTGCGTCTGCTATGCCGCACGCGTGAGGAAGATTTCACCGAATCTACGCATACTCAGACAATTATACGCGCCCGAATGTACGAGGGTCCTTAAATCCTCCCCCTCCCCCGCCCCGTCCCATCAACCGCGCAAAACAGCGAGCATTAACGCACACCCACGCGCATCCACAATGATATCCAAATACGCTAAGGGTGCAGGGCGAATTCCGATAAAGATTCCCGATACGCCCTAGGAACGATCGCTTCAGGTACGTTCGGAATATCGTTGGAGCGGCTTTAAATCATGTCAACGACGGCGGATATATCGGGAGTGGAACGAGTCGGCAGTTTTTTCGAACCGCGTCGTTTGGATGGGGAATAAGGGTGGCAGAGTTTTTCTTTTTATATGGAGGAAGCTGTTGTTCTGTTTGGTGCCAGGGATTTCAGGCGTGTGTAAGAATAATCAGGTAGTTTTGTGGGAAGAGTAATGAGTTTGTATTAGGTCCGTCCGAACGCTTTAGATTCTTGACCGAGATTGGATTAAGCGGGTATACCCGTTTGAACCCTCGGAAAATGTGTACATTTTGTGGACTTTTTTACAAGTCAACGGCTTAATGAAGATTTCCCGGTTTTCTTACTATCTTTACATAGTATTATGAACTACTTAAAAAAAAGTTTCAGTTAAAAAACTATTGTTTTTCGGAAGTTATGTATACATCTCCGAAAGTCTCTCGATTTTAGACGGCTAAACGGTGGGCCCAAAAACTCGCGCTACGTTCAATCAATTCACTTGCAATTTTGGATGCAGGATCGTAATAAGATTCCACATCGTCCATCGAGGGCTTTTTTTATTCCGATTCCCCGTTTATTATTTATAAAGAAAAAAGGTGGCATTTTCTCTTAGGAAAATGTAACTTTACCTTTGATCTCTCACCATTTCTTTATTTTTCAAAATTTTCAAAATCAGCCCCGATGGACGATAGCTATTGACATACTTTATAAGAAGATTTTATTGTTTTTTAATTCAGACATGACATACAGCTGTTTTTACTCCCACCGTTTAACCGTCGAAAATCGAGAGACTTTTGGATATGTATCCATAACTTACGAAAAACAATAGTGTTTTAACTGAAACTTTTTTTATAAGTAGTTCATAATACTATGTAAACATAGTAAAAAAACGGGAAATCTTCATCAAGCCGTTGACTTGTAAAAAAATCCACAAAGTGTACACATTTTCCGAGGGTTCAAACGGGTGTACCCCCTTAAGGGGTCATTCTGGTTAGATCGCCGATAAATTCAGCGATTTTCAGGAATTTATTGCGAAGACAGGAATTATAGTAATGGAATAAAACTTTTTTCTATTGATTAAACTACATTTCTACAGTAAATAAAAAATATAAAAGTTATAAAATTATTGCTATTAAAATGGTTTTGACGGCGATTTTGATGACGTGTTTAAAAATTCATGCCTCGCTCGTGCATGAGATTTCAGCAGTTGGACTTATCTGAAACCAAAAATACAAACAGATTCTTTATCAGTATGACTGTCGCTGTGGCCGGTACTGGAATCAAGTATTTCTGTTGAGTTTAACCTACTTTTAAAATCGAAAATAGCACAGAAAACACAGCCGAAATACATTGATTCTTGTATTTTGACCGCCATTTTGTTAATTTTAAGGATAAATCATTTATTCTAGTACGGGCCATAGCGACAGTCATACTGATCAAGAATCTGTTTGTATTTTTGGTTTCAGATAAGTCCAACTGCTGAAATCTCATGCACGAGCGAGGCATGAATTTTTAAACACGCCATCAAAATCGCCATCAAAACCATTTTAATAGCAATAATTTTATAACTTTTATATTTTTTATTTACTGTAGAAATGTAGTTTAATCAATAGAAAAAAGTTTTATTACATTACTATAATTCCTGTCTTCGCAACGAATTCCTGAAAATCGCTGAATTTATCGGCAATCTAACCAGAATGACCCCTTAAGAAACATCTTGTTTGTCTGCGGTATGGTTTACATACAATTAAATGGCGATCTGGGCTCTCTTGTTTGAAATATGTTGGAAGTTCTTCGGTATTCTCTTTGCAACGGTACTACGATACGCACGAAATTCGAGTAATTTCCCTTTATGAGTTTAAACTCGGTCATTCTGCGGTCGACGCCGCACGTAATGTTAACATAGCTTTGGGGTAGGGTAGTGCTAATGAATGTACTATACGGCGTTGGATTTCGTAATTTTCTTCTGGCGATTCCAGCCTTGAAAATAAAGAGCGGGGTAGATCAGCGAAGAAGATGAGAAATGAAGTTTTGAACGTCTTGAATCAGATTCACGCCAGGGTGTCAGAGAACTTGCGAGACAACTTGGTAAGTACAAATGCTACGACTTATTTTAACCAAAGAAAACGGACGTTTCATATGTTTCGATATAATGGATTCATAATGAAGCCAATTGACTTGGTGAGGACACTTGGAAATTATCTGCTAAAAGTTTGAACTGCTTTAACTGTCAAATTTGAGTTTCTTTGATTTCTAAACAGCACACCATACTGTAAAAACTACCAAAGTCTTCCATCAATCGATACAAACGTTCTTCTGATATGGTTAGGCAACACAAGACAAAGGAATATTTATGAAGGACATAGAAGTATAAGGAATAAAGATATCCGCATGCGAAGCCAAAAAATTCAGTTGTCGACTCCGCAAAAACAGATCTGTAATGCAGTATGTACTGGTCAGTGTGTCAGCTTGCCCGATGGCTAGTGGGCCCTGATGAATTGGGCCTCCTTAAGGGGTCGTGCCTAGTTGACAGACGTGATTTTCGGGAATTTTTTGTGGAAAATCTAATGTATATTTTTTACAACTATTTGCTTATTTTAAAAGTACATATATTCAGCAACTCTCGGTAATTTTGTTATAGAAAAATATTAAAAAATGATCGAATAACAGCCACTCTCCCAGAAGATATTTTTTTTGCGGTGAGCACGATTTCTCATAGCCGGATCATCTGAAATCGAAAAGTGAAGAAGATTCTGTTAGTATATGAGTTTATCTAGTTCGTGAACGAAGGATTTTTGTTTTTGATGAAAACTCTATTTTTAATTCACGAAAAACAAACAATTCAGACATCGAAAAATCATGATTTTGCGATAAACGGTCGCCATTTTGTCTGAAATCTTTTTTTTTTAAATCCTTCGTTCACGAATTAGACAAACTCATATACTAACAGAATCTTCTTCACTTTTCAATTTCAGATGATCCGAGTCTGAGAAATCGTGCTCACCGCAAAAAAAATATTTTCCAAAAGAGTAGCTGTTATTCGTTCATTTTTTTTAAAAATTTCTATAACAAAATTACTGAGAGTTGCTGAATATATGTCCTTTTAAAATAAGCAAATAGTTGTAAAAAATATACATTCGATCTTCCACAAAAAATTCCCGCAAATCACGCCTGCCAACTAGGCATGACCCCTTAAATATCAGACAATATGTTAAAAATGTTAATGACCTATTAGTAGCTTAAAAATATAATAAAAGCTCTAATATTATTACTGTATGCAACTAAAATTTAAGTTGTAGATATTACTATTTTAATAAAATCATTTTTTGAGTATACATTGATTTCGCAAAAATTTAATTCTACCTACTTTTTTACCACTTATGCTTTTTCGAAAATTTTATTTATTTCTTATTAAAATTAAATGATAACCTCATAGTTGTGGGGGACAAGCAATATTTTTAGACCAAGTCCGCCACTGCGAGCTGCAGAAAAAGCAGCTGAGATTGTTCTGGAATTTCTTAAAGTCGGTGCATTGAGGCGAGAAGTAGGAAGTGAAGCATGCTTCTTGCCAGTTCGTCGTGTAGTGCGACTTCCGTGCACGGTCGAGTGAGAAGCCCAAGGAAAGATTCCTGCTTCGAGTACGGGGTGCGAGTGATCGATGGCAGCATCGATTGGTATCGGGGAGCGATATGGTGCCCCTGGGACGTAACACAGCCGCACTTGGAGAAATTGCTAATCCCTGCGCCCCCCTCCTGAATACTCAGTCACAGGGTTGGTTTTACGGCCGTTTTGTATATTCAGCTACGAGTCAGGAATTTCTTGCGCCCTAAACGACCATTCTCGGATAATAACTGATGGCACTTTACCGGCGGTACTCCTCCTTTATGTATTATGCACTGAGTCAGAACTATATTGGCGTAAATGGATGTTTTGGGGTGGAACTCGCCGTTTGATTTCTTTCATATTTTCCAGTTAAAGTTTTTATTCAGAAACAGAATATTGTGCTAACAGTCGACAGCTCTCGATATAAATATCTTTTTTACTAATAGAACTTACTGTTCCACAAGTGATTTTGGGCTCAAAGCTTTGGAGTAATATGTCTTCGCGTTTTTTCGTCACAGATTGTTTTTTGTAGAGAAAAAATGTTGGTGCATCACAATTAATTTTAGAATTTTCTTTTACTTTTGGACAGTGCAACAAGTTCGTCCGATGTTCTACATTCACATACTTTTATGATACTTCTTAAAGTACCAAATTTTCTTTCTAACACTTTCCCAATTTCTTTTTCCTAAATACAATTTTTTTTTAACAAGTTTCTAATTGTGCGAATAGTATTGTGATTCACTGTATACAGGTAACTTCCTTACTTCTCCACTAGGGATTAAAATCATTTCAACTGAAGTCAAAATGTTACATTATTTTTTACTAGCAGTCTTAACTCTTTAACGCGCAATTTTCGCGGCTTTTAAGAACAATTAATTCATCTTCTTCAGAAGACTATTCCCTACGCGAAGGGATGATGAAACCAGGAGTTCTTTGCGCTTTATTTAGTCACAGCTGGCATTGTTTGTGTTAAGAAGTGACGTGTTCTCGTGGTCCATCTGGATGTCGGGTCAGGGATCATGCTCCAGGTCCACGGGATGAACAACTCGTACGTGACCCACGTACAAGCCGAAACACACGGTGTTATATTTCTTTAGACCGCCCTTCTAGCTTCTCAATACGCCGCCTTCGTGTGACGCGTTAAAACACACATAAATAGCGTTCAACTAAAAATAATCTCTTTAACAAAAACAGTGTGCAACTCCTCCCTTCCAATGCCAAACGATAATACAAAAGCAGGAACTCACGTGTATTCGTATACCGTGCATCCAAAGTCTCGTGGCAAAAGGTATGAACGAATTTGATTTTCTTATGATATGTGGGAGGAAGTACGTGCACATGAGTGTAGGTAAACAGTGAGATTGGTGTAATTGTTGTAATTGTTAATTTATTTTCATTTCAGACGATTTTCATTAAAATTATGTCGTAGGTATTACAAATGTTCTAATTTAAATTTATGACTTTCAGCGATGATTACAATGGGTATGATTCGAATAAATTTTTAAAAATGAAAAAATCGAATAAAATGAAGTTATTTGAGAATAATGAATACATTTTTATTCGAATAATGCCCAACTCAGTTGCAATGCTCCTGTTTCCATCTTGGTTTAATATCATTTTTCGAGGAAACGTTATTTAAATTTGTTTGTTTAACAAGTAAATCTGTACTGCCCTCAATTGACAGAGTGATCCTAAACTTTTGGTCGATATGTATGCAAAGTGTCATCGAACTGGTGCTGCAATACGAAAGAAGGAAATTCTACATACAGAAATAAGCAGAAACTGTTGAATAACACTTTTTGTTTCAAGAGTTCGTTTTCGAGAAAATCAATTCCAGAAACTCATCTAATAGATACACGTGTATTCTAATTAGCCATTGGTAGACCACAACAGTAAATATGGTGCAATTATAGATGAAAAGAATCCATATGCAAAAATGAGTCGAAATTATGCAACTGTACTTCCGGACGGGGCATTGTTTTCCCGAAAATCAAGTTTGAAAATCCGCCCGGAACACGTGCACTTGACTAACAAAAGAATTAAACCCAATTTTCTCACAAACACCGCGATCGGAGCAAGCTGTTGTACAATTTCTATTTATTTTTACACAATGATTAATTTCATCTACACGTGCACTACATTTACCCCCGCTGTCTGTCAATACTTCAATTTTTCAAATACTCCGAATCATGTTTCATATCGATTCACGAATAAAACTTTCGTTACTATACACCGGCTTCCACAAAACTGTGCAACTTTTGTAGGAAACATTTTTATAAAATTTAAAATATTTCAGATGCTACAGTTAGGTGAAACAGTCTATAAAATTCCAATTGTTATATACATCACTCCACCCTGCCTTCCACAACAATATGATGAACCCTAGAGGACCCACTATAAAGGATCTATTACACAGACTAATCGCCCAGCCCCTCCCAATTTCCCACGCCACACAGCCACCAAGGTAACACCTTCCTCTCCTGCAGCTGACAAAACGAATCACGAAACCGTTCCAAGATAGCGCAGCAGTCCAAGATGCGCTGCACAAGTTGCACGCGGAAAATGGCACAGTTCGTTATCGCGCGGCGCGACAGGATGTTTCGAGCAGCGTGCAGAAGCCCGCGGCACGGTTTCCTTTATTCCCGAGGAACGTGCCGGAGTGTTACCAGATTCCATCTGGATCCGTGGTATCGTCGATCCATCTGTTCCAAGATCTGTGGCCGATTGTTCTTCGTCACGTACCGTCCTCCCTCGCGGTGGCCATTCTTTTTCCCCGGCAAGCGACACGTGGCACGCACGCCGCGACGGCAACAAAATTTGGCCAACAGACGAGGCGACGTTCTGAGCCGAGAGGTGTGCCATCTTGAGAAAGAGCAGGCTAGGGACCGAGGTGCCGCAATATCGGCACGGTGTCTGTTGCGCACGTTGCGTGCCACCCAAAGCGACCAGTTCACGCCAATCCTGCCAGGTATTGTCCCGGCCGGGGATTTGCATTTAAAGGCTAAACAGTCGTGACGGGGTGCCCGGGCCCAGGACAATGGGTCGCGCTCGCCCCGGCCAGGCCTCCTGGACGCCAGACGCTGCGTCTCCTGCTGGGTGGTTATTTTTTTTTTTTATCCCTCCAGCAGGGGTATCTGTCGGCGAGGACGGAGACTGGGTCCCTTTCGGGCGGGATGTTTGGAGTACGGCTCGGCTGTCCCTAATTTCTTGGTAGACACAATTAGACCCCTTTTAGCCTCTTCGCGCGACACCGTTAGTTTCTGGAGGACGTCCGTTCAAACGCTCCGCCGGGGGCGGCCGTCTATTTACCTGGGTCGACGGAAAATTGGAAAAACAAACAAGCGGAGGCGACTGCGATCCTAGCATCGATGGGAAATTGAGTCGTTAGCGACCGATAGGCTAGGCGACGGACCTCGTAATTTTAGGTACTCAAGGGGCTACTAGGGAGCGGGCGGAGGGGGGCCAGTTGATTGGCCCGTGACGAGACCACCCCGTTGCTTGTTGGAAAATGGTGTTAGCGCTCATTCCGCCTTAACGAAGACGCCACGGCGACGGTGGCGAGCTTCAGAGGGATGTTACGTGCCACCG
Source organism: Andrena bucephala (assembly GCA_947577245.1). Taxonomy (NCBI): domain Eukaryota; kingdom Metazoa; phylum Arthropoda; class Insecta; order Hymenoptera; family Andrenidae; genus Andrena; species Andrena bucephala. The sequence goes on along the minus strand of OX387715.1, from coordinate 63,502,637 downwards.
AGATTACGGTGACATGGGCACAGTTGCGGGGTAACGGAGCTGGACGTTCGTGCGATTGTCCAGTAATAAGTAATGAGATACATAAGACACCTGACTTGTCCAATATGTTGTTATAATATGGGGTGCACTCGGGTTAGGTTCATTGTTCTGTAGTGTCTTGCAGGGGTAGGTATATTTTCGGACTAACTTGAGATCCTCTTAAGCGGTGTGTAAAGTGATATCGTTGGGGTACATACCACCGAATGTGGTTTGCGTTATGTATTACAGGGCTGAGCTTATTCGGTCACATTGCTACCGTTCGAAAGTAGTAGCGAATAGAAAGTGTAGTGAATAGATCCCTGGGTTTCTCACTTGACAAGAGACTTGAAGGTTTTATTGACTTTGCTTCCTGGGACGTTTACGACATCATTATATCGCTGTAAGGAAATATACAGTAGGATCTCTCTTAAGGGGGCAGACCACTGTAACGGTCCGAAATGTAAGGGTGTTTTCGAGAATTTATTTCAACCAAACAACGCAAGTAAATCAATGTATTGCTTAGTATAATTAATAGTGTACATATCGAAGGGTAAGAAAACAAATTTTCAATCAAATTCATAAATTCGTTTCCTGTATATGTACTCTTCGTCAAAATGTGCGCTGCGGCAAAATCGTGCTTGTCGCGTTGAGAGTGCCCAGGCCATATGGATAATCCGAATTCAGAAAGACAAAAATATTTAGAAAACAGAAGCCTACCTTTATTACGTCGACAAAAATTACAAAATGGCGGATCACTGAAAAAAAATCATGTTTTCGGAGTACAAAATTGGGGAAATGTTGATAAAAAAAAATAGAAACAGGTCATTAATTGAAAAAAAAACTGATCGTCACGTCATAACGACGGGTTTTCCGTACAATAAATGCCCTTGCTCGTGTCAATTGGACGTATAGTTTTCTCTGTAGACTGTCAACGCGGTTGAAAAATGTAATTCTGAGGAAAACGCATTCAATGTTCCGCGCGGCTCAGTCGCGCGCTTGACACCGCTTCACGGAAAATACTATATCTCCGTCAATTTTACGAATTTCTTCATGAAATTTGGAGAGAGCATTCTTGAAACGTACGTCCTTCAGAAAATGTAAAAAAGAAAAATCGATTTTTCCGTTTTTTTACAGTGGTCTGCCCCCTTAATCTCTGTTACCCGAATACGACACTATCCGTAGATTCCCCTATTCGGACGTTCTATTACGTTTGCATACAATTCGGTATGAGTCGCTAGTGGAACTGGCAAGGGATATTGGCAAACTGTTAAGGTGCAAATCCACGATGAGACAGAATATTATTATTATTACGAATTTATGACTCCTTAAGTGGAAGATATAACACATATGGAGATAGTAAAATTCACATGAGATTTTAATCTCATAACACAATTATTTAATTATTTTATTATTTTTTCATTATTTTGTTATTAGTTTTGTAAAATTAGACTTTCACGAGACAAGTTTCATGATATATTTTCAAAAATCTTATCTCTCTTGTTGCTGAGATTTTTGTCTCATTATAGAAAAATCTCGTGTAAAATCTTATCATGTTTAGGAGGTGAAATTCCCCTTCAAATTTGGGGGTTGGGCAACTATTTAGTCGAATAACTCGAAAAAACTAGCATTTTACGTTAGACATAAAAAGAGCGTAATTCTACTCAACCGAATTTGTTATAAAACTTTCAGACCAGTGTAATTATTAAATTTTACAAATTAACTCTTCCTCCCCATTTAACAAATTAAAAGAAAAGTCCTTGTCTAGTATCCCAAACTATGTACCTTTTCTCAGACAAACTTATTTTTCCCCACTGTACGATCACCTATTTCTATCGCACACAAACAATTACGCTACCCACGCTGAGTCCCCTGGGAGCAGCAATAAAATCTAAAAATCACACAGAAGTATTTCCTTTTCCAAACAAAGGCCGTTTCTCGTCGAAAACACTCAGCGTCCAAAGAGGCTGCGCACCAGGAAGACGAGAGACAATTATAACCAAGGCGAAAGTAAACATCATCGAGAGGCCAAGGAACCGTGAAGATTTTTCTCCGTGAATCGCGAAGCGTTTCAACTATCGTTAAATGGCCATGACGCCCCGCGCGGACATCGTTTTGCCCCGTTAGCAGGGAATTGCTTCGATAAACACCGAGTAAGACAAGACTTTAGAGTCGCCGGTCCAGGTGATCCCCGTTCAGATAGACGCGAGACGGCTGCACAAACAGCTTCGTTCTCGGTTTAACACAGCGAGGCATGGTCGAATTGTCGTTCGTTTGAAAGCAGGTAAAATTCTGGGCCAGATTTAAGGAGGTTCTGGTTCAGCCTACAATAGTCGCGGCGGAAGTGCTGACGCGATTCCGCCCCTTTTTGCTTCGTGTCCACGGGAGTGGACTCTATAAGCTTTTCAACCACTCGGTACAATAATATTGCGAATACGGCCGAGCTTTCTGTGCCACGTGGACGAGGGAAGCTTCTTAGAACTCAATCTTTACCCCTGAGACGCAACGTTTTCTTTTTCTAACGTTATATGATTCGAACCTCTTTATTCTGTGTGTAAAGTGGAAGATTGTATTTTGAAGGATGTTGGGGTGAACACTGTCTTTTGTTATGTGTGTTGCATTAAAGTGTGTGTGATGGCTATAATTCAGTTCTTTTTACGCGGAGATAGTAAGGCATGGTTAATTTAGTTACGCCTAGGGATTGCAAAATCGACTTTTTCAATTACCGGTAATTCGGTAAAATTTTCATTCAAAACCGGTGTACTGGTAATTTACCGGTTATTTTTTAAGGTATTGAAAATATAAAAGTGAAAATTTCAAAAAAAATTGTTTGAACTCTAATCGAACATTATAAAAAATGTATGGAAATAAAACTGTTCTGAACATAAAATATAAAATGATATAACACAAAATAGATATATTTGTATAACTATTGACATTATTTATTAATATGGATCTTCACTACGAAAACAATGAAAAGAATCTTAACTTATATACATAATTAAATTTTTTTTATTTAAAAATTCTTTGTAACAAATAAGCACGCAAAAAAAACACAATTTGTCCAAACATTTGTCTCCTGACAAAGCACTCTTAGATTCTACACTTGTTGCTCTGGTAGTCATTAAGAAATCATATGCCATTTGTAGTTATTCATTTTTTACGTATTCTACTTGAAAATACGTCTATTTTTTATGGCTTATTTTCAGATTTTTAGTTTTCTTTTGGATCAAAGTTAGTTCTTCATGAGATACTTCGGTTTTCGTCTCTATTATTAATTTAAGTTTTTTTTCACTGATAACGTAGTAGATATCGACGGAATTAATGAACGCATATATGCGCTACATTGCTATACATAATTTATCGAATTACCTATAAAAATTTCAGGTTATTTCTCGCGATTTACCAGTAAACCGGTAAATCGGTTTACCGGTATTGGAATCCCTACTTACGCCTGATAGTACTTTATAGTTTATTGTTGCAGCTTGTTACTACTGCGAGTTGCTTTGAGCGGAGGATAGTTACCAATTGTGATCAAAATCGTTTTAAAATCTTAACACTTTCATACGACTTTCATGTACTTTTCATTGTTGCGGATATTTTATAGATGACAATGTTTATTTTACTCTGCAAAAAAGAAAGAAACAGGTAGCAATTACTATGAACACTTTACAATTCTTTTCAAGTTGTGTATTTCAGCAGATCTGAATTAAATTGAAAGAATATTAAATTCATACAGAATAGAAGAGTATTCCTTTTATTTAAATAAAAGTATTAAAAATTGAAGAAAATGTAAAAGTCGGAATAAAATCAATATACATCGGAATAAAATCAATATACTGACAGTCGACAACTGCGACGGACTAAGAATTTCTTTTCAAATTCTACAGCCCACACAACTTTTCTTTCCCGACAGATTTCCCCACTGCTAATGCGTATAAAATTTCACCAAGGAAGGATGCCTTTATGTATAGCAAAACAATTCTGCCGTTCCAAATTGGAAACTTGATGACCATCATTTGTGAAATTCGAGGTTCCAGGAAACTCGAGAAGAAATCGATCCAGTGCGTCCAGGATCGTGGAAGTGTTCGTACCGTAAAATTCCGCCGTTACAGAAATTCGAATTAGTGTCAGCCAGATGTGGCGGATGCTAGAACCCGTTCGCGCGAAGGTTGGAAAATCACTGGCTGATGTTTAGGCAACTCGTAAACAAGCAAAGCAACCCGACGATTGCGTGGGGCGGGTCGTTCTCGAATCGAGTGCAGATGTCGGAGGACAGGTTGCGCCTGAGGATCATCATCCTTCGAGGCTATACGATCGTCCAAGTCATCTTCGTTCTCGTCGCTTTCCGTATGCCGTAGCAGAATCGAGATTAGCCTCTCACGCTTGAACCGCGCTTCTTACTTTCTCGTCAGATTATTCGGAAACGATGTCGGTACAGCTTGCAATCCATGAATGATATCACGCGGGGCGAGGGAAGTATTTGTCACAAATTAATTAGCACGTTTGGTAATGGATCTAATTTCGTTTGTGACTCAGATAAAGATTTCATAGGTTCTATGTTAAATATAACGTTGTGCACGAGGGTTTGTGAGTGTTCAAACACAGATGCACCGATATTACATTAGTGTTTGTCGAGTAATAGTGAGGTCTCCAATGCGCATGCGTGAACAAAATATGGGAAACTGGGCGGAGCAGTCAACACTCTCTAAAGGCCGGTTCAGACACGTTGAGTAATTTACTCGAGTAGCGAGTAATTTAGTAACATACCGTGTATGGACACTAAAATTTAGTCAAGTAGTTTAGAAAAATAAGTTAGTCGAGTAGATCCATTTCATTGGATTTTTCTGGTCAATGTACTAATCCGGACACTTTCTATTCACTAAACCGTTTAGTAGTAAGTGGCTACTCGCCACTCGACTAAATTACTCGACGTGTGTGAACCAGCCTTTATTGACAGCGTGAATTTTTTACAGACAATGATTAGATACGAGATTTGGCAGGATACCTAATAACAAAGTATTATCATTTCGTGACTGGCAAGGGGTACTTTTGTTTTTCATTTCTTTTTACAAACCTCGATATTGCTTGCTACCCCTACATGATTTTGGCAAGTGTTATTCTAGAGTCGTTATAGTCGTATTTCAGTGGTTATGTCCAGAATGTGCAGTTTTTTACCACTTGAAATTTTACGTGTGCCGGGTTTTGAATGAAAACTAATTCCTCCCATCGCCGGATGTGAAGCGTTACACTTGATATGTGCATCAACACAATCGACAATTTTTATTAACAGGGCAGGTAAAATCTGAGTCGAAAGCGTATGGTTTTCAATGTCGATTTACAATGAGTCTGCATGGCTGGGTTAAAAATGAATACTCTGTGTCATTGGACAATAACAATCAGCTTGTTCAGCTCCAATGTTTTTCTCGGAAGGAACTTAGTTTTATAGTATGTATGATTTTTATTTATTCAAAATGGCATATGTGCTGAAAAAGTTTGCCAAGTTTTAACAAAAAGTGATGTAGGTTTTCAGAGAAATGGTGAAGACGATGCGACGATTGGGAGTAGGTACTTGTGGTCCAATAAGAATACATATTACGAGGAGCACCTGAATTTTACGATCTTTTTAAAAGTATACGCTTAATAAATAAGTAATTACCTATGAGAATTATTTGAAAGACAACAGTGAAAAACGAAAAAATAAAGCACGGAAGGGGCGTAACACTCTCTTCAAATATCTAAAAAGTATCAAGGTTCAACGTTGATATCTGTAATTTTCAAAATTGATGACTTTTAGCATACGCATTACAATTTATTACGAAAATAAAAAAATAGATGATACCCATTTATTATTCGAGTGCAAAGGTCTTCCCAAGCTGTTAATAATTTATTTTCAAAAGGTTCAATGTTCTTTCAAGAAATTTAATATTTCGATGTTATATTCAAAATGTGACGGAAAAATGGAAGTTCAATCAAAAAGACAGCCCTGAAATGAATCCCCTTATAATAATAATAAAAAAACAAAAAGTTAGTAGAAAATAGATATAGTATAAAAATATTGAATATTACTTACACGACGTCTCGTCCGTGTCTGTGTTAGTGGAGCGCATCAGTGTGCATCGTATGTTAAAATCGTGAGTACGTACCTGGAACAGAACAAATTCAAAACGTGTATTAGCTTACAATCGATCGACGATAAAATAAATTAGTTCAATTCGATCACACTTTAGAATTTTCCAATAAAATATTATTACATTGCTCCATTTGCAATATCATCTATTATTGCCAGACACAAATGGAATGATTTTCAGCGGCCTGTGATGTCATGTGTATAGAGGCACTTGACTGCAATCATCAATTTCATTTTTGGGAAATGTGATAGTGGAACGATGATAATCATTTTGATTTTTTATTTATTCGTTACAGAAAACGAGAAACAAATGTTTTGCGCGTAGCTGGGAAAGTGGAATATTTTCAATTGTTGTGCAAACTAATATCAAATAACAGTAAGCTATAAGTAATAGCATTATCGTATTTTTCGTACATGTTATACAGGCGAATTTAAAAAAATGGTTGAAGGGTTGAGAGGAATTTATGGTCACACGATTTATCATTTCAGTGAGGTTCAATTTATTATACAATCTTGTATTATGTTTCAGTAAAATACGAGTCTTATTATCGATGAAACGATAAACTTGCAGGTATGTCTGCCAAATCTTCATCCAAAAAAGCTGTTAAGCTTAAGTGTATTTAAGAGGCAATACGTGTTCGGGTGAAACTTTAAACTTTCCTCTCCCGAATCGATGACTCTGCGCTACCCCTGTCACCATCAATCTTTGGGGTTGGCGAACCCTGTGGCACGGGGTAGCAGAGGTTCGCGTTGCCACGGCTCCACCCTCGTAGAAGCTGTTTAACCCTGGGAAGACTTCGAGATTCTTGACTGATTCGAAGCCTTTCTAATATACAAATAATCAATATTTATATACTGTCTATTTCACTACTGTGCAAATTATTACGTTAAAATTTTAGAAAAATAAGCACATCCTGAAGAAAATACTATTTCGAAATGATAGTATTATGAAAGAAAATCCTCTAATAAATCTGATTACTTTTCAAATAAAGATTTCCATTTTTTAATGCGACATTAATTAAGTAGAATATCAATTACTTTATGCTACACTGACATTTCTGTGTTAGGTATCCTATTTACAGTGGCTAATCCATCTCCATTTACTATCAATAATTGTAATTGAGAAAAGTACCTATGTATATATTTCACAAAATCAAATCTCCATACATAATTTTAAATATCTCTAAATATCTAATGCACCTCCACAGAAATGCAACTTTTTCAACTTCTAATTCCAGTCTTCTTCACATACAAATATTAAATCCAAAATCAAATCGGATTACGTAGATGCAAGACACAAGCAATCTGCTGTGAAGGAAGAAGGAAAGAAAATTGTGTATTTGTATAAGAAAATTCGAGCTGAAGTCCCAGGATTAAGGGTCCCCGAAAATTGCACGGTATCAGGTGAACAGAGCTATGACTCATACGCGAGTCAACCCGACACGCCTCAGATTAAAACGCAACCCTCGGTAATGTTAATTCGTGTCTGGTTCACCCCTTTCCAACTCCTTGTGCGTCGCACTTTGCGAAACAACCGTACTGGCGACAAAAAATCCAGACGTGCGCGCGTTCCTCCCGCGGGACCGCGCGAAAAAGGGGGTGACTTTTTTCATTTTGCGGCAAGAGGTCCCCCTGTTAGAATGAAACGCAGGTCCGAGCACTGTGCATGAATTACTCGCGGTGAAGAACAAGTAAATTCGCGACGTTTTAAGAAAATACGGTCTGTAAAGCCAGCCTTTTGGTGCATTCAATGTCGCCAACTTTAAAACGCAATAAGAAACTTAATTCACTTTGCGTTGGATGCGTATAAATGCGTCCTTTTTATGCCCTCACGGTTACGTAACATTACGTTTCTTTGCATACTTCTTCTGGCAAAGATAAAATAAATGTGAGTATTCAACGTAATCAGAGCTTGAAATGTTGTATGCCTTTAATTAAAATTTTATAGTGAAATTTTTTACTGTTTTAAAACGTAGGTATTGTTTTCACTTGTAGGAACTTTTGTAAAGGACAATTTTTTAATCAGTTGCAAGTTTAAAAGGGAATAATTTTTGTCAACGATAACAATAAAGATAAACTAGAAGTGTGAACAAAATTTTAGAAAAATTTAGGTTACTTGTGAACCTGAGGAAATATTATTATTGGATTTGGAAGACCAAAGAATTGTTGGAATAGGGTTTCTACTATACAAGTGTCGAAATCAAATGTGATTATTCATTAGTGACACTTTAAGGTGCCCAAAAACCCAAAATACTACTTACATACTATTAGGAGATTCTAATAGGCTCATCTTTTATTTGTATTGGCTATAAACGTAATATTACCCATCTGGTATTGATACAATAAAAATATCGACTTTCTGATTGAGATCTCGCATAGATCTTCCTTTAATCAGTTAACCACAGTTTACACACAAGAATAGTGAAGGAAATCATGTCTGAATCATCTGAAAATCTGAAATTGCAGAGAAAATTATTCCTCCGATAATTAGAAACATAAACAGTAATAGGGTGGCCCTTATTTTAAAACAACCGATTTCCTTTGCTCTCACCACCCCCCCCCCCCCCCGCATTATGGTTCTATTCATAAAAAAATAATTCTTGAAAAAGTTTATAGCAATCTAACAACTGAAAAGGATACTGATCAGACCTTAAGTTTAAAATTCATCAATGGTTTGTATTTAAAGAATTTCTAAAGAATGGTAAGCCTTATTGGAATTTGGTTGAAATAATATTAAAAGAGCATCCAATTTTCTACAGGAATCCAGTTAACAGCAACACGACCCCTTATCTCATCCGCAAGGGACCAGATTTCAATATTAAAGATCCATCAAGTTTTTCATAAATCCATCTTCTTTCCTCCCATTTTACTTCACTATTCAATCGGAGTACACACTTTCTGGTTCCATAAAACTTTTCCTAGAGACACATAATCGCGTTCCACCAGCGACCCGCGCCCCAGAACGCGTTCTCGCGTATTCCCAGCAACGGACAGATGCGAATACTCGGCCCGTTTAGTTTCTCAGTTATTTTACAAGTTAGCCAGAGTTTGTTAGCGCTTCACTGGCCGCGGTTTATGCGATCCCGCAGGAATTGCTCGTTCATACCAAAATCAACACGACTTATGCATTTATCCGCAGACACGAAACGTTAACTTTCGAGATTGGATGAGGAGCGTGGGCAAAAGACCGTGTAATGGAGCAGGAAACGAGAAAACCAACATTGTAAGGACCGGCAGAAGTTATGATTTTTCGCGTGATTTGTTGTATGGCTGGATCGTTATGGGGTTTTCTTGCGACGAGGTCGTGTCGAATGGTAGTGCGATGCTTCTAGTTTCTTTTTTAATACTACCATTATTTCTTTTCGAACGTTTTGTAGATACAGTAACGTACACAATTGCAGTAAGTACTGGGGGATGCTGTATCAATATTCCCACAGCAGGATTACATGGCAATAGGAAGATAGATCTTTAAGTGGTTTTTGTACAATTTGCGTTGCAATGTGTTTAGTTACTTTTAAGATGTAACCAACTGGGTGGATTGTCCGGAGAATTTATACTTAACGAGGCTTCTATAAAACTATAAAGCTTCTATGGTGCTATTTGCTTCATGGACGATAGATTGCAAGGTGTGTGCGTGGTCGGTGGGTAATTGTAAGCAGTTTCAGGTGTGGTTCATACGATTTCATTTCGTTTATAATTGCTGTGGCTCAGCTTATTTGTCTGTAACGTAAACAATTCTCAAATAATTTTCGAAATTAGGAGGTTAATATAATGTCAACTTCGTGTCAGAATAAATGCTTCTCTTTAGGGAGTAGTGCTTGCACCATTATATGTGCTCCTTTTATATTGTTTCTTTGAAGGGATTATGTATTAATACACTGTTGCAAGGATTGCATTAATATTTAAATTCTTTAAGGAATTACATCTACCTAAAGACATGAAAACAGACACGAATTGAGGTTTTATTTAGGAACAATAACAACTGGAAGTCATACTTAACTTATTTCTACTAAATAGTATATTTACTAATTAGGCTTTCCTAAATATTGATCGTAAAATAATAATAATTAAATCCGATGGACTGTCCAGTTCAAACGATGTACATATCTGAAAATAACATCTCGAAAGGTCTTTAAAAAGACTCTTAAAGGTTGAGGTCCATCACGTTTTCCAATTTTAAATACTGCATTGTCTTATAAACATGAAATTTCCATTGCAGAAATCGTGCATTTATAATTATCACAAAATTAAGATTGAAATTTAAAAACGCGAGGACCTCCACCTTTAATGTATTTTTAAAATCCATGATACAGGGTGTTCCGTATCGAATGGTACAAACGGTAGGATGGTCATTCTACATGAAAAAATAAGTCATAAATGTAGAATAAAATATTATCATATCTCGCTTCGTTTTCGAGAAAATGTTTCACTCTACAGGAAAGCACAGTAAGGGAGATGCGTGTCCTTCATGGGCCTAAAACTGTACATACTTCGGTGCTCAGGTACTCGGTCAAAATTCGAAGTAAATTTTCTCGAAAACTAAACTACAAGTTACGACAACATCTTATTCCACATTGTTTATCCATTTCTCCTTGTAAAATTACGAAACACCCTGTAGGTATCGAACGATACATCCTCAAACCTACACCAACACTGTTGTTACAGTGTAGAAAAACACTCGTTTTTAATTAGGTAACAAATATTATTTTAAACACAAGAGTACCAGAATTATGATTTATGATACAGTCACGCCGAATGTCTGAATTTAAATGCCCTGTGGGTTCGTCGGGCTTTATTTATATGCACTAGGAAGTTCCCCAAAGTAGTGGTCCCGTGTGCACAGGAAGTATCTAGAAATGTTGCATCTGTCAGATCCAGATGTATTATTTATTTTTAATACTGTTATAATTTCCCTACGTTGACCAGCCGGTAAGCTTAGAATTACTCAAACCGGAAACAGTTGTGAGTTTTCAACCCTTTTGGAGATAATGCCCCAACAGACAGCATACACAATCCTTACTGACACAAGTGAGGATCCTGTTATTAGACAGTGGCGAGCTTCCCAACGCCGTCTCACGAATCCAACAGCCACTGCTAAATCGCGTGAATAAACTCTTGCGCCTGTTGGCCCGTTCTCTCTCATCTGCCGTTGAAGCATCGACTCTGTAGAGTCCACCAATCAGGAAATTCCATAGGAACCGACGGATCGATCCGCATTCACTGGCTCCGGTTGTCACTCGAGCGGGCCAAGCGATTGCCACTTAACAGGGAAGGAAAACACTCGACCCGGCAAAGGTCAGAGCGCGATTATTCGCGGGCGAGGCATCTCGAAACTCGGTCTCGACCTCAGGGGCAGCGAAGGGTGTGTTCGCCCGCTTCAACCACTCGGCCCGTTTCCTCCTTTGTCTCGCGCCGGGTTTTCGAGCCGGGGCCCCGTCCCGCGGCCGTAAGCGATCTTAAGATCGCCGATCTCGCCGTGCAGCACAATGCACCTGCACGCGCAGCCACCTCCGCGAAAGCATCTCGAGGGCCGATGTAGCAGGTGACCGCGAGAGCGCGTACATAACTTATCCCCCTTAAAGCGGTTTGCGGCGTCGTGCTACCTCCGGGGAATAAAGGGCACCGCGCGCAGTTGTTGCGGCCCAGCCAACGTAAATCAAAATTACTTGCACCCACGGTTAATTAGATTTTCGGGGGGAGTTGGATGCTTGTGATTCTTTGGTTTCTTGTCGATGACAGCACGCCTGTCGAGGAGTCTTCTTTGGGAGTTGTTCTTGTTCATGTGGTTGAAAGGGAGCTGGGTGGAGGGGTTGTTTATGTGAGGATGAAAGTTATTTTGTTGTGGAAGGTGATTGTATTGGAGGCTGACTGCGGACCGAGTCTGATAGTTTTGATTTATGTTGTAATTGTAACAGTCAAGAATTAAATTGATAGAGGTGGAAATTGAAATAATGATTTTACTTTGCTATTAAAGAAATTATTTTTCAGGAAACTTTTAATTTTAACAAAACTTTAATTCAACAACAATTCTTAAAATATTTTAATGCTGGAGTTCATGATTGATGCTCGCGGTTTGGAAGTCTTACATTGAACGATTTAAAGAAAATCTAAATATTTAAGTACAGACTTCGCAGCAGAAAACTATATCATGCGAAGATGAAACGAAATATTTGCAGTATTATATTAGTCTGTTGGTTATTGTTTGGTTTGGTGACTCTGAACGAAAAGAGTGCCAAGATAGAGAAGTTTAGTTCGTAATTATGATTCATGCGTTCATATTTCTATGAGCAATTTTATATTGTCAGTGATATGTACTGTTTATACAGCTGTAAATGATAAAGTATAAGTGACATTTTAACAAGAGAAGTTAAATATGTGGTCCCAGAATAACTGGCCAATTATTGCACCCCCACTACTATTACTGTTCCAGTCCTTGATATTATACCTAATAATTGCAAGTATTGTAAACTCCATGAACATCCTTTATTAGAATTCTTTTTAGAAATCTTTGAAAATTCTACTTTTTATTTACAGGCACTTATAATAATTGCAGTAATTATAAGTTACTTATTGCATCATCTAAACTCAAACCTTTATTAAAAATTTTCTCAATATCATTCTATTCTTCCCAATTACTTCATGGAGCAATAAAATCTCACCCTTGCCTCCAATTCAACTCAAAACACACCCTCAACAATCATTTTCCATTTTCCTAATCACTTACGATTCTAAAACTTACCTCTTTCTTCAAAATCACTACATGTGCACTCCACTAATTACTAATTAATATTCCGCCTAGAGTATTAAGGAATACTGCACTATTTATGCAATGTAAACATTCTACTACCTTTGGCACGAACAACAGTGTTGATGTACTATATAGATCTAATTTTGTTGTACACGGCGAGGTCGGTATCAGATATATTGGCCGGTGAGTTTCGTGAGAGGTATTCTCCCACCACATAGGTTGCCTGCCTCGGTGCTCCTTTTCTCAACGCTCTCGACTTCGCAGAACAAGAGTGAGCCAGAAGTGGTGGGGATGGTGCCAAGCTTCTGGCGTGTAGGCCAAACCGAGCTGTCAGCGTAGAAATACACACATCAGAATAGGTGTGCCTTAGCTCCGAAAAAATTCTGGAGCTTTATTGGTCCGAACATTGATTCTTTCTCGATAGCTTAATCTCGTATTGGTCCACGCATAGCTTCGTAACGCACACAACTATTACGCAAAGAATAAATAACAGCCAAACGGCTAGGTTCTTACACCATACCCTGCAAGGGCCTCGCAAATTCAATTGACAAATCCACGATCGTCAGATGGTGGTGGCTGATTTCTCCTCGATCGCTGTTCGCAAAAACGAACTGACCGGCCAATATATCTGATACCGACCTTAGTTGATTTTTTCTGCCACTCACTATACTCTTGAAATCATTCAATGAGGAAGGCGGTTAACAATTCTCGTTGACTTTTATATTTTCATTGCATTTTATTCTTTTTTGCTTGTTTTCTATCTTGGCACTATTTCCTTTTTCCTTTATTCTGTTCATTTTTGAGTTTCTACTTTTATGAATTAGTTCTCTACTGGTTTTCTCTATTCTCTATGTACCAAACGGTTTTCCCGTATATATAAATAAATAAGTACATCAAACACCCGTCCCCTGATTCCCGTGAAATATTTCATATCAGAACTAGGGGTCGTTGCTTTCAATCGCCTGGCACGTCACACTTCAGGCTGAGTCACGAGCTGCATTATTCAGAAACGACCGTGCGATTGCCCGTGGAGTATTTAGCAGTTCGACTGTATTGTTTTCTCATGGTCGTGCATCGGATACGTCTTCGGGAGGATCGATCCTCCCACGAATCACTCGGCCCCGCGGCGAAGGTCATTAACTAGCAGGTAGGATGACGGGCACCTCGACGAATTATCATGATCCTCGTAGAACCTCGCCTCGGGATCGCTAATCGATTCGCGTAACAGTCTAATACGAGCCGCAATGACTCACGCGGGGCCGATAATTATAGGCCAAAAGGGGGTCATTAGTTCGCGGAAAATTGCACGGTGATAGTAGAGCGGTGCAGCATTCCGTAAAAATTGCTCAGCGTTTCACATGATTTCGGGTGACCCTTGGAGCGAGCCTTATGTTCAGACACGTAAGCTGTCGAGGTTATTTCCGACATGCAGGGTGAATCAGGATGGGTGATAAAATCGGGCATCCAGTAATTCTTTGTGTAAAAATAAATCGAACATGTAGAGCAAATGTTTTTCATGTGAGCCTTCGTTTCCTAGAAAATCGATTTTGAAAAATCAGCTAGCAGAATGTGTCAGTAAATATGACACAGCTGCAGGCGATGTTACTTGAAATTGTAGAATAATGTTTTTTTAAATCGATTTCCTTGAGAACAAATTCGAAGTGATCCGAGGGATTTCATTTAATGTAAAAATATTATGCAAAAAGAATATAAAATATTTTATACACTTATTTTGTATTACGTAGTTTCTTGTAAAAAAACACACATCTGAACAAAGTTCTCCACCTCCAGTGGCTCCAAAACCCCATCAAACTTTGTAAACTAGATTTTCCCCTGAAACTATACTTATGGTAGTTGAAAAGACATTCCTTACTATTAACCACCCCTAGAAATCTACAAACTCCCATCAAATTCAATATCAAACACTTCCCAAACGTTCCCTAGCATCTAATCCCACAATGAAACATCTTCGAATCCAAATATCGACAGTTTCGCGCGTTGGCAGCCCAGTCTCCCCTGCATCGCGGCCCCTCGATCGCGCAATACCACCCCGAGCACCATTTCTTTTCCACGAGGATATCTGGCCAAGACAGTGATCCTCCTTGTCAAGCGTTTAAAGTCTGGTTATAGCAGCGGAGGATTAATGGAAATGCACGTCCGGCCACGGGCAGGCGATGGATGTATGAGAAAGGCCCGGGGGTTCAGCCCTGGATTGATAAAGGCAGCTTTTAACCCTTAACTAGTATTCTGGCTTGCTGGTAACGATGATATATGACGTGGCAGGATCACGCCTGACCTTGATGGCCCGCTGGAACGAGGATAAATGGGACGATAGCTTTTGTTGCATCGGCGATTCTCTTGCCTTAAATATCGGCCAGGGACGGGGCAGGGTGTCCCTTATCGTTCGTTCTTGTCTACACGCGACACGGTTTGTTAGGTCGATAACAAGGCTGAAGGACAGACCCGTCGGTTCGGCGTTGAAACGCGCCCGGAGTGCGCCGCCACCGAGTAATCGCCGATAGAGCAGGGAGCAGGTAGATAGCTACGTGAAACGCGTATTCAACAGGTGCCACCGTAAGAACGAACAGTAATTATTCTTTTTCCCTCTCTGTGCCTTCCTTCTGACACCCACCCCCTTTCTCGCTAGTTCCGAGGGAATAAAGCACGCTACGGCGGAGGAAGTTACGAAACTTCGCTTGACAGATATTTGAACGATCAGCTAGGTTACCTTGATTGCCATGACTGGAGAGATTGCTGGGGTTGGGTTGGGAAACAAGGGTGGAAGGAGGATGCCCCTGTGCTGCGACGTTTAGTTTCTGGTGGGACCTGAGACTTTTGGGGAAGTTTGTCATTTGTGGTTAAATAGAGGGAATTCAAGATTTAAGGTTTTACTTTAGCAAATTTTCATGACGTGTTTCTATTAAATACTTGTAAAATTGAGATCAAAAGATAATCCCTTTTCATAATCTTCATTTTCGTTTTCCTTCCACGTATTTCACTGTTCTGTGCTTCCTCTGCTACCCTTCTTCCATTTATTAAAATAATTCATCATCTGCGAAACATTTGTGATTTGTTAAAGTAAAGCTGGAGTGGAGTAAAAGAAAGTGAAGCTTCCACCAAAGGGAGAAGCACATCCTTCAATTCAATATTGAACTAAGACACACAAAGAATTTACCACACCACCAACCCTTTTTTAATCCAACAACCCAACCTTTTAATATCTCTTCAAAATCCCGCCAAGAACCCCGCATTCCACTACGACACCCAACCTCTCCAGCGAACCGGTAATTCCATCCCTTCTCACATCTCTAACTCAAACAACTGTACGCCACCTTCCAAGCTTCCAAATTCTCGCGCTACATCTCCAACCATTTTTTCAATAACGATCCACTTGCACCACGTGGATCGTTTTCGCGAACCTGCGTCGTGTGACATCAAAATGGACGTGACCATGAGTTGGTGGACGCAGAGACAACGGCGGCCCTTGTTCCCAATGGCCGTAGCTGAATCGCCCGCGCGCGTACGTTGCTTGTCAATAAGCCTCGTTTAAACAGTCACGTGCGGCTTGTCGTCGAATTAACGCCGATTAGCATGCCCGTTAGGCAGACGTTGAACCGTCGTGACCACGAGATGCACTCGCGAGATCTTTGATTAGGATTTCTATCTCGTCTGTCCGCCTGTAATTCGCTTTCCGCCGTTAAATAGCGGCCTGTCGTTTTTGGATACAGCGGGAGGGGACTCAAGCACGAGGACGCTCGAGTACTTAATCGTATCCTGTTTCTTATTGTTCAAGGGGACGCCCTTTGTGTACCCCCGAGGGATGCGCCTCGATGAGATGCTGGGACGCTGGGGGTGACGTAAAAGAAGGCAAATAAGACTGTGACACTTTCGGAACGAGAGGAATTGCTGGCATCTCCGTCTCTCGATTACTTCAGCTACACCCACGCGAAACAAACAGGATGAGATTGTGCGCGATCAACCACTTAACCCTGGAACTGTACACCGGGGTCGTTTTTAGCCCAGCTAGCCCTTCTCCCCTTTGTAATCCTCGGGGCAGTGATTTGGGTCTTTGGTGTAGTCAAAGCAATTTTTAGGGGCTAGTAGATGATTGTTTACTCTTTGCCACTCGTTTGCTAGCTTACGGTGTGCAGTGGTACTGTGCATGGTATCAGTTTAAATATATTTGCGTGTACCTATCTTGTAATTTCTTTCTATAGGTCACGTTACAGGGCACTAGAAATTCTTTTGATTCGATGAAATTGTGTTGTATTTGGCGGTGGTACTTATTTGTAAATCGGCGGGAATATATCCTCGTGTGAAATTATGTAGGGGAGACCAGGGTAAAGTGAACCTACAAAAGTTTGAAGTTGAATAAAAATTTTCCCTTTCAATAAAAATGTGTGGAAATAGATTTATAATATAATTTAAACATTACTATTGATAAATTACGAATAGCAATACTTCAAATAAACTTAGAGTATTTTAAAATTCAACTTGAAAGAAATGATGCAAGAGGGATGTGGTAAATGTATGGGGTAAAGTGAGCTCCTGTCTGGCGTAAAGTGAGCTGCAATAAAATAAGAACATTAATTAAGGATATAGGTAATTATTAATCCTTTGCGCTAGGATGACGTATGTAGCACGTCAACTTCTGGCTTTTTTGCATCGTGGTTGTCAAAACTGTGGCAGATTTTTCATTTTTTTTTAGGTTAGTTTCTGTTCCATCACGCCGCGTGGTTTTCTAGCCAGCTAGCAGGTTAGGATATTGCGCACATCACTTGCGCATCTGTTCTTTGCAGCTCAGTTGACCCCGGCTACTTTACGCCGAATATGTACTCAGTGGAAAATTAATTATTAAATAATGTTGGGATTAATGTTTTCTTAAACGCGTTTAGACGTGTGGTTATAAGGTTGTTTTAAACACGTGGAAAAATATTTGAGTTCAAATAACACATTTATGACTCATTTATCCAAAAAGCTGAATTGCAAGAAAAGAAAACCAATCGGAAATCTCTAAAAATTAATTTTTAATTATTTAAGTTTGATGAATTTACATTTTTTGATATCTGAATGTGTATAATTATCATTGTTATATTACATACATTTATTACATCACCAAAATTTGTAAATATATTCTATTTTTAAATAAGTTAAGAAAGCTCATTTTATCCCGAGGCTCACTTTACCCCGGTCTCTCCTAATAGGTAACTTTCCTGGTGTGAGGCTTTGCTCTCGAGAAAGTTGATTTGACGGTGAAGCTTAATTTTTAGCCAAGTGTATGCACGTTTTTTAAATTTTATTTTCTCGAAAACGAAGCTCCTCTCGAACAAAAATTATTCTATAATTGCCACTTATTTCTGCATAACAAAGTATTTCACTCGCATTTGTACCATATTCATCGATAATGTCCGAAAAAATCTATTTTCTCAAAAAACGGAGGCACCTAGAAACAAACGTTATTCTGCATTTCCGATTTATTTTTGTCCAAGGAATTACCATATCCTCGGATTTACTAATAGAGTATGGCCCTTCTTTATACGACTCGATCTTTTTTTGGTATGCATCTCTCCACAGTCGAACGCTATTATCTGAAAAATGGTTGGAAGCACGAAAAAATTATATCTACAGTAATTGTCGAAAATTGAATGCTCTTTTAATCTTATTTGAACAAAATTTCAATAGGGCTTACCATTTCTGAGAAATTCTTTAAATTCAAACCACTGATGATGAATTCTAAACTTCAAGGCCTGATCGGCACCTTTTCCTGCAGTCCGATTGCAATAAACTTTTTCAGAGATTATTTTTTTATGTAATAGAACCATTCTAGGTGGTGAAAGCAAAATAAATCGGATGTTGTAAAATAAGGACCACCCGTCCTGACTCGCCCTGTATTTAATATTCAATTAATACCTAACTGTTTATATAAATATTGCAAAATTATCGTATCACCAGTGACAATGGCGAAGATAGTATTTTTGAAAATGTCACCTCTTGAAGCCAATACAAGTGTACCACAAATGGCCACTTGACCGTGTGACGATAATCGTGCGTGAGCCACACGTGAGGCACGGGCAATGAATCGTTTAAAGGGTCAACGTAATTACACCAACCTCGCGAATACCTCTGCAAACTTTCCACTGTCAAACGCTGACGTTGAACGACCAACTTCCATTCGGAAACACGCGTACACAACGGAAGGTGCGCGTGTAATTTTCAGTTCTTGTGGACAAAAGCGGCCATACAATACCAAGGAAAGAACAAAAGGGGCAAGAGGATCCCTTGGGCGATCCCAAAAATATCACTCGGGGCATTCAGGTCACGTGCACGTAGGTAGATGGGCGCGTTCCTAATCGGGTTGCGCGGAATTCATCTCCGAACAATGAGAAAGATCTCGACGAAAAGGACAGAAATCCGTTTAGTCACGGTAGCTGAGTGTCCTCTTTGGATAGGAGAGCTGGCACCGTGCTGTGAAGGACCGTTCGTTTTATCCGCGGTCGGTTTATAGGCGGTTTGATGGATTTAAAAGTGCCATTTTCATCCTCCACGGGCCTCTTTACCGCGCAACATACACCCCCTATCTCCTCCTCTGGTAATCGGTTTTGCGAGGCATTGCGTGGCATCTGCTTGCCAGATTAGCGTACGCGGTCGGAGCACTTCGGTTCTTGAAAAATTTATGAGCCAAACCGTGTGACGAAAAAGGGGGAAAAAGAGAGCGATCGATAACTTTCTGAATGCGTCGATGAAAAATCATGGGGACTTTTAGCGTGCGTTGACGATTACGTTTTCGTTACACGAGCTCAAATCGCACGGTTACAACAGCGACGCTGCACGGTTCCTGAAGCACCAGCCCCGCGCAGAGGAGCCTCCAGCACCAACACGATTGGTTGTTATGAATTTATGTCAGTGGAGCGACGCGAGTGGCGTGCACGCGAAACAATGCTGGGGATAATGCCCGTCTGATAGAGAGACAATAGAGATCGCGTTAAATCATCGCGCCAATTTGCGGTGAAAATTATTGTTCCATCACTGAGCGAGCATTTGCGTACCGGGCTCCTAGGCATGCGGGACTAATCAGCAGAAATAGTGCCACTGTTCGCAGTCATTGTTTGCGTTCTGGTAGATATGTACTTTTCCAACCGCTGGGAGACGCGCAGTAAATACACTTTGTGTCTAAAGAGAGAAGTTAATTGAGACGCTATTTGACCATGTGGCAAAAAATTTGCGCAGAATCGCGGCAACTCTGATGTACCTCCACACCCTGTCGAACATGGCTACTTTGTGTAATAAAGTCGTTAGTAATAATAATGGAGATTTCGAGTTGTAATAATTTCGATGACTGCCTTTGTATTTTCTAATTCAGGGTCTACATAATTTATATGTATGCGTAGAGATTGAACCTGCTATATGTATCTGGATTTCGAGCATCAGCTAAACTCCAACAGCTACTTAGTTATAATGCAGAAATCAAGAAGAAGCTTGATTCTTAATCAAAATTCTTTCAACCCTTAATTCTCATCTGGAATATCGGTATCAAAATGATCAATTCCTTTGAAATTCCTTCATATCCAGTTAATTCCAACAGTTTAACTAACTTCACAATTTTGCCAATTTTCCAATAAACAGTCATCTGATCCTTAATCCATATTAATTCGAAATCCCTCCCGTTTTCCAGAGACTACACTTATTTTCATCCTCTCAGTATTCACACATGTTCCGCAACCCCCGGCGCGAGAGGATCGACTCTCGTCAAGCTCTTGCTCTCGAAGGAAGTTGGTACGGGGCGCTAATTACTCCGACGATGCCAGTAACAGTTAGGAAAATAGTTTAAAGACCGATGGCTCTTCATCGCGCGTCTCCTGGCGGCCAACAACTGTCTCGACCCCGCGGAAACGCGATGGAGCGGCAAGAAGGACGCAGCGAGGGCGGGTGACGGCGGAAAAAGAAAGAGGAAAGAAGTCGAACCGTCGAGGAGAGACGCCGAAGCCGTTTTCGTTTTCTCCGCGGCTATCATTACGTACGATTTTCCACGTCGCGAGGCACGTTTGGCCGACGCACGCCACTCCCGAAATAAAAGGAGCTGCCGTCGCAACCCTTTTACTCACGGTCGATATTCCGCTGCACGGTTCAGCTACGGGCGGGGAAAAAGAGCCTCTATACTTCTTTCATCCCGTTCTCCGCCTGGAACGGAACGAAAATCGTCGAACGCCCCATTTGCACCGCCGTTTCCGTAAATAGCTAATGGCACACGAGCTCTTGAACGCTGGTGTCGTGTTTCTTCGGGGGGGGGGGGGGGGGGCAGGCCCTAAACCAACAGATCCCGACGACCTTCTCTCCTGTAGCAGCAGCTTTTCCTATAATTTGTCTTCCTCGATTCTTGGCTACACGTGACTGTTATTCGACGCATCCGAGGCACTCTAAATCGTTACATCATTCCGTCGTTTCCTGGTGGTCCGTCGAGTCTCCAGCTTTCCCCCCTTTCGGTTCCGCATTGGAGGCGATAAATAATAGAGACATGTGAGACTTATTGAGGACTTTGCTCATGCTTTGTTTCGTGGAGATTCGATATTGTTGTGCAATAATCTGATATCTGGAGTTCACCTTGGGGCTGTGGGACGTTTTAAGTACGCGGAGTTGTACTAGCCATGTCTCACGAATACTTTAGTTTCGTGAATTTATTTTACTTCCTAGGATCGGCATTCGCTTACTGACATCATAGTGATAATCAGATTTCCGTCTATGACCCTTAATTTTGCGATTAGGAAATGCCACGCAATCTTCTCTCCTTGGAAAAGAATTTATATGGTATTCGGAATAAGGAAAGTAGGTCTTTGAAAATTCCCCAACGTTCATCTTCAAAGCACAAGTTCCCTCCACAATCCATCGTTCAACACTAATCTCCATCTCAAATCATAATCCATCGAAGACACAACGCTTTCAACATATCCTAACCGAAACTGCATCACAATGACTAAGATGAGACATAAATTCTCCCATCCTTCGCTCCTAATCCCAAGAATGTATGTGCACACCTCACCCACTGCTTGTTTTACAGCTGTAATCCTTGCAAAGACACCCCACATCTCGATACCATAAAAACACTCTATCTCGAGTATCCCCGCGGGTATCCACAAAGACTACCCGCTATAACCACCAAAACAATCTCTAAACCTAAGTCCTGTCAGCGAGCTCTTCACTTCCAGTAACTCATCTACCAAGCGCCAACCAGCAAAAATGCCATTGGCAGCGTATTCAGGGCCTAAATGAAACGTGCCCAGTGTCTTCGTCAAGTGACAAGCTTAAGAGATCAGCAAACGGACGTTTAACTTCGCGAAATCTAAAGAGCACTCGGTGTGCTCTCCTCACTTTGAATAACTGGATGAAGTTACTCTCCGAAACCTGGCAGATGTTCGTCGCGAAAGCAGCTAGGTTAAGCGCGCTGGAGGGGGCGAGGTGCGTTGCCCCGGATAGAAGAAGCACGGAGGCAAAGAACGCGAGACAATGTGCGGAGCCTCGCAATAAGATGCGACCGGAGATAAGCATGGCCCCCAAAGAGGCTCGCCGGTTGAATGTCGAGTTATTATTACGAATGACAGACTTTCCGTTCCAGGTGCCTCTGGCCGTGAGATCAAAGAGATCGACGGGAGTGATGCCCAGAAGACGGGACCGTATTATTATTTTCTAAAGGGAGAGCATCATCTGTTGCGCCGATATTTCGCGACGAGGTCCTCTTTGACGGGTCAATCGACGAACACGAGGCTGGTGCCACCAGCCTGTGCATCCTACCTTTTGTCCGCCGAAATTGGGACACCGTGTTCTCGACGGGCACGATACACGAATCGATAACTGGTGACCTGTGCGCGGATATTCTCACCTTTCGGAGGGGGCGGGAGGGAGGCGTCCTTTTCAGTCGGAGGGGGGGGGGGGGCCATTCTGTCCTCGTGAACGTCCAAGTCGCCCGATTCGGAATCCTATTCTCAGCTCGAGTGTTGTATTTACGACGCGTGTGATGCACCATGCGAGACCTGTTCACAGGTGGCTTTTGATAGACAGCGATATTAAGGGACTGGGAGTCGGTAGAGGAGTTGGACATGATCGTTAGGGTGGTCGCAAGAAATCGACGCCCGAATTTCTTTGACGGGAACCCCTAAAAAATTGCCAATTGGTGTAAAAATGAAATTGTCAAAGTTTCAGCTAGATTGGATATCTCATCCTCCTTCATCAGCCTTAAAGTATTAAAAAGCAGCTATTTTTCTAGAAAATCGGGGGTTTTCCGATATATAATTAGAACGGTTTATCCTAGAAACGTGTTTTTTTTTTAGTTTTGTAGAAAATGTTAATGGTTTCAATTTTCACTGCCACAACTTGTTTGACAAACGTACAGATTGGAAGATATTGGACTTTTTCGAGGACCGGTACTGTTCTGAACCTGGGAAATCGACTTTTAAAAAAAATGTGAAAATTCGCTTAAGTTGATAATTTGTATTTTTTTTAAGGTTTTTCTACTATTTTTAAATTATTTAGCATCGAAGAGTTCAAGTATGATATTGTTTAAAAAATAGATTTTCAACCAGGTAGGCGAAAGAAAGGAGTGGAATAGGGGGGAAGCGTTCTGAACGGGTGTCGAGTCACTGAACTGGTTAAAATTTTGTGTACATTTGGTGCATACCGCGGAGAATTGTGGTTAGTTGCATGGGGTGCAGTGTATTCAAGTTTGGGAGGAGATCGAGGTAAAAGATTTGTTTTATTTTTAGATTTTATATGGGGATGTAGATATCCATATATGGACACCAGAGCCAGAGTGTATTAACCCTTCGTTGACACACCTCTTCTTTCGATCAACTTTGACATACTTGGGTGGCTCACACCCAGAGCAATTTTTAAAAGAGTGCCATTCTCATCCAAAGAATCCAATTATTATGAAAAAAACCATGTGTCAATTTCAAGGTCTCTAGAATATATTCTAATAATTTTTTTATTGAAATTTCATCACAGTTTCTGGAAAATAATTCTAGATCACCACATGTGGAGAAAAAAACGAAAAAATCTTTAAAAAATTGTAACATTAACAAATTTCAATATTAGAAGCTAAAAATCTACAGAGTTGATGTTTGGATATAATAGTTTGAGAGAAAAAATATTTTGTAAGTCGGCTTTGAAAAAAAGGTATTTATTTTGCATACAGAAGGTTCAGAGCGTCAAAATCAGCGTATGGGTGGTTCACACCCAGAGAGTCAACGATGGGTTAAGTCCAGTTTTTTTAAAGAATTATATTTTACATGCTTCCGAAAGAGTGAAGATACGGGAAACATATAAAATGTTATTTTTTTAAAAAAGTGGACTTAGGTACTACACTCTGGCTCTAGGATTTTGATATGACGTAAGAATGGCATCGTAATTAAATTATAGGATGATTTAATAAATCATTAATTGTAATCCTTATGGTAATTCCAGATGTATATGTGTATTCTTTCTAATTTTTAATTACTTCTACGATCAGTTGCTCCATACATAGTATGCACTAACTATTTGCAAAAATTGGACCAAATCGGTGACCAGAATCTCGCATAATTCTTTTGTAAGTATACACAGTGAAAGGTTTATAAAGTGCACCATTGCTGGATCTATGAAGGTGTAATTGTGTGAAAACTGTAGTCTTTATTAATAGAAGAACGTTGGAGAACATTCTTCAATTTAGTATTTAAATTGTATTCCTTTTTAACCCTTTCAGAATGGCGAAAGTCGACCAGGAAGCGCTGTTTTGCAACGTATATTATACATAGAAAAACTAAATTACAGTGCTCTATTTGAGATATTGGAGATAAGCTTAAAAACTTCGAGAAAATGAATTATAATCAGTTTACAGGCTCCTGCGAATTAAGTTCTTCAAGACTAAAAAATCAATCCACTAACACTGCAAATATTTTCACTGTATTAAAATCTGCCTGCTCTTATGTAGAATAAAAAATATTGCAGCTTTATATTCATTAAGCACATTAATGAATTTGATAACACATCAAATCTCGAATAAATTAATAGATGATGCATTTTGAATTTGCATGTTCAGCCCTTCTGTTCTACACATTTATTTACCTACATATTAGTTTCAATAAAAAGTAACAACTGGTTTACAAAGGGGATGTGGTCGCCAATTGAGACGTGCACCCCACGAAGTGAAGGATTGAAAAAGTTTGAGGGACGTCTAATTCAAGAAGTAGGTTCGAAAGCTATTCGTTACAACCATTAAGCGAGATCAGCCGTGTATTATTCAATCTACGGTCGCGTTTCTTGCGAATAACCAGATCTTACAAGATTACGCAAATGAACTATAATTAACTGCGATTAAGCGGAGGAAAACATCTTAAAAACGAAGAGTAATATCTATTATTAAAGTAAATTTCATGATCGCGGCTCGCAATTAAGTCTCAGGAGATTACTTCTGAATTGAAGTGGATTAACGAAGGGCAGATTGCTCTTATTACGGATTATCCGGGACTCTTATGGC
The DNA here is from genome assembly GCA_947577245.1 of Andrena bucephala. Classification (NCBI taxonomy): domain Eukaryota; kingdom Metazoa; phylum Arthropoda; class Insecta; order Hymenoptera; family Andrenidae; genus Andrena; species Andrena bucephala. Next base: position 63,477,242 of record OX387715.1, on the reverse strand, counting down.
AGAAATGAATTTCATAGGAAATGCCGCATCAGGGTAGGTAGGGTATTAAGTCAAGGAAAATTTCGTTTATCCCCTTCGCTCTTCCAGGAACAAATAAAACAGCAACGTGCAGCGTTATTTTAAAACCCCTTCGTTTCGTGGATTACACGGGGCCTTCGATTGCTTGGACGAGTGAATTCCGTGCTATTTGTATCGGTTTCAAAATTGAGGATTTCAATAAAAGTAAAAGCCAGTAAAAGTATTTTATCTTGCATTGCGAACGTTGACACTTTAGTAGCAATGTTTATCAAGTAGTTCCTTCGTTCGTGAGTGAAAGACAAGCGACACAGGTATGAGGGCGCTCCGGTGGTCGCAAGCCATCATCGAGGCACCAGGTTTTAGCAATAATTAATCTGTACCATCGATGATCTCTTCTTCGTGGTCGATGATGACAGTCGATGGATACCACTCTCAGAATAATTAATGTCAAGGACACGATCTTTAACAGGCGTGTAGTTCCTCCTTCAGTATTACTACATTCAAGATCGACTTTACTGTGTGTACTGTACCTTTAATACCCCAGTTAATAAAATTTCGACTTAAGGGGAGAAGACCGTATAAATCGAACGAAAAATAGAAACAAAAATTGTTCCATAAATCGCTTTTAAAACATTTAAAAAATATATGCTCAAAGTTATAGGCTGAAATTCAACTCCGTATCGATACTAAATAGGTATAGTCTGGTGAGTCAGCCCGCGTCCGAGCAGCGGGCATACCTAAAACGCATTTTAAACATGTTTTCCTCGAAATTAACGCCGGGGATAACTAAAAAATTATTTGACAGATCAACTTCAAATTATGCACACTATTAGTTTATAATATTCCTCAGAACATGAGCCTAAATATTTAACCAAATTACTAATTTTAACCACTTTCTTTAAATCAATAAAGCGCAGATTTTTTGCGAAAATCACATAATTGTTTGAAGTACTGGTATTTTTAAAATATGTAATTTTTTACACGATATTAGGTTCATATTCTCACAATTGGCAAATAAATTGAAAACAAATTGTATTGTTCTGTTTCATATAACTACTAGAAACGCTACAACCGGCACCGTTTTGCACCTCGAAAAGAAAACCTATTTAAGATAGATCTATTTCTTTTTTATTTATCATAATTTTACTGTCGTAAAATTTTGTTTACTTGTTATAACGTTAAATAAAGTACTCTTAAAGTTCCAAAAAGATTAGCGCATTGGTATCTTTGCAAAATATTCCTAAAAATTGATCAAAAAAAGTAAGCCGTTTATACGGACTTCTATCATTAAGGGGGAATTCAAGATAAATATCATGCACCAATATTTATTATTATAAATTAATAAAAAAACATGCAACGTCTTCAAAGAAGCATAAAACCATACTCCCAATTTCAGATGAATCGAATTGTTAGTTTCTTAAAAAAAAAAATTCCAAATGTTACTGTGTTTTTAGTCTTCTTAAAGTGCCGAGTAGACATGAAACACTCAACGTTTTCTCCATTGGAAATCATGGAAAACTTTGATATTCTTTGCAGTCCATGCGCCCAAAATAGTCTTCAATTACATCAATTCGTTTCGCCAAGTCAGCACAATATTGCATCTAGAAACTATTGCATAAAAATAGCAATTCCTGTTTTATAAAACAATGGTGATTCGTTTGTCGAAATGTTTGTCCAACCACGATAAACGAAACCACGAAGTTTGGGAAAACCTTTCCATAAATCACAGCTCAAAGTTCGGATCTGCTTACAAACCATTTACTTTTCAGTGACAGCTGACCACGCGTTAAAAAAACTGGGTCAAATGTTGAAATTTTCAGGCCTTTGTAGCAGCGGAGCATTGGTCCACTGGCGGCTTATGTTTCCCGATAAAAGGAACAAAGGAATTCTAGAAAATGTTACCCCGCAATGAATATTTATAGTTGGAAAAGTGTATCTTTTGTTTACCGTCAAACAATAGTCAATGCTCGCTACTAAAAACTTTTCAGGCAATATCGACGCGCCCGGTGCACCTGCATCTGAAATAAAAAGTAACTGGATCCCACCCTGCGTGGCTGAAAATTTGTTTACAATTTTGCATAGAAAGCAGAAAAGTGTATCCCAACTGCTTTTATACATTACCACGCGCCTACTTTGCACCCAGCTACATTAAAAATGTCACCTTCTGCAGTTTCCATCTTTTCCTCATGGGCAGATATTAAATAAAGGAGCCGAAGGTCCTCAGCATTGTTAAGGGCATTTAAAAAAAACAGCTGTTTAACGGTGTGCCATTATTTCCTCACAGACTGTATCCAGTTTTACGACAGTGTTTCCACCCCGTATCGCAATAAAGGCCACCACGACTCGATTTTAATCGTCGAGAGCGCCATCACTGAAAATAACCCACGCAGCGGTCATATCTCTTACAGTTATGTCGTAGAACGTCCCTTTTACTTTCGCCGCGGGTATTCTTCCGCGTGTTTCACACGTTCCTTTCGTTCCGGAGGTGTCGAAGCGAGCGTTTAAAGCGCGACCCACCCCTCGGACGCGACGCTCTCGATGATATTGCGACGACGGCGAAGTCGCGCGCGCCGCTATCTTCCGAAATGTTAATGGGGAGTGCAAGGAGTCGCGACGAGCGTCTGAAATAATTCTTCGTCGACATTTAAGGGCGGCGGGAGGGACGAAGAGAAATGAGAGGATAATGTCGCGCCAGGAGAGTAAGGAGAGAGTCAGGAGGTGGTTGGCCGCCATGCTGTAATATTCTATATTGCGGAGGAAATGGGGGGTGTGGAAAAGGTAACAAAGGACGCGTACGTGGCGATGGTGCCACCCTAACACTGGCTTCAGGGGTTCTGGTATTTTGGGGGACTAAAAGAGAGGGTTTCTTTATGAATTTTTTTTTCAATTATTGCGCACGTCTTTATATATATTTTAAGAAAATATATGGGGAAGTTGCTAATATCGCACTGGTCACCTAAATGGTACCTCGCCAATTTCTCAGTAATTAATGAATATAAACAACATCTGATCGTAAAAATATTAAGTAAATGCGAAATGAGAGAGAGAAACAAAACCGTTCGAGCTTACGCCATATTTTGTGCGTGCTATAAACATTTTAAAAAATCAGGTAGGTATGATTGATGTAACTTTTTATCAGTTTTATCCTGTATTTTTGTATTTTTCTAAGAGCGGATTTAATGTAGAGTATTTTAATTGATATTTATAAATAAATTCATCATGTTTCCTAACTCGTACCACTACAAAGTTTCTTAAATCGAACCATAAACAAGAAAATATTCCAAGTAGTTCAAATCAAATTACTGTCAATGCTCCACCAACGAATGCGGGACAAAATACAATTACTATTTTTACTAATGAAGAAGAGTGGTTTTGCTTTCTGTGTAATGAATCACATGTAGAAAATATGATTCAGTGAATTAGATGCAAATTGTGGGTGCATGAAACTTGTGCAGGTGTATTAAGAAAAACAAAAATTTATTATTGTCCCAATTGTTAAATGTAATATGTTATTTTCTTCTTTATTTGTTATTCATAAAATAAGATTGGGTATTATATGAAAATTAATATTCATATAAATATGTAATTTTTTTATATGTATTACATGTATATATAAGATTCCATTTCTAACCCATATTTTTATCCTTATTTTCATTAAAAAATTTACTATTTTTAGAAGAGGTACGATTTTGGGAACCGAGAGGCACGACTTAGGAGGCCGGTTGCCTAAATCGTCCCTTTTACGGCATGTTACGAAAGATTAAAAATAAATTAATTTGTTCTTAAAAAAAGGTTAAACATATAGGTAATAGTAAGTACCTAAAAGATCAAGCTACAACATCCCATAGTCACTTGCGTTCAAATTATTACCGAATACGAAATATAACGTAAAATATCTTAAGTGATATTTTTATCCTATCTTCAGCACGTAAGGAAATACCAATATATTTCTTGAAAAGATGAAAAGATGTCGAAGAGACAATAGCGGGGCGTACGGAATTGCCAGGACAACATGTTCGAAAGATTAATAACCCGTCGGGTACGTCAAACTCACAAACTCGCGCTTAAAGATTCGACCTGCGAACGTGTTAAACTAGTGAACAACCACCAGTCCATACAAACGAGACTTCCTCAACCTATGTCGCACATATACACACGCGCACACGGCCACCCGTAATTAACCGTAATATTATTGACGACTTCTTAATGAAATAAAGCGGGCTCGCGCGACAGGAAATTAAGCGTCCCTCTTTTGACACGTCCTCTTTGCCTCTTTCTCCGTCTTCCGCCGGTTTCATCCCCCATACTCTTCCTCTAGCACTGATTTTCTTCTGGCCCTGTCCTCTCCCCCCGCCCTTGCTCGCGGTGCTGGTGCACGGTGCTACCGTCTGCACGTTTGGTTACGGGAAAATATCGCAACACCGGGTAGACTCTGAACGGGGGATGGGGATTTATGAAGCCCCTTGTTCGGTGAAAACGTACAAATGAAGAAGGACGAGCCGAGGGTGAGTTTCTTCGTTCTCACGTAGGGCGGGGACGGTTTGCTTATTTTTCCGTTGAATGTTGTTAGGGATTCGAGGGATGTAACCTTATTCGTTAAATAGATATGCTAATTAAGCGAGGCTTTGTTTGGGGTATAACGGAGCTGGCTAGATTGAATAGAAAGGCGGAATGTGCTCTACAGTTAACATATAGGTAGAGGAAGCAGAAGGGGCTTTTTAAAAGTTACATTTTTGAATTATGATCAGCTGTTTTAGTAGGTAATGTTTTTTATGTTTCGCAGGCCGTAGTAGAAGTGATTTGAAATACGAAATTGAAATTGGAATTGCCTCGTGTTTTTCATTGTATTGCTAATTATGTTTTTTTTTTATTAGAAAATTAAGTAAATTAGTTAATCTGGATTGGGAAATTTTTTTGTTTGAGTCATCTGTTTTTAAATTAGACTTAGAATTAGACTTTATTTTCAATATTTAAAATGGTCGGAACATGTTTCGAAGTCATTCTGTAATCAGTGACGTTCATTTTCCAGTAGCTTTTAACATGGAATACATCTGTTGCTTGCAATTAGTACCTACTATGACACACGAAGGTCAATTTTTTTTTAAAGGAATGCTATATTTTATTTGTCGGTACTTTAGAGACGAATCTACTGGCCTTCAACAATAAGTTTATCAAAGTCACTAAGGGGTCTTTAAAATTTAAAAAAAAAATAAAGTTTCATCTCATTAAACCCTCCCAATAGAATAAAACTATTGTCACATTGCGTCGTCCATGATAAAACTATGCAACTTTTAGAGAAAACATTTTCATGAAATTTTAAATAATGTAGAAATATTTCTGGTGACAAAGTTAGATGAAACACCTTGTATATTTCCAATGCTTCGACCAAACGGCCTTGAATTTCACCCATTTATCCAACTATGTACCGTTCGCCAGCAGTGGACCCCCCCCCCCCCCCTGCATCTCGCTAACAAGAGATGTTCGTCAACTCGAAAATTCCAAAAAGTTTGAAATTTTGCACAAATGTAGTTCAACCTGAAAGTGGTCGAAAAAGATTATGGGATTAAATGTTGAAAAAAGCAATGTTTTTCGAAAATTCTTTATCACCATTTTCTAGGATATCAAAACCATAAAACTTTGAATTACATTTTCTATTCGATATCTTTTACCATTTCGCAGATATTCACGATTATGTAATATGAAAAATCACTATGTCTTTTTGAGGGCGTGTTTCCACCTCTACGGCCGTTTCATTGCCGAAACGGAAACTAATAAGTTACCAGCGTCACTTGAACTAAAATGTAGGACGGTTCCAAATTTTTTGGGGAATTTTCTAGCTGCCGAACATCCCTTGTAAGTCAAGCCCATCCGCCGTGGGCCCCGTTTTCCCGCGGATCCGAAAAATTCCCGGGCGTTAAGCCGCCGCCCGAACGGAAGTGAATCCCACGAGGCACCGACGCGACTGCTGGAAATGTAAAAATGCAGAACGAGCCCCGGGGCCATTGATCGTTGCGCGGCCCCGCCGCGGAGATATCAAGCGCGTTTATGCAAATCGTCGGCAGTCAGCCCGCTCCTCCGCGTTTGAGCGCATTATTTGCCCGTGAAATGTGACGAATCGCGCGGCTCGCTTTGATTGCCGTAATTAAACGGCCAATTAGAGGGGCTAGACGGGGCTGGCGAGCGAAGAAAGGATGGTTGACGAGCCGCGGTCCCTCCAGAACGAGAAGAAAAATCGGGAGCCCCGGGGAGGGTGGCGCGTCCGCCAGCGCGCCGCGCAGAGGAGCCACTGCCAAGTGCTATTTAAAGATATCAAAGCGCCGATCTGACTGTGAGTTTTTAGCCACTCGTTACGAAAATCCAGAATCACCCGCATATACGCGCGGGGATGGACGCGGCACGTCGCCTCTGTCGGCGACGCCGGAAGTCAGCGATTCTTCACGCGTCGATTTGTCACGCCCGCCCCATGACGGCCATTATAGAGTCAGCTGCTTTTTTCCACTGTCTCTCGTAACGGAAACCTTCGTTTTTTCGCTTTTCACTTGAGTGTTAATCGAAGGGTTCCCTTCTGGACGAATACACACTGTCGGATATAAATCATTAGATTTATGAATTCTAGGCTTCCACGGCCTGGGCTTCTACAGTCTTTGCCGATCGAGGCTCCCTGGTGTGAACCGTGTCCGCTAGGAGTTTTATTCTGGCGTTTCGCCAGGATTGCAGCAGTATACAGGATACAGTATCAGTGTCATACAGTGTATCAGGGTGTCAGTTGACCCCTGAGGAAGCTGGCTGCAACGCGGGTGAAATGTCGGGATAAAATTCCTCGTCGACACGGTTTACATACACCCGCGAGCCTCGATCGGTAATAGTTGCATTAGATTTGTGGTTGTTTCGCGGAAAATAGAAATTGATTGATCATGAAGTTTGTGACACGAGTGTAGCTTTGATATGATATCGAATTATGTGTGGGATAAATGATAAAGCAGTGCTGTGTATGGGGGCGTGAAAGTGTCGATAGTGATCGGTGTGAAGTAATTGTGAAAGATGAATACATTAGAGTAGGTGTCGTTTATGAACTGATATCCGGAAATTAAAAAAATTATGCAACTTTGGGTATATGTTGCGGATATATATATATGTGTGTCTTTCGCAATTTTTTTTGCCGCCTAAATTCACTCTAAGGGGGTAGAATTGACCCCTGGAAACCCGGTTTTTTTTCGATTTTGTGTGGTAACTTATTAACTGTAAGAGATAAAAAAAGAATTTCGGACGAAAGTTACTTCTTTGAATTGGGATTATTATTTGGTAACTTATAGTTCGCCAGTTATATCGCAAAATCGGAAAATAGCCGGATTTTCAGGGGTCAATTTCACCCCCTTAGAGTGAATTTGGGCAACAAAAAATTTTGCATACCTAATACATTACTATATATACTCTACATATCCCCAAAGTTTCCTAATTATTTTAATTTCCGGCTTGGTGATCTTCCCGACTCTATTTTCAAGAATAGATACTAATTAAAAACGTATTATGCTCATTAATACATGTTAAGTGTCGTTGGATTGGCAGGTTTTCAAGATACTACTTCAGCTTAATGATCTAGAAGCGTGTTATGTGAGTTACTAGAGCAAATTAACACTCAACTTGTGTCTAACTGGTTTATCACAAATTGAAAACTAAGAAACTACGACGGAGTGTAACGGTTTGGACATGATTGTCCTAATCGAAGCTCAGAATTTAACTGTTTAAAAAATATTCATCGAACGCGTTGATGAATATAGGCATCGTAATTGATTGGCTTTAGTCAGTTTAGTATTCAAGGGTTAAGCAGATGCAAATGAAACATGTGAGTGAAAGGTACAAAGCTGACAAAAGAAAATATCAACGAAGTCGCATTGTAGGGTGACTGTACCTAATATCGCCACTGTTCCTAATATCGCCACCCGCTATATCTCGCAAAGTAAGCTCTAAAATTTATCGGTTATGCACTGAATTAGTACCTAAACATATGTAGGAAGACATACTGTAAATGCAGCATCATGTAATCAGCAATTACAGAATGAGAAGTATTTTAGTGAATCTTAATAGTGTAAAAATTTATTGAATTGCCACAATTTTACAACACATTCGGAGAAGGTAAGTCTAATAATTTCGTGAATGCAAGAATATCTACTAGAAATACCTAATTAATGGTAAATCAGGAATTAAATCGATTCAAATATTTTCCGTAGTGAAAATAGTGTTTTTCTTTTAGCAGTATGGGTGTTCTCAATACCGCCTACCGCAGAACAATGGTTTCGATGTAATGTTTGTTACAGGTGGGGTTACGAAATGTGCCGAGCAACCGTAATAAACTTTATTTGTCCAATATGTACATCGGAACGTAAAAAATAAAATATTTTATAAATCTATATTTTTAAATTTCTATATTTTTCTAATAAAAATGAAATCAAAGATGCATAAAAATACATTTATAGAGCAAGAAATAATAAAAGCACATGTGAAAATGACTGTAAAAACATATATATATATATATATGAATTAATCAATATTTCTTAAGTTGGCGATATTAGGTACACTTTTTTCAGGACCCGATTTTTGCATGTCTCACGTTTGTTGAGTCCTAATTAAAAATTTGTAGGTTTCAACGATTCTAACTTATGCTACATAAAAAATGAATAATTTCTCTTTACTTTGATACCAGCTGCATGCAAAAATATCAATTATTATTCAATTGACAGCGATTTAACTTTTGCCTGGCGATATTAGGTACAGTCACCCTAGTATACTGCCCTCCTTAGTTAAACTGTCTATTTAGCATTTTTCATTTTTTTTAGATATGTTGAAATATATAAAGTCCCACACGTCTTTTACCTTTTAAGTAACGTTAGAAAACTCTACGTGCTTCGCAAAGATTTATAAACAGTCTAATGTATTTAACCTAACTTGTTTCAAAATGGTTAAAATATCTTATCTAAAACAATTAATTAATTGGTACGTTAATAATAAATTCCCAACCGGTACACCTATTACAAAGAATGATATTAGGCTGTTACGAAATAATGACATGTTTTAATTTGAATGAAGGAAAATAAGAATGGTACAAAATAAATGATAAAACTTCACTTTTCTCGGTTGTTTCAAAATCCTAGATAGGACATTTTAACTAAAGAGGGCAGTATAGTTCATTCAATCCTCGAGAGATAAACTCATAACAATCCTGATATTTCGAACGGGCCGTAGAAAAAGTGTTATGGAAGCAACATACACGAAACTATTTAACAATGTACACACACACACACACACACGAGGCCCCGAGATGATTTTCCAATACGTGAAACCCAATCGTCCGTTCGTCTCAATTTTCACTCGATTGCATGTGGTGGCTGTGATAAATCGGCGCGCGAGGGTTTAAACCAGTGTTGAATATCTACGCGACTCATCGCCATTGCGCGCGCACGGATTACTGTAATTAATTCATGGCCAGGTTATTCTTTGACGGTGTGCCATTCGCGTCATCGCGATCCAGCCGTGATTAATTAAATTTAATTACGCTCGCTCGTTTTCTTGTAACGCGACGCCTCCATAGCGCCTCCCTATCGTGCGTCAATAATTAACACGATCGGTTTAGCTCTGTCAACCCCAGTGAAAGAGAAAACCGCACGTGACCACGAGCTCCTCTTAGAGACAGAGGCACAGAGACAGGCCCGAACGGCCACGGAGAAACGGTGGAAAAAGAAAAACTGGAGGAACACGTGTATGAATACTGCTGTAGTTTGTCATTCGTATAGTAACTCCGCTAGTTGTGTTTAAGTGTACGTCTTTTTAAAATACGTGGCACATTAAATGGAAAGAATACATTTATAATAAGTGTAATCGTATTCTGGATTTAATATTGCGTGATATAACGTGAAAGTGCAATCCGGAGGGATATTGTTCTCTTTACGATGCTCCTATTCCGCTGTAAATGGATACTTCTACTTACAATTTTTGTTTAGTTTTAGAAGGTGATATAATAAAGCTATAAACGGGCAAAATGGTACGGATAATACATGTTTCCTTTTTTAATTCCCGAAAAATTCAGTTTTTTTCAGCCGTTATACTAGGAAGACCCCTTAAGGATGTACAATATCAGACAAAAGAATATGAAATTTGAAATACTTGAGTATCTACGTCTTACGCATAGTAAATTTGGCAGTGAAATTTACGCATAGTAAATTTGGCAGTGAAAGTGCCCAGAATTCACAATTTTCTCAAATTATAATTTATTTCTTTAAAACGGTGTAGTGGAAACAATTGAAACTCGGCAGATATTTTCATCTACCCATATACTGCATGCACAACAAAATTGAAAACATTGGCACTATTTCTTCAACATTTTTTCAGATGGTTTATCCGTCAAGATCGTCTCTTTCCATAAGAGTACGTGTAAAATCAGTGAAAATTAAAATTGTTATAACTCAGTAACCGTTTAGTGAATTCGTTTAAAAATTTTGGAGCACATCAGGAAGATTAAAAAGAACAATCTCACAAATTTTCATCAACTTGGCACTATTTTGAAAATAGGTCCAATACATCCTTAACTGGTAACACCACTGTAACGGCACAAAAACGAAGTGTACCTTTGACAATTGTTTGTGGCTAAACAAAGAAATAAGTGGAAAATCTGTTTAAACGCCTTTATTATATACATCTCAAGTAGTTTTAACTTATTTTTTTCTTTTCTTTTTTTTACGTTTTTCAAATTGGCCAGCAGCACCATTTGAACAAATTCTATTCGATTCACTTGAAATTTTTACAGTAGCTTCTAAACTACATTCTCCATCAAAGTACGCATCGATATGGTAAAATATTGTTTTTCTTAGAAATGTTAAGCATTTGAACATAAAGTTCACTCTCTAGCTCCATTCATCCACGTCCAGCACCATTTTCAGGTAAAAAATTGTACATAACTTTAAAAGTTTTCAACAAACCGTAAAATCGGTACGTACTTCGATGGAGAATGTAGTTTAGAAGCTACTGTAAAAATTTCAAGTGAATCCAATAAAATTTGTTCAAATGGGGCTGCTGGCCAATTTAAAAAATGTGGTTCCAAGAAAAATGCGTTTAAAGTGCCATTTTGAAAAAAAGAAAAGAAAAGAAAATAGCTTGAGACTACTTAAGATGTGTATAATAAAGGAGTTTAAACAGATTCTCCACTTATTTCTTTGTTTACCCACAAACAATTGCCAAAGGTATCTACACTACATTTTTGCTCCGCTATAGTGGTGTTACCCCTCAAGTGAGTGTATTTCAATTGTGAATCACAAAAATGTCTCGTGTGAAAAGACACTAACCCTTATAATAAATGACTACATAGATGTGTATTTGCAGTCAGTCATAAAAATCTACATACACTCGTCTAATATGTTATAGGTAGGTATATAGAAAATCAAACAAAATCATATTCAATTTTCTACAATATTGCAGGTTTATTGCGCGTTAGTAGGCTTTTGTAACTGATTGTACATCCTCTCCCTCACTTTCACGTAATAAAGTCATTATTACTATCGCCATTACAAAGGCACCGTATCCATAAATTAGATTTTATGACACAAATGAAAAAGCAATCGTAGCTGGCAATTTTTAGTATGCACTGTCGCCATACTCTACATACAACCCCGTTCAAAACTCTTAGAACAGATATCATATTAACTCCAAATGTGGAAAAAATTTGGTAACCGTTGGATATGAAGGAATGTATCTTATTTGATACTTTTTGCAATAAAGAAAGTAGTACACGATACTGATATATCTATTCAAAGTCTTACCGGAGAGTGAAAAAGATATTTATATTCTGAGTTTCTTTATACGTCCTCCACTATTTTTTATATATTCATATGACCAATTAGAACAACTTTCTTGTCCCACAATATTTCTTTACAGGATTGGGGGGATTACTCTGTGATTTCTATTGCATTATTGACATGAATATTCTTATACTACAACCTCTGGCAACAAGTTTCCGATCAGACGCACTAATATGAAATTTATTAAAGACATTCATGTTTTAGAACTACAAAATATTATTATATATAGTTCAAAGTGATGGGACACTAAGAGGGGCAAAGTATACAGTTAAAAACAACAAAATAACACAAACTTCCATTTGTTACCAAAGAGAAACAAGGGAAAACGCAAAATGTTACATGGAAAAAAGTTTCCGATTGGTAGAAATCCTGGAAAAAAGTTTCCGATCAATTTAAATTTGAGGAAATTATTTTCGGTACCTTAATATTTTGTTACGTTCCCACGTGTACGAATGACTGCTTTAACACGTTGCGGCATGGAATGAATATGCGGCATGAATGATTTTTACAATCTGTAGGTGAAATTTCTTCCCACGATAATCTAATAGCTCGTCGAAGTTCTTCCTTGTTTTGTGGCTGTTTCTCCGGAATAAGTTTTTTCAATTTTGCCCATAAATTTTCGATAGGGTTTAGATCGGGACTATTTGCTGGCCATGTCATTGTTTTAAGGCCGTTCTGTCGCGTGTAGCTTTTTACTGCTTTGCTGCGATGACAGCTGGCATTATCATCTTGAAAAATGAAATCTGAAGATTCTCCAAACCAGTCTTCTATACTTGGAATTAAAAAATGTTCTAGAACATGAATATATGTTTCCGAATTAACATTCTGATAAAGAATGCATAATTTTCCCACTCCTTTCTCCGTCATACAGCTCCAAATCATATAAGATTGTGGATATTTCTGTTTAAAATTTAAGCAATCTTCGTGAAACTTTTCATCGGATCTTCGCCAAACAAGTGTACCTGCATCATCTCCTGCCCCAATAAATATACGTGACTCATCGCTGAATATCACTTTAGATCACTTTCGAATATCACTTTCGTCCACTGTCCAATTTGCACGTTCCTTACACCATTTTAAGCGTTCCTTCTTATGGTTTTTTGTAAGCAAAGGTTTTGATTTAGCCTTTCGAAATGAAAATCCCATCTCATTTAATCGATTTCTGACAGTACGGTCAGAAACGTTTTGTGCCCACTGATTATTTATCTCTTTCGAAGTTGCTCGTCTCATATTGTTGACAATTGTACGCAATTTTCTATCGTTTCGTCTAGTTGTTGCACGAGGACGGCCACATCGTTCTCGGTTAGTTACACTACCCGTTTCCTTACACTTCCTAGTGCTTTGGGCTGCACCGTATGATTTCTACGACTCTTCTTTGACTAATTCCTTGCGTGAGAAGCTCAATTATTCTTAACTTTATATCTTTTGAATACAGCTGGCGTGATGGCACATTGCACACTTTTGACTCGCGTGTGTATCGAATGAAATAGTACTACTGACTAACTGATATCTCAGAGGTGAACTTCTGTTTACATTGGCGCGGTCTCCTCTTGTGTTTATACTTGTCGTCCGCGCTTCATACATGCATGAAGCAAATTATTGAAGCCATGATCGGAAACTTTTTTCCAGGATTTCTACCAATCGGAAACTTTTTTCCATGTAACATTTTGTGTTATTTTGTTGTTTTTTACTGTATACTATGCCCCTCTTAGTTTCCCATCACTTTTAACTATATATAATGATATTTTGTAGTTCTAAAACATGAATGGTTTAGTAAATTTCGTATCAGTGCGTCTGACGGGAAACGTTTTGCCAGAGGGTATATAGTAAATGTAGTCTAATGTTAAGGGGGGAGCCCTGTTTAGGACGGCTAGGAATGAGGTGATTCTTGGGAATTTTTTTCTAAGAAGCTGTTAAGCGGATCTTTTCCAAACTTTCAGGATATTTTAGTCCACATTCAAACAATACAAATTAATTTTTACGTTACAAAGTGTTCGGTAGAAATGGAGATATATAAACACATTCGTTAGGACACGCGCGCCGGAGTTGCAAATTGGCGATTGTAATGGTGGCCTCATTTCTTCCCTGAAATAAAAAAACCAAGGATTTACTTATTTCTAGTATTGTCGATGAACCTAACAAACGAAAAAAAAGTTAAAAGTTGGCAAATTGGTGGGACTTGAAAGAAGAAGTTACGATTCTGCTCCAAGATATTTCGTACTATTTATGGAAAAAGAGTGGTTCACTTCAATTTATTTATCAATGTCTTAGGTTCATCGACAATATAATTATACTAGAAATAAGAAAATCCTTGGCTTTTTTATTTCGGGGAAGAAATGAGGCCACCATTACAATCGCCAATTTGCAACTCCGGCACGCGAGTTCTAACGAAGGTGTTCAGATATCTTCATTTCTACCGCACACTTTGTAACGTAAAAATTAATTTTTATTGTTTGAATGTGAACTAAAATACCCTGAAAGTTTGGAAAAGATCCGCTTAGCAGTTTCTTAGAAAAAAAATCTCAAGTATCACCTTATTCCTAGCGTCCTAAATAGGGCTCCCCCCTTAATTGAAGAATTTTTGTAGAAAGCATAAAGTGCTAAAAATGAATTTCTATACTATAGTATTACTATTGGCAAGTAGAACATTTTCCGATAAATTTTTTTCGTTTAATTTTGGCAGTTACAGTGTTTTCTACAAGGACTCTTCAATTATCTATACCAAATACTAGAAGTTTGTTGAAAAGAGCGGAAGCTTCTGAGCGGGGGTTATACATGCGCCAAAAGAATTATCAAAGCTGCCTTTATTTCTTGCGATATTTCAGAAATATAGCCCACGTGATAATCGGAAATAATGAATTAACCATTGGATCCAGGGATCAGTCGGATTTGAAGAGATACTCGCCCCCAGATCTGTGACTTTTTCTCAGCCCCGCGTGGCTCCTCTTCAGGGCCACGCGTTCATCCGAAAGCGAGATGAATCCCGTGAAAAATAGTCGTCATCGTGATCGCGGGCTCCAGTGGGGAGGGCGCTCTTTTCTTGCCGCCCTCGTATTTCCGTAAACGGGACAAAAACACCGCGGGGAACCGTGCAGCGCCTCCTCCGACGTATGAAAGACGAACGACGTTCTTAATTTCGTGCGACGTCAACGGCGGACGCGAGTGGAAAAAAAAAGTCAGGCCGGAAGTCATAAAACCGGATAAAGGATTACGCGCTGCCCGCTGGCCGGGAGATGAATCCTAGGTGTCGCGATTTCGCTAACGGATGAGAGGACGTGTTTCACCTTCGAACACGTGCACGTTCAATTGAATTTGGCGAATTAAGTTGGCTCCACCAAAGAGTTAGGAATACTCCACCATAGAATAAGGTATCCTACGCCAAAGTATGATGAAGTCTTCACTGAAGGATGAGAAGTTCTCCAGCAAGGGATGGGAAATTCTCTATTAAAGGATAAGGAATCGTCCACCAAAGAATGAGGAACACTCCACTAAAAGATAGCAATAATGCACTAAAGAATAAAGAATCTGCCACTGGAAGATGAGAAATCCTCCACCAAAGGATGAAGAATCCTGCACCAAAAAGATGAGGAATATTCCACTAAGGATAAGAAATACTCCACCAAAAAGTAACCAATCCCCCACTTTACCAAAATATGAGAGATCTTCCCAAAACGATGAGGAATACTGCATTAAAGGATAAGGAATACTTCACCAAAGAATAAAAAATGATCCACTGAAAAAAGATGAGAAATCTTCCAATCCCTATATTTTAGATTTCACAGCACAGACACAAAAATGTTGATTCTCATAAACCAGCTTCGCGGTGCCAGACTGTTTCGAAAGTGTGTGCACTAAATTATATTCGTTTCATATTACCGTATTTTGTATTCCGTATGCCGGCATTTCTGATTGGCAGGTTTTAATTACCATAGAATTATTTATTTCGAAAGGAATAAATTTGATTGAAACGAAACACCATAATTATTCGTATGATCCATCGTTACTGAAGGCTAGTCTCTATCGATGAGCGAGCTTGATTGAAAAATGCAAAATTTATTATTAGTTTATGCAACAGACACACTTCACACCGTAACGAATGATCAGATATTGGAATATATTTTTTACAGAATTTCCATGCGGGGTAACGGTACAAATATCCGTTCGTTATTCCGCGATGGAATTGCACAAATACGAATAAATAAATTTACATAAAAATGCACCACCTACGCTGCGTATAATACCTATGTTTAATGCCCGGCTCGAATCGATAATATTTCAATCACTTGAAGTTTCAAATAGACCGTCGCAAAGTTTAACCAGCAGAATTAAATTTCGTTAATGGAATGAAAAAATCTCTTTGAGGTCCCGAACGATACACAGCTAATTTAATCACCGTCTCTTTCTACTTCCTGCTTCTCATAATTTTAATATTTCGCATTATTCAATTACGCAGCTGCAAGTCTGCGAAACGCCGATGCGTTTTATGCCTCTTCATCGTGACGACAACTAGCAACACAAAGATGTATATCTTTCCATTTTTAAACTTAATTATCCCTTTTACCAAATATTCCAGCAGAGCAATTCAATATTTTCATTATTACAGAACGCTGGAATGGAAACAAGTGGGATATCAACTACACCTCCTTCACTCTTTTTTGAAAATATATTGAATTATTCATAAATGGATAATCTTGAAATTAGTGTAGTGGTTTACAAAGAGGAATTTAATTTTTTCTTGATTTAAAGATGCATCATTTCACTGGATGCAGTATATTTGTCGTCGTCAGTATTTGAATTACACATTTGTATTTAGAGTGTATAAAAAGAAAATAAATAATATTTTTGCACTTCAGTGATAGCAATTTAACTTTTAACAAAATTAAAAAGCATTATAATTATATTGCTGTATTAAATATAAATCTATCTCTCAGGTTGGAAAAAATATAAGTTTAACTGGTGCACAACCAGGTTTTCTAAATTTGTCTTTTCACTTCGTTTCTTTCGGATGTTCATATATTACCACCCCATTCCATTAATTAATGGACACGCAAACCATGATGGTTTACACGATATGCTATTCCTTGCTACAGAACTCGAATTTAATTTTTTTTCTTTTCTTTCCTTATAGGTTTAACATCGTATCGACAGCATGCATAGCTCTTTAGCGACTATATATCAGTGTTTGAATTTAATTGTTGTCGTCGACAAGACTCGCTTTATCTCGAAAACTTAGTTACGATGAGTAAATAAGCTACAGTAGAGATCACGTTACATCCCCTTAAAGGGACTAATTGTAAGTAAGTAAATAGTCAAATCCCTCGAAGGTCAAGTATGATTTGTGAATTAATTACAAGATATTTCTAAAGAAGTCAGAGCTGCGAAATGTAAATCCCTAAACACAAAAAACTGGAAAATAAAAAATATATAAAATTTTTTTTTATGTTAAACGATTTTATTAAAAATACACTAAAAACTAAAAAATAATTCTTTTCTTGTACTGCAATTTCGATGGTTTTTTTTTCACTTTAAATAAAATCGTGGAGCAGGATTTTTCATAACAGAATATGAATCAATTTAATAAAGCATCAAGCGTCGAAATGAATTTGCTGCGAGATACCCTGCTCCACGATTTTATTTAAAGTGAAAAAGCACCATTGAAATAGCAGTACAAGAAAATAATGATTTTTTAGTTTTTAGTGCATTTTTAATAAAATCATTTATCATAAAATTTTGTTTTATATATTTTTTACTCTACGCGATAGTAATAAACCTTGAGTAAAAGGAAAAGTTTTGCTTGCTTTTTCTTGTAATTAATTCGCAAAAAATACTTGATTTCCGAGCGACTTGACTGTCTAAGTAGTCCCCATCACGTTTCATTCGTATAAAAAATAACTTACAGCTATGCGTTTCCCTCACAATATCGTTCTTCCCTCTCAAACTTACCTAAAACAGAAAAACATCGACATCAGTAAATAGAAAATCAGTAACAAATTCAAATAATTCATAATTTCAAATATCATCCTTTACTTTGTACCTATTTCACTTGTACTTTTAATAATCCTACCCCAACACCATCATCTATCATACCACATAACAATCTTCCATAAAACACATAATTCAGAAGTTACACAAGTTGTGCAACTTCGCTGCCCCACCCTTCGCATTCCAAACCAAACGCTCATTAAAAGTATTTCCACTATTCTCGACCTCCCCATCCACTTCCCCCAGCCCAACAATTCCGCGACACCCTGAATGCATTTCGATCTCCCTTCACCGCATCCCTCATAAGTACGATAATATTTATCCTGCCACAGGGTTACCGCCCAAAGACGCACATACATTCCCTCTTCGCGATGGAAGTAAGTTAAGAGACAACACGGCGGTAAAAAGCTTCATCCAGTTTATTTCTTCTGCGCTGACGAAGGGATGAGGCGAGGGAAGCGGGGGCTTTTTCATACCGCTTCCGAGGCTCGTACGCTCGCGCAGCCCTCTCGTCTAACATCCTCCGCCTGACCTACTTTTTCAACACTATAAACAGCTCTCCCAAACAAATATCAATTCAACGGAAGTCAAACAGCCGCGAGGCTATTTGCATTCACCTGGATCGAAGTTGCATTACCGCTAACCCCGCTGAAAGTCACTGGTTCATCGTCGCGCACACGTTCCCCGCCGCGGTTCGCTCCAGCAGGTCGTAGACGGGCATTCGCGCTGTCCCGATCGACCCAGACCGAGTGATATTTTCCTCAATGACGACGAATGGGCCGATTGTTGACATTAGCATTTTTCCGCGGTAGTCATTCCACCGAGCGCCACCAATTTACTCCGCCGACAGCGCGCGCTGACCAGTGACTGCGGTACCGAGACATCGGCGGTTTAGGGGTGAGCTGCCACCGTAGACAGCCGCTGACAATGGCCGGGACAATGCAGGTACGCCGGCACAAAGGCCGGCAATAGATTGGTAAAAAGGAAACCAAGTAAATACAGGGGGGGCCTCTCATCTCGTACACGGGAATTACATTAATGAAACTAACTAATACTGGAACAATAGGAGAGAGAAACTTCCCTCTCTCGCGATATTGCGCAACCCCATCCTCCCAGCAGTCGGCGCTGCGATCCTCTAACATTCGCCCTCTCGACTTTTTATTCCCGACGATTTTGGTGGTGTTCGCCCACTTCTTTTTTTTCAGCAAACAAGAAACGATCCTGAGCGGTGAAGGAAGAAGACCTGCATTCCGGCTCTTGACGAATTTCGTTGGGCAGAAGTTTGCGGGTTTCAAAAGAGACCTGGGCGAATTTTAGTCGAGCGTGCGGGTTGGTTAGGTGGGATATTTAATTAAGGATGTATTGGATCTATTTTCAAAATAGTGCCAAGTTGATGAAAATTTGTGAGATTGTTCTTTTTAATCTTCCTGATGTGCTCCAAAAATTTTTAACGAATTCACTAAACGGTTACAGAGTTATAACGATTTTAATTTTCACTCATTTTACACGTACTCTTATGGAAAGAGACGATCTTGACGGATAAACCATCTGAAAAAATGTTGAAGAAATAGTGCCAATGTTTTCAATTTTTTTGTACATGCAGTATATGGATAGATGAAAATATCTGCCGAGTTTCAATTGTTTTCACTACACCGTTTTAAAGAAATAAATTATAACTTGAGAAAATTGTGAATTCTGGGCATTTTCACTGCCAAAAGTTTAGCAAATAATGCTTGAGAAAGTATTTGTAAAGTGAAAAATACCTTCCGAGGATTAAAAATAAGACTCCAACTGTCGTTCGAATTCCTTACATCTAGATTTACTATGCGTAAGACGTAGATATTCAAGTATTTCAAATTTCATATACTTTTGTCTGATATTGTACGTCCTTGGACACATGAAAATAATAAGGTTTATTTGGCAATTTTATTCTTTTAAATAATGAACTCAATAAAAAATATGGTTAGTGGCGTTTATTATACATCTCTTGAAGATTAAAAAATATTTTTGTTTATTTATTTACAACAGAATGGTGGTCCCTCGAATAAAAAACCAAAAAATTTCATTTTCTACATGACATGAACTCAAGAAGTACATACAAATTGTTGAAAATAAATATTTTTATGGAAATGGTGTTTGAAGAAAAATATTGTGATTTTTAGCAGAAAAATTTGGTTACAAAAATGTCTGTAACTAAAAATATTTTCAACCAATTGTAAAATCCGTATGTGCTTCTTTAGATTAACATAAAAGGAAGATTCTCTCAAAATTTCAAGTCGATCCGTGCAACGCCGATTGGCGAATCAATTGTTGACGCACAACGTAACGGCTCTAGTCCCGCCATTTTATTGAAATTTTGTTTTCAATCTTCAAAAGATGTATAACAAATGCCATTAATCAGATTTTCTATTGAGTTCATTATTTAAAAAAAAATTGCTAAACTAAACCTATGATTTTCTTGCGTCCAAGGTGGCACCTCTCATTAAATAGGTATTTCAGAAACTGACGTTGGGATTTATTTTAATTTTATGGGGTTCAGCTGAATATTTGAAACCGTAGTTGGATGACCAGAGGCTTGGAATAAAGAATATGGTGTGCTCTAGATCATTACGCTTCTAACGTAATCCCCCAAAAATGTTCATACTAAAATCAATTTGTATTTAAATGTATCGTAAAAATTCAATCACTAACATAGGGTAGATGCACCATTTGTGGCCACTTTAAGGATTTCAGTGACTTTCATCGTAATTATCTTTAAAATTGAACTTCAAATCAGGAAACTAAAAGCTTTACTAAATTTTACACTATCTTTACTATTAATATCTAAGTTACCATTAACTAGAGAAATCGTTAAAGAATTAAGAAAATTAAAAAATATAAGAAATCCATTTTTCACCGTTTGTGGCCACTTGCCATTTTTCGCGTAAGCAATAAATGTAACCTTATATTTCTGGTGGTATACTAAACAAAATATTTACGGTTTGAAATTCTACACATAATTATGTGTCTGCAAGTAATTTCGAGCTAAAAAACCCGATAATTATGCACATGGCCAAAAACGGTACAATGGCCACAAACGGTACATCTACCCTATACCTACATATTTAGTTTAACTAAAACAATAGAGCGAACAGAGGGGGCGACGCAAAGAATACATGGATATAACGAGAGAATCTGTAATTCGCGTTATTATTAGGGGATTAAGCGTTCCTCGTTGTCCCACCGCTGATTACAGTTACAACAAACGCGCGGCCAGCTTTCATCCTTGTTAACAATAAACCGTTATTGAATCCGCTAATGCAATGTGCTTAGCCTTTTACGGATTTTCATTACAGAGCATCGTTCACGCGGCGAGGAGTGCAGACATTCGACGGGCACAATGACGCGGGGGAACAATAATTAAGCGTTCTGGTAATTATCGGCTTGTCATATCAAAATTAGCCGGCGGTAGACAATAATCAGGCAGCGCGCCGTGATTTCAACAACGGCTCTTAATAGGGGCTTAGGGTTGCCAAGTTATTACCGCTCCGCTTGATTGGACCCTCCAAGATGCGATTGAATTTCATGACTTGCTTCGGTGGGGTTAACGTTCCCGTAATAAGTACGTATTAGATGCATCAAGGTTGCGCGTAACTGGGATGAAACTTTGAGCTTGCCACGATAAATCAGAAAGAGGGAGACCCGACGAATCTTCGTGTTACATAGGTACATACGCGATCGAATGAGGCGTATGTACTTTGTTATTAACGTTTCCTGCGTTGATTTTCTTTCTGGGTTTTGTGATGGGTGTTGATAGGCATGTAGTACAGGTGTGCAAAGGTGTACTTCTTTGTGTGCAGAAGGTGATTAATTACCGACGAGCAAAAGGTCATATCAAATTTCTAGATTTTTTAGTGATGATGTTATGCATACCTAGATCGATGGAGATTTATTGAAAAAAATTGCTAAAAAAGTTGTGGAGATCTTTAAATATAAGAACAAGTGTTTACTTTTTATTTTCGGAATGCGAATGTTGTAGGAGACAAAATTGCAAAGAAGCTTGACCAATAGGCTGATGCAGATTTGTTAATAGGGTGGTGATCCACCCTCACTTTATCTGTCGTTACTATTACAATCAGTGAAATAATAAGAATAGTAATTCTTTACTGCACCAGTAGACATTAAGAAAATAACAAGCTGATAGAAAAACAGATACATATAAGAAAATAAGAAATAGTCGAGTTAGAAATTACATAGTATATTATGTAATAGTAGAAGTAGAGTGCCAATGGAGAGGTCCAGCTTCAGCTGTTCGTAAGGGGGAACACCACTTTGACGGCCGGATAAGCAAGCCATTTTTAAGAATTTTATTCAGGACTAATTTACAGTTTTCATAGAAAAATTTTATTACCTACCTTTAGTCCGCTGTCTTAAGAGGTTTTACAAAAAAAATAAATAGAAAAACATCCACAAATTTGAATATATTAATTAATCTTCTAGACAACGTGAGCTAATCGAATGTATAACTATGGAACAGCTGGTCCGAAATCAAATTTCATTTAGTGTAGTTTCCGTAGTGCGTATGGATTTTTTTATGGAAAACAAACTTTTGAAATATGCTCGACAAACTGTCCATCTTATTCGCGGATTTTCGAAACTTTTCTTCTGAAGCGTACCATTTTTATAAAAATGATTTGTTTAAGAAATCGGTACGCACAACGGAAACTACACTCATATAATCTATAAAAAAAAAAAATTTGATTTTCGGATCTGCTATTCCATAGTTATAAGATTAATTAATATATCAAAATTTATGGATCTTTTTCTATTTTTTTGTATAGTCTCTTAATTCAACGTACTAAAAGCAGGTAATAACAATTTTCGATGAAAACTGTAAATTATTTCTGAAAAAAAATTCTTAAAAATGGCTTACTTTTTCGGCCGTCACAGTGGTGTTCCCCCTTTATCCTACCTACTTAAAACTAACAGTGTATACCGGAAATAGATGTAGATAGCCAAAGAACGTAATCGCGAGTAACGACTAAAGCGACGTTGAAAATAGCAAAAGTAAGATTTAATTGCTATCGTTGGTACTCAGCAAAAAAATAATGTCACTGCATGTTTGAAAGACAAGAGGGTGTTTAGAGAGCGAATTTTAGATGAAAGGGAATTATAGTAAAATTTGAAACAATAGGAAAAGGAGCCGTATAATTTAGTGGAGAGACAAGAAAGAAAATCATTTTATTACAACGTGTGCTGCTAGAAATTATTCAAGTCGTGTACCAATACAATTTTCACGATCAGCACTTCTCTTTCGACTTACAACTGTAAATTACACTGAATTCAGAAGGGTGGCCCACGAGTGTTGACTAAAGTCACATTAAACAGTAATCTTATTCAACGTGCAAATCGAATATAAGAAAGAAATTAAATATTTCATCTCACCAGAATTCCAGTCACATTCTAAAAAAAACCGAAGTTGTCAATAAACAAGGGTTTCCATAAAGACGTATCAACTCATGGCAAGCATTACGCGTTGAATGAAGCACCGTCGGACAACCCTTTCTACCCTTTTTTCGTCGCCGATGGGAGATACGAGCTCGCAACGCGGCCATACATTTTGCATGGAAATTTTTAACGAGTGTCGGGTTGCTCGGCGCGGCGCGAGAATCCTCGTGCTCACGCGAGAACAGTTCCCCAGCAGATCGAGACTTACGAACCTATCGTGCATCCACTGAAACACAATCACGGCAATAAATTCCTCTATCCCGCCGTTTCATCTTTATCCTCGGCCCCGCTTTAACCGGCCATCATACAATGCACCCGTAACGAAAGGTCGTGAGATGCAGCTCTTATCAGCATACAGGCAGAAGTGCCAATATTTCGCCGCGGAACGGCTAGAACGGCCTCCACCAGTCATAATTCCTCGTAACTGATTGCAGAGCGTGCTTTCCGTGGAAGCGATGACCACCGAGACGGAAACATCCGCCTCGTTATTCCATTCCTGAATGGAATAGGGGAGATGTTTTGACGATAGACATTGTTGTTAAAAATTTTTCTTATCAATCCGAGGCTGCTGCTCGTGCATTCTATAATTACGGAGCTCCTCAAAGGCCATACGATAGGAGTTGGTGGACGCATTTAAGAGAGTCAATGACTATTATCAATGTATAATAATTGGAACGTTGATTGTAGGAGAAATAAATCTCAGAAATAGTTTCTCCGTTTTTGACGTAGTAAGTACAGTGTTGTATAAGGTTTCGTGCCACGAGTTTCTGCATGTTTGTTTAAAAATTTGTTAATACATTTTCACAGAATAGTAGTTTCTTTCTCTGTAGCCAGAATCTACTCGCTGTATGAAGTAACAAACACTTACATATGACACTTACTACTGTTTAATAATATACATACTAAATTTTTCTAAATTCATATTATAAATTTTTAACTATCCCCAGGTTTGGTTATTTAAATCTGTCCCGTGTTTATATAAGTACCATTGTTGAAAACTCTGAGTACAGTTAATGAAAATAGTATTAAAACGTCCACCTTCGTACAACTTTGTACTGTTCCTCGATCTGTTTCCCCTTCTACGAATTCAGAGCATTCCTATTGCTTTTCTGTACGACAAAGGCAGGCGTATTTTCCGTACAGCCAGCTATAAAACTTGCACGGATAAAGGCGCAAGGCCCGTGATACGCGAGCCGCGCAGTTAGCCACGAGAGTTGTTTCGATTCGCCTTCCGAACTCGTGGATAATCCGCGAGAACGCGAAATTCCTGCGAAACCACCGAAAGAAGGAGGATTACTGGGAAACTGTACGGGGTGTCGTCTAACGAGAGAACCACGCGAGATATTACGCATCGACTGTAACGAAACATTGAAGGATGGTAAATAGGGGACACAGAATTTTTTGGTTCACGTAGACGCTCAATAATTTGCGAGATATTTAACAATAAAGATGTTGTGATAAAAAGATATAAGTGAAAGAAATAATTATAAAATACTATTTTAGTATTTTCTCCGCTTCGATTTGCGATTTCTGGGTTAAAATCGAGATTCACACTGTTCGTCCTCTGAATAATTTTGCCTAGTAATTCCGGAAATTTGTAAATTAGTTTTTAGTAATTTATCAACTGAAAGTTTTAACAATAAAGAGGTTTTTCAACTACGTAACTAATTTTCGGGAAAACTTGGACTTACAAAAATATTTCCTAGGATCTAGATCATTGACTGTTTAAGAAAGAGACCAAACATGGAACAGATATTTTTCTATTCTCCATTTACTAGCAAAGATTCTTTAAAATCTGTGCGTTACCACCTTGCAAGCTCTTATAAAGTTCTTATAAAGGATCCCAGCGCGTAGTTGAGCTACCAGGATCCTGTTGCGGGACAGCCTGCGCAACGGTGCAGAGTAGGTCTCGATACTCTTGATTACGGCCCGAAATTTTGAGAATAACACCGAAAGCTGAGAGGGCCAGCCTCGCAGAGGGGCGAGAAGAGCGGAAAATCTGATTGCCAATACATTCCATAGCTCCGCGAATTTCAAACCAATTTCCTCGGTCTATTGCCAATCACAAAGCGCCCGAAATTCCAGGCTGTCGGCTGGAACGAAATACTTCCCGCGATTCCTTTCAAACGGACCACTCCCACCCCCTCGCCGCACCACTTTAACCCCCCATTCGCGGAATCTTATCAATCTTCGGGTACCCCAAGCCACCTTATTATTCTTAGGCGCTGTTCCTTGCTGCACAACCCCCCCCCCCCCCCACCCCACCGCCCATCGCGAACCCTCCGCAACCGATATAATTGTAATCGAAAATTTACGAGCGCGCGTCCGCTATTGGCTCGGAGAAAATCGAAAGGGTTCGAGCTCGGTTCCTTTGGTATTAGGTTGAATTAATGTCCACAAAGGAACGGTAGTGCTCGCAGCTGAAGTTTATCGACTGGTCTACTCGTTTCAGCAGAAACGACGGGGGAAAAGTGGATATTTTTAAATACCTTGACAATAAAGTGACAGAGAATTCTCAAAAGTGAATTGAGAAGTTGAAGTGGTAAACGATGTAAGTAGGGATTGTATTTCCGGTAAAGAGGCTTATCGATAAATCCCAAAAATACCCTAAAATTTTTACTGGTAATTCGATAAATTACGGATAGCAATATAGCGCGTATATGCGTTCAATAAATTTTTCGAGATCTACTACGTTATCGATGAAAGAAAAACTTGAATTCCTAATAAAGACGGAAACCGAAGTATCGCATGAAGAGCTAGCTCTGATCCAAAAGAAAACTAAAAATCTGAATCAAGTCATCACAAAAGAATTTACGTATACCTATTCAAGAAAAAAAAGTAAGAGGAATATATATACAAATGGCATTTGATTTTCTAATGACTACTCGACCAAAAAGTGTAGAATTTGAGAGAGCTTTTTCCGCGGCTGGATTATTTTGTACAAAATGTTTTTTGCGCGCTTATTTCTTAAAAAGAGTTAATATATAAAAAATATGGAATTATGTATTTAAGCTAAGATTCTTTTCATTCTTTTCGTGGTGAATATACACATTTAATAAGTATTGTCAATAGTTTGCTAATATAATATTTATTCTGTGTTAATTAATTTTATATTTTATGTTCAGAATTTTTTTTATAATGGTCGATTAGATTTCAATCAAATGTTTTTATTTGCAATATTTACTCTTGTATATTCAATACCTTAAAAAAATACCGGTAAACCCGCATTGATTGAAATTTTTACCGAATTACGGATAATTGAAAAAGTCGGCAAATTTACAATCCCTAGATGTAAATACCAAAAAATTAAAAATAATTTTTTTAGAGGGAAAGGATGTGAATTCCATACGGAATACGGTGGCGAAAGGTATAAGTGCTAGAATAATTTATTTTAACTGTTAGGGCTATCGCAAGATAGAGCTAAAATGTTAAGTGCTGAGAAACAATGAAAGTGCCAGCAATCTTCATAACAGGTAATAATCTTTTTATTTCTCTCTAAATCTGTAAAGGTGGTATACGCTGAAAGTACATAGCCATAAACGAGCGATAAACGATGTAAGTTACAAAACGAACAAACATGCGTTTTTCGTTTCCACTGAAAATTTTAACTACTGACACTTACATCGTGTACCATTTGAGGCATTGAGAGCAACCAACGACAAACCCACATTGAAAAAAAAAAAAAAATTTCCTATTTTATATAGTACAGTTCGACAGTCATCTGGACTTGTATGTACAGTGTACCATCACCCTCAGTTCTTGAAAAATTCGATTTTGAAAAAAACTGCAAATTCTGTTTTCAACATCTTTTGTGTCGAAACAGTAATTGTTATTCCATTGCTTGTTTCGTCAAATTATTCTATGAACCCTCCCGAATACAATGATATAAGTTATTAGTGCAGTATGAACATTTAAATATGTTTAAACAACGATGAAAGAGAAAATAACACCTAAATGCACTCATTTTTTAAATGTCTTTCAATTTATTTCCAAAACTAAGGGTCTAGGAGGAAATCTAACAACTCCACGCGATGCAGCAGACATTTCCCCCCCGGAAACCATCAGCAGAAGTGGTAAAACCCCTTTTGTTTTCAATACAGAAACGAAAGAGTTTGGCAAAATGTGCGGCGCGGACAGTGATAGTCACGCGCGTTGCGCAATTTTGTGACGCTGAGCGACCCACGCGCCATTGACTACCACTGTCGGCGCCGCACGTTTTACCAAACTCTTTGGATTCTTTATTGTAAACAAAGGGTGTTTTACCACTTCTGCTGATGCTTCCCGAAGGAAAAATGTCTGCTGCATCGCGTGGAGTAGTCAGATTTTCTCCTAGCCCCTTAGTTTTGGAAATAAATTGAAAGATATCTGCAAAAATGGGTGCATTTCGGGTATTCTTTCATAAATGTTCATAATACACTAATAACTTATATCTCACATTTCTCAAAAACTGTCTGTGGATTCGTTTTCGGCGCACGAAAACCTATAAGAAACGACTACTGAATGTTACAAGTCCGAAAAAATCAAATTTTGTCGCACTGTGTAATTAGTAGAGCATATTGGAATACATTATTGCTAATAACTCAATTTCGCAGAAAATGTGCGTTAGTCCGTCGTTGCTCTCAATACCTCATTTCACCTCCTCAATTGTTCGTAGCTTTCCCTCATACGAACGCGGAAGAAAACGTTGCTACTATGGATAGACACTCCCCGCAGGGAGATTACGAGGAAGTAGAACTGCTCGGGGTGCATGCAAAATGTTCTGTCTCTCAGTTTTTCCATCTAAGTAGCGAGCAAACACGGCCACGGACAGAAAACCATCAGCACACAGAACGTTCCGGCCGACGACGGTGCGTACGAATGCCGTAATTCTTTCACGCCAAAGTTTTGCAAACAACGGGCGTAAACATCATATCCCCGTGACACAGCCAATAAGCGGCCGGTTGTACACTTCAGAAATTTTGACAAACATCCTCCATTATTCATGGCAGGGCCCTGAGAACGCTGGAGGATCGGCCCTCCTCCGCGACGCGAAAGTGTCAGTTTCATCCCTCGCTACGTGGCCCGTCAGCGCGCCTGTATCGAGAAAATTGATTTCGAAATCGTTCATTCCCAGACATCCTGCAACTTCCATCCCCTCCCCACCCTCTCCTCCACCCCTCCCCCAACCGTCGCGCTCCGGGGATCCGCGGATTCTTCGACGATACGAACTCGTGAGCCATTGAGATTCAGTTGGATCCGCGTTTAATACCAGCGAGACAACATACCGAGGGCTGAAATCTATTTTCCTCGCCGGTGAAAACACTGATGAGAATCTGCGAAACAATGCCAGGGGGAAGGGAAAGCATTCTGCTATAAGAGGGGGACTCTGTTGGATCCTTGACGATTTGGCGAGCTAATTTCGTCCGCTTCGCCAAATTGTCGGCTTCGGCATCGCTTATGGCAGAGCTAATTCACCGCTGTTCTAATGCCTGTTATTCTAAGCCGGCGAAAGGGTGAGCTTGTTATTCGCGGAACATCATTTTCCCATTTCTCGGTGCCTCGCGGCCGACTATAGTCGCCGGCAAGTGGGTGACCTAGTCGATGACCCAGGGATAAGCTTTCCTCCCCCGGTTCTTTCGTGAGCCGGTGGACTTCGTGCCCGTTGAAAATTCAGGTAGGTATGTACGGCTATGCACATAATACCGGTGGTCACGGAACGTGTCATAAAGTCAACAGAGTATCGTTCCCGTTGTACGTGATAAGCGATTCCAGCGGCACACTCGAAACCAGCCGAGGGATCTCTTTACAGGCCGGCGCTTCTGGAAATTACCTTTTCCACGTGCTCGAATAGATTGCACGAACGCAATACGTGTCTCGAACGGTCCGGCCTGTTCAAATAACTCGCGCACGGCGCCATATTGTTGGGGAAATGTGCTAAATAAATGTGGCCTCGTTAGCGCCACTAGCCCGCGGTAGAGACTCGCCGGCGGAAAAACTTCTTCACGGCTGGAGAACATTTTAAACAACCCCTAGCGACGCTGTGTGCGTTTGAAGTTAGAGGCTGGCCCGGGAAGAGTACAGAGGAGTGCGAAAGTTTTAGGGCAGTTGGCTTTTTGGTTATTCTTCAGAGGGAACGGGTAAACTGAATTGTAGGTAATACGGAGTTGGGGTACAGTCCGCTATGAAACGGCGCCATCGAGGGAGTTTCCCGATTAATCGTGATTTTAAGGGGTCTTTCTAGTGTGATGGTTGAAAAAACCTAATTTTTTGAGAATTAGAAAAAGGAACAAGTATTGCACGCATCACTTTGCAGGTTTGTAGTTTTATTCTATCACCTTTTAAGACTATAAAAAAATTTGGATCGATAAAGTAACGTCTACTGAGGATGCCTGATATATTTGAAGTGAACCTCGACTTTTGGTTTTGTGGAAATCAGGTTTGGCCTTCGGAAGGACATTGTTCTCTTCACGATGCTCCTATTCCGCTATAAACGAGTATTTTCATTTACAAAAAAAATTATAGTCTTAAAAGGTGATAGAATAAATCTGCAAACGTGCAAAATGATACGGGCTATACTTGTTTCTTTTTTCGACTCCCGAAAAATTAATTTTTTTCAGCCGTCATGTTAGGAAGACCCCTTAAGTGACTTGCTGCAAAAATTCAGTAGACTTTTTTAATACTCGAGGAGCTTAGAGTTACACAAATTAAATGGAATATTATGGCTAACGGAAACCTGCGAATTAAATCCAAGTAAATGCTAACTTGCGTGTGGATTTACTGCTGCAAATTCTAGACTCTCCGAACAGTACTCTGAACGTAAAGATGCTGGACCATTATTTATTGTAAAGAAATTTTACACACACCAGCGACGATCAAATACCCCACTGGCGAAACGGACGCTTATTCCCAGCCGCGCGTCTACCTCTCCGTTTTATCGCGGTTTTTTAGAATTCATCTTGGCCCTGCTCCAAAGCAGAACCGAAAACTGTAACCATAACCGACCGTCAGCTGTCAACTCGAGAATTTTTCGCCCAGGTATTCATCCTCGGGCGCATTTACAGCACAATATCGAGCTTAATATTACCTCTCGAATTCCGCCCCACCCCCTGGGGGTTACTTAGCATCGAAGTATCGAATCGATTCCCGGCAAACAATATACATCCGTCTCTCCAAACAAGAAAAACCAGCGGGGGGATGAAGAATTCTATAAGTAACTGGTCGTTCTTGTTCCGCGAGGATCGACCACGGGGGCCTGCGGGTCGGAGAGGGGGGGGGGGGGGAGGGCTGGTGGGAGGGGACGAAGAAGACGGCCAGCTCGATAAAAACTACCCCCCGCAGTGGTCTGCCGGTGGAATGTATAAAAGCATCGAGGAAGCCAATTTCCCGGGCGCGCACGGTTACGTCGCTCTTTCGATAATAATTGGCAGCATGAATGGACGGCTAGGCGCGCACAGAGACGCGCCATTACCGCTTTTGCGCATGCCTGTCTGCGTGTATCTGCATACAGGGTGTAGCGTGACGCGCGGGATCTGATTTAACGATAGATTCAAGACTGAGGAAGAATTAATTTATTCGATTTTGCCTTGTGTCGAATAAATGGGACAGTTTTTTTTTATGGGAGACAACACTGTGCCCAATGGTTGGTATTTCAGATATACGGGGTGGAGAAATTGAATGGGAATACATCCTTTCTTATAAATTAATAAACACTGAGATTTTATAACTTTCTGAGATGGATGAAACACTTGGGCGATGTTCCTTGTAAGTACGACTCTATTTATTAAAAAGTTAAATTCGAACTCGGTTCTGAACAGTGTTTGCTTAATCAATAACATAGTATGTAGGGACCACTGTCTTCTTTTCACGAGGATCACGGTGGGGATATTCGCAACAGATATACGTATAAGATTTAAATAAAATTTCGAGTAACGAATGTAAGTTAAAAAATATATTCGTCATGTGTCGAATAAAGTTAATTGTTTAACATTTATTCGTTATTCGAAATTTTATTTAAATAAAAATTTTGCCCGTCTCTGATATGTTGTACCTGCGTAAGGCAAAGTTACATTGTTCAAAATAACAATAAATACAGAGGGTGGCCAAATTATTATACTCAAAACATTTTCGTCAGAATCTGTGAAAGTCGTGGTTCTAATTAAAGTAACAATGCATGCATGCTATTGTTTTTTCATTTATTGATTAGCTACAACATTTGGCAACATTGTGAGTAATTTTTCAGCATATAATTCTCATTTGTTTTTAAAAGGGCGGGGAAAAATTATTACAAATAAGACAAAAAGATTAGAGAATCCCATCAGAGTATGGCAGAATATTCCAAAGCTGCAGGAAGTAGCCACAGAATGCATTGAAAGCATGTCACGCCGAATCCAAACCGTCACAAAAGCTAAAGGCGAAGTCACCAAATATTGAGTAGGGTAAACCAACCAGTGAATGACCGAATTGTTGAATTTATGGAGCTTTGAGACTAATACTAGAATATATTTATGTATAACAACAAAACAACTGTTGAAATTGCATTTAAATTTATATTTCTTGAAATTTATATAAAAACAATTACTTATTCTTGTCGTAATTTTTTAAAAAACGATTATAAAATGCAAAACGTGTAGAAGCCCAGTAAATGACCGCTTACTTTTAATAAGAATTGTACTTATTAATGTTTGCTTAATACGCGTAACTAAAAATATGGGATATTAAAAATACAACTACACTCCATTTATAAACATATAATATTTTTAAATTTTTAATTGATTATTTATTTTATTCCATCGCTTAAATTTACAAAATCTCAAACCTTTTTGTTCGGGTATAATAAAATTCCCCAAAATTGCAGTAGCATTCTACCTAATAAGTTGCTCCAATCGAAACACATGAAAATCAACTGGTATTAAAACGCAAGATGGTAATTTTGCTAAACATCAAAGAGGTTGTGGCTTTGAAACAATACAGAATCGAATATGTATTTACATAAACTCAGCTTCGACGCAATAACAAGTGTTACGAGTCGTAAGTGTCGAATCTACCCCCGAAGTGGGCCCCAGGCAACGTGCTACACCCTGTACATCGCACGAATCAGTCCCCCTTCGAACGTGTTACAATTGAAATTGCGCGTAGACGCGCGCACCGCAGCCCCCGTCATCTGAATTTGATTCCTGGATGCGTCTGGTCATTAGCAAGTCCAGCTGCGTGTTGTACTGACGTTGGCCCGTGTTCGCGCGCTCACGGGCCATTCACGCACGCGTGGCTGTGCACACAGTGTCACCGGCAACGGCCCTCGTCATATCCGACGGGACAAGAGGAGAAAGGAACGACGAGAGAATGCGTGGTGTCGAACGGGGTGGCCCACACTTTGTATCCATATCCCTGCTGGTTGGGTTTTATCGGAAGGGTGCACCCTGCGCGTGCCACGCGACAGGTAATTCTTTGTGCGATAGTGGGAGGCTACAAGAATGACGTTTGAACTCCCCTCCTTTTCCAAAATTTATCGTCCACGTGCGCTGGGCTCGCTGAGGGTCGCGATGGGATTGCTCAACTCTTTGGGGCGTAAGTGGGTTAACTAATAAACCATTTGATAAAATGCTCTGTGCCACGTGACATATGTGTATGTACAGTTATTGGAAATATTTATTGCATCGCTCCGAAATTTACGTAGTACGCAGAATTTTCCTAGCAATGTGATTGATAAAATGAAGCGTGTCCAACTTAATTTGGAAAAATAGTGAGCTATGGATATTTGCAATAAATAAATTTTGCGGGAATATTTTTCTAGTACGATGTAATAATAGGAGAGGAATAAGTGATAACGTGTTTATTCGAGTGATGCAATAAATATTTATTTCCAGAAGTGTGTGCGTTACCAAGGCAAATTTGGGGCAAGTGTTTCTATCACTTTAGAGAAATTTAGGTATGTTCGTGCTTATTTTTTGCGGAACAGGGATGAATATAAAGTGGCTGGTGTGGAGTTTGTAGTAAACGGGTTACAACGGGTTTCTTGCGTGATGGGATAATCAATAACTCCCTTATTTGCATATCTACTACATATACGCTGATGACGTAAGGATGTTTGAGTCTACGACTTCCGACGTCGGCTAGCAGAATTTTAAACTGATTTGCGCTTGTAGATTCCTAATCCAAAGTTAATATTGGTTAGGTGTCATGTTATAAGATTTTGTAATGGTAGCTCGGAGTTTACATTTTGAAGGAATTTTTTAAAGAAATATTACTTAGATACAATTTTTAAGTTTTAATATTTTTTTACCTACTCATGGATTACTTTTCACTTCTTTCATATTATTTTCCACTGCAAGTCATTTTAAGAGAGGGAGCAAGGGGGGGAACATAGAATGTAATTCAAGCCAAAACTATGAAAATGACAGTGGCCAGCCTAACACCTGGGAGTTAATTAAAATTATAATAATAAAGATTCGAGTTTATGAATATTTCCCTCTCCGTGTTATATTAACAACACTTTGTATTGACAACAGAAGAATTTATACTATATATTGGGAAAGCTAAATGGTAAAACAGAAAAGTATATTCTGTCATTATTGTTAAAGAAAAAGTAAAGAAAACAAATCAAAATAACATTTTATTACCATAATATAAACTAAAGACAGAAATAAATTGTACAAACTATAATGTAAAATATAGATACAATTTTATCAAATTGTATCTTGCATTCACTATTATTTCTTTGCAAACGATTTTATCAAACATTGCCATATTTTTAGTACAAGCAACAGTCGAGATTATAACAGACAAGCAACTTAATGCCTATAAAATCAGCAAAACTATTTCACTCACTTTCTATAACATTTCACATATATACAGCACATATATGTAAACGTTACCTGAACAATGGCAACGAAAAATATTGTCTATTATATAGTTAAATTAATCAAGTACCATAGATTTACCTTTCCGACGTTAATCTCCTGTTTCCCATTTACCAGAAAATATTCGAATATGAGCGACACGCTGTTGCCCGTTAGGGGCGTGGCGATGTTCTGTTGAACCGCGCCGAATTGCAGAAAAATGCAAATCGAAAACAGTTAAAATTGCCTGACGTAATTAACCGCGATGAAACGAAGTTCCTACGAGCCCCTCGGACATGTATCAACGCGTTTCGACGAAAATGCATTCGTCCGACCGCTAGAAATTTGATGAGATTTTATATTGTCCTGCACTTTATCAGCAGTTCCGCGCAATCGCGGCGCATTAATCCCGTTACCGTGCGTTAACATGAATATAAATGGAAAGTAGTGCCCCGTCGAAATTGGATCTGAGGATTGTATCTGGCAATTTTTAGGCCACGTCCGATTGCCCCTGTCGTATCGACACTGGAACGGTCTGACAGCGTGCACAATTCCGTTTACCGTACACAGTTTTAAAAAAAGAAAGGAAGAAGGAAATAAAGAAATAAAAAGAATGGTAAATAACGTGCACAGCACAACGTTGGCGGAAATAAAACTAGAAACGCGGAAAATCCCCCTCCACCTCGAAAATGAGTCGCGTTATTTAATTGCGGCCGTAACTATAGCACGCGTGCTTAACGATCGTAATAACGGGAAACATTTTTCTCGATTAAAAAGGAACATTTCACGAGCATTCCATTACGCTTGTGCATTTTTCAAACGTGTAATTCTGTTCCTCGCGCGAGAAATCGTATGTAACGCTTAGCCACGTTACGATAACACCGTGTGTCCAAAGGGTGCGTCAAAACAGAAAATATAGTAAACTTCCAAGGGAGTTAATTGCCAAAATTAGACAATTGGAATTTTTCTGTAATTAAGTACTTATTAGCAATAAGTGTCATTACTCTAATAACCCAATAATCCTAAAAAGGGTGGTGTACCAGCAACTCTCTCATGATTGAGAAATGTATACAGGGTGTCTCGGAACTGCTGGTAAGTACAGTCCGAAAGGAGGTGATTCAGCATGAAAAAAATAAGTGCTCGACTATGCTTCAACTTAATGCATCTCGCTGTAGATTAGCCATCTTTGCTTTCGTATTTCTGAACATTGGGTACCAATGTCATGGCTTAAAAGAATAATTCATGTGTAAAAAATACTTTCCTTTCATTGCCCATAATTATGCCTATCCTTCATTATCTACTGTGATAAACCTGGACAGCAATACAGGTAGTTTGCAGTGATACTTGTTAGAAGCTTCGTGACAAAAAATGTCGCACCACAGTTTCGACGTTGTATTTTTTCATGTTCACCTCCCTTCGAGTTGTACCACCGGTTTAACTCTGTATATATTTTTTGATTCCTTTTGTAATAGCAGATTAAATCAAGTGCTTCTTTTTCACAATAGAAAATATACCATTTAGTACTTATCTAATTTGGTACGTACAGTCTATAATTTTTAAACGCAACGTGTCGATCATTCACAAAATATGGAACAGTGTGACAGAAAGTTGAAAGCTTGCTTTCTATTGTATTTGTTTTGTATTATTGCAATTGAAAGAAACAGCAGGAACTGGTTCGATAAGCTAATAAAAGCATTAAGTAGGAGAAATTGTAAAAGCTTACGTCCGCACGCGACACAGTGAATTCTAGGACGAATTCTGTACTTTCCTCGGAGCAAAAAGCGGGAACGTGCAGCGTTCGCTGGAGGGTCTTCATTCCGCGTATAAACAAAGAATTTGGATTCTGTGCACCAGGTGCAGCGTATATTTCACGGATGAAACATGGGCGGCAATTGTCTCGTCGTTTTCATATGCGGGATGGCAAGAAACCGTCGCGTTTCTGGCGACCGTTGCGAATTGTTAGTAAAAATTCACAATGAAAGCTGTGTAATGGAAGCAATCTTTGATGTTTTAACACATCGACTTTTGTGCCCGCTCTAATGACGTTGCTTCGTGCAATTGTGCGAAGGACCATTGAAAAAAAAGGTACAGAATTTGAAAACTTAAAAAGGTGTTATCATCGATTGAGTTATAAGTAAATTCTCAAATGAGAATTTATTTTCGGTTTAGAAGTGTTGATATCACTTTGTAATTGATACAGTAATATAAAGATTCTAAAAAATTCCAACCCCAACAAGTTGTAAGTGGATACTTTTATATGCGATTATGGATGTATCGGACGTACAATATCAGACAAAAGTATATGAAATTTGAAATACTTGAATATTTACGTCTTACGCATAGTAAATCTAGATGTAAGGAATTCGAACGACAGTTGGAGTCTTATTTTTAATCCTAGGAAGGTATTTTTCACTTTACAAATGCTTTCTCAAGCATTATTTGCTAAACTTTTGGCAGTGAAAATGCCCAGAATTTACAATATTCACAAGTTATAATTTATTTCTTTAAAACGGTGTAGTCAAAACAATTGAAACTCGGCAGATATTTTCATCTATCCATATACTGCATGTACAAAAAAATTGAAAACATTGGCACTATTTCTTCAACATTTTTTCAGATGGTTTATCCGTCAAGATCGTCTCTTTCCATAAGAGTACGTGTAAAATCAGTGAAAATTAAAATCGTTATAACTCAGTAACCGTTTAGTGAATTCGTTTAACATTTTTAGAGCACATCGGGAAGCTTAAAAAGAACAATCGCACAAATGTTTATCAACTTGGCACTATTTTGAAAATAGGTCCAATACATCCTTAAATGTACTGTATTTAGAATAACTTGGTATCTCGATAGTGTAATATATCAACAACTAAAGAGTGATTTCGGTATAAATATTTAACGAATATTGAATACCAGGTATTATTATAGAGCAAGTTTATTTTTTTCTCATTTGCAATCATTATCTTTGGTCCCTTCTCTCCTGTGCTAATTTAAATAAAATGGTTTTTTATACTTACTCAAATGCAAATAAGAGAGATCCTAAGTATATATATAGGTACTTGATAATATTACAAGACCTAACCAAATATTCGTACAAAATACATTACATATTTCCAGAACGAGTTAAATTAAGCTTTTTATTCTCTTTACGAGCTTTATCGCTCCATTAAGCTTACACCTAATAAAACTGTATGAAGTGAGGCAGCTAATATTAGAATCTTATATGTCCACGTTGCTTTTAATAATACGAAAAACTATGTACGATAAAAAATCTATCTATCTTTGTTTCAAGAGAGAAAATGGTACATTAGAGCGTATTTTTTCCTCGAGGCTATATTTTTCAAGATTATGTAGCCACTATAGACTTTTTTTAAACAGAACAGCAGAAATGTTATAGATAACGAAAAGAGACTGTGTATGATATTTTTATCTGGTTCTATAAAAGCTCCATTAATCACTGGAGTGCTGTCTTCATATTCTTCCTAACTACAACTTATCATTTAATGTACAAGAATAACATACGAACCGATTAATTATTCAAAATAATAGCTACCGACCTCTGAACGCTTTTAGCAATCGAATGCTGTGCACTGTTCACAATCTCACAGGTAATATTACGTCGCTCCAGGGTAGTATGTATTACGTTTATCCATGCCTTTAATGTGCATTTCATCGATCGAATACAATATTGTAAACTCGTTATTCATGAGGCACTAATGCAAACCGATGGATGACAAATTGTGACTATAAATTACTTGTGAACAATAGATAGGTAATATGACTATAATGATCTGCCAAGAATAAACAGTTAGAAATTATTTGTGATTCAACTAAATACATACTGCAACTAATAATTGTGGGATAATCGTATATTGTAATTCGAAATTGAACTATTTAGAGCAGAATTTTTAACTAAAAATTTGATATTCAAAGTAGAAAAAAATGGCACCATTAACTGTGTAGACAGGTGCTGCTACTTGACAACAGAAATGAAATATCAGGCACTAATTCGATTGGAAAAATGGGAGGACATTGATACTGAAAAGAATTAATCATACGTATCACAGACATGAAAAATATATTTCTAGGAATGGCACTGCTACCCCAATATGTTCACATATTCAGAAATAGCTTCAACGCCACGCAAACTACAAAAAATGCAACTCTGCGAAAATACTTCCTTTAAAAATGATGCAGTTTAGTAGGTAACTAAACCATAAGCTGAGAAAAATATCAAAATTTCATCGAAATGTGGTAAGGCAGCTAAAGTTAGAATCTTATATGTCCACGTTGCTTTTAATAATACATAAACTACTTAGAACATATAATAAAATATCAATATACAAATCTATATAAAAAATCTATAGCTTTGTTTCAAGAGAGAAAATGGCACGAACGTAAAACTACTTATCAACTGATCCATCTCGAACTCAAACAGAATGACTTTTCATTTCATTCCCCCGAAAAATCACCTATCCGCCGATTCTGCCCCCAATTACTTTCACCTTGAACAAATTTCAAATTTCACACCCCCTTACACGATCCACTTGAACCGTGTCAAAGGCAAAAAATTATTTGAAATAAAAATTAGTGTACGCAATTTTTATTTCAAATAATTGTTTGCCCATCTCTGGCGACGATTCGCGCGGCGATATATCGAAACTGAACCTCTCAGCGACGAATTCATCCAGATCCCGATCTCACTTATATTTAGAGAAACGTTCTCGCGTCGGTGGCCGATATAATTCTATTTGCTTTGTACGAAGTTAGCGTGGGTAACCAATTTCTGCCATTCAGGGACACGTT
Organism: Andrena bucephala; assembly: GCA_947577245.1. Classification (NCBI taxonomy): domain Eukaryota; kingdom Metazoa; phylum Arthropoda; class Insecta; order Hymenoptera; family Andrenidae; genus Andrena; species Andrena bucephala. Next base: position 63,438,292 of record OX387715.1, on the reverse strand, counting down.
CGACCGGAGCGGGACCTCTTGCACGCTTTCCTTCCAAGGAAACCGATCACTCGAGCGTCCCGATTCTTCCCAATTTCGTCTCGAGAGGGACGTTTAATGCGCTTTGGCCCCGCGATTTGCCGATCGTTTCACGAAAAAATCCCATTCCCCGAGCGCAAATCCGGGTACACGTTATTGGACCATTTCTTGCCAGCGAGAGTTTTCATTCGTTGCAGGCCCACGGTCACACTTTCCACGCGACGCTCCATTGTCGTTAGGAGGGTTATTTAGAGAATTAGGGTAGCAGACGACGGATTAAATCGCGCAGCAGCGTACTGTTACGTGTTTCAATGGGCAAGCGGGAGGAGTTCCATGTCAATGGGCCTTTGGTCCCTTAAGCTCGGTCTTCCGCCTTTCCTCGTCGTCTTCCGGTTTAGCCTCCCCCACCCCCGATTTCTTTCTAGTGGGTCCTTGCCACCTCTGTCTCTCACAATAGCACACCGGTTGACAGGGAAGATCTCGTTTATTTGGTAATCTAGTTAATTAGGGAGATCGAAGAATGATGAGGTATTCGCGGAGCAATGGGATGATTATGACGGGGCCGAGGCACGCTCGATGACAATTAACTTATTAATTTCAAACGTTACGGCTCGCACGACATTGTCATCGTCGATTTAATGCAGCTTTGAATAGATAATAGGAGAACAAAACACGCTGGTGCGTGATAATTAGCGAATGCCGGAGCACCCCAGACCCATTGATTTCTATTATTTTACTGGGAACAAAACGGAGCACGTGGTATTACAGGCTGTCATTGTTCCCGATTGTGTAATGAATTAAAACAAAGAACGGATCGGATCAAAACGATGCGCGAGTAAATGCGTTATTACCATTACCAAACGAAGGACGACGGAAGGGGGAAATATCGGCAATTCCGTTCTGCCTCTCATCGATTCGTCGACCCATCGATCTATCGACTCTATAATTTCTCCTTCCCTTGTCCACTTTCAGAAGCACCCTCGGTGATACTAAATTTTATAGCATACTCCTCGTAACAAACGGGACGCCATATTTCTAAAGAATCGCAGAGGTCGTATTACATTGCAGAGATGAGAAAAATGTGTATTTAATGGAATATTAGATATTCTTGGTGGAATATAATGTAGTGAAATTAAGATTTGTCTAGGGAATAATCCCCAGCAAGCTACATTTTGTATGGGGCCTTTATTTCGTCGTTTTAAACAATATTTCAAAATCGATCCAATATTTGCTGAAAATTCTATGGAGGGTCAAAGGTAAAAAACAGATTTTCGCGAATATCTCGTTATCTATCAGTTCTATGGCAAGAATAGATATCATGGAATTTGGAGCTTAGGAAATTTTCTAAAAAAAATGTTGTCTGAGTTTTTTTCGTGGCAGTAACCATTTTCATGTACGATGACTTACAATGTTTCAACCCTCATACTTTTGAGTTTTGACACGGGAAGATCCCAAACCCAGAAATTCAAAAAATTATTAAACTTCGTGAGTATGTAAGGGATGTCGTCCTGAGTACAACACAATTTTGTTTGCTACCTAAATTCACTCTAAGAGGGTGAAATTGACCCCTGAAAAATTTCCAATTTTGTATTATTAGGTACTCGTGAAGTGTCTTACACTTTGATACTTTGACACTATCTCTTAGATAGAAAAAAAGTTCTCAGGAAATAGTTACTTCTTTTAATTAGAACTATCATTTGGTTACTTGCAGTTCTTACTGTTCGCGAGTTATAACACAAACTCGGAAAATAGCCGGATTTTCAGGGGTCAATTTCACCCTCTTAGAATGAATAAAATTAAACTTTAATTTTTGGAGATAAGTATAGGATATATAGGTATGTATCACGCTATATTTTTGCTGCCCAAATTCATTCTAAGAGGTGAAATTTACCATACTTCCGTTTAATTTCACGGAACTAATATTTCACTTAGCCACTCATTGTACTCATACCACTTCATGATAGCGAGTATCTTAACGATCTACGAAGTGTAGTCGAGTATGGGATCCTCGATTTGTTGCAAATAACGTGGTTCTGAGTAGCATTTTTAGAAGACAAAAGTTAGCAATGTCTTCACGTTTACAGTTAGTTGGGTATGCACCAGAGCAGTGAATCACTGATCTTAGTCACTTTATACTCAACACGGCATCGGTGGATTACCATCGACACATCACCATCCTGTCCACCCCTGCTTGCGAAGCATAGTAATGACGTGGAAGCGTTTACGATCATCGGTTAGGAACTGCTGTTGTACATTTTCCCCTCGAAACTTTATTATCGCCACTTCCTCTAGCTCTTTCTCATTCTTCCACCCTTTCCCCTGCTCCTATCTTTCCCTCAGTTTTTTCTTTCCGCTCTTTTGTTTCAACACATTCGTCGAGACCTTTTTAAAATCAGGAGCGTAGCGGGACTTTTAAACGATTCGCTTAGATAGCTTCTTCGTTGCTTTCATTTTCACACTTGCTGCCAAGTATTCTTTAACACGTCCCGAACCATGGTCGATATTCAGATTTCTGGTGGGGCTATAAAAAATTATGAGAAATGTAAAGGGCGACATTCAATTATAGAAAAATAATAACTGTGTCGTATTATTCGTAATTGCAGCTAGCGAATTGAGAAATATTATTATTATTATTAAAGGAAATCCTCTTATTAACGGGAATATGTACCTTTTTCCACTGAATCAACATGAGTATTAACATAAGAAGACATTGTAAAAATGTTGAATAAGTAATTCAAAAACCTATGAATTAATTGTTCACATGATAACAATAAAAATTTGTTAGGTTTCCTTTTCTCTATATAATACTTACTATAAGTGAAAGGTGGGTGAATAATGAAGAATAACATGTTTGTTGTCCTGGTTTTCTTTTTCTTCCAGTTCCTGTTTCTCGTAGAATTTCGCGTGCAGAGTAATAAGTAATAAATAATAAAATCGTACGTCACGAAAATTGTAACTTAATGCATACAACTACTATCAAATCTATAGAAACTGTACAAATTCAGGCTGTGATAATTTAATTCTTCGATTTCCCTTGAATAACGGTAAGAATAATTGAATTTGATTTAGTTACGTTAATGATGCACTATAAATCAGAGCAGGATCTTTCATTCCACTACGATTATTTACAACAACCTCGTAGTGTGCGCAAGCTGTTCTGGCATCTCTGCAAAACGCCGCGTCTGCTTTAAATTACGGGGGGTGCCGTCCCCATAGCAATGGTTAATGTTTAATGAGGGTACGCTCGTTGAGAGAGCAAGGGTTAAACAGGATTGCACGACGCTGCAGCCCTGTTTGCATTGACCTATCCATCGTTGTCTTGATCCGACTACGATGCCGCCTGCAGTGCGTGTAATTTACACACAGCTTGGATAAGCTTGTATCAATAGTAACATAACGAGATCCTAGAAAACAATGTCCTGCATTGTGCGTTAAAATTCATTTTCTTTACTCGAACAGCGAAGTTCCAAAGCTGCTAATTTTCAGGAAAAAAACTCAAATATATAGTCTTCATAGTTGACTACAGCAAATTATTTTTGATAAACAGTGGCGGATTTAGAGATTTGGCGTCCTTAGGGCCTAGGCTAACAAACGTCTGTCGTACCTTCTGTGAAATATCATAAAATATTTTAATTTAAAGAGTTGAGACCATTTTGAAATTAATTCAATGTGACAACTCACATATGAGTTATTGCTAATTTGCTAGATGAAGAAAAAAGTGAATTGTTTTTATTGTTATCACTAGCCTCTGTGTTTAAACCTTTTTCAATCTTTTTCGTCCAAAATTTGTCGCCCTAGGCTGCAGCCTACATAGCCTAGATACAAATCCACCCCTGAGTGCTATTGACTTACTGAATACACTATTAGACCAATAATTTGTATCAATATAGTCAAAGTGAAATCCAATGGCTACTTGAGGACATTGAGAAGCTATGCCCACCATTACATTCGACTACCCCCGCTACTCTATCTTTAGCACTGTTGTGCAAACCTTTGGGGAAATATGGTTCCTGCAAACAGAACTGAAGACACCAAGTAACGTTTATGTCGAAGAGTATAAGCGCCATAGTGTATATCACCTTTCTGATTTAGAATCGCTTATCAAACATAGTGGATCATGTGTGGAATACCTCTGGAAGCATTCTCAGGTGCTAGTCTGTAGAATTTACCAGATATAAAAGTTCAAACGGAAGGGATCTTCCTAACAAGGGAAGATCCCGAAATCGGAAATTCAAAAAATTCTAAAACGTTGTGAATATGTAGAGGACTTCCTCCTGATTACAACGCAATTTTTGTTTGCTGCCCAAATTCACCCGAAGGGGGTGAAATTAACCCCTGAAAATTCGGCTATTTTTCGATTTTTTGTTATAATTCACGAACTGTAAGATACAGAAAAAATGTTTCACGACAAAAGTTACTTCTTTTAATTAGATGTATCATTTGGTAAACAAATTATTTTACAGTTCACGAGTTGTAACACAAAATCGGAAAATAATCGGAAATTTAGGGGTCAATTACACCACCCCCTTATAGTGAATTTGGGCGGCAAACAAAAATTTCGTTGTAATCTGGAGAAAATTCCCTATATATTTACAAAGTTTAAGAATTTTTTTAATTTCCGGGTTTGGGATGTTCTCTTGTAAGTCGCAGTTTCAAGAATCAGGATCAGCCATAAAAGATTATATGAACATGACCACCCCATTCTTCACAGCAACAAACTAGATAGAATATTCAATAGTAATTCTTCAACTACAAAAGTCAACCTAAATCAATTAAAAAAACCATTAAAACTCTCCAAATTATTAAAACATTTGAAACTACGCCAAAAACCGTGACGCCTAATTAATATAATAAAAGAGTTCGAACAATCAGCCACATATTAGAAACGACTAAAATTTCTCGCACGATACAATCATTTATATTCCGAATGTTTAATTTCAGATCTGCCAAGCATGTTAAAAAAGTCGCTGTCACTTGACACACTCTGTATACGGGAGAAAAAATTGGCTGGCCGCGGGTTGCACATCACTGGTTTAGATGTCTGAAAAGGAAATGTCTTCCTATATTACTTTTGGGTATTTATTAAGGTTATAAAGACTTCAGGGACTGGACACCATAAACCATAAGCCATTTGAAGAAATGGCAATCAGGAAAACCTTGGGACACAGGTAGGTATATTACAACCTCGCCCTCACCTACACATATTTATGAATTGCGGTCAGTCTTTAACGGTGTACAGTTGTGAATTCAAAGTGTCCTTTAATTTCTGCGATTTTTCTACAACGGCTATGCCCAAGTATGTAACAGATTCTTTTAATGACTTTTTTATGGTTCTGTAGCTAAATTTATTAAAATTCTACCCGTATGTTCTGTTATTAAAGAATCCAAGTTTGTCAAAGTGTAAAAAAAATGCTGATGTTTGCAGATATTGATTCTCCTGTAATATCCACCACAGACAATAATTTGCAAGTCTGTGCACTTATTTGAGTTGATAATCGTCTTGTGGGCAGAGATGGGCAAAATTCTTTAGGCCAACTCTGCTTTTAGGAATATTTCATAGCGTGAGCGATTTGGATTTATTCTCTGAATAGTACGCGCACAAGAATTTGTAAAGGAAGGAGCATCTGTTTCATCTGAAGCACTTTGTTCCCACTAAACCTGATACTACTGATGATGCTGTGCAAGAAGTAGGGGAGGGTTGCCTATATCGTAAGTTGCGGCATAGTTGCGGCAAAGTTGCGGCAAAGTTGCGACAAAGTTGCAGTGCATTATTGCAACGCAACTATGCAGCGACAATTCTATGTCCGCCCCGTGCAATGTTGCACGGCAACGTCGCAGCAACCATACATCGACATTGCGCTGCAACCATGCAACATCGCAAGGTTACTGCAACCATCCTGCAACTTTGCCGCAACGAAGTGTTCTGTATGGGTTAAGACATTTTTCGTTCTATTTCATATTTGGTACTAATTTGAACGCAAATGACTATTGGATATTGTAGCTTGATCTTATACGCTTAACCTTTTGTTCAAAATAAATTAATTTGTTATTAATCGTTTTGTCACATACTGTTAATGGTACGAATTAGGCAACCGGTCTCCTAAATCGTACCTCCACTAAAAATAGTATCAATAACAAATAGAATGGAAAATATTCAACATAAAGTAATGATTATTAAAAGGCCACAATAACCTATGAATATGATATATATACATAACCTATATAACATACGAGTTGTCAAATCCTACTGGTCGATTGTAGTGATACGATTTAGGAAACATGGTCAATTTATTTATAAATATCAATTTAAACTTTATAATGAATGTAATATGTACTTAAATTGAATGAAAAAATATTCTACATTAAACCCGCTTTTAGAAAAATACAAAAATACAGGACAAAATTGCATTGTTTAATTATTATCAGCTAAAATAAACTGGTAAAAAGTTACATCAATCATACTTGATTTTTTTAAATGTTTATAGCACGCACAAAATAGGGTGTAAGCTCAAAAGGTTTTGTTTCTATTTCTTATTTCGCATTTACTTGATATTTTTATCATCAGATGTCGTTTATAATCATTAATTACTGAGAAATTGATGAGTTACGATTTAGGTGACCAGTACAATATTGGTAACTCTCCCTTATTAGTTAAATTTATAAAAAATAGCGAATCGTGAGGAAACATAAGACTGCTTACATGTAATTATACTCTTTTATATATATAATAAGATAAAAAATATTTATTACCATTTTTTTATACTCCAAATGAGAAATTGTCCTTGTTTTCTAAATACCCAATAACATAAATCTGTATTTTTTTATTATTACGTCTTTCTAATATCCTACCGCTTAAAAATACCCTAACGAATGAGACTATTACAGGACCAATAATTATTTCGCGTTAGAAAGCAGGAGTAGACCATTGTGGCGCTCGGTACGAGCGATAGTGCGCCTTCAGTCGATCCCGGACTCTCGCAGAGCTGCCGTTTGGACTTCCCAGGCTAATCGGCGATTACGTTTTACGACAGGTTCCTCATATTTTTACGAGCGCCATTCCGTGGCAGAAATATCCTCCACGTCGCATGGCCGGGTCTAGCTACAAAGCCGCGGCCAAGATTTCCCTCGGCTGCTGGGCGGGAAATTATTATTATTTGCAACAACCTTTTTACGAACCTTGGAACGGCCGTAAAAAATAACAAGACACCTCCGGGAACGGATATCTCGATCATCGCGGCCTTTTTAGGGCCAAATATTTTTTAGAAACAACTCCCTCCTTCCTCCACATTCCTTGGTCCAGCTCTATCGCACAGGGGGTAAAGAGGGGCCGCAAAATTATCCCGCCCCTGCCGCGATATTCGTGCACGGCGAACGAATTTATCCCCCGGCCGCGGGTATCGTATAAAACAGCGTTACAAACGGATTTTAATTTTTGCAATTACCCGTTCAATTATTGCTGGCGTTTCGGTGGAAACGAAGGGCTCCGATATTTCGCTATCGAAACACGGCGGCGGGAGGGAGGGGGGAGCGCCGCGCAAGGATCTCCATTAGTTCAAATATTTGACGGCGATCGAAAATATGCCGATATTTAAACGAAAAATTCACTACACTCTGGCGATTTTAAGCTCGGTCTGCTTATATACGCGCTTTTCGAAACGCGACCCATTACGTTATGAAATTCAAGGGAATGCAAACCGATTGAAAAAGTGGTTGAAATTAAAGCCAGGCAATTGGAAGAGGGACGGAGGGAGTAAAGTGCTGGTGGACAGGAAAATGAGGGAGAGTAGCAACGATCGATCGAGCGGGTTGTCGCTGATGTTTCCGTGGCGAGCGTAAATCACGGATCGAAAGGAAAAATCCGCCGGTCCCTTCGCGGCTCTCCCCCAAGGGGCGGGGGTGGTCGGCGCGGCATTATCGTCAGTCTATTTCGTTGCTGTCAATTTCGCATACGTGATATTTCATTAGTTCGCGGTCAAAGGAAGGAGAGGGTGCGCTTGTCCCTTGGCGTCGATCGTCCTGCAGGGACGTCCCGTCAAATGGACGGAGGGACGTTTAGCCAGGCTTCACCCCGCGGGACCACTGACTCAATTCGACGATTTCGCGTTCCTCCTGGTGTTGGTATTCATCGCCGCGCGGCGCGGGACACTGGCGGCGTCGCGACATATGAATATCATTATCGGATGTTTTATGGCATTGCAGCCTGACGCCGTGACAAATCGATCGGTCCCGGACCCCCCTGCGCGAGCGTTTCGCCAAATCTCCCTGTGACGGCATTAATGAGAAAGGTACACCGTGTATCGCGTTCCTCCTCCCTGGTTGGACGGTGGCTGATCTTTCGTTCGAGGGGGAATTAGATACGGTAGAATCGCGATGAAATTGCGCTTTCTACGTGTATGGGCAATATGGTCTGTTTCCTTCGGTGACGGCGGAGGGTCCATGGAATTTATTGTCCAACGGTGTATCAGAAATTCGAGAAATAGTGGAAGTTGCGGGGTATGAATTAAGGTGGATATGGTGTGTATTAATAAAGAGGGTGCGCGCGGGTGGGACCACTGATTTGTTTCTCTTCTCGCCTTCGTCGCGAAGAAATAATGTTTTCTGTTATGAGACCCAGGTTTGGGGAAAATCGATTCTGGAAACATGTGTCCCCCTACAGCACACTTCGTTGCAGAAACGTTGCATAACCGTTGCAGTACATTGCAATGTTGCCGTTTGGTTGCAGGTTGCATTGCAATATTACTGCAACATTGTGGAAACATTGCCGTGGAATATTGCAGTGGACACGTTTGTGCAATGTTCCTGGAATATTGTGCACACATTGCCGTGCAATATTGCAATGGCTACGTTTGTTTTCGAAAGTTGTATGTAAATTTCGTGTATTCAAATTGTTTTCTCGGTCTTACTTACTTCTTAAATGATTTTTAAAAACATTGTGAAAGTCCTATGCCTTTTGTTTGGGCATTTACTTTTCAATTAATGTATTCATGTAGTTATATATTCGATATAAAATTGGAAATACATGGAAATACTGAATGGAAATGCAGAATCAAAGATGAAACGAATCTTTGTGCCAAAATAAGTCAGGTAATAAATTTTTTCGACGGGGCTTCGTTTTCCACGAAATCGAAATTGAAAATCCGCCAGAAGTGCGTACAACAAAATAGGTACAGATCTTGTTCTTCGAAACAATGTCCTGATCGAAAAGAGCTGTTCTAGACTTTCGACTTATTTGTCGGAAATTTTTTCCACAATGATAAGTACCTACGTTTCTTTTTATAAATTCTTAATTGCTTCATATATACGCAGTTGTTCATAATTATGTATTAGGACACCTACTGTATTTGCACAAAATGTGATATTTGATGCAGATTGAATACTTTTTATTGCTTTTATTTTTTAGAGCTCTGCATTTTATTTTATTTTTTCACTATCTAAAATCATCCTACCATTTTATTTGTTAGAGCTGTTCAATAAATTTGTAACGTTCTTCACAATTATTCCATACAGAGCAGGTGTCTTATATAACACTTATAAACGGCAGTCACGGGTGGACAAAATTTTTATTTAAATAAAATTTCGAATAGCGAATAAAAGTTAAAAAAAATTATTCATGTGTCGAATAAAGTCGACCCGGGCTAACTTTATTCGTCGAATAAAAAATCTGATTTCATTCATCAAATTATCTAAAGTTAAAGTAACTTATATTTAATCCCTTATTTAAATAATTGTTTATTTAGTTAATACCCAACTCTGTCGGCAGTGTATATTCAATTACAATTTTTTAAAAAAAGCAACCCCCAAATCAAAACATGCTTTCCTACATTTTCGGCTCATATTTTCACATAAAAACACGCTATTTCGGGTTCCTCGATACCCTGTACAGATCAATTGTTTAGCCCAGTCCTGTCTGGATGTACAACGACACACTGGCTAGCCCGAACATGGACGCAACGCTACCTTGCGAGGGGGTTAGGCGGAAACGCCGTATTCCCGGTAAACGCGTCCACCAATAATCTAGAACAAACTCGATTACAAAGGGAATCCGTGTTCGCGGAGGCGCGGATACACTGGCATTCTTTCTCCCCGTTTCTCATCGTTGATCGATGAGTTACAAATGGCGAAGGAGGGTTCCTCCACACAAGGACCCCCCTGCTACGTTACGACGAATGCGCGCAGGGTGTAACTCCGGCAATAAGAAGAACTTAATGACGTTGCAGCAGACGGGGAATTATCTGTCGGACGCTTTGTTAGGGAGTACTCTCCTTGTATCGAGGGGATAGCGTCCCCCTCTGTGCCCTCCATTTTTCATCCCGTCCCTTCCCTTGGATGCAACACGCAAAGGATCGCTAAAAAAATCGTCGTGTTGTTCTGGAGGCTGTAAGTTTTGAGAATATTGCATAACATTATGCGTTGCACTTGTAGTTGTGAATTTTAATTATGGACAGATATGAAGTTTTTAGGTGTGAAAAATCAACCTGTTAAGTAGGGTGAACGAGTTAACTCGTCATAAAAGAATTAGATTCCTAGAAATGGAGGAAATATTGAATTTCGTTACACGTAGCATTTTCTGTTGGAAAAATTACTTAGTCAATTCGTTTTTAATTACTTTTTAATATGCAAGGGAGACTTTTGATTGAGCAGTGTCATATTAACAATATTGAATTAGTTCAAAATTCGTGAATTAATGTGTGCTGTTAGTCGACGCTTTTAATAGTTGAGTGTACGGACTTTAGCTATACCAGTGATTCCCAACCGGTGGGTCTCTTTAAGTATATTTAATATATGTATGTATTACGATAATTAAATATTATTAAGTTAGAATTATATCCTGAAATACCTATTTTAAATATGTTTTCTTTACCTTATTAAAGTTACCTTACCTTATTTGGGGGGGGGGGGGGGGTTGCATGTTATTTTTGAAAGGGTTCGCGACTCAAAAAGGTTGGGAAACACTGAGCTATACCATGAGATCGATTTTTGTCAGAGTTTCTACACTTTGAACACTTGCAATACTACTGACTTTCCCAATCTTCCTTGTTTCCCCGAAAAAATATAGTAATTTATTAGAAAAATACTTGCCAGTATTTCACATCTATCTATCAAACTCGTAATAATTTCTTCAAAACTCGATTCAGCAACAAGCATGAGTCAAGTCACTCTCGCAATTCAAACATCCCCCGAAGTTGAAAGAAAGTAATGCACACATACTTGAAGTTAGATTCGTACGATCCAACTGAGATTTATTTCCTCCAATCAGAACTCACACTCTAAGTTAACAAAACCATAATAAACCTCTAAAGTTACTCGCAAGATCAACACCCTCGCTGAAACGCACCCCCACTGCCGCTAAAGAGCAGGCAATATACTCGGTGTTAAGTCATCCACACTCCTGCACTCACTCACTGCGTACTCAACAACTGCGAAAATACAAGGTCCAAACATTATCTTCACCTATGGAACAAATAATAATTATTCCTCTATTTGATTCCTGACCTTCCATGCTGCGTTCAAAAATGATACAGCTGTGTTCACCAGGGGCCATTATTTTGTAATATTTGTATTTTTTGTACAAAGCTTGAATCCCCAAATGTTACTTTGTATTGTAATAATTGCTTAAGTTTCGGGGTTAAATGCAAAAAAACAGCGCTTATTATCGCTGAACACCGTTTTTTATACCACGTGTTTCCCTATTTCGTTGTGGTTAATTTTTTTTCGTGTTATTTTGATTATAGATAAAATTGCGGTATGTTTTTCATGAATATTATCCGGTGTGATATCGTACACTATATGGAATGCATACATTGCCATAATTATGACGTAACAAAATCAAATTGTCTTTTCATCGATGCAGCACATTGCGATAACTGCTATTACCTATCGTTGCATTCGTTCTATTAGTTTTCTTATGATTTTTGTTATTTTATTTTATTCGTCCTGTAAATGTTTTCGTTTTCGATAGATAAAGTGCATTAAATGATTTTATTAACTATGCACGTGATAAATGCTTCATGCTGACAAGTACATGCATACATATGTCTAGGCCAACTTGAGGTAACAAAAGTGGTGAAAAATATGGAATCTGTTTTGTATAGCCCAACAGGTGTTCTAATATTTATAGACTAATGCATATGAATGGTAAGAGGAAATAATTGGGAATGTTCATTATTCGTGATTTTGCGATTTATAGCATATTTTGTTGATGGCAACTGGGGCTACAAAACTGTCGAATCATAAAGGGTTAGAAAGTTCAAATACTATTTGGTATACTGGTTGAAAACAGGAAATGTCCGCTCTGCACTGGAAGAAAATACGGGATGCTTATGAATCTTTGCCTAAGCATAAGCTTCTGTTGTTAAGGTAAAACAAGAAATTATATAAGAAGAAAATTATTTAAGAAAATTAAATTCATTGGATCTTGTTTTTTTACTGACGGACTAAAATTATAAAACTTAATTTTCTCGATAACGATGGTTTGTGACATTCCTCGTAAAGGCAGGTAATATGGAACGGCACGTAAAATGGAACATCGTAAAATTTCGATAAAGGAATAACGAACTCTTCAGGCAATCGTGTATTCTAAGATTTCTAGACACAATAGACGATAATACTGACAATTGAGCATCATTCGGTCATCCATCATTGAAAGAGAAACGTTTATATTTTTCGCGGGGTGTAAAAGTTTCTGAAAAGTGTATCAAACAGTTAAATATTGTAGTGAAGGTACGTTACAAAGTATTATTTTTATAGAATTTATCATTAAATATGTGTGTTCGTGATTATTCAACAATAGTTTACCAATAAAGTTACTTTCTTCTTCGTATAATTCTTAATTTCTTGTCGAAACAAGTGTGTACGTAATATGGAACATACCGAGTAACATAGATGAAGTTGATAATGACGATGACGACGATTATGCGGAATGCTTATTTTGCGATGAAAATTGTAAAAATAATGATAATGAAAAGTAGACCCAATGTATTCGCTGCTTTCAGTGGGCACACGAAGAATGTGGGGCTTCCGATGTATTATTCACGTGCCCAACGTGTAGGAGACGCAGAAAGCAGGAATAAATTTAAAAAAATTATGTATATTTATTTATTTGTATTTTCTACTTAATAAATCTTCATTTTTAGTAAAAAAAATTAAAGATTTTTGAGTTTTCTTTACAAATTTTCTAGGTGTTCCATGTTAGGATCCATTTTTCGAACGGCCGATTTTCACTCTTTTCAGTTTTTTTTATTATAATTGCAAAACAATTGGATTTCTTTACATTTGACTATGTAAATATGATTATGCATTAGTTCCCTCGCCCCCTCATGTCAGTGTTATTAAAAAAAACAATTCCCCTACTTTTGACAAGCTTTTGAAATCAGATGTTCCATATTACCTGCCTTTACTCTATGCGTGTAATAGAATCGTCGTTATTATTACTATTTTAATTACGAAGACAGACACGTGTCCTACACAGGTCCCTCAATTCCTCCAAACACTACTGCAAGACCACGAAGACAGACTACCCCTCTAAGAGAATACGCAGCGATAAAGACACCAATTTACCGTCGTGCATGACACACGAGGGCGAAAACTACCAGAATCCACTGTAAAATCTGAAGCACCCCCGAGAAAGGAGCGATGATACGAACATCCACTGCGGGCTCGCCCCGTGGCAGCGTAATTAAGGAGGAAGAAGGGACAGCGCAGCAACTTTTCCGAGGCTGATTGGCTCTTCAAGATTCGAGACACACGTGTTCCCCGGGGTACGAGTCCGAAGGGTCCCCGGGGTGCTCGTCTGACGCGCGTATCAAGGAGAAGGACGATTTTCGAAGTTGCAGAGAATGTTCGGCCGCCTCGTAATACCGCAGCGCCGATTCAGGGCAGGGAGGAGCGGAAATGAGTCAAGGACGGCGAGAAGAAAGAGGGAAAAGAGCGTGCACGGCGAAATGGGGGCCAGGAAACACTACTTTCGCGCGGAAAAGGGATGTGTCCGTGGCACATTGTTCGTAATTAGTGCCAGTGGGCCACCACCGTCGTTCGTGCGAAGCTTTTGCCTTCGGGCTATGCGAACGCAGCTCGGACAGGCTGTGTTCGGGTTTCCTGCACGCCTTTAGGTTAGGTATTTTTTTTAGGTAGGTATTTTTGTGATATAGGTATTATAAGTAAGTTTGGTTATGTTCTGAAGGCTCTAAATGTAAGTGTAGTAAAATTGTTTTATTGTGTACCATATTATATTGATAATGTTTAGAGTAAAGGTGGGTAAAAGTTCGCAGCGGGTAAAAGTTCGCACATGCGAATTTCATGGTTTGAGTTGTGGCAGTTGCCAATGGTGATTGACAGTGAATTGTCAATCAAGGTAGAGTCACCTGTGTCGAATTGTGTAGCTGTGCTTCGTTTTGTTATCGTACAATGCGGTAAGTACTGAATTCGTTAGTTCTGATGTAATATTCTCATTTTTAGGAATCAATACTATTCCTATAAATTGATCAGTAAATATTTTAATTCATATGTCGTCTGAAAGAGCTGAAATTCATCTATTCAAAAGTGCTAATAGAAGTTTTCAATTCTCCTCACAGATAACAGGATTGATTAAAGAATGTAAAAGTAGCTGTGGGGACAAAAGTTCGCACAACGCAGTGCGGCAAGAATTCGAATGCGAACTTTTGCCCCAAAATAATTTTACGGGTGTTATATGTTCATTAAACTTATTTTATTTCTAGAGTTTGCTAAATTAGTAACGAAAACTGATTAAACCGACTATAAAAAATAAATTTTAAATTAATTATCAATTACAACATGGAAATAAATTTTGAGTTTGTTAGTTGAGCCACGGCTTGATATCAGCTTTTCGTTTTATTTTATTAATTTTTAATCCACAATATTTTTCCAATATACGTTTTTTATTAACTATTTGATTAAAAAATATGACTTTATTTGACCTACCACCCCTAATACTTTTCGCTGTACATATTTCCAGTTTCACTTTCTCAGCAACAAGCAAAGAAATAACGCAACATACATAACAGCAATGCCTACAAGGTACGTATCTACTATATCTGTCTAATTTCAATGGTGCATACCACACTTTTCTGAACGTGCGTACCTATACTCGTTTATTCTGCACTCGCGGTACCCATTTTCTATTTCGCCGTGAGATTAATCGATTAATCCGTTTGATTGAAATTTTACAGAACAAATCACGCGTCCTGGCCGAATAGTCACTGGCTATGACGTGATTAGCGAATTCACTGAGCCGCGCGTTCGGTTTAATTAAAAAGTGGAACAGGTGCAGGGTGCTGGTCGTTAGTCCGAAAAATTCGAGTTGGATCGTTGCGCTATTTGCATGTAAGGACATCTTGGATATTCGAATTATGGTTACGCGCGTGTGTTTTTGACGGTAGACTGTTCCTTTTCTATTTTTTTTTTTTAAACTGAAAGGCATTTCTCTTTGTGGTACGATGCAGCCATAGTACGACGATTAATTGTTTTACCTGTTTGCAATTTTAGTGTTGCTATTGAGCTCATAAAATCTCTGAGCGAATTTAATATTCTGTGAAAATATGCATTAGAGTATGAATTTGAAGGAAATGTTAGTCTATGTTCCGTTGATTGAGTGTATTTAAATTGAGACTTTGGAGTTTGTAGTTTGACCTAATGGATGTTATTCCGAATTTCGATTAAAAGTACAGATAAAGAAAAATCATATTCGTAAGAAATTTTTCTGTATTACATTATGAATTGACTTACGATTAGTGAATACTGAGTATTCAAGGTACAGAAATATGGGGGAAAAGTATAGGTATATGGAGCAATTGAAATCTCCAATGCGCATGCTTGAAAACAGTTTAAATGCGCAGACAGAATTTTGTGGCAATGCTAGTGACAGTTCAAAAATGTAACAGTCGACTTTTTTTATTTTGTCGTCTTCTTTTTAAGGTAATACTCACTAGAGATGTAGACACCACCATTCTTGCTCGATATACATCTACATATAACCGAAGACTCGGGAATAAAGGGTCTGTCAAAGTCGAATCCAAATCAAACTCAAAACAAGAAGTAGTATAACCACAGTATTTTCAGAAACTTGAAGTCTAATAAGAGTCCATCGCCACGAAAACTACCAACAGAAAGCAGAACTGTGTTGTTGAACCGATAAATTATAACTGAAAAACAGTGAACCCTCCATGTCGTCGTTCGCCGCGACAAATGGAGTACGTTCATGCGTATGGAGTGTGCTTTTCCTTCAGCGTCTCTTCTTCCAGGGGTGGTCGCTTAATAAATAACAGTCCGCGGGACCGACACCCCATGAATTATTCACCCTTGGACATTTTCGACGATATTATTTCTTGGCCTCGAATCGTTCTCCTGAATCCAGCAAAGACGAAATGAAAAACAATCAGCACAGCGGTATAATCTGATCCGTGGCAGATGCTGGGGTGAAGAAAAGTGAAACAAACGAGAGATCCAGGATGAATCATTCTGGCAGAGGAATGTTTTTGTCATTGGTACCATATTGTCAGTCGTGTCATTACATAAAATTTTGTATCATACACGATATTTCCACTATTCCTCATCTCTTACAGCACCTAACATTACAGGAATGTGTCAGTTATCTCGCGGTGCAACATTTGGAATATTGCACGAAATATTCCCGAGACGTTACAAGTAAATTGCTATGTCCGCCCCTGTGCAACATTGCGGGAGATATTTCTGCAATATTGTTTCGGAATTTTACAGCAGTGATCACGCAACGTTTCGGAGATTTTACAGAAATGATCACGCAACGTTTCGGAGATTTTACACTAATGGTCCCGCAACGTTTCAAATATTTTACAGCAATGATCACGCAACGTTTCGGAGATTTTACAGTAATGGTTCCGCAACGTTTCAAATATTTTACAGCAATGATCACGCAACGTTTCGGAGATTTTACAGTAATGGTCCCGCAACGTTTCAAAGATTTTACAGCAATGATCACGCAACGTTTCGAAGATTTTACAGCAATGATCACCCAACGTTTCGGAGATTTTACAGCAATGATCACGTAACGTTTCGGGCAGTAGGGCCAAAAATATAATTTGTAATAAATTATTATATATTACTGTAATAATATGTAATTTAGTATCATTATTAAAACAAATTGAACTATGGTAAGAAAAAAAAGAAAAATTAAGAGGCAGCGGAGGAGGCAGGGTTGGTTTACCTGACATAGGGAAACATGGTCGAGTAAGGCAGCTCATTGTCAGTGACGTAGTACAGACTAGTAGAGGGGAAACAACTTGTACCTACTACAGAAATAATATTACATACTTCTGTAATGATGGCGAGCAGAAAGAAATATTTATAAATAAAGAATTTTATAAACCGAAGTAAAAATAAAGTGGGCGAATAGATTTTGAAAGCAAATGTACAGTTATGTACAAATAAAGGAAGATAACAAATTGCAAATATTATGGAACCCAGCTAATTATGTATTCGAAAGCACGAAACAATAGACTTAATCAATCACCGCATTTGTCAGACACATTTCAACGAAATGGACGTTTATTTCCGCGAAATAAGCAAACACAAATCGCGAAACGATTTCAAATATATTGGAAATACCGTATCCGCAATGAAACGATACATCGACCTAACGTGTTAATCGGAACACCAACTGCCGAAATGAAATTCATGGAGATATTAATTTATTACCGCGTAGGTACCGCGTAGGCATTATGCTTCCGTTTCAATTCTTATTAAAACGTTGCCGCGTACATTGCTCCAATCATAATTGGTCTCAAGCGGGTTAAAACTCGAGCTGCTTAATACAAATCGAGGAATCCGATTCGATAACGTTTCGTGGATTAAAGGGTGGAGAAAATGGCGGTCTAGGGGAGCGTGCTGAAATATTAATCTTCGGCTGCCACGTGAGAACATATTCATTGTTGCAGAATGGTACGTGGAAAATGGACCGAATCGTCGCAAACGAAGCCTACAACGCAAACTTTCCGGCGTACGAATTTAAACGTGAAATTTAGTCGTGCGGGCAGACAGCCGGCGCGGTTTTCAATCGGCCAGGATCCATCAATCATCGAACCTCCACGTTTTTACCCTCCCCCTTTTTTCGTTATCTGTCTCCCTCCCCTCTTTTTCCAACCCTTTCCCCTCTGCTCGCGCCCTCTGTCCGCGGGGCCTGCAATTTTTAGTATTTCATTCGCGACCTCCTACGCCTTTCTTTCCCTAATTTCTGCGCACAACTGCTAACAGTAATCAAGCGTCGATTTATGAATCGCATGGTTTAAATATCGATATTCAAATAGGAATGAGAATATCAAGGATTTAACGTATGATATCGAAGCAATATGAAATTCAAATAAAAAGGTATCTAAGATTTGGATGTAAGATCTTTCAAATTTCCACTTGAAATTTTACTGGGGTGCTTCTGCGATTTTGAGTTATAAGAAAAGGCAGAAAAATGTCGAGAGGTTTGGTCGTGTCAAAGAACCACCTTCATGCTTTTAAAACATTTATTTGAAATTTACATTTTATCAAGTTACTCGAAATTATTAGAATGTAGTCCATTATCGTCACAAATTAAACTCAGTGACAATAAGATAAATATCGTTAGTGCAAGTTATCGTTAGCAGAGTTTCCACCCAGCAACGCACGATTTCCATCGACTCGGCACCCTAACAAACGAGCAGTCGATATCTCCTTTTGTTACACCTTCTGGGGCCATTGTGCCCTCGTCGTACAACAGAAATTCATCCGCATCCACGTTATTGGAAACGTAATTAGCGATTGATTGGTCCAGTCAATAACGTGATTTCGCGTCGGGAAAGAATGATAAGATCGTTAGCGAGCTCGAATGGGCGAATACGATCCCGTTGCATAATTTAAATGGGAATGTTACAGGTCGACAATTAGGTGCTCCTGATTGCGCCCAATCGTCTAAGTAACAGTTAATCAACCCCAGTCGTTAAAATCTATTTGGGCGAATAGAAGTTTCACACAGAATCGAGCCTGAGGGGGGATTCACTTTGGATCGTTAGTCAACGATTGCTCGCAAGTATGAATCCTTTATTCGCCATAATCGATGTAATAACGTGCGATTAAAGATTTATCGGCCAATGAATATTTGAAGCTTCATTAAACACCGTTTCCAATGTATACATATAGGTACCTCTAATAAACTCGTCAACTTCTTTGTAAATTCAGTGAGCAGCTGCTTTCGGATCGCATAGTATAAAGTAGTGGTTAAAAGAAAGTGTAAATTGTAAACGGTAACGGAAATGAGATAGTTCCATATGTCTTAAAATTTGTATATCATCATTGGGGCATTGCCAGAAGGTCCAGTGGCGTTTCAGACTGGTCCTATGAGCAGGTTATTCACCCTCAAAAGGCCAAAGTGCCTAGCAAACTCATCGACGTTAAAACGGCAATATTCAAACTCCGAAACTCTAATCGATCATAATGTAATCTCTCCGAATTCTCTGGCTATCAAGTTCCTCAGCGGATCCAGGAACATCAAAGGTAGGGTGGCAAGGAAGTTTTGTCGCGCACAGATACAGGGTGTCCGATTACTGACAGTCTTCCTTTTAGGGGGCTATTCTACACGCCAAAATAAGACAAAAATGTAGAATATAATTTTTCGATATCGCGCTTCGTGTTCGAGAAAATTTACTTTGAATTTAAGGTAGATACGCTGAGCGGCAGTGGATCGCGCGCCGCCGTTGACTACCACTGTCGACGCCGCGCGTTTGGCCAAACTATTTCGCTTCTGTATTGAAAACAAAACGTGACCTAGCACTTTTGTTGATGATTTCCGAAGGAAAAATGTCTGCTGCATCGCGTGGAATGTTCAGATTTTCTCCTAGACCCTTAGTTTTGGAAATAAATTGAAAGATGAATTAAAGAATGGGTGCATTTTGGGTATCCTTTTCCGTTTGATCGTTGTTTAAACATATTCAGATGTTCATAATGCAATAATAACTTATATCGTTGTATTCGGGACGGTTCATAGAATAATTTGACGCAACGAGCAACCGAATAACTATTATCGTTTCGACACAAAAGATGTTCAAAGTAGAAAATTTGCAGTTTTTTTTCAAAATCGATTTTCTCAAAAACTGAGACTGATGGCGACAAACGGTTTGCGGATTCGTGTTCAGGGCGATAAACTCTACAAGAATCACCCAGTGGATATCGCGGAACAGAAAAAAAGTTTCATTTTGTTGGACTGTGTTACCGGTAATTCGGTAAAATTTTCAATCAAAACCGGTTTATCGGTAATCAACCGGTATTTTTTCAGGTATTAAATGACGCAAAATATAAGAGTAAACATTAAAAAAAAACTCTACTTCGCTGCACGCGCACTTGACTAAAATTCAAAGTCAATTGTCTGGAAAACGAAGCGGGATATGAAAAAATTTCACTACGATTCAGTAATAAAAGCGTGCTCATTTCCAAATGACCCCGTCCTTGCGCTGCCAACGACGGTGCCATTTGCCATTCTTCCGCGGCAACACACCCCCGGGCGTCCAATGCGCGCACTTCCGTTCGCGCTGCGACCATACGAGCCAGCCTCCGCCCCCTTGGCTATGACGACTCTTCAAAAAGCTCGATGGCTTTTCGTTTAAACGGGATTCCATGCCGACAGCGGGTATGTGCCGCGCGATTGCGGGAGCACGGTCGTTGGCGTATCGTCGTCGGCACCGAAGGGACAGAGGGATGAACAGGGCTGGGCAGGGGGTGGCGGACGGGGCAAGGGACACGGGCAAAACGGACGGCGAAGCGGGCACAAGAACGAAAACATTGCACTCTCTCGACCAACAAGCCGGGCTTCGTTGTAATTAGTTTCTGTAGAGCAAGAGTTGAGCCAGCTCAGCATACAGAGACGGAAACACAGAGGCTTGCCTGTGCTGGCCGCGTATGGGCGAACACAAGTGTCCCTGGCACACCAGCCGCCCAGCAGAGTACACGCGGACACATGCAGACGCGTGTACGCCGGTGGCATGCACACAGGATAACGCGTGCGCGCACGTACGTGTCGTCTGGCTAGCGCTATTGCGGCCACGCTGATGGCGGAGGAGCAAATAGGACGCAATAAACATGGCACTGCATCATCCGCGAGCAACCCTTTATCCGCGGAGGATAGGCCGCCGCTGGGCCCACCATTCGAACTCCCTGCGGATAGTTGGTTACGTCGCGCGGGAATTACCATCAGGTATGTACCGTCTGTCCCGCGTTTCCCTCTGTGCACGCGTCAACCGCCAGCGCGGGCTTCATAAAAATCAGCGCGACAGAGAGAGGGAAATTGATTAGTTACTCGTGTGCTCGTTAGCGGGCGAGCCTCGCGAAAGAACGGGAGTTATGAGTTTTGCTTGCTCCATGCTAAGGCTGGCTAGGGGGTACGTACCGTGGCGCGGGTCCACTTGTAACGGGCATGTTTATCAGGATTTTTGGCTTACTGGAAATTACTGGATGAAGGTTTACGTGAGTTTTAAATTCTGTTGGGGTGTGTTGTTAATTGTGAGTGGAGGATTTTTGAGTGCAAGTGGTGGGGGATTTAGGGTACAGGCGGGGGTAGGTTGATTTTCTGTGGAAAAGTAAAGAGTGACCCATGAAATCGCCTCTTTTTGGTCCCACGATTTTGCAATTGAATTTTATGCCGAACGATACCTTATGATGAGACATCAATCACACGAAATTTTCAGGGTGAGGTGACAATTAGTTTCTGAGATATGGGAGGTCAAAGAAGTGAAAATTCGTTAACGCGTCAGCCCATACGCTTCGATGTACGGAATTTTATGTCAGTTCGATAATTTAAACAATTATTTCCAGGGGTTTTGCTGATGGCTAACGAATTTGAACTTAGATTTCCAAATTCACAAAAAAAAAAAAAAATCAAGAAATATAAATGTCAGTGTAGTAGGTGCTTTTTTTAATATATCGTTCACCATATTGAATCGGCCATTGTGAGTTTTGCTGACTGCTAACAACGAATTTGAACCTAGATTTTCTAATTTCACAGAAAAAAAAAATCAAAATTAAGAAATATAAATGTTTTTGTAGTGGGCGTTTTTTTTAATATATTGTTCACCATATTGAATCGACCATTGTGAGTTTTGCTGACTGCTAACAACGAATTTGAACTGAGATTTTCAAAATTCACAAAAAAATCAAAAACAAGAAATATAAATGTTTGTGTAGTGGGTGCTTTTTTTAATATATCGTCCACCATATTGAATCGGCCATTGTGAGTGTTGAAAATCTAAGTTCAAATTCGTTGTTAGTAGTTAGCAAAACTCAGAACTGCCGATTCAATATGATGGACGATATATTAAAAAAAGCACCCGGTACACAGACATTTATTTAACTTGATTTTGTTTTTTTTTTGTGAATTTTGGAAATCTCAGTTCAAATTCGTTGTTAGCAGTCAGCAAAATCCCTGGAAATAATTGTTTAAATTATCGGTCTGACATAAAAGTCCGTACATCCAAGTGTATGGGCTGACGCGTTAGCGAATTTTCACTTCTTTGACCTCCCATATCTCAGAAACTAATTCTCACCTCAACTTGAATATTTCGTGTGATCGATGTCTCATCATAAGGTATCGTTTGGCATAAAATTCAGTTCCAAGCCTCATTTTTGGGTCACTCTTTGAGGTTTAGAATATGTATATGTTAACTCTAGAGCGGATACAGCGATATTGCGGTACACTTTATGCAAAACATAAATACAAAACTTTAATGCAAAATTTTATGTTGTGTGTGCTGCAAACATGTTTGTAATGAGCATCCTTTAGACATAACAGCATGTAAAAATTAGTTTGTTTAACATTGTATCACAGTTTAAATAAAGATTTTTTTTCATCGGGGTCTTATTTAAAGCAAAATATGTGTGGAGTGGCTAAAAATCCCTTGTATGCATTTATGAGTGCAAAGCTAACGTATCTATTCTAGGGATAAGGGAAGACGACTTTGAAATTTCGTCGAATATGTATGTGTGCACTTACGCTGACTCGACTTGTCTGGCTACGGACGAGTACACTTCTACTCGAGCTTCCACCCGTGCGATGTACGTTCACGAGGTTGTCATATGAAGCTACTCGAGGAAATAAAAGAAATTCTTGAGTATTTAATCCCTTTGTTCTACTAATTCAGAAATTGTTCAACTGTTGACCTCCATATTTAATGCATAACTGCGATCTTCTATGTAGTCAAATTTCAATTCTACAAATGCTGCTATAATTTCTTCCTTCAATTAGAAAATATTTAGGCTATTTTTAGTATAAACAAGAGACTTATATAAACAAATATCACGCTCAGTAAAATAAGATCTTCTATTGTTTTCTTTGGTATTTCTAATTTTAATTTTAATTTTACCTTATTTGTCCATTCTTTATTTATGTCTTTACATGTTACTGTAATGTGCTAAAGCGTTATCCTTTAATAAATAAATAATTAATTAGTTTAATAAACTTTGCAGTTTCCGATTAAAATCTGATGAAGCACCATCCAATTGAAACATTAAGTTTATCTTACTAAATAATTTCGCCATATCTACATTCAAACTCATAGTTGTAACGTAACACAAACACTAGCAGATGTTTACTTATTAATGAGCATACATACTCAAGGGAATTTCATAGTAGCGTCCTCCAAAAATGAATCCTAGCACGAATAACACTTATTCTAAGATTTCGACTTGTTTTTACAAGAAGCTTCACTCTGCTACACCCGCACCACGAATTTCCCAACTCCTCTATAATTTACATAACATTCACGTTACGTAGCTACATAATTCCTTGCATCCACAACTGCCCTCCACCGATCGTGGTACTCCATTCCGGGGTTCCTTTAAATGTTATTTGCTTCTCGTTAGGCGAGCCATTTCGCTTGGCTGTTAAACGCTCGATAGAAGGAGAAGCCATAAATTACCGGCGCGGCGGCACGGCGTGCAGCATTCGATTACACGGGAATCGATCTTCATCAGAACCCTTCCGCCAACCGTCTCGCTTATCCCGAAATCAAAACAACGCGCGCTCTTCCATCAATTACGCTGATCTCGTAAAAATATCCCTCGCGTCGCGTTGTCCGCGCGTCACTCGATCCAGAAGACTTTTGTCCTTTCGCGCGGTTCGACCAATTTCTTTAAATATCTGACCAACTACCTTTCATCTAGGTGAAAATACGGGAATCACAAAAATACGTGAAAACATTTGCACAAGATTCTACGCCAGTAACAAATATCTTGCATTCTGTAGCTTTTAACGGAACCATCGACTACTGTGTATTCTGGGAAATAAGAACATTTCTCTTTAGCACGTAAATAACAAGAGGCAGAGCGTGGTGTAAGTTCGACTAATTGCAAGTGTCGTCGCTCTTATCAGCACAACGCATAAACGGTATAAATTAGATTGGACGCTGTTCATGCGTTGTGCTGACAAGTGAAAAAAAAACAGAAATTAAAAATTAATTCCTTTTCAAAATTTTTAAATATACACATATTTATTATGGTGGTATTTTGAGCCTTTAAATGTCTTCCAACAACTGCAATATATGTGTAGATTTTTCTGTAACAGTAAACGTAAAACATTATTTTAGGAGAAACCCAATGCGAGTGACTTACACCACTACGAATTTCGGCCGTACATATGTACATATTTGGAAAGCAAAATGACTTGGAAAGGTGGGTTTCAGGTTCGGTTGTCTATCGCAGCTTCAACTTCGCCCGATCCACTACGTAGCAACGTTTCCATCGCCAACGCAGGATCGGTAGACCGTTCAATCGTGACCAGCTGGACCAGCACAAGCGGGCCACTGTGCGGCCAGCCTCCTCGGCCGTGTTCTTCTGTTGCGAGCCCAAAGAACGTCGGGCCAGAAAGTAGGGAAAAAGCCAAGGCGGACGGGAACGCACACGCGAGGCGCCGCGTGTCAGCGTGCTCTACGTGCGCCAGCCTGCGAGCTTACAATGGCGCCGATTGTTTATCTCGAGATCGCAGCAGGCAGTGAAAGCTCACTCGAGCCTCAGTCCTGCTTATACGCGAGCGTTCGTCGTCGTACCTCGAGAAAGAGAGAGAGAGAGCGAGTAAGAGAGAGGGGGGGGGGGGAGAAGGAGAGCCTGGGATCAACCAGCATCATTGTCTTGACGTCGTCGCGACGCTATCGTGTCCCGTTCGTCTCGAAAGACACTTCGCGGAAGAGGTCGAAGATCGACCGTTGTCAGCTGCACGGCTTACCGTTCCCCCTTATTCGCGGATTACGTTGTCCCGCGACGCGCGATTCTGCGGGGGCCAGCGTCTCCCCGCGCCCTTTCGATTCGTCTCGTTCGCGGATCGACACAAGTACGTACGGCGGAGTGGATGACGCGTGCAGTTGCTAAATTCTGCTTTTGATTTTCTTCGCGAGACTTTATGTATCCAGTCGAAGTGTGGGTATTAAATTTGGATGGTGGAATGAAAGGTAGGTTGGGATTTATACAGAATCTGTGTGATCAGACATAGTATGATATAGCTTGTAGATACCTTGCTGTATGGCGAGGGTTTATGGTGAAGCAGGATTTTCGTATGTTCTTATACATATGAAGGGTAAGGGGAAACACTGGGAATGTCCATTTCTCTTGATTTTGCGATTGACGGCATATTTTGTTGGTGGCAATCACAAAGGGTTATAAAGTTAAAATACCCCCGTAAAATAACGTTAAGGGGTGATATACGTTTCTCGGCGCTAAAACGTGGTCAATGTTTGGGAGTAATTCAGGGATAAACTATTAGTCCGATTGGTTTAATTCTTTTTGTGTTTTATAGGTATATGTTTATAGATTATAAAACAGGTATGAGAATTCCAAAATTTTTAAAAATTTGGCGTCCGCGGGCAGTGGCGTAGAACATGTTTTCCGGCGCCGCCCAAAACGGTGGGCATGATTCAGCCCGTACGAGTGGTCTGAAATAAAAATCACCGATTTTTTAACAATCTGTGGGATCATAGTTATCGTGTTTTCGAAAAAAAAATTGCGGAAATAGTAGCACTTTGAAGAAAAGGGTCGTGATTTTCGCTATAAAACCCGTACGTTATTGCTTGTTATTAAAAAATGGTTTAATTTAATTGAAAAAGCTCGACGTCACAGGATAACGAATCTTATGTAGAATATTTGTGTAAATGATGAAGTTAATTGGATGAACGGTGAGGCAGTTATCATGCCCACCGTTTTGGGCGGCAAATTTTTAAAAATTTTGGAATTCTCTTACCTATTTTATAATCTATAAACGTATACCTATAAAACACAAAAAGAATTAAATCAATCGGACTAATAGTTTATCCCCGAATTTCTCCCAAACATTGACCACGTTTTAGCGCCGAGAAACGTATATGACCCCTTAAAGATTTGGTATAGGTACTGGTTAAAAACAGGAAATGTCCAATCTGAACTGAAACAAAATGCGGAATGTCCCCACTCTTCGTTTAAAGGGACTAGGCAGTCGAAAAATCGATTTTTTATGGCACTTTCCGAAAGTACTATCTTTTCTGAATAAAATGCCGCTTGGTTTATAATAAAATTCGCAAAATTGTTAATTTGGCAGCTAATAAAGTCAAGCGGTAACTTATAGCGTCGCCTTTGCCCAGAAACTTTAAACGCGTTTTACTAGAATATTTTTTACTCTTCATTTTTTCCTGATTCCGAACGAATGGAGGTTGAGATCGATTTGGAAAAAATTATAGGATGTGTAAAACATGTGCCACTTCGGCCTAAACCTCTGATATGGTCCGTAAAAATTCGAGATTTTCGTAAAAAAATTAAGAAGTCACCGGATTTTGGTAGCGCACCATCATTGTTTGTGCTCGTTTGTGCCTTTGTCCTTAAGGGGACTAAGTAGGCAATTGTTTTCCGTGAAAGAAACACTTTCTTGTTAATGTATTTGTAAAAAAAATGGAAGCAAATCCACATGTATCCTTTTACCAAATGTTTATTATTATCATAGAGATTAAAAAAAAGTTGGTGTGAAATATACATGTGCTTTAAAAATGGCCGTGCTGACTGTTAAACATTTTAACGTTCTTTTGTGGTTTTGCTGTAATATTGGTCTTAAAAAGTGACATAATCCAATTTTAATGTGTGATTCTTGTTTGTTACATCCGTAGTTTCCCGCGCAACCAATAAAAACTAAGATTAAAACAGAATTGTTAAATTCGTGACCGAAAAACGGCGATTATTTGTGGGTGGTATTATTAGTGTTTGTGGGTTACTAAAAATCCGCGACTTTTTAATTTTTTTATTAAAATCTCGAATCTTTACGGACCATATAATAGGTTACGCGGGAAATTGTGCACGTTTTATACATCCTGTAATTTTTGCAAGTCCATCTAAACCTCCCTTCATTCGCAAATACGGCAAAACCTAGAAAATAAAAGATTCGAGAAAAACGCGTTTAAAGTTTCTGGACAAAGGCGACGCTATAAGTTACCGCTTGACTTTATTAGCTGCCAAATTAACAATTTTGCGAATTTTAATATAAACCAAACGACATTTTATTCAGTAGAGATAGTACTTTCGGAAAATATAATAAAAATAAGCTTCTGTCGTCAAGGTAAAACAATAAATTATTTAAGACGAATAAATCCCATTACCTTGTAAGCAGGCGAAAACTTGTCGTATAATATAATTTTAATAAAAATCAACAGGTGTTCCCAAACTTTGGTCGGTGGAGCAAACGTCTACAAGGGATTGAAATATTTTGCGATTAATTGTTTCTGATTTTATACGATAACAATAGGAGACAATGGTTCTAAAATATCTACGATTTCAAATCACGGTAAATTCCGCCCCTCCACCAGCCAGCCCAATTACTCTATTCTCCATTCGAGAGATGGAGAATCAAACGCTAGAAGAAAAAGCAAACAAAGGAAAACAGTCCTTTGAACTGGTCGAAGCATCGCCGATAAAACGGCAGGAACAAACGTAACAGTGTGGAAATCCTTTTGTTACATTCACCCTGTCTGTCGTTGGATAAATATCGGTTGCCGGTGTTACACGCCCCGTGTCTCTCGTCCAGCACGATTTCACTGCGATCGTGACGAGTGTTCCCATCGGACAGTTCTGCTCTTCCTTTACCCATACGCCACTTGTTCGAAACGTTTTTTCGAATCGCTGAAACGGATCAACGTCGCTAAGATCACGTTCCTGCGCGTGGAAAATGAACTTAATCGTTTATGTTGCTATCTAATTGTCTATTATACCACTTCACTATCAGTATATTACTAAAAATATTTCTAATGTTACTAAGAATACGCTCTGACGTAAAAAAGTGAAATAACTCCAAATACTAACGATGATTGTGGAAGATTTTTAATATTGCAGGAAAATAATTACAAGTGTAATAATAATAATAAGAATAATAATAAAACTTTATTACACCAGTATACATTAATAATTATATATCTAGATGATCAAAAAACATAAATAAGATATTAGAAAATGAGGAAGAGAAAAAAATAGTTGATGCAGAGTTGTAACGCCTAAATCACTTTTTTGGAATAAGTACCACATACTATTACTATTTACAGAAGAATGAAGAGAGATGGGATGTTGTTGGGAAATTAAGATTTAGGTAGCCTTGGGTCAATGTTCAAAACTAATTTTCCCCCATTTTGTGAAACTTTGAGAGAAAATGAATTTGAGGGTGAACACTAAAACAGCTTTCGACTCACGAATAAGGTTTTAACGTGTTAACACATTAGTGACTGTGCTTCGGAGCAAAACGCCAGTTTCAAATTTTTTCAAATTTCTGATGTGCCTACTAATTCTTGAAAAATTTTACAATACTATATAGAAACATGAAAAAAAAATTCAATCTATCGATTATATATATATTACCCGTGATAATATATCAGTACAATAATATATAAATACTACTTCACACATACATAAGTGCGACGAATAAACCGCGAACACGACTTTTTCTAGATTCTACATTTGAACAGAGACTGTTTTTACACTGTTCTGTAGCATATAAAAATTGAGTAGATACAATTTGGTAAACGTCGCTCATAACGATTGTCAAGTATTTTCTATACAGACATTTTCGAATTTTAAGGTAGGGTAGGGTGGGGCTAAAAGTCCGGCGGGTAAAAAGTCCCGAATTCAAAATCTCTATTCCCAAACAGTGTATTGAGTTTCGCAGTATACTATGTACCTAAAAGGTGAGAAGAAACGGAGGTGACCACAGAGTCGCCAGTCGCTCCTGAATGTTCGTGCGAATTACACGACACCTTCGTTATTTTATGTATCCAAAACTAAAAGTAATACGTCGTCTTTATTGTTTTATACGAAGTAAACCACAGTTTAAAAGCGTATCAGCAAAGTGCGTTAAGATTATATGTTCCTTTAATAATGTGTGCATGATATTGTTTATTGCTGAATGATAATATTTGAATGATAATATTTGAATGATAATATCTGAAACTATAGAGGTACCATTGGGGCAAAAAGTCCCTCAGACTGAAAATATATATTTTATTATTTGTTTTCATAATAAGATGGCCAAAGTATAAAGAAAGGATGCCAAAGTCTTTAAATAGTGTTTTTGTTTTAGTTGAGCGACTTTTTTTTAGTTTTTAGTTCAAAGCGAGCCTCTGACTTATATTTTTATTTTTTGTTAAAGAAGTCATGCTTTTCTTTCAATATTGCATACCAAAAAGAATTGGTTTAATAAATATTTCTTGATTTGGAAAGAGTTTTTTACTTATTCAGTTTAATATTACACGAAAAGACATTAGGGACTTTCTACCCTATGCAATGGACTTTTCGCCCCGTCCGTGGGGCAAGAAGTCCGTTTTGCATTGACGAACATTTTGTGCTATAACTCAACAGAAAATAACAGTATCAACAAACGAACTTCGTGAACGTAAAGCATAATATTTATAGTTTATACAAAATAACACCAGATATCTCTAGATTGTTAGTACTAAATTTTACATAGGTTTATACGAAAAACTGGACTATTAGCCCCGCCCTACCTTATTTTATAAATTCTCCAATTGCCCCTATCAATCAGCGTGATGTCACAAAAATATTTTCCCACCTTCGCGTATAGTTTCACAGAAGCTTTCATAAACCGCCTCACGTTCCAGCGTTAACCTGTATTTTCTAATTAGGGCGAATAGGGAACATTGAACGCAACATGGCGAGTGATATTTTCGTTTTTAACAAACAGCTCATCAAGTAAACTCGAACGTAGTTAAGGAGACGAATCAAATCGAGATCTCAGGCCTCGCACCCGTGTAGCAATTCAGTTTAATTAATCCCGCCAGTCGTTGACTGCAGTAAGTTGAAGCTATCTCTTAATTAGCAAACGACAATGCTTGCTTAATCGTCTTACATTACCGCGATGAGATTTCGCTAGTTGCCGAGCTCGAGTATGGACACGAAGCATCAAAATAAAATAACTAACGTTTAACTTCGGCCAACAAATATGTATGCAAAGTTCACTCGTGCCGAATGATAACTTGCAGGAAATCGAAATACTGCAAGCATTTATTTCCCTTCCTGAAAATACGCTCAACGGATAATCAAACAGTCGGTTAATCCTTGTTCCGGTAATCTCGTATTCCGTTGACCGATGTTCTGGTAACTATTCGATCGATTAACGAGTGCTACGATAATAGAGACTCCACTCTGACAGCATCCCAAAAATTGGCCAACTTGTCTTCTATCAAGCGGATGACGAATCGTCCACGTGGCATTATTACGTTGTTAAACGCGACGCTATTAGACCATTATTTCGCGGGCTGTACATTAAACATGCCCGTGGTGGGGGTAATAATAATTCATAACTATTTCCTGAATCTCGATTTCACTCTCCCCCCGAGCGTGCTCGCCGGATTACCGCGATTCCGAGCTACAAATGATTCATCTTCTAATTGCATGACGGGTCACCCTCCGTGCCGCCACAATCAAAACTCTGCCCGCTCGTTAATCATCCGGGCCACCCTCGTCTTTCATGCCGAAGGTGCAAATACCACGACGTCGTGTCGCTCCAAGTGGTAAGCGGAGAAACGAGCGCGAGACAATGCCGCGAATTGTTGTATACACTGTTTTTCTTTTCGCCCGGCCTAATTCTTTCATTAAAACTGTAATTAATCACCAACGGCTTTTTTCGCGTCATCGAGCTCGAACGAGCGGAGAAAAAAGAGAAAGAAATTGCATACAACGTCGTCCCTGGGCTGGGGATGTTTGCGCTGGCTGGGGCTGCTGGAGTGTTCGATGAAAAATTGAACGATTAGCTGTATAATAACGGAAGATTGGTCGGAGGCTTCTTTGAGAAGATGTTTGAAAGTTGTTTGAAATGTAAAATGGAAATTAGTATTTGGAATAATGGGTTATTTGAGTTAGTTTATTATTTTGATTTTAATAGCGAATTGGGTAAAGTAACCATATCTTGGGGCAAGTGTAAATGTGTCATTTTTCAGATAATTGTTTATTTCAGGTAAATGTTTCAAATTAAATAATATGTGATTTTTAGTCTGAATAAAAAGTCTAAAGTAAAAATATGACATTGTAAACGAATAACGAAGTTTACGATACCCAAAATGTGAAATAATAACTTCATTTTTTAATTTAGCAGCGATCGCTTACTGAACTGTTTTCATTTCAATCGTTTCGCTTGAAAGACTATCGTTTCAGAAATTATTCGCGAGATTATTTCAGGAGACATTTATTCAAATGCAAAATAAAATAAAAAGTCGTTTGATTAGTAATCAAATGATTAAATACTTCAAAGGAAAATCATTTATTTGAACAAATTAAATGATGTACGAATATTTGAAAATAACTTCTAGTCAAAGAAGGTAATATATCATGTGACTAATCATTTGGTAAGTATTTTATTCAAATAATGCATAAGCCTGGTATTTGCAATGATTGCGATAAAGTTTTGTGAAATAGATTGGAGTAATACAGTTTACAGTGGTGGATCCACAAATTAAATTTAAAATCTTTGGAAGAGCAATTTTAATGCATTTAGAATTTACTATCTGTCTTTGATAATAACCTGCTAGGATATTTTAAGCGAAATTGAATTATTTAACAACTTTTGGTGCTTTCATATCCTGAAGAACCCAAGAGCAAAATATTTACAACAAAATATAACAACGTTGAATAAAACAATATACGAACACACCAAATTTACACACTCATGCTCAGAAAGTGTGCACTATTCAAACAGTGTAATTGCTCACAGAATTGTCAAATATTTAAAAATTGTAGTATTTTATTCCTTCTTCTGAATTTCTGAAAAATCCTCATGTGCTAACGCATCTAAGCAGAGAAGTATTAAGAAACTGAAGAATTAAAAAAGTACTAAAAGAAATATGGACAAACAGAATATCCCAAAAAAAAAATTTCCTAATTTATTCGAAATCTAATGTTCACCGTGTACAGTACTGTGCGCCAGCGTATTTTGATCAAAGTCTGATAATTCAGCAGGGGTTACCACCGCATATTAACCCCCTTTCACAGTCATCAACAAACTACGGGGCCATTCGTCACGCCATAGTCAACACTGTCCCATCCAAAGTACGTTATTTCAGTATCTCTTTATCTACGTATTTACCAGCAGTGTTGAGCCCGTGCTTCAGCGCGTATCGATTCGCATGGCCCCATCGAAAAGTAATGACTGTAACGAACATTTGTGTCAAGTGGCACGGTTATCGCCGATAAGCAATCACACTTCTGGCGTGCTCTGCCCGGTATGGAAACAGAATAAAGTGGCCAGACAGGGTAGAAAATGATGGTAAACGATTTCCCCGTAATGCTCCATCTCAAATCCGCGTACATTACGCTCGCGCTCGCGTGAAATCATTACTGCAAACACAGTATTCTTCTGCCTGAACGACAGATTTGCAGGCAACGAGCGTTGTAACGTTTCCTAAATGCGCGGCGAGTAACAGCGACGCTATAATCATACTTATCGGCATGGTAACCATTGCTGAAAGCGTTTCGATGCACCAGCTAAGTAGTCGCAATAGTGTTTTCAGTTTTTGACAACTGGTGCTTGCTTACTTCAGTAAGCAAATATTGTTTTTGTTTTAAATAGTGTCGCATTATGAAGTTTAAGTAATGACGCAGTGTTCTTAGAGGAAAGGATGAGATAATACATTGTTTAATAAAAATTAAGCAAAGTTGGCTTTATGATATATTTATCAAAATTGATGTTAGATATAGTTATATTTGCTAGATGATATATTTATTATATAGCAAAATTAGCAGAAGGGTCACTAAGGCTAGAGAAAGTTAGAGCAAAAATGCAAAATGTCTTCGTATATGATATTAAAATAGTCTCTTCACAGTAAAGTGATATTTTTGTGAGTGGAGCTGTAACGAATTAGAATTATGTATAGATTCCTTTAATATTAATTTGATACATACGTCATTTTTGCAACTCATTCTAATAATAGGCAGTCTCTAAAACGACCCTCTTGTCAAATTATTATTCATCATTGTGAATTAATAATCGACATCTGAAAATTAAAATTAATAACTCTATCTAATAATGCACATATCTTATACGTTCTCCCACTTCTTTTAATACTTTCCTTCGGCTATTTAATTACACGAAACCTCTTAGAGAATCAGAGCGAAAGAGAGAGAGTAAGGATTATCATCCCTGAAACAACCCCTAACGGCCAAGTGGATTCTTTCTTCGAACCTACTATAATCTTATGCATATATGATGGAACTAGGTGACAGGCGGGATGATTGAAAGTATGCTTTTGAGGAAAAACTATATAGCTACCCGAGAAATGACCCTCGAGGGGGAATAAATGAATAAGAAACAGCGAAGGAGGCACTTGAAAAAACTGATTTACGATTTACGATTTATTAATCTACTCTGAAAAATTACACGTCTCCGATTGTGTGTCCTGTATTTCGTCCTCTTATCTCGAGTTTTAAATAAATATTTCTCCACTACCCTTCCTACTTTTTTTTTTTACGTATTCCATGCACGCCACAATAACCGTTCAGCTCTGCTCGTTGCTCGAGCGATTTATTTGCACGGCGTTACGGCCCCGGCGTCACGCAATCGAACTTCAAACGAATATTTCTGTAGGTTAGAAAATATTATGCGGCCTTTTTCCGAAAGCTGAAATACGGTGGCAGCGTATTCGGGCATAACATGCAACAGCAGGTGCACAGACAATGGAAATCGGCGTGCACAGCTGCGTTTAACGAGTGATGGATCGTGCTACACACTTTGCGCGGCCTCTTCTGCTAGCTGCGGGATTGCTCGCACTCGTGCCAGATTTTCCAACTGCAACCTGACGCGTGTTGTTTATCGTGAAAACTATGCGGTACTAGAAGATTCCCTTTTTGCGATCGGGAATCACGTTCTGAACAATCTACTCTGAACTGTTTCGCGATACCGCGGGTCCAACGATCTGCGACCGTTCAAACGCTGCAGGAGAACTTGTGATATTTACGCAACGACAAACCTCGTCGCTTTTGCGGCACACGTGCATTAAATAAGAGGGAAACCTGAGTGCTCTGTGCCTGTGATTTAAATAATTAATTTTTTACCGGGTGGTTCGTTGGAAGTGGACGAAACGTATCATGAAGCAGGCTTCGATGTCAGGGATTTCGATGGCATCGAAATATGAAGTAGTTCACGTAAAATTAGGGGAGGTTTAAATCATCAGTTTGCTGCATTCGAATTTGTTTAAGAAATACAGGATATAAATGAATTTCTATTTTCGAAACTACCAATCACACGAAGTTACTTTTCCTTTTATTTTTGATGAAAAGAATTCTATTTTCTAAATTCATTTTTTTTCTAGGTACCAAAACGTCGCTTTTGCAATGTGGAAATAATAAACAAATTTTTGCTTTCCAAATACCCTCAAAATTACGCTTTTAAAAATCCTAAACATGATAAGATTCCTTGGAGCTTTCTCTACGAAAAAGGACTCTGTCTAGGTCACTTCGAAATAAAATTGAATTCACAACCAGCTGGGTATTTCTGCAATGTATGTAACATAAATATTGTAACTGCTTATAACGATAAATAAAATAAAGATGTCAAAGAAAATCTGTCAGAATTTTAAATAGGAGACCATCATTCCTTTTTTAATCGTGAACTAGAAGACTTAAAAGTTACGACGTTAATTTCGTAAGCCTTAAAATGAAATCACCCGCACTTTAGTCGTAGCCATTACTGACGGCGAGCTTATACTAGTGTCTATTGCACACACATAGAAACCGGTGCCTCAGGCTATCGATATTTCGAGGTCAGTAAAGGTGAAAGGGGTAGGTGTGAAACGGATGACGAGAGGGTGAAGGTTTTCGCCAGATAATAGGGGTTGTCGACTTTGTTCGCGGGGAGGATGAGAGCAGATCAAATATCGGTTCTTCGTGATCATCGTCGCTTATGGATAATATTATCCTCAATAGCTGTGTTTCTATTCAGATTTATAAAGTGTTTATATTTATGAAGGGGCAAAGACACTATTTTCTTACTTTCCATTGATAGGAGAAAAATACCACATGTGCAATACATATGTATTGTGGTGCCCCATTTGGTATAATATTAATATTCATAGAGATGATATAACCAAAGTTATTTATTTCTCCAATTTAACGAGTTCGTATCGATGAAATATCAAATTTTAATCAAAATATTGTTTAGGTATGATTGCTTTAATTGTATTTATTTATGAGATCTATGTATATTTTATAATAATAGCAACAAATTCTACAGATAAAGGTATTTAATCAGAATAGAATGACAGGAAGTAAAACCGATGTACAGTAAGCGAGTATTGCTGTGACAGTACTTAAATTAACGATTGTAAGTATTGGGATAAATAATAACATATTCCTTGGAAATAACGATTCAGGATCGTCATATTGAATAAAACGATGAATCAGGACAAGAATTTAAATAAATTACTTAATTCCCAATAAGATCATAAATGTATGAAAAACTGATGGTGGGAGTTCAAAATATACCAATAAGTATTTCAAGTAATTTTGAAAACGTAGAAAGAACGGCTAATTAAGCGGCATATCCAACAGAATTTTATGAAACAAAGAGCGCGAAAGAAATAACTTTAATAATTAATATAGGTACTCCTCATTAGTACTCTCCTTAAACATACTCACATCTTGGTGTTTTACACAGCTACTGATCATTTCGCATACACTTACCTGCAACAAAATTAAAGACATTCATTAGATAAATAATCAGTCAACAACCAATAAATTAAAGAAACCAAGCACTTACAACAAATACATCCCCTACCACAAACAATACTCTCTTTTCAATCACACAACCAGAAAACCATCTCTCCCCTAAACTGCACAAACAACGACTCTCTAACATCAACCTAAATATTTACAATAATTAAAACATCACAGTTTGCCATATCCACGACAAATTTTCCCTTCGACCTCAGACTCGAACAATTTCGCGTTCAGCAGCAACCCCTGCCAGCAGCTCTCTAACGCCTGAAATAAAAATCACAGGGTGGGCGCGATATTTGAAAGTTGCGGGTGGAACGATATTCGCCCAGGGACCGAACGGTACTTTAATATCCCCCGGTAATCTATGACGAAGCTATTAATTAGAGGAGAGGAGGTGATGAGACTGAGGGATCGACGAGCAGCAAATTCATCTCCGCGCTGGAGGGTAACCAGCGCGGTCGAGAGGGGTTGCACGCTGGAAGCTAGGTCCTAGCATCCCTTGGCATCGTTTCCGCCGCCATCCAACCCTCTCCTCCGTCTTGCATCCCCCCCTGGCGGTGCCCCCGCCACCACCCACCAACTACCACCTTCGCCATCCTTTCTCGTCCGTAGCAATCTCCTTTCTCTCCGTACTCCGCGTTCGAGAGCGTATATTGAAATATAATTAGAGGGGTGGTTTAATAAGCGTCGGTCTGTGGCATTCTCCCGGCTCTTGAGAATATAAGCTTTGGCCTGTTAACCGCTCAACGCTTCGCGTCCGCCTAACGAGACGCGAGCTCCGACTTCCCCCGCGAGCTGCCGTTGCGCGTGATGACTTTTACTGCCGATCGCGACAGACGGATGGCAAAATAGCCGGGAAGTAAATGCTCGTTTACTTGCTCAGCATGTGATTCATAACTGCTCCTTTTTGTTTCTTTCTGAAAGCCACGCTTTTATAGCCTATTAACAGCGAGTAATGATCGGGTGCACGAGCCGTCTACACTCTGCAGGATAAGTGGGCATTTTTCTTCAACTTTGTATTGTAGAAGTACAGCTGTAGGTGGAATTATTGGAATTTTTAATGTTTTCGGGGAGGTGTAGGTATAGTAAATGGTATAGATTGATGAAAAAGTGAGGAAGGTAAAAGTCGGCCAGTTTAAAGGAAGTGCCAATTTAAGGGGGTATTCTGGTCTGACGAGACGTTTTCGTCGCGTTACTTCGGAAATTTTTTACAAACAACCCATAAATTTTATTATTATTTAGTTTATTGCTACATGTTTATTGATGTTTCAACTATCTTTACAAATTTTTTCAATTGAAAATAATTAAAATCAAACGCAGTTGACTGCTTTAAAGTAATTGTGAAAAAGAAAACATGGGGTCACGGTGCCCATGATTGGGCTCGTTCTAGTGATCAGAAACAAAAAATGAAAAGAGATTCTTTATCTGTATACCTGTGGCTATCGTCCCCACCAGAATAATAAAAAAATATTCAAAGTTTAGCAAATGGCGGCAGTTTGAAAATTAAGTTTCGATTTTCGCACATTTTTTCAAATTTAAAGGTCTGTGAAAGTTTAAAAACAAATTATTTTATCATAATTCTGGTAGGAGCGATAGCCACAGGCATACAGATAAACAATCTCTTTTCATTTTTTGTTTCTGATCACTAGAACGAGCCCAATCATGGGCACCGTGACCCCGTGTCTTTTTTTTTCACCATTAATTTAAAGCAGTCAACTGCGTTTGATTTTAATTTTTTTTCTATTTACAAAATTTGTGAAGATAGTTGAAACATCAATAAACATGTAGCAATAAACTAAATAATAATAAAATTTATGGATTCTTTGTAAAAAAATTCCGAAATAACCAGAATACCCCCTTAATAGAGAGATTATTTTTTTCAAGATTACAGTTTTTGAGTAGCCAGGGTCATGGAGCAATTGAATGTGTTTTGCGTAGTAGCTACATAGTAACTACCAAGCTATTTTATGCCAAATATTTTCTTGCCCACTACCCAAAATTACGAAACAACCCGGAACATATTTTCCCATACCAAAATAAATCCAAAATACCTTTACCAGAAGGCAATCTGAGGCTTCCTCTTCGGAATATAGTCAATTACTGTGTTGGACTTGGACTTAATATTATCGACATCTTTACCCACACGTTAGAAGCACGACTAAATTTTTATTCACATAGGGTAAACATCCCAATTACTGCTAGTGTTCCTACTACTGCACCTTGATTTATTTTACATAATAAAAATGTAACGTGTAAAGAATAGTGTGCAAAAAAATTATTATTAAATTGGGACTGTTCTTATTATTATTATTGCACACTATTCTTTAAACGTTATGTTTTCTTTAAAATAAATAAAGTGGAGGTAATAGGGATACTGGCAGTAATTGGGACATCTATCCTACACTCTATTGTTTGAAATAAATGTCACAGTACAATAAGAGAAATTTCACTGTTACTATCCAAAAATATCAAGCCCCCCCGCTTGCAACCACAGTAGTGGAAACATCTTTATTTTTTGTAATCTCGGATAAAACCAAACGAAATATCTATAAATTAATTTTAACGTTCAAACGCGATTGAAATGATGTGGTTATTTCTTTTCGCCTTTCATTAATTAAATATACGCTACAACACCACGTGACAATAATTCGTTACAAAGAGCATCGCCGAGGGAAGAGAAAATGTGAGATTTAATGAAAATATGGTTCCCAAAGGACGGAGTCCGAGTTGTCCCAATTACAATCTCAAACAGATTTTGTAACGCGTGAAACGATTTAATTAACCCCTGAGATGGGGTCGCTCGAGCCAGAGGACCATAAATCGTTGGTCTGGGTCTCCTAGGCCTGGTACCATAAATATACCTTATCAGTATTAAATGTTAGTTATTCACGAGACCACTGACACTGATCCTGCGAATTTCAAGCCAAGCTTCGCAACGTGCAATGATATTAGGTTCGCAAAATTAATCGTTTTTGAGATTTTCAGTTTTTGAGATTGTAAGCCGAACTGCTCTGTACGATTATACGTTCTATAGAATGGCCGATATTTGGAGAAATTTATGGTAACAATAACTGGTGATCTTGGAACAAATATCACTAGAATAGTTTTGCTGGCATTTTAGAAAAATACTCAGGTTTACTTGAGGTACCTAGTTTCCGTTTTCCTTTAATAATTCCGAATCCATATTCCTTATATTGTAATGTTACATTAATATTCCAACAAATACGTTAACTTTTCCTTTATTTGATATATGAATTTTCAAAAATTAGCATGAAATTGGTACTTCCACTGCACTTGAAACAAAATTTTGTAAAGTATGAAATATCAGTCTGTTTTTAGTTTGAACTCCAATAAACATATAATGATGAAAATTCATAAAATGACGTCATTCTAAAGTTAAAATAAGAAACATTTCTGTCCTTTTTATTAATAACAAACAAACTATCATTATATTATTATAGTCCTATC
The DNA here is from genome assembly GCA_947577245.1 of Andrena bucephala. Classification (NCBI taxonomy): domain Eukaryota; kingdom Metazoa; phylum Arthropoda; class Insecta; order Hymenoptera; family Andrenidae; genus Andrena; species Andrena bucephala. Next base: position 63,398,593 of record OX387715.1, on the reverse strand, counting down.
TTATGCAATACAGGGATATGGTTTGGAACAATCTTTAAAAATATCAAATCGATAGCTTTATTATATAGTATCACTCTTGCAAACTCGAAAAATGTGGCTTCGAGAAAATCAACATTAAAGTTTTTATTATTTAATGATTCTTGTATACTTATAAAATTTGTGTATATTGCTCAAAAGTTAACGTTCATGTACATACTAATATTTATATGTGTACAATTTAAGAACAATCTACCTAGCACTTTATTCCTCACAAATCCCTAAAAAATACCAATTTTTTTTCTAGCTTCCAAAAAAGAAACCTTTTTAAGTCTTCCTTACAAGTACCACCTCTAACGTCACAGGATTACTATTTTCATAAACATGAAACTTATTAGTGTGGAAGGAGTTTATTTATAAACAGTATACACATTAGGAAGAATCTGGTATTGTGTACCTTCAGCTGATTGATTAAGGATGTCCTACATACGGATTTTATATGTATACAGGGTGAGTCATATAACTTGTCCACCTCGAATAACATCTAAAGTATGAAATGTTAAAAAAGCAGTACATTTTCTACTAGAAAGTATTAAGCTTTATTTATCCTAACCCTAATAATATATAGTAACAGTTGCATGAAAAGCAACGGGCATCGCTTTGAGCACCTACTGTAACTAATTGTAAGGTAACTAGTGAGACCATCAACAACCTTTTTGGCAAATATTTCACTAATTATTAGGTGTAGGTAGCTTAATACTTTCTTATGGAAAATGCACTACTCTCTTAAATTTCGATACAAAAAGGTATGCATCCCCTTTAAAAAATTCAAGGTCATCTTGATATCTCGTAAACAAATCGGTTATTGAAAAAAAACCGTTTCAATCTTCTATATTATTATTATATATATAAAATGCAAATACCACTGATTCACTCACTAACTCATCACTATTTCTCTAGAACCACTGATCCTATGACCATGAAATTTGGTGGGTATATTCTTCTTAGCCCCGAGGTGCTTGGTAACAAATCTTTTATAAAAGTCCCTCCCCTTCAACGAAAAAATATATATAACCCGGGCAACGCCGGGAACTTTCAGCTAGTTTCTATATAAAACACATTTTTGTAGAACATGTACTTACTTTAGTTTACAAATTTTTCGGGGGAAGAAGTTACGTCACTCAACCTGTATTTCTCTAAATTGTGGTAACTTTTTACTTGCAAGGAGAGGTTCCCAGGTGTCCGCCTCCGATTGCTTTGAATTTTGAATATGTTTTAAAGCACCGAATATTAAGATATACGTGTTTTTTTATAGCAGCCCGTTTTCACATTTAGGGGGTGAAACCAACCCGCAAAGTTATAAAATTTTCTGGTGTTCATCTCCGATTGCTTTGGTTTTTGGATATGTTTTAGAGGACCGAAAAATAAGAAATAAGCGTCTCTTTATTTTGGCCTGCTTCAATGTTTAGGGGTTGAAACCACCCCCCAAAGTTCATAAGAATAGTTGGTGCCCGCCACCGATTGCTTTGAATTTTGGATATGTTTTTGAGGACCGAAAAATAAGAAATACGTGTTTTCTCATTTTGGCCCGTTTGCATGTTTAGGGGGTGAAACCAACCCCCAAAATTATAAGATTTTCAGGTGTTCATCTCCGATTGCTTTGGTTTTTAGATATGTTTTAGAGGGCCGAAAAATAGGAAATGCATGTCTTTCTATTTTGGCCCATTTGCATGTTCAAGGGTTGAAACCACCCCTCATAGTTACCCCATAATAACGGTGACGGACGACAAGAACATCGTCCACACAGCAAGTTATGACGTAAATTAAATTTATATCAAGTTTTACTCAACACAATTTTTATACCCCGTATGAACTATGGGGGGTGGTTTCACCCCCTAAATATGAAAACGAGCCGCTATAAAAAGCACGTATTTCTTATTTTTCGGTCCTCTAAAACATTCAAAAACCAAAGCAATCGGAGATGAACACCTGAAAATCTTATAACTTTGGCGGATGGTTTCGCCCCCTAAATATGAAAACGGGCCGCTATAAAAAAATACGTATATCTTATTTTTCGGTGCTCTAAAACATATCCAAAATTCAAAGCAATCGGAGGCGGACACCTGGGAACCTCTTCTTGTTAAAAGTAGAATTTTTAATTTCTACCAAGAACATTATTGGCTGCGATGAAGCTACTTCTCCCTGCTTCTTTCGAAGATAAATGGAACGCTCTCAGAAAAATGATATTTCCAAGTGTGAGTCCCTCGGCTTGCCCGACTCCGGGGAATCCCCGACAACTTGTTACCGAACTAGGATTTATTGCGGGGACATTCTAAAATTACTTTATCCCATACGCGTTGTAAACTAATTAAACAATCATCCGGTTGTCAACTGCTGAAAGCTGCAGGAAACTTTGCACCCTTAATCCTCATTTACTACAATCTAATTTCTTTACACTTCCGCCGCATATCATACTCATCGCTCAGAACCAGCCTATAACACCCGAACTCAGCTGATCGCAAAAAATCACTGCAACCCATTCAACTACATCCCATACATACATCCCTAATCTGTTGAATCTACGCGATCAAACGTCAAGGTATCAAGCACAATCCGGCCATAAACCAACGATCCAGGCGATTGCCGCAACAGCAGCGGGTGTCGCTTGGACCTCGCCCCACCTGAAATCCTCCGCGAGCCCCAGGGGTCGCGGTCCAAACCGCCCCAGAGGTTAATAACGAAATTTGTCCCTTCAGCCAGCGCCGGAGCGCAGAGCGATCCGCTGCTGGCGGAATTTCGCTGAAGAACGGGGAGGGTCCGCGGCGTTCGTAGAAAACGTGCAGCCGCTTCGCCGGAATTAATCGTCAGAACGGAAATCGCTGGGCGCTGGCAGACGATGTGCAGCTGCAGCCGTCTGGTACGGTCTGCTTAGCTCGACACGCCGGAAGGTTACGACCTACGGCAACGGGTTGCTGCATAAACGGGTTGCTGCGCGCAGGGGCGTACACGGCCGTGGAAAGAGAAACGCGAAAACTACGACACACGGCGCGGGCAGGGGCGCGGGGGGAGGGGGGGGGGGGGGGGGTAGGGGGCGGCAGAGGGAAAAGTTCGGTGGAGATGCCAGCTAAATCGCTGCCACTCCACCCACCCCTTCTCGGCATTTCCCCCCTCTCGCGAGCTGCCTCGCGATGCCGCTGCTGTGCCCTTCCACCCCGTGGATTACTACCACCCTCGAAAAATTCATAGTTTCGCGAGCCCGACAGCTGACGCGATCTATAAACATCAGACACGCTCAGGGACCAGGTCTCGCTTAATATATTGAAAAACTTTAATTGCCGACAGAATGCACTTGAACGAGCCGGTTGGGGGGGGGGGCGCGGTTCCTTTCGAGTCGCGGATGAGTAAGCGGCTTCTCGCCACCCAGACCCCCCGGCAACTTTGTTTCCGTTTACCTTCGCCGAACCGCGGGCTCAGCAGTGATTTATTAAACCGGAGTAATCGTAAAACTATGGCTGCTTGTTAAACATCGCACTCGCGCGCTGGCGTACGCGTGGTGCACTGTGGGGGTGGTTTCGTCCTGATGCGTGGGGGTTATTTGAATGATGGAAGTTTGCAGGACCAGGTCGATGGTGTGCTTGCTGAGTGATTTTGAATTGAGGAGTTGAAATGGTGAACGATGCAAGTGCCAAAGAAATTAAACATTATTTTTTTAGTGGAAAAGGATGTGGAGTCTATGCTGAATACGGCGGTGAACGCTGTGCTGGAATTATTTATTTTAGCTTCCAGGGCTATCGCAAGATAGAGCTGAGATCATAAGTTCCTACCAACGTCGTTGTGGTTGAAAAGAAAATATTGAAAGTTTTCACTTCTGGCATTTGCAGCGTTTACTATTTCAACTCGTCAATTAATGTATGCTGAGAAGGTGCTTTGTTAGGTTTTATTAGAAAAGTCACAGCGGCAGAAGGGTGCAGGAGTTTTGGGTCAACGATTTGCAACAAAGTTTGCGTATATTTAGTTAAAATGTATCACGTATAACAGTGTGTTAAAGGCGTGGGACACACTAGTCTAAAGTTTATTGTGAAATGTGGCAGTGAGAGCGACAACGGTTCAACCCACATTAAAACCAAAATTTTTTTCCTAATTCATATGATTAGTAGAGCCTATTGGAATACGTTATAGCTACTAACACAAATTCGAAAAAATGTGGGTTAGTCCGTTGCTGCTCTCACTGCCTCAAATGAAGGTCAATGTTTTATATTTTGCAAATTCTGTAGGTGGAGCTGTACGGGGCGATTTTAGAAACTGAAGCAAGTTTTAACTCTATCTTACGAGAGGATATGAAAAATTGATAGAGAGAACCGTTGAATGCCGTAACGACTATCGTTCAATGATATATTTTTTTCTGGGAAAAATAGTGCATGTGCATATTGCAGTGTGAAGGTTTGAGTCCTGTACCCTACCTGGTTAATCTTAATATATAAAGCAGAAATAGTTTGTGTTTGTCTGTCGCCTAAAAACTTTCGAACTTAAAAACGGGGTCACGAAATGTGTTCCAGTTCATTATGCCTAATTAACCCACATGAATGTGACTATTTTCACAAAAAATAAATTCAATTTTTTTCCTAAAATCAGAATCTAAATTTCAGGCGAAGCCGAGTAGTAAAGCTAGTACGTTATAGATATAATGTAGTAACTATGCAATATTTGAACCAAGTCGATGACCAGAACCTCGAATACTTTGCTCGTTAGCTGGGCAAAGATGAAAGCTTTTTAATGATGTATAATAATCAATAAAATAAATAGAAACAGTGTGAATATACATATATAATTTGATTTAATTCTGAGTTCGAAACTGTTTCAAAGCAGCACAATAAACTGAAGTAGCATGTTTACCATTTTGTATACCTACAGTTAGGTAATTTGGTGACAAACATTTCTATTAACTACAGAAAAATGGCATCAACTCCAAGTACCACTTCAAGGAAGAGGTTTCACTGTTCCCAGTTTAAAAATATCGCGACAATTCATAACTGATTACATCTACAAGTAGAATATATCTGTTACTACTCAGACAGTGTACAAGCGTCACAGGAAGAAGTATAATTTCGATTCATCAACCTGTCAAGCAGAAATAACACTTCTTTAGCTTCAATTTTAAACGTCTGGTAGTGTTACTATCTTAATAAATTGAACGTACTAAAATATCGCTATTAATAATAAATATCGATATTATTAATTTATTGAATATCTCTTAAATCCGTCGTAACAGACATAACGAATATCCTATTAAATTACGATTACCCGTTTTCTATGAATAATACGAGAAATATACAAAATTATTGCCGAATAAGTATATATAAATACAGATAATATTAACTAACATCATTTTAAATAACGGTTTGTTACCATCAGAAAGTATAGTGATATATTACAGTGATAGTCACATATTACATTTTTTAATAGGAATATCCGATTTCACAGTAAAAGTATATGGTTGAATTTCCATTTATGACAGAGAGAAGAGAAATGATAGAGCAGAGAAGCAACCATTACGACTATAATAAAACAGAAAGTAACCGGGAAAATATAAAAGAGAATAATGATAGAAAAACGCAATTTTCTCAATTTGGTATTCACTAGATTTAATACACATGGAAAGTAAGATTTAAAACATACTTCCTTACTTTCTGTTACATATTCAAATAAAACCGGTGACGTCAGAAAGTTACAAGGAAACCCCACAACACCCATCTTACGTACTTAAAAACTCCACCACCCCTTTATTTCAATCAAGTCATCGTGTTGAAAGATTGATGACACAGTACCTGCGAATCGAACGCTGGTAGCTTCAGCGTACAATTAATTCCAAATCCTATGGGTCATTCATCATCGCGGAGACCCGCCGATTAATGTTTTCGCGGGGTATGCATAATTAATTACCCGACGCCGATGCAGTAACATCGATTAGCGCTGTCTAAGTAATTCGGAAAAATAAGCCACGCTAAACTCTGCTCGAGTATTCAAATTAAGCAGATTACCCGACTACCTAAGTAGCTTGCGTATCCGAGGAAGCTTAAAAAAAATTGGGTTTGTCGGAATAATTTGAGCAACTGAAGCTACTCGAATTAAAACAATGCCTCAAATCCCTTTGGCCTGCCATAAAAATAATTTTCTCCTAAATGAACTGAAACTGAAACGTCTTGTCTATCTAAACCTATCACATAAGAATTGATACTACGATTTTTACTACTCGCGTACTTTCCTTACGCCGATAATTTGCTACCAGCAATCGATACCAATTGCAAAGTATTACTCCCATCGCAGGCGCAGGCAACTCTAACTTCGATCGCACAGAATGCTTGCAAGCGCGTGCAAAAATCGCTGCTCGCCCCGCGCCACGTATTTGATTAGCCAAGGGGTGGTAGTTGCACGTTGGATATCGGGGGTTCTTCGTCGTGGAGGTGTGGGGAGTGGGGGGGGGGGGGGGGGTCAGGAAAGACGTGAGAGGGATCACGCTGGTGGCGCGAGGCGAGAGGATTTTCCGCGAGGCACCGTCAGGATCGCCTATATATTTTCGAGCAATTAGTGTCACGATCTTTTTCTACCGTGCGCTTAACTTTGACATGCTCTGTCACTCCGGGCCCTGGTACCCTTCAATCCCAGTTGTCTGTTATTCGGATGCGAGTAATTACGCGTCACTCATGGCTCTTACGTTCGACGAGCGTGCTGGCGAAGTTTCCTCGCTCCGAACGCGAGCCTACCACCCGGCGAAACTTCTGTCGCTGGAGCACGTAGGGGCGCTCGACTTTGTCCCCCACCCCCTCCGACTATTTTCTACCGACGTCGCGTTTAATCGCCTTAAAATGATATATTGGAAAGATTCACGCCCCCTGGCTTGTTTATGAGACACGGGAGGGTATCCGGGATTTGATTAACGCGAACCCGACGATTTGGCAATCGCGGAGGACGTTAAGTTTACCCTGTTTCGTCATCGATAGTATCGGGCGAGTTTCTAGGTGGTCGTTGACCGTTTGGTCGTCAACCCAAGAATAATGGAAATTGTAACTTTAGTACTTTTGGGTAATGGTTATTAATAATATACACTGTCAATTTTTTTTTTTTATAATACATAGGGTAAAGGCACCAGTAGTTGATCATGTGTCAGTAGTAGACTACTGTTCAGAAAAACATGCAAAATATGGTTTTTAGAAGTAACGACCTTTTGAACAAGTGCAGTTGGAGAACTGCACTTTGTTCAAAAGATCGTCACTTCTAAAAATCTTATTTTTCATGTTTTTCTGAAAATTGTGTGGTTAAAGTAGTCAACTACTGATACATGGTCGACTACTGGTGCCGTTACCCTACATGTATATGATGGCGCTACAGTCGTCTGATGTGTAGGCGTTTATTCTGCAGTTTTGTAATGATTGTGAAAAAACCGAGGTTCGAATCAACTTCAAATTTTTGCAGCATGTTCAAAATATACCCCCTTTTGGAGGGTACCTTGGCATAAAGTGTAAAAGCTCTGGCTTCCGAGATAAAAAAAATAGCCATTTGTGCACCCCGAAAATCGACATTTTTGTTACAAATCGCTTTCTCCTAATCGCCATTTTCATAATTTTGGTTAAGTTCTTTTTTCCCCTCCAAAATTACAGATCCAAGGAAAAATTGGTTACAATTCCGAAGAAATCGTTGTATCTTTATTTTTAAGCTGAATATCACAGCAAAACCAAAGACACTTTTTCTAAATCACTGTATAATCAACTTCGTGTGGCGCCATTTGTAAAATAGATATGTAGATAAAAAATTTTTTTTTTACTCCCTGATAGTAATAAACGTTGTGTGAAAGGAAAGGTCTGTGCTTGAGTTTATCTCCATGTAATTAATTCGCAAAGAATACTTGATTTTCGAGCAATCTGACTGTCTAAGTAGTTCCCTTCAAAAAGGTTTTTTAAAAAAGTTTCTTTTGTTCTGCAGCGATTCGAGATGAAATTCAGCGACCTGCATGTAAATTCTACTTCAGAATACCTCTGGTTCTGCACTGAACCTGTAAAAGAAGCAAAATTATGATTTTCCAAAAAAGTGGAGTTTTCGTTAGACAAAGATGAGGTTTTAGTTTCTTTTCATAAAGAATAAGAGAATTTATTAACTTCAATTTAGGTTCCGGCCGAAACTACACATTTGGTGATCATGCTCGACTTTCATTTCAATCGATTGGAACCTCCATTTTTGAATTATCACTCCAAAACAAAAGAATTTTTTTTAAAAAGCTTCTTTAATGATCCATTTGTAGAATCATATATAATGCATATTGTTGACTAAACGAAAATGTTTTTTATAGCTTCTGATGTTAATAAACTTAGTGTCAAAGAACAAGTCACAGTTTCTATTTATTTCTTTGTAATTAATTGAAAAATAAATGTTTCATTCTCGACATTTTCATTTTCGACAAAAACTACTGACACGAGAGTAACGAAACTTCTTAACAAAAGTAGCAATCTTATTAGATGAAGACACTAAATAATTCTAAAGCCTAGTGTGATAGGCTATTGCAACAAAAACATGGCAGCTGTCGACCTAGTATCTATTTGTGTGCCTAGTGCCCCTATTTGTATTCGTTCCTCATCTCACTGCACCGCCTCCCCCAACATTCGCGTCCGTCATTACAGCATACTATTTCTACACAAAAAAAAAACAAATTTCCATAACAAAGAAATTACTAAGAAGTAATATCCACGATTCAGGAAACACCCTTACCACCCCGCACACAGAAATAAATTCTTCGCACACGTCTTCGTTCAAAGACCCATCGCTTCCTCTACCCAAACAAACAACCCCTTCATTGTACCTATTCAAGAACTCGCCAGTTACAAAATACACGATGCGTGGATTAAACTCGTCGAGGGTTCACAACCCTGATAATTTCGCGATACGTGCTTGGCCGAGTCACGTTCCATGGCGAACACAGTCGCCGAGGTTTCCCCTGCGTGTCAGCGACACCGGCTGAAATCAGTTTATTACGCATCTAGTCTGCGCAGGGTCATCAATCGTCGATTAATCAACCGGAAACGGTCGATTTAATGCGTTAACGTTCAGGCCGTTGATACGTCGTCCCGTGCGTACCGCTGGTGTTAATTAATGTAATACAGGCATTCGTATTACCCACCGCGAGGGATGCCGCCCCAGCAACCCCCCCCCCCTCCCCCTCCAAATTCCGTCGTTGCCAGGCCTTTTTTTGCAGCGGAATCAATTTTTCTGCCACAATGCTTTTTTATCGACGGCCTTCGCTTTTTCCCTGCGGACGCGGCATCGTTAACGGCGGAGCTCCTGCACGCGTTTCATATCGGAATAAATACCGCCCCGAAAGCCTGATCCGCGCGATCCAGCTAATCCCGTCCGTACCTATATACCGAGGGATCGATCTTCGTCAGTGCAATCCACTTTCGGCCCGCTAAATTTAGGAAACGCCTGGCATTTTGGAGCGCGCTGTTTGGCATCCACGGGAATAATTTCTCGTTGATTAACGTTTCACTAAACGCCCCGATGTAAATGGCCCCGCGATGTCGGTTACTGAAGGGAGACTGTACGAAGGCAGATTAATTTGACTACTCACTTACATGATCGATAATCGGGCAACGTTTTCCCGGTCAAATTTTTCGGGGCTTCCGACAGTGCTGGGATTAATTAGAGGATCCTGTATATTGGGAATGAATTTACGAATTATGTATGAATGGAATTGGAGTTGGGAGTGGATACGCAGGGTGGTTTGCCGAATTATTTTCTTTGATCTAAAATGGTAGGTACAATAATAGTCCCGAAACATGGGTGAAACTGATTTGCAAGGAAGATATTACTTTTTCCGGATTGTTGTGATGCAAAAGAATCTGTTACACCCTGTAAGGCAGGGCCCTAAACGGAAGCATCGTCCTATTGTTCGGTTAAGGGGGGATTCTCGCAAAACACCCCCAAAAGTAAATAATATTTAAGAATTTTTAAAAAAAAAACTGTTGGTCGTATTGGATTAAATTGTGTTGGGATATAAGGAGGCGTCTTTAAACTTGCAGAAAATATTTTTTTTATGTCGATAAAAAACTTCTTATTATTTATTAATTATCGTGACAGACATCTGATTCGAAAAAAATAAAAGTTTCTTAAATTTAGATAGTTTACGCTGGGATTGGTCCACTTTAAAGAAAAATAAATGAAAAATTGAAAGAGTTATAGCGTTTGAAAGAAAAAGTAAGTTTTTTCCTTGGACAAATTTTTCATATTATTCTTTATATCGACGAAAAAATTATAATAAATAAAAACTAAAATTAAAATTCTAAGTCCAATCCCAGCGTAAATTATTTAACGTTAAGAAAATGTTCTTCTTTTTGCAATCAGATGACTGTGCCAGGTGCTACACCTGACGCCCAACATTGTCGAAGAGGTTAACACGGTTCCACAATAATTAATAAATAATAAGAAGGATCGACATAAAAAAAGTTCTACAAGTTTGAAGATGCCTCCTTATATCCCAAAAGAGTTTAATGCAAATTTAACAATAGTTTCTTCAAAAACAATTCATAACTTTCGGGGGTTGCTACACGAGAATCTCCCCTTAAGTGGTTGGAATTGAGAATCTGGGCTGAAGTGACCGAAACCTTATTCAGGGACGTGTGAAGCATTTCCTTTCGAAATCAGTTCTAGTTAATCAGTTTTCGAAAAATTCTTTATTACATACGTCTTGAAACTCAAGACTCCTGCTGGGCCGATCGTTCCTGAAATAATTCTGTTTCTACCGTCGACTAATTTCAGAGGTTTCACTCGAGAATTACTAGCACCTACAATTCTATTAACCCCTACCAAACTTAATAACAGCATCCATTCCGTCCACAGAATATTTTAGTAGACATATCTGAACCAGAAATTGATCCGTTAACTACCCTTCCGTTAAGCACTGCGTCACGGAATACAAGCAACGCAGGTAATCCCAAACTATCGAGTGGTAATGGGCAGGTGCGTCAATCAACGGGACATAACGTCGAATTCGCGACTCACGGTCTAGGAAGGAACGGATTTTCCGTTTTAACGCTTCTTGACCGGACGATGACGATGTCCATGTCACTTTCTGGACAGTCGTTTCGCCAGCAGATTCGCGGGACGCGGGCAATCTCTGGGCGCAGCACGCGCGAGTGCTATCAACGCCAACGAATGGCACCTCTGATAAGCAGGAAACGGTGGTCGTCGCATTCATTTGCACGTTAATTAAAAATAAATTTCATTCCCTCGCGAAGCAGGCGACCGTGGCTTGATCACTCGCGAAGATGGGCGCGTTAAGCTGTCTTTCCTTCCCGGGTATTATTCATATAAACCTGAAATGGTTGGTCAACTAGTTACTTAATTTGTTACACACGAGTATGTAATTGATTTCGAAAGAGTACAACATTTGACGATGGAAGTGCTTCAGAAAGTTTCTTAGCTTGTTTGAGAATATCAAAAAGCTCGCATTTCTGCTTTATGCTTGCAATTCTTATATTTTTTATTCGGAATACGACACATGGATACTTAGGTGTTAATGGGATAAATTTGCAAGAATTCATAGGCAACAGATTGTTATAATACGATAAAAAAATATCGCATGGCACAGAGAAGTGAATTTCGTGAGACGCATTCGATGGTGGGTGACTCAATACTTATCGTTATTTTTCGTTGATAGCGAAAGAGGTTGCATCTAATAATAATTCTTCTCTCATTTCCTGCTTAGATCATATTCTTGAATATTGTGAGTATTGCGTGGTTATTAATCATGCTCCTTGCGAAAATAAATATTGGGGGCAGTGAAGCGCGTAATTGCAAATTGGACTTCTTCCTAATATTTTTAACATTAGAAAATAAATACGGGTCAGTTCTATGATTCTCTGTTTTTGATTTATTCACTATTTTAAAGAAATTTTGTGAACAGTATTTGGGCCTTTGCTTGCAGGGAAGTTTTTCAATTTTCGTTGATGAAGGATAAGATTAAATTGCAAAAGTAATCATTCTGATTTCTCTAAAATCGTCATCCTTGTCGTTTTTTTGTCTCCTGTAATTTGAATTGAGTTTTCAAAGCTCTATACACTGCCATTCATAAGTATTAGGAATTAAACACTAGCTGCATTTCCACAAAATGTGATATTTGGTATAGATTTAATATTTTTCACTGCTTTCGTTTTCTGGTTTCAATTTCAAATATCAAATAAAGTAAAATTTGTTAAAGTTCTTCGATAAATTTCCAACGTTTTCCACACTCATTCCACACAGTGTAGGGTTTCAATTTTCAATACTTATGAACGGCAGTGCATTCGTTATTTCCACCAAACTTCTCTGTGCATCAATATTCATTCCTTGCACATTAATATTTATTGTAACACATTTCGCAAAAAATACATGCAAAATTATGCAAGTTTTGGGTGTTTCAAAAGCCTTCTTACTTTTAAGAATACCCATTACGAAAGCGGTAACTAAAAAGCATGTAATTCATAGCTTTGTTCTAGCATTTCCTTTACACACTTAAATGCCCGAAAAGTTACAAGCACTTGTCTTCGAAGTGTATTCAAAGCCGTTTGCATTAGCGGCTTCCTAAAAGCGACTCATCCACCGGCAAATATATTGCATTCAACATACATGCACATAACACATTTAGATGATTTAACATTCCCTTTCGAATGGACGATTACACTTGAGCAGAATAAAAGGCTCGAGCGATCACACGCCTTCCAGGGAAACTACGTTCATAGAACTCTGCATTATTAGACAGATACGACAGAAATAGTATTCCCCTCGCGTTCGTTACACACACTTCTGCTCGCCGTCTACAGCGAACTTTCACGAAACTATGCACGCTTCTTGGTCAAATAAAAGTTACCCTGTCGTCAGGCTTCTCATAAAAACCGAGGCACACACCACCGATCACCCGAATAGGAGCGACATGGCAGTCAACGCGTTAAGACTTGGTCGTTTGTTTCGATGAGGAGTAGGTACATGTCGCTAAAGTTTCACCCCAAGCTTCCCCCACGTCCCGTGAACGACACACAGCATAGACTGTGGGTATATAGAGTGTTAAAAGAAGGATTCAAGGCTTATAGGGTGTACAGTGCTCGCTAAAGCGAGGTAACGAGACCGAATCAACATGGGTTCAAAGATCAACAGAGTTAGGGGCCATTTTTTGTATTCGTAACACGAGTGATTAGCTTGCTTCTATTTATTGTATGTAGAGTGGAGAAAACGAGATCATCTAAGTATCAGCTGGGGAATAATTGCGCGAAAATTCTCGAAATTTTTCATTTTTACTTGAAGTTCGAATGCGCGCGATTTTGTTAAATTTTGACTTACGTGGCTAATTCTGGCACCTGCGATAGCGGTACACATAATGATTAAGAATCACTTTGGTTATGGTGTTTCAGATGAGTCTGCGAGCTGAAATCACTCCCGCCAGGGAGGTATTTATTTTCAAAAGTGCGATTTTTACCTCCAGATAACATTGAAAAAACAAAATAAAAAGTGTACTTAAAACATTGTTCCGTATACATTATAAGTAGCTTAATAAATTAAAAAAAAAAGTTTGACATTGTTATTCATTGTATTCACTAAGAAAAAAACCTGAATATTGCCGAATGTTGCGGCGTGATTACAGGAATGGAAAACGAGTAACGGTATCAACGTGTTGGATTGACCATCTCAACCCCCTGCTGCTAATCCAATAGAAAATGTTTGGTCTATTATGAAGTACAAACTCCGAGGGAAGAGTATTTTAAAATTAAAAGCCCTAGTGGAGGTCTCTTCCTGTCTCATACGCCGAAAAGTTGGTCGAAAGTATGCCCAGACGCTGTCAAACAATAATCGCAAATGGTAGAGATTGGACACACTACTAATTAAGTGCGTAGGGTAACGCATACAGATGTTGGCCCCTATACAATGATTGACCCTCTTCCCCAAACAGTAGGAAATATAATATAATGTTTTTTTTAAATAATAAAATATATCTATATTTCGGTGGACCAGGTATTTTTGTTCCGAATACAATTATATTTTATTATATAAAAAAACATTATATAACATTTCCTACTTCTTCGGGAAAAGGGTCAATTATTTTATAGGGGTCAACATTAGGGTGGTCCTTATATGTATGGAAAAAAATTATATTTTTTAAAAATTTCTTCCGACCCTCTCAGAAGCTTCCAAATAGTTTAAAAGAATTTCGTCTAAAATTGTATTAAAATATATTAAGGATTAAAGGTCGCTCAACGGCAATGAAATATTACTATTTTGGTACAAATTTAAAAAAAAAAATTTTTTCCTTTACAGCTTGTTCTAACTGGTTCGGGGACTGGAGAATTGGATGAGTTTCGTTGTTATAGGTGCTAGGACCAGTATCTAGCATGGTACCCGGTTTTACCTAGGCCACGGTGTAAAATCGTAAAACCGGATCATATTTTAAATCATTATTTTTTTTGTATTTTTCCTTCTATTAAATAAATTGAATATGTACTATTATTTAAAAAAGAGTTTATTCTAATGAATCCCAATTGCAATTTGTTTTTTACTTAATAATGCCAGAGTTATGAGATTTTATTCTTAACGTCCCGATTTTGCCCCGGTCTCCCCTACATGCGAAATATAAAGTCCTTGAGCGACCTTTATATATCAAAATATTCAAATAAAAAACACGGAGATATTTTTTTTTTGTCAAATAGAAGATTTTAAGAGGGTCAGACAATAGGGTAGATGTACCGTTTGTGGCCATTGTACCGTTTTTGGCCATGTGCATAATTATCGCGGTTTTTTAGCTTGAAATTGCTTGTAGATACATAATTATGTGTAGAATTTCAAACCGTAAATATTTTGTTTAGTATACCATCAGAAATATAAGGTTACATTTATTGCTTCCGCGAAAAGTGGCAAGTGGCCACAAACGGTGAAAAATGGATTTCTTATATTTTTTAGCTTTATTAATTCTTTAACGATTTCTCTACTTAATGGTAACTTAGACATTAATAGTAAAGATAGTGTAAAACTTGGTAAAGCTTTTAGTTTCCTGATTTGAAGTACAATTTTAAAGATAATTACGATGAAAGTCACTGAAATCCTTAAAGTGGCCACAAATGGTGCATCTACCCTATATATTTTAAAGTTGAAAAATAAGGACCACACTAGTCAACATCTGCATGCGTTACCCTATTAGCTTTTTAGATGTACTACCGATTTATATAAAAACTTTTCCAAAAAATATTTATTTACACGGAGATGCCGCGTCCATGCTCTTGTTGCACATACTGTAAATCGTCAAATCACGAAAATTGGACATTCCCATTTTGTACCCCTTACCCTTACATATCCCACGCACCGTCTATATATTTGCAATGAACCAAATCCATGATCCAAACCCCGCGCACTCCCCATGTCTACCCTCCACTATCTACCATCTACCATACAAGCATCGAGAGCCCTTTTTGCAACACCCTGTATGCTTCGTCTACCGAACGGAATGCCTACGTAGCTCTGATTACAGTCCCGGATGGATGGCGGCGCGCGTGTGCAGCCCATAGGGAACTAATTACAGGACCGAAAGCGCGGAGTCCGCCGCGCGGCTGGCTAGCGTCGCAATAAAGAAAACGCGAGGGCAGCCGATATACGGCGCCCCAAGAAATTACCAGCGATTATTCGGGCACAACGGGTACGACAGCTGCCGCGAGCCAACCCCGAGGAACATTGCGGTTTCTTCTATCTGCGAATAGCGGGGCGAAGGTGCGCGTCGCGCCCTGTCCAGGGGACGATTTACGGCGTCCTCGAGGTCGGAAAGAAACCGTACGATGAGACTACAAGGGGATACATCGTTCCACGAGCAGGCCGAAGATGAAAGGGGCCGTGGTGCGCGCGGGTAGCTTGGAGAAATAAAACGATGACATACGGCAGAAGCGTGGCGAACGCGTCGCTGGGATATTAATAGACGTGCCGTTTCGCGATTTGCTCCTTTGCGTTCCCCGTGCTCCTTGTGCCCCGCGAGACTTTATTATTCGATATTTTCGGAGACTCGGGGCGGGGACGGGGTCGATTGAGATTACTGGGGAGCCTTCGTCACGCGAATATCTTGCTAATCGCGTGGTTTATTGGCGAGCCAGGACAAGCTTTCCATTTTGGCCAGTAGCGGGTTTTAGTAGGAAAAGCTCTGTAATTATGAGGCACTTTATACGATCGTGTAATTGCCACGTTTGATACATTTATGGCAACGTCGCACAGTGTCGCGGCACGTGTTCAAAAAGCGAAACTTTGAGTTTTGAAATTTTGTATTTCATTTCATGGAATTGATAGTAAACAGTCCGATATAAGAACATTATAATTTAATAGCATAAATAACGGATTTAAGGTTAGTAATTACATTCAAAGTCGAATAATCAAACGCAAGATGCCACAAAATACACATAGGAAATATTTACTCACTGTATTTTTGTTGAATTTATAAATTCTTTTCTTTCTTTTCTTTGGTAAATAAGCAAAATATATTCTTTTGTCGTTTTATTAATTAAAAATTCTTGCATTTGAAGATATGGATACGTACCAGTGGCTCAAATTATTACCTTTTTTGTCGCATCTTCTAAATTCTGGAGAGAATTAAAAAAAAAACTAAACATATCGGATCTTTCATTTTTAGACTATAATTAGTTCTTTTTATGCCCTTTAATTTGGTATCAATTTTATCTGCTCCCTAGTGCCCCTACATAAGAAAAAATACACATGCTAAAACGAAAAAACTAGGCTAATCTATGCTCGAATATTTATTTTTAAAAGACACTGAGTTTTGAAAGCCTTCAGATTCAACTGATAGTGATGGAGATGTATAATAAGATTGAATAATTTAAAATTTATTATCAATACGAATTATTTAAAAAACTAATTTTTTATGTTTTATAATTCTTTCATATATTTGTTATTAATTTGTGTTTAAATGTATTTAAAAATATATTTATTTTATTTTATTATGTTCAAAAATATATTTTAATGAATTATTTTATGTTAAAAATGAATTTTTTGGGGTCTAAATATGATTAACATATCAATTACGTGTAAATAACTGTATCTTAATGGAAATTTGATTTTTTTCCTATATACTCGTTACACTGTGCGTCGATGGGACCTTTATTAAGGGCACGATAATACTTTTTGAGTGGGTCCTGGAGCAGGAGTTGGGGAAGCTGCAATGTGGAGAATTTCTAACAATTGCTACTTTTCCATAATTGTATCTTGCAGTGTCAGTTTTGTCCATATTATGTAGAATTGTTCATCGAACGCGTAGGGTGCAGTACTCGCAAGTTTTCGAGAATATTGGGTCAAAAGTTTTACATTTACCACATGCTATATGTAGATAAATTTATAAGAAGGAGCGAGATTAATTTAAATAGATAACTAATCATGGGAACGATCGAAAATTAGGAAAAGTTATGTGTATATCTAGGATTCCCATTCAGATTGCAGGTGGACACTCTACAACTGTAATTTAATTACTATTTCCCTCTTACTCAAAAATCCTCATACATATAGGATCTGGAAAAAAGTATTTCACCTCGACTTTCTCACATACTTGTGAGCTATGCGGCCTGTTTTATTACATGCAAAATTTCAGCCAAATCAGTGACCTTAACTTCGTGTACGCCCACGACGTATTACTGTATATAATGTACTAGCTTTACTACTCGGCTTCGCCCGAAATTTAGATTCTGATTTTATAAAAAAAAATTTGTTTTATTTTTTTGTGAAAATGGTCACATTCATCTGCATTAGTCAGGCATAATGAGCTGAGGCACATTTCGTGACCCTAGAGTTTATCGTTCGAAAGTTTTTAGGCGACAGACAAACACACAAACATGTAGAAGCTTTCTGCTTTATATATTAAGATAATACAGAAATAAAATAGAACAAGCGGAAGGAGGAGCACTGTTCATCATTTTAACTGCAAATAATGGACGGTCGTAAACAGAAATTTGCACAATTCGAGTTCCTGAAATCATATAATGTCTATTTTGATAGATCTACAGCTCTGTAAATAAGCAAATAATTTTTTGCTGGTTTTATGCGCCCTGGCAAGTGAGCATTGATTTGTTAGACTTTAGGTATGATCAGCTTTGCCTCTTGATAGGCAACAACAGGCAACAAGAGGCAAAGCTGATCATACCTAAAGTCTAACCAATCAGTTGGTTTGAAATATGTTTATTATCAATAATTTTTGTACATTCTTTTAAAAAATAAGGCTCTAGAAAAAAAACATAAAGAAAAAATTTGTCATACAATCTTACTAAAATAAAAGAAAAACTAATTGTTCCACTTATTGGAATCTCTTAGTACACGTTAACAGTAGGAAAATCTTTGGTAAATAGAATATCAGGTACTGTTACTCCATTGAGGAATTGCACTTCTAGTATTTTAACGGATTGAGAATACATGGAGATAAAAACTAAGGGAAAAAAACCTAATAACCCAGAGGGAAGGTAAAACCCCGAACTCAATCTTAGTCTAACAAATCAATGATCACTTGCCAGGGCGCATAAAACCCGCAAAAAATTATTTGCTTATTTACAAAGCTGTAGTACTATCAAAATAGACATTATATGATTTCAGCAACTCGAATTGTTGCAAATTTCTGCTAACGACCTTCCATTATTTCCAGTTAAAATGATGAACATTGTTCCTCCTCCCGCTGGTTCTATTTTATTTTTGTATTATACATTATATACAGTAATAGGACGTGGGAACCAATTAATTTTCGGCACGTAGTCGGTTAACCAAGTCGAGAGGTCAACGTCATTATCTCTTCTGTCCTCGATTAGCTTCATATCATTTCTGATGACGCCCCTCCATCCCGTTGGCCCCTTTGACAACCCTTATCGGTTAATTATCTCTCGCCGCGATACCAGGTAATTACATGACGGAAACTAGATCACGCGTGAGGGTGTGCTGGTGGCCGGAAGAATTGACCGGAAGTGTTGCTTTCCGCCTGAGATTCGCGCGGCTGTCTTTATGATACCCTCCAACGGCGGAAATGAAAGCAGCCTCCGCGCAGGTACAAGTCGAAGCTCTGAACACTAAACAGCAGAATTTCCAATTTCAGAGTTATAATTAAATTATTCAGAACTGCCGCAGACTTTCTTCATTCATAATCACCGCTGCGTTGTAACATCTTCCAACATTTAAGACACTTGAATGCGACATAACGCCACACTCACAAGCATCGTGGGTATTTCTAGGGATTTCTATACTATTTCAACTTCATTAAGATATTTTACTATAGTTGACCAAAAACTTTCAATCCAGTTTCTGGAAAACCATACCCATTGGCTTATTGCGTTCTGCCAGTAAGCCCACGATATTTAGTTAAGAAAAAAGTAACATATATCCCTATGAACCTGCATTTTATTGAAACTTTCAGAGTTTAACTTCTGATTAAATATTTTCCCAGTTCCATTAACGTTCTAACATTTACTTTCGCCGTGAAAACAAACTTCAGCAAAATAAATTACAATTAATTGAGAATCGCTCGCGCGCGAATTTGTTTCTACCGACAGGATGCAGTGCTTAATTATTATTTTTTTTGATTCCATATTTTCTCCGAGATTTCACGCTCTCCTTCGATCGCCCTACAGTTTTCCCAGCCTCCATTTAGCCCCGAGCTTCAACCCCCTTGTGCGTTTTCCGCACGAGATACAGGTTTTAAATCGCGCAGCCGATTAAAATCAATAACGTGTACATTTCCGTGCGTGTTATCTGTAGCCAATAGAGGGAAGCTAATTATCACGGGTGCCATTATTTATCGCCCGCCATGCAGCGGTAAATGGAGGCCCGACAAAAACCCGGTTATACGCTCGTTCATTGTAAACTCACCCGACCCGCGTGACTCCGCTCTCCACTGTCGAAGGTTTATGTTTAATTTGGGCGAAACCTATTTCAGTCGTTCCCACGCGCATTTCTTTTTGCTTCTACGCCGTCCAATTAATTCGAGGATCGAGGGACCGCGAAAGCTGCGGCCAATCGATGGCGGAAGAATACTTGAAATTCTCATCGTAATCGTTCACTGGAACGCGGCGTAAACGAAAAAGTTACATCCGCGTCGCTGAAACTACGCTGACGCTAATTGCGAAACAGCAATTACTTAACCCGGGGTAACAAGATAATATTGTTTATTATCCTTTATTAACGTCCACCGCGATCATCGCCATCCCATGCAAATTAGCTTGCGAGTTAATAGCGCTCGCTTAATGTGATCAATGATTAAGTGATTACGGGAAGCGAGAGGGAAAAAGGCTTCTTAATGTATGATGCACTGGGGAGATTTAAATTATTTCAATGGCTGCGTTATCAAGATTGGTATCAGAGTGTTTGCAGACGCAATAGCAC
This sequence comes from Andrena bucephala, assembly GCA_947577245.1. NCBI lineage: Eukaryota > Metazoa > Arthropoda > Insecta > Hymenoptera > Andrenidae > Andrena > Andrena bucephala. Next base: position 63,378,211 of record OX387715.1, on the reverse strand, counting down.
TTTGTGGAATGGGTTTCGCCACCTATTCTTATGAAATTTGCGGGATGATTACACCTCTTAAGGGGAGGGGGTGAGTGCTGCCCTATTTAGGATTCTTGGGAATTTTTTTCTAAGAAACTGTTAAGCGGATCTTTTCCAAACTTTCAGGGTATTTTAGTTCACATTCAAACAATAAAAATTCATTTTTTCGTTACAAAGTGTTCGGTAGAAATGGAGATATATGAACACGTTCGTAGGGACTCGCTCGCCGGAGTTGCAAATTTGCGATTATGTTGGAGACCCCAATTCTTCCTTGAAATAAAAAACTAATGATTTTCTTATTTCTAGTATAATTACATAATCGATGAACCTAATAAACGAAAAATGTTAATCGTTGGCAAATTAGTGGGACTTCAAAGAAAAAGTTACGATTTTGCCTCAAGATACTTTGTATTATTTATGGAAAAAGAGTTGTTCAATTCAATTTATTTGTCAAAGTTTTAGGCCCAACGACTATTGTCGAATTACATTTCAAATTACATTTAATAACACAGTCACATTACGTTTCAAATTACATTTAATTATACGAGAAATTAGAAAATCCTTGTTTTTTTTTTATTTCAGGGAAGAATTGGGGCCTCCAACATAGGTAATCACAAATTTACAAAATAAAATTGAAAAAATTAATTTTTATTGTTTGAATGTGAACTAAAATACCCTGAAAGCGTGGAAAAGATCCGCTTAACAGTGTCTTAAAAAAAAAATACCTTATTCCTAGCGTCCTAAATGTGGCTCCCCACTTAAACATGCAAACGGACCAAAATAAAAAGACACAAATTTCTTATTTTCCCCCAAAACAAATCCAAAAAACCAAAGCAATCAGAGGCGGACACCTAAGAACCTCTCCTGGTGAGTGTCAGCCTTAAACTCTCGGCACTCCCCAGACCTACAAGCTAATAAAGAAATTTCCAACTCGGGCCAAGCAGTCTTGCTCTCGATACTTAAAATCGTTCGAAAGCCAGCAAACACGATAATGATTTTTCCAGCCCGGTGCCGTCCGTTCCTCGCTCAATATTGCTCGCTCCTGGATATCATATTAGAACTCGCATCGAGATTAAAGCTGCGTGGAAGCCTGGATGCACGCAGAGCGACGAGGATGATATTCGTCCGGAGAGCAGTCGAAAAGCCAGCGCCGCGAGACAGGCCGAGACAAAGCTGGGCGGAGGGAGGTGGTGGGGAGAGTTTTTATTGGCATGGGGACCCATAATTGAACCCACATAAGTACTCTTTTCATATCATCGTTGCGAAATGACGGAAGAGGATTACGCCGATCCCGCGGGACGAAGGCTCGACATAGAAACTGGAAAAGTGCAGACGCGGATAGAGCGAAGGAGACAAAAGTCGTCGGTCGTGGACGGAGCGGAAGAAGAGGACTGGGTGGGTGGTTCAGGGCGAACTTCCAGGTTCTCTTCCCTCCGCCGTGCTCTTTTCTTCCCTTCGCGGGCGACGTCTGAAGGCGAGCCGCGCCAGCCGAGTCAGCAGGATGCCCGCTCCTATCTCTCTCTCGCTCTTCGCTCGGCAACATTCGCGCCAATATCGTTCCGTCCCGGTCGTTCCATCAGGCTCGTAACGCTTTCGACTTCCTGCCAGCAGCGTGGCAGGTTACAGCGGCTGGATCCTGGCCGCGCGGCGAGGGAGCCGCGCTGATACACCTCGACGTGCTGCTCGCGAACGCGCCGTAAGTGGTTTCAGACGATTTAAGCCGCGAGGAACGAGCTCGAAATTTATCTGGCCTCGGGGTAAGCGAGTCCTGTACTTTCGGGCCGCAATTGCGGGACGTTTCGCGATTGAAGTTTAGGAGCCTGGGAGATTGACTGCGAACGAGTGCGTCTGCGCGAGAAATGGGGAGGGCTGTTAATGGTGGTCATTGGGGGCTTGGATGGTTTTGGTTAGTGGGTTTTCAACGATTTCAAATGGATTCTTTGTTTGATTGGGAGCTATTGTCTGAAACGATTTTAATAGTTACCTATGGTAATATTAGTTGTGAAATTTTTCATTAGCGGTGGAGATTTAGGGATTAGTATTCACCAACGTGCTCATATTGTTAGTGATAATCTATATTCGTATTTGTCCATTGTTCTCTGTTTTCTAGATACAAAATAGGATGTAGGGCAAGTGTGGGAATTTAAATTGATTTACTTGGAATACGATATTATTTTTAATTTTAGGTGTTTTATGAATTACATTAAAATATGTGCAGCATAGTAGGGTGACCGTATCTAATATCGCTCAGGTTTCTAATATTGCCACTCGTTATATCCAGCAAAGTAAGCACTAAAATTTATCGGTTATCCACTGAATTAGTACCTAAACATACCTATGTAGGAAGACATACTGGAATTGCAGCGTCATGTGATCAACTATTACAGAAAGGGAAGTATTTTAGTAAATCTTAATAGTGTAAAAATTTATTGGAATGCCATAATTTTACATCACATTTGAAGAAGGTGATTCTAATAATTCTCTGAATGCAAGAATATCTACTAGAAATACCTAATTAATGATGTACTTAAATATGATAAAATAAACTTTATTTGTCCAATATGTACATCCGAATGTAAAAAATAAAATATTTTAAAAATACTATTTCTATATTTTTGCAATAAAAATAAAATCCCAGATTGATAAAAAAAAACATTTATAGAGCAAAAAATAATAAAAGCACATGTGAAAATGACTTTAAAAGCTCATGTACGCATGAATTAATCAATATTTCTTGAGTAGGCTTTTTGCATGTCTTACGTTTTTTTTTTAATTCCTAATTAAAAATTTGTACGTTTCTACGTTCCTAACTTATTCTACATGAAAGATGAATAATTTCTCTTTACTTTGAAACGAATTGCATGCAAAAATATCGATTATTATTCAATTGACAGCGATTTAACTTTTGCTAGATAATATTAGGCAAGGTCAACCTATTCAAATTTGCCAGCACGATGTGAAACAGAATCATAATTCCAAAATCATACAATCTTCAATCACATAAACTTCATCTTAATATATCATGTTCAATGTTAATAAAAATTAAAACAGACTAAAAGAGTAACTATAAACAAAAAACCCTGAAAATTAAGAAACTAACAATAGATATTCCAAACCAAGCATAATCTTTTGAATCTCAGCGCCCAAATTATAGAACGCAAACAATGCTGCCACTCAAAATAGATGACAACAGAAATATAAAAATCTTGCAAACACAATTTTCATATTACCAACATGTTCCAGACCCTCCCCTCTGGAACACTCTTCAACCACCAACACCGCCAAAACTAAATAAAAATTTACAGTCCAGCGACTTGTTCCCAAAACGGAAAAAGTAAGACCAGCATCGCGTGCGGCTGAAGCCTCAAACACATCTACGGTGGCGAATTTGAATACGCCGGTCGGTAGGGCGTTAAAAGAACGTTAGTCGTTCCGCGATAATGCGAGAACCTCCCCTGACGGGGCAGGCTAAACGAAACGGAAGACAGAGGGCGAAGTAGTCGCGGAGTGTGCCACGCAAGGCGTTAAACCGCGGGTAACATTTTGTTCGAGGCTGTCCGTGCAGCAGCGCGTAACCGACACGGAGCCCCCCTCCGGCCCCCTCCGCCCGCCGTGGCTTTTCTCGCCGGAAATTAAAACTCTTTTTGTCGAAGGCCACGGAAAACCACAGAAGACCGCGACCCCTTCTTTTTTGCATATTTTCGCGAGACCGCCGGCGTAGTTCATTTCCCCGATTGGATAGGCTCTAATTTCTCCCGTTCGAGGGATCGAACGGCGGTTCGTGGCTCGTCAGAGGATATTTAGACGGCGCTGCTTCCTGCGGGGACAGTGTGTATTGTCGTAACACTTCTTCGGTCGCTGGATAACGGCCTTTTATCCGCCCTCTTTCGCTCTCTCTGTAATTCGGCCCCAACCGTGTTTCCGCGAAAGCCCCTTTGTGCAGAGGTTTTTTGTAGCCTCTGCCGAGGCGAATATTACTTCCGCCGCGATTTGGAACAATCGCTTTGAAGTTATGATTAGAAGAGTGAGGCGCCGGGGCTACCTAAAGATAGATGGTTCTGGGTGGCGAGGGGCTGGGCACTTTTGGGGCCACGCTACTTCGGCCATTGTTTCTGGTAACGTGTTACTTCGATATGTGTACACACTTTTTTATATATGGACCTGTTGTGGACCAATTTTGAAGCTGGCTGGCGGCGAAAGTTTTTTACAGGATATGTTTCTATAGGGATTTTTTTCCATTGTATACTTTCGATTTTATCAACGAAAAACGGCCATTAGTGATAACCATGAAGCTATTTTTCGTTGATATAATCGAAACTATACATTTGAAAAAAAAAATCCTTCTGCCATTCAGTAGATTTTTATATGTATAAAAAATAAGTACATAAAATTTCAGAAAGATTGGTGCAGTAGTTTTTTAGATATCTTGCTCACCGTTTTTAAAAAGGCTTCTTGGATGTCGTGGTGTTTTTATTATAAACGTGAATTTTTTTCTACTAAGAAAATTACCAAATGTTCTCTAAATGTTGCTCTTTCAAGTGTCAAAATTTCTGTGAAAATATATGCTTCCGCTTTTTCAAAAAGAATTCACAAACATTCGCCTCTTTTCGACCTCCTGACTAGGTATAATCCCTTAAAGAATCCGAAATGCATAATTATTTATCCTGGAGGCGATGGGAAAGCTATAAATAATAAGCGTAAAGTTCGGAGTGAATCACTCGTGGAAAAATTACAGTGGAAAACTAGAAAGAAGCGGAAGAATATTTGAAACTGCTTTTATACTGAAGCATTCTCTTGCCCCCAAAAAATAAATTCTGTGCAGCTTGTACCAGCAACATCCGTGTCTGCTGTTGTTTCATCAGCTAGCAAGCTTCTGAATATTCCCATGATGTGAAATCTTCTTATGAAACGTAATAGCCTCGGGTGATTGTATTTTTAATCATTTATTTTCGCCTGGATGATAATAGGAGACGCCAAGGTATAACAGTATTCCCACAGACGATGTTACGTGTAAGAGGGAAGGAAAAAGCGTTTGTGAAAGTTAAAGTGACATTGGAGTAAATTGAGCGAGGTGTGCAGTTGTACAGATAAACGTAGAGTTTCTAGGTCGCGAAGTTAAAGAAAAGCGAGATTAAAGCTTCTTAGAATTAACACATTATTCTCGAATATTTTGCAGGCATTCTGCAGAAGGATATTAATGTTACTAACGATGTTTGTTTTAAACATCTTGAGTCCATAGCGAGGCATTTAATAAATTAGCAGCCATTATCGCTTTATTACCGCTTAAGCTGTGAACTTTCATAAAAAATCTTCGTTTCTTAAGATTTACACTCATTTACAATCGACACTGTACAAAGGAAACCAAACCGAATCAAGAAGAGCCTTGCACCGATTAAAAATGTCCCCATTTACTACGACCAAATCGCGCAGTGCGCGCTTAAAAGCAGCAGAACCGTTCCAACCGACCTAACAGATTAAAAATCAACTTCCATCATTCATTATTATCGTGACAGAAATTTGGAGCAACGAATCGTGATAATTTTTTTACCCTAGAAACCCAAGAAAAACGGCGCCGAAACACTGTAAATATTTAATCCGTTGTCATGATCTTTTTTTTTATTTTCCAAACTGAATGTTGAAACCCAATTAAAATTGAAGGCGTTGCAGACATTCAGAAGTCCACAACGCAGGATTCAAAGCTGAATATCTTCCGAAGACCTCCGTCCCTATTCTCTTCCTATCTCTGAGGAGTAAATAATTCATAAAACGTTTCACATTTTCTTATGTCCACGCAGTAGGTATCAGAAATGACGAGGGTAGCGACCAGCCAATACCAAACCACTGTAGGGGAAAGGTGGGATAGTTGATCACAGTTTTGCTATTTTATTAAAATAATAATAATGGTTTGCTTTGTTTCTATTTAATTACTTAAGTTGCGATTCTTAGAGTATTCTTAATATACTTGTACAAATTTGAGAGGTGAAAACTAATTTTAATAACTGAATTTAAACATTTTCCGGCAGTGACGTTATGCACAAGTATCCTCCACTAAAGGGGAGACTTGATCAAAAGTTTAGGAAGACTTGATCAGTGAACTTTAAGAGTAAATAACACATTAATTTTCTAAAAAATATTTCTTATCTTAGTCAATAACATGAAATAAAGGGAATATCATAAATGGAAAGTAAACTATAACTAACTTGAAAGAATTACTGAAAAAATAAAACCGAAAAATGACATAAAACAACATAAATGCATTCTTAAAAGACATTTCACTTATTGTTAGATATCATCTAATTCAGACGATGATGAAGAAAAGATTTTCCTCCTCACTTTCTTTGCCGTATTTTTCAGTTTCATTAGCCGTTCTATGGTTTTTTCTGGGGCTTTTCACCTGTTCAAGTATCCCACCTCACATACTGATCAAGTATCCCTCAATGCACTCGATTTGAAAAAGGTGAAAAACTAAACTTACCTTAAACATTTAGATCAATCAATAAATACCTAGCATTAATAGACCAGAAATGGCTGTTTTTACTTAATATATTTTAAATCGTTGAAAATGCAACATTCAGTCGAAAAGGAGGAAGATCAAGGTGACCGAAATATTTACTTTTTGGCTGCAAATAGGATCGAAGCTACTAACTACATTATTCTATGCTCCCGAAAGAAAACTGCAACATGAAGTGTTGCGATAATGCAAACATTACCACGATAACGTGACACCAGTCACAAATTGCCAATATATTAATTAAAAAACTGACGTGATCATGTATCCCCGATGATCAACTACCCCACCTTTCCCCTACACCCTTGCAGAACACGCGACGCCTCCGAAAGACGCCCCCTACCATCAGCAACATCACAGATTTTCCACTCGACCTAACATTACGATTCAACCCTAATCCCCGCTGATCACCGAAGATCGACGACAAGTTGACGTCCCCCGCGATCGAACGGGAACTGTCGAGAGGTGTCTGGCTAGACGAGGAAGACGACCGCCGTTCCCCTGGCAGGTGACGACGCGACGCAGAGCCAGACACGGGGATTGATGGCCGAGAACTGGCCAAAGGGACGGCGGCTGAAACAAGGGCGGAATGGCGGAGGATTAGCTCGGCTATCGATCACGGGGATCGATCTTGCGCGCTGGTTAATTGGATCGCGGCTACTTTGTGTGTAGGAGTGCAGTTCGGTGCACCTGGTTGGTTTAATAACCCCGTGCCCGAGATTCGTCACCACCACCACCCCCCCCCCCCCCTCCTCGCCCGTGGAGCGGCGTCGACGCGACCCTAGGCTCTCTGTCACCTGCACGAGCTGCGAAACCCGCTTCCGGGTGTTTCCTGCATCGACGACTGCCTTTGGGAACGCCACCGTTCAAAGGGTTCGACGCGTGAACCGAGCGTGCATGTTTTAAAGGGCCGGCCAGCCGAGCTGTAAAGTTCCGCGCGACCAGGAGTGCCGATGTAAATTTCTGGCGGTCATTTACATTGTTACAGGTTGACCAAGTTTTTCGGCTTGCCTGCTTTGCGTTTGGGGCGACGCCGGGCTGGACGCCTGGGTCTGTGAAATACCGATTGCGAGGCTGGGGTTGATTTTTAATTAGGGATTCAAGTATTCGAGATTCTCGGTTGGGGTTGCTGAGGCGGGTGTGGCTTGGAGGAGGAAAATTTTCAATTTAAAGAAAGAGAAGATTTGATGAATGTGGATTAAAAAATGATTCTTTTGGGAGTTGGGGAACATTTTGGGGTATGAATCGGTAACAGAATAATTGCATGGGAGAATATTTCCATAGACCTGATATAAGAAATATGCGTGTTTCTGTTATTTTTTAGCTTTTTGTGTTATTAAACCTCTAGCAAATAAAAACACTCACACCATCTAATAATTAAGTATCATTCAAAATCGATTATGTCGAAACTAAAATTTCATAGAAACTACTTCATATTTTTAATCAGTTTTTCAAGAAGAATATCTGGAATCTCTAGAATGCTGTACATACAAATCTTCCTTTGTATCATAAGACCTGTAACAACGAGTAACTTGAAACAGGCCAATGCAAAAAAAAAACATCCTCAGAATGTCCCTGATCGAACCTGCGAATGAACCAATCATCGATGGAAGGAATAATCCCCGGATATTGATGTCTGTCGTTATTAATACACGAACAAAGAGGTCCTCGCTGAAAGCACCTCCTCCGTTTATTAGCTGCACTCTACAGCACTTTTTCCTGTTACGCTCGCTCTTATTTCACTCATCTCCGCCTATTCGCGTGTTTTCATGGACAAGAGGTAAAACACAGCGGCGCCAGCGTCGAACTAACCGTGTTCACCGAACTACAGAGCCAATGAAAGGCGTTCTACCTTGGTTCCCTTTTGCTAATAAACTTCTGGCCGTAGAACAAATAATTCTTCCGCCAGACACTATATTCAATGTACACCGGGCCCAAACGATTCGTCAGCGCGGAAACGTGACGGACGGGCTTTTCTCACTCAGCATGCTTCTGGGTTAGAGGCTTGGTCACATGCTGGGCGACCTAGACACGCACCAATCGAAATTCAGTGGACAGAGAACCCGGACTTGTTGATTTTTATGATAGCGTTCGTTTTTGGATTTGAGAGCGAGTGGAATGCGCGAACATGGTATTCCATGGGAATGGGGTAGGTTACATTGTTCTGTATTATTAAATGTGGGAAAAGGGTAGGTACAAGAAAAAGTTTAAACTTTTATGCTATTATGCACTAGAGTGTTTTGTATACAACTATAAAGTGGAGTTGTATAACTCCATCTCTATAAAGTAAGTGTTCATTTCCCGAAGAAAATTACATTCCTTAAGGGGACGGGGTATGCGACAAATCGATTTTTTAAATTGCATTTTCCGAAAATACTATCTCTTCTGAATAAAAAACCGCTTGGTTTATATTAAAATTCACAATATTGTTGATTTGACAGCTAAAAAGGTCAAGCGGTAACTTATGGCGTGGCCTTTGCCCAGAATCTTTAAACGCGTTTTTCTCGAATCTTTTTTTATCTTAGTTCCCGGCTACTTGCGAATGAACAGAGGTTGAGATCGACTTGAAAAAATGGCAGGATGTGTAAAACATGTGCCATTTCCGGCGAAACCTCTGATATGGTCCGTAAAAATACGAGAATTTTAAACAAAAATTAAAAAGTCACGGATTTTTAGCAGCGTACCAACACGATCGAAATTTTTTAAATAATCGCCGTTTTTCGGTCACCAATTTAACAATTTTGTTTTAATATTAGTTTTTATTGGTTCCGCGGGAAACTACGGATGTAACAAAGAAGAATCACACATTGAAATGTGATTACGTCTCTTTTTAAATTGTTTACCAGTCAACACCGCCATTTTTAAAACATGTAGATTTCATACCAACTTTTTTCCATCTCAATAACAATAATAAACATTGGGCAAAAGGATACATCTGGATTTGCTTTCATTTTTTTTACAAATGCATTACAAAGAAGTGTTTCTTTTCTCGGAAAACGACAACCTAGTCCCCATAATACACTACTCAATACAGTTTGTAAATACTTCTCAAATGAGAAATTGTTTTGTCAGAAAAGTGATTGGTTTAAGTGACATTTCCACTATCATCGCTATCATTTGGTAAAACATTACTCATTCATGTTTAAAAACATAATAAAGAGCATACTGCATGACCTGTGTTAGCATTGAATAGCACGAACTATATTTGACAACATTACTCGTCCCAATTTCATAGAACCTCTTTACACGAAATACATATTTTCTCTACACTTTCGTTTGAAAGCACAATATCCCAATTAAAATCAAGAATTCTGCAAACGTGAAAATAAAGCACATTTAAAATCAAAGGTTCCGTTATACAATTCTTGTCACCTCCTCCACAAAAAGCACAATATCCCAATTAAAATGAAGAATTCTGCAAACTTGAAAATAAGGCACATTTAAAATCGAAGGTTCCGCTATACGATTCTTGTCACCTCATCCCTAGCTATACCACGATTTACTCGACACCTTATACCAGCTTCCTGCTTACACTCAGGTTTACAGCCTGCATGAATATGCAAGAGATGGCAAGTATACAGGGAATCGTGTAACGTTAACGGTGTCACCGAAAATCAATAGTTTAGGGTTCCGTTATTAACAAGTTTATATGTCCAGCGGGCACCGTGGGATTACTATCAATGCACACCGGTTGGAAACGCTCCGAGTGTGGACACTACTCTGCTCTTTAACTCGATTTCCTGCAGAGTGGTATAAACGCTGTCGCATTGATCAGACGGTAACCGCAGCCCTGAATGTCCCGTTTGATTTAAACGAAAGTTTCCCCTCGATTTTGAAATCAACGAGATTCTGTCCTAACACCCTGCCCTATATTACACGAATTTACCTCGCGCTCAAACAACGCGTTCGCGTAAAAAACACCCGCGACCGAGTTCTCCAATTTTGCCACTGTCCACAATTCGCTGCTAACGTGAAACAGAACCGTTGTGTCGCAGGGGAAGCTAGAACCACCGTCGCTCTTTTAGGTATCACGTTCGATTCTAAAGACATCGCTTTCAGCTCTGCGTTTCGAATGGACAGTTTGTACAGCTCCAACGACATGCTCGATATTACACGCGCAAATAGCATGGACTTCTTTGTGCCCGCGGACCTTTGATCTCGGGCGGGATATACGCATGATATGTTTATACAGAGCGCTGAATATCCGCGGCTGCGAATCCACGTCCGTGTATAGGGACGTTTAAAATGTTTAATTAATGTCGACGTTCTCGCTAACTGAAATTCGACAGTGTATACATTGTGCTGAACTCCGGCTGCTGAATACTGAAAGCATGCTTGAATGAAATGCCTATATCGTTGTACTACTCGTGCCTGTCATGATTCCGTAATCAAAGGGCGGCTTAATTGTTTTTTAAAATGTAAATTACGCTGACTGATCCTGGAAATTCGGATGAGCTTTTTCTCGGAATGCAGATGGGAGAAATTGGCGGGAGAATTGCGTGATTTAAAGAGATCAATCGTTCTCCGATCATATTCTTCCTTTGGAGTACATAAATGTGTTTGGATTTTGGAAAAAAGGGATCCGAGTGATAGGAAAGGATATAGGTAGAAAAATATTCTTGACACAGACTTCTATATAAATTAGAATGATACTGTATTTTGTAAGGTTTTAGCCTGCAGATTTCGAGAGTTTAAACATTGGTCGTTTCTTTTAAAGACAACAAAATTCTTAATTGAATTTGAAAAGTTGAAGTTTGTTTTCGAGATGCGGATGTAGATAATAATTACATTGCAAGAACCTGAAGCAGAGCAGATATATTCGTCCAGAATGACCAAAACTGTCCTAGCATACTAGAAAAGAAAAGGAAATTTTTGGACAAGTATTTATTCAAAATTTTCTTCTTTTGTCAGAGAAAACTTTCAGGCCATTTCACAAACTAAAATCATCCTACGTATCTTATACAGCGTGTGATATACGATTTTATTTTCAAATCCTCTAAATTAAACGTAGGTACAAGTCATACTCGGTTGTCACAGAAGAATTCTTGTTTTAGAGCATTTTCACTTAATAGTTGTCGAACTTTCACCACTGCGAATTCCATCTTCGTCGCAAGCGAGGGTCGCGATGAAAAGCTACGAGTCTACAGGAGAAGCACTTTTCGACTTTACAAATCATTTTGAGGAGTGCAGATATCGCATGACTCGGGGGCAAAAGTGGGTCGTGGCGTTTCTGGCAGATAGGATCTTTCCTGGTGAAAGACAGGCGCGAGCTAAGGTATCGACCGAGAATTCTCGAGCGTTAGGCCGAGAAAGAAAAAGACTCGTAGTCGAGAGTGCGCCTTAAAAGGCAACGGGATGGTTGCGGATCGATCATTCCCACGTACAATAGGAATGTCCACGTTCGATTTGTCTGTCGTCGGTGCATCTTTCTGCTAACCTCAACTGTAAGAGTAAAGCTGCAATTTATAGATGTTATAGATGCCGTCAAGAATTCAACATGAAAAACAGGTGCTATCGCTCACAATGCGAAAAAAATGATGACGACCTTTGTAGATTCATTTGTTTCTGTATTCTACGACAATGGTCAGTGAAATTTAATGGGGTAAGTTTTGACGAGCATCGTATTTTTAGGATTTTGGAGTGTGGGTTTCTCAAGTTTCTGACACTGCTTGAAGCATCTATTGACGTATTTTTAAGTTTCTCGGAGGATCTGTATTCAGGGTTTGCTTACTCTTGAATACAGTTCAGTTTTCAGAAGAATTAAGTTTTAAAATATTTGAGGACACAAGCATATAATAGTTAGAATGATTATGCAATTGGGTCTAAAAAGACCTGGGAGCCGTAGCGGAGTTCAGAAAGTTTTAATTTTACATATTGATTTTATAAATACAAACTTCTGACTATACTAAATAGTTCAGTAATCTTTCAAATAGATGCGTTTGCAATAATAAACAGCCTTCGTTTTGAATACTACTTCTGGTAATTATTTACGAAACGCAGTTATTTAAAAAGCCCAAACCAACTACCGATCACAGCTTTTTCATTGAAATCGGTGATGTCTGCTCTTTTCTAAATAATTACCCTATTTTCTGTTGTCTTATGCCAGTTAAATTTTCCTTAGTTGATTTTCGGGGAGAAGAAGTGAAAAGTCGCGACTGTATATCATAAAGTAATACCAATTAAGGGCCGCGTATTTTACTTCCCCAGCTGTGGAGGCTTGACCCGAAAAGATACTCTTTAAATTCCCAAGTAGTCGATCCCCGCGGTTGGTCAGACACCGCCACTTCGCTCCATATCGGACACTCTGGCCCTCGCAACTTGATCCTACCAACAATTCAAATCTCTCCTGTAAATTTCATTACGAAGAAGAGCGAACGTTGCTTCCACAATTGCCAACCTCGATCCCCATTAACTTGTCGAAGACGAATATTTTGGGACATAGGCAGGTCGCGAGCGGATCAGCTCTATTTCGAGAAATTCGGTCGCCGCGACGATTAAGCGCACATTCATCCGAATACATGTGTAGACGTACGGGGTAGGCGCGCTCGCGCTCCCGCAATATTCGCGGCTGGCCTCACATTTCCTGATTGAGCCGCGTAGCCGCACCTGCTGCACTATCAGTTTTAATTTGCAGTCATTTAATCAATGCGTCGAGGCGGCATTGAATCAAAACGTCCGACCGCTCTCGGCCCGTTACCATAGGCCAAACATTCGCCTCCCCCTTTACGCACGTGCGTGCACGTCGTGTGCGTACGCGTCGGCTATCTCGCGCGCCCTCCCCCTCCGCCCCGCCGCGCAATGAATTAATCAGGCAGAGTGATGAGGGACGCGCCGCCCCGCGTTCCTACATACCGATGCCTCGGGACGCGCCCGACGCGATTCTACGCCGATGCGTCTGTCGATTTGCTCCAACGAGGCCGATATACAAGGTGTCCCCCGCGAATAGGGCATGGTAAGTGTATTGTCGGGAGGGGGGAGGGGGGGGGACGAATGTGGGAAGAATTAAAAGGGTTTCCACCCAAAGGGCGGGGAAATGTGACTAACTGTGGAATGAGTGGCGGGTAACACATTTGAAGTCTTGATTTCTTTCTATGAGATTGATATACAGGGTGTTTACAGCGGAACGGAGCAGCTGCTTTATATAGGGGATAGTAAAAGGGTTTTTGGAATCCCGGGCTATTACGTAATGGTGGTGAGAGACACATTTGATGTTCTACTGTGGAAGAAAATTGCTTTTCGTTTTGAGAAGCTTCGGAAGGCATAGATGAAAGCATAGATGTAATGCGCGTGCTTATGCTTAGGGAAGCATTCGGTACGGTCAGTGGCGAATTTAACAGGGTGGTCGACGTGCAGTCGCCGCCTGGGTCCCTGCTCGGAAGGCCCCATCAGGGTCCCATTTGTAAAAAAAATATGATTTTATCCAAACTATTTTTTTTTTCGGTATTATTACACTGAGCCCGTTTTCTGTAAAATATTGCTTTAGTGGCTCGAAAAATTGGCCCCCGATCAGAAGGCCCCCTTAAGGCCCTGTCTTCAAAAATACATTATGATTTTATCCAAGAACATTTCTTTACTTTTTCTATACTTTTCTGTAGATTTATCACCTTTTAGTAAACTACCTCTTCATTTTCACGACAAAATGAACCCCTCGACGTTTGCCACGTGGGCCTTTTTTCTTAAATCCGTCACTGGGTACAGTGTTTGGATATTAGAACTTTCAGACATCGAGCATACTCGGGTAGAAAAGAAGTTTCTTTCAAGTGTACACAATGTATTTCGAATTTTCCTGAAGTATCTAAAGATTTAAGTTCCCTTTTGCCAAATGTGTGATCGTTGCTAGGATTTATTTTCTTAGCAACATCGAAATTATTAATTTCCAGATTATTTTTTAAGGTAGTCCCATTTTTTTCAGGAGAAAATTAGTAGCATTCGATTTTAACGATGTCTGGCTCTGACAAAGAATTTCACGGTGTGTCCTATTGAACCATTGTATTAATTCAAGCTTCAATTGGGAAAAGAACATCCACATAAGCTGTTTTATTTCAGGCAGATATGTAATTAACTGTTCGCTTTACTGGTGAAATGAAAAATATGCTTACACCTTTAACCACTTTGTTTAATGCATTTAAGCACGCAGATTATACGGACAAAGTGAAATATGCATATGGGACGGAATATGTAATAATAAAAGCTGGAATTAAATCGCGAAATATAGCACTGATGCCACTAAAAATTAATCATGTCCAATTACACTCTTATCCTCAGTCGAATCCATTCTCTTTTTTAATACATTCCCCCAGGCTTCTTATATTTCTGTCATGATTAAAAGAAAATTGAAAAGGTAAATAAATATATCTACACACCACTCATTCTCCTGAATATTCCTATCACATTCGTCTTCCAAAATATATACTTCACTTGCAGAAAAATGACTCGATAAGACATCGATAAATGCTAGTAAAAAGTGAAGGGACGTTTTACAAATTGCCCAAAATATTATATTCGTTACATGACAGCAGCGTTCTTTGTTTCAATAAATTTCAAAAACACATCACGCGAGGGAGTTACATTCAATCAACGACAAAGTCCATATACCACTCGACGCGCAAAACGCTTGCAAACTGCCAGCCAGCAGTTTCGCATAGTTCCGAAGCAATATTGTATTTTTGAAAGTGTCTAGAAACGGAGTTGACTGGAGTCAGGCACGGGGGCAAGTGGTTAATCCCCGAATTAACCGTGAATTAGATCTCGATAACGGGCCAAGCCTCGGCGGGCTTGCACGGCATCGAAATCAGAAACGCTGGCGGCTTATTAAATTGCACACGGAATCCATTACCCCGATGAACGCCGATCGAACGTCCGGCATTCTGTTTCCGTCAGAAGTAGCCCACCTAGGCGCCCGTAGTATTCTATTCGCGCTCAAGGGTATACCGAATATACACTATACTCACTTTCGGAACTATGCCTATTAATACCTCTGCCGGTGGAGCTGGCTGACCGCACGGGGCAGCAGGGAGCGATCTTGCTGGCAAGAAGGGTTGGCGACCAAGCGTAAAGCATCGATAGTTCAAGCAGACTTGGTAGATTGTCGACCATTTATGCCGGCACAGAGGCTGCTGGATGAGGATGATCGAAGAGGGAACCGATTATCGCGCGAGGGTGAGGGCCCAACAAAAGAGGAACGCAGAAGGTATGGCAGTCCGGGAGAAAGACAAAGACGAAGGAACGACGTGACGGTGGAAGAGCAGGAGCCCAGGGGGGATGAAATTCGAATGGCAATACCCATTTTGTAATGGATGGCATGCTGTTTTGGAGTCTGGGTGCCCGTGATGCCAAGATCTCCTCAACCCCGTGCTCTCCGCCATCTTCTGCAGGGCCACCACCGTAATGCACCTGCTCGATCAATACTGCTTACGCGGCATCGATGCACGCGCCACTCGGTACCGTTCAATCTAAAGGACATGCGAGGGAGTAATGCTCGTCCAGTGTTTTTGCCATTCGCTCGTAGCACATTGCGCGTCCCCGGCGATTCAACTGTTCGTCTTATTTGATACTGGCTCGATGAGTTCGCTTCTTGCTCGATAGCTCGGGTTTAAATCGATCGACAAGGAGCATCATTGGGCAAGAAGCATCGAAGTGTTAGGTATTACTGGTGGAGAAATAATCGGGAATCCTCACTGGCTTCTTGGAATGAGCTCGTGTGAAAGAGTCAAATGAGTGTCTAAATGAATAACAAGTCTCGGAATTGTGTACGAGCAAGAGGGAACAGAACAAATGGAAACAAGTTGGGAAGAAACGCAAAGCAATGGACGTGATGTTGCACACCAAGGATACAAAAGTGTACATTGATGAGTGTTTATAATACTACAGTAGGGTGAATGTACCAGTAAATGAACATGTACCAGTGAATGGGCATTTTATATTAAAATGAGTAAAATTAGGTATTAAAACAAGCAAATAATTAATTAGAGACTTCTTTAATTTCTTGCTTCGTAGCCAAACAATTTTTGCAGCACATGGAATCAATCGCGCTGCAAACAAGTACGAGCTTAGAACGTACTTTTGTACAGTTTCTTATTTTGCTTTTATTCCAACGCTGCAAATTCCAGTAGTTAAAAATTGAACTCCATATTTTACATCTGGCAACACCATAAAAAAGTCTTAAAGGTAGCGGTAGGACAAAGGGCTGAGTTTTAAGGATGTATCGGACGCACAATATTAGACAAAAGTATATGAAATTTGAAATACTTGAATATCTACGTCATACGCATAGTAAATCTAGATGTAAGGAACTCGAACGACAATTGGAGTCTCATTTTTACTCTTAGCAAGGTATTTTTCACTTTACAAATGCTTTTTCAAGCATTATTTGCTAAACTTTTGGCAGTGAAAATGCCCCGAATTCACAATTTTCTCAAATTATAATTTATTTCTTTAAAATGAAGTGAAGAAAACAATTGAAACTCGGCAAATAAATTCATCTATCCATATACTACATGTACAACAAAATTGAACACATTGGTACTATTTCTTCAACATTTTTTCAGCTGTTTTATCTGTCAAGATCGTCCCTTTCCATAAGAGTACGTGTAAAATCAGTGAAAATTAAAAACGTTATAACTCAGCAACTGTTGTGAATTCGTTTAAAATTTTTGGAGCACATCAAGAAGATTAAAAATAACAATCTCACGAATTTTCATCAACTTGGTATCATTTTGAGGATAGGTCCGACACATCCTTAAACGATTTCTTAAAACTTTGATAAGGAGCAAGTATGTTTTGTTGCTTTAAAACTAAGTAATGGATTGAAATACAGATTTACTTGTAAGTGTTATAGGTATTTAATAGTGAATGAAATAGTCTGTTTAAACTTCGTTTTTAACTATTTTTGTCTAAATAACCTCTAATTTTCGGGTGCCAATTGTACTTTCATGCCTATTTTTATTTCTTATTGAATATTTTTAAAATAAAAGACTTAATAGGTACTCAAGACGTTTTACTTTAATGAAAAATCCATAATCATCGATAATAGCTGAAAATTAAATCCACATAAAAACATCCCCAAAAAATATAGACATTCCAATTGGGACTTCGGCTTACCGTAGGCAATCATTGATACAGTTTACCCTATCAAGTATCCAGGTGGATTTGTCCTTTTACATTACTTTATTATTCTAAGCCTTACAACTATCTAATACAAAATATAATAAGCTACTCTGCTGCCGTGGGAGGATAGCTGCGCATATGTGGAAAACAGATAAAAGGCGCACACCAAGCGCAGAGGCCCCATGCGCTGCACTTCGGAAATAGTAGAACGCGCCACTTCAACGTATACGACCAAACAACCTGTTATGTACATATATCGTACTCCTTGCCGAAGTGTGCCCGCCCATGTATAATAATAATAACAATACCAATAATATCTTATCGACTCGCAAATAAAGCACCGAAGCATTACTCGAAATCGTTACGTTTGGCCAGCCCCCGATGCGATCACCGTCCCCGGTAAGAGGCTCGGAGCGCGATAGGTAAATCCCATCTACCCGATCCCGACCCCGTCCAGCATTACCTATCCGTCTATCCGCTTATCCGCCTACCCATCATTAAGACTATTAAAAATCGATGGCAGAGAGGCCGAGAAGACAGGCCTGGAACGTGGGTCGACTGAATATTTCTACGTCGATTCTGGAGGTTACTTAACCCCGTCCCGCGTTCGCTTCGCTAGCCCAGGGCACAATAAACCGGCGCCCTCGGAACTACGAGCGTGTGCGAACCGGTTACAGCCGAGGAATCTGTTTCTGCTCCCACGCGCCACCGCCGCCCGCCCACCCCTCCGCCCCCGGTTCCTCCTTTACTCCGGCGCGTCTTCCCCCCGGGGGCCCCGTATCACGTCGCACGATGCATCTCTTCTGGTCGTTTGCCATTCTCCTCCGCCTCCCTCAGCGCGCGCGCGCGCCGGCGAACCGACGCGCCACGGGATCAGAAATTACCCGCTCCGCCCGGTCAACGTGCATTGACCGGCGTGCGAGCGCAAGTAGAGATGCAACGGAGCGTGACCCCTTAACACGAGCTAGTCGCCCGTGACCCCCACCCCGCTGCCCAGCTGTGGGCTGCCGGGCTACGGGCCCCGAGCGATGCGATCTCGATCTCGTGCGTGCCGAAGGTACGCGCGCGCGCGCGGCCACGCGCGCCCGTCTCGTACGCGTCGCGATTATGCGCGTGTCCACGCGCAGAATAGGCCCCGGATGGTGGGTCGATCGGCTGTGTGGCCCCCTCCCCCCCCCGCCCCTCCCCCTCCCCACCCCCCCCCCTCCCGCCGCGCGACCCCTAACACGTGTATGGAGCTAGGTGAATCGGAGCGTGGTGAGCGATGAGTTTCGTCTCGCTCGGCCGTGTGCTGATTCGCAAACGTCATCACGGGTCGCGGCGCCCGAGCAATTTCGATCCTGGGAATGTCGAGCCAAGGGGGCAGGGGCACGACAAAATTTGTCCAGCATTTTTGCTTCGACCCGCATCCGATGGGAGCCCGGAACGGTGGCGTCGACGCGCTCGGTTCGCACGGGCAGGCTCTGTTGCCTTTTGTCGCGGTGAGACTGGACTAGGAACGGGGGATTTCTGATGCTCGGTGATTTCGTGCATTTTGCGCTCGGTTCCAGGGTATGTAGGTGGAGTGTGCAGTCGCTCTGTGTAGGTTAATTAGACAGGGCATACGAGGAAGGGAAGGTGCGGGGTGAAATATTCGTATCAGGGGCTTGATCTGTTTTGTGTAATACGGTAGACTGTGGTGGACTGAAATTATCTGTGTTAGCTGTATTTACTGTGAACAGTTAAGAATTCTTTTTCTTTACTGTGAATTTTTATATATGCCTCCCCGTGTATTGGATGAGTTGAAGGGTTTGAACAGGAGAATATTTAACTTCATGGCCAGCATATGGAATAAGCAGGAGTATTTTATACTTGTACAAGTTAAATTTTCGATAGGTATTAATACCAAACCCTCGTTGCCATTTCCAAGCGTAACAGTTACACCGTCTAGTAAAAAAAATTTCAATCACTACATTTGTTTAGAAACCACTATGCGATTTGAGGGACATAAACACATTTTCGTGGAGTAAACTTAAGGGGTCTATCTGGTTAGATGAGTTGAAAAAATCGATTTTTTTTATAAACATTTTTTGAAAGTAGATATCCTCAAGAATGTACTGTTAAATTTTCACGGAAAAATTCCGATTATTTTAACTTCTACAGAGGCATATTGTAGAAAGCGCAGAGGCTCGGTCTCTATAAATGAAAACCTTGAATGCGTTTTTCCCGAAACTCTCAAAATCTCAAAATCTATCGAACCGATTGCTTTATAAATTTAGCTGCTTATTCTGCACACCTATGACTCTCGCAGAGACTACAACCAAGTATTTTCATTGAGTCTAACCTACTTTTAAAATCGAGAATAGCAAAAGAAAATGCCGAAAAACGTTTTTCTTGCATTTTGCCCGCCACTTTATTAATTTTCAAGATAAATCACTAATTATGGCCAGACCGATAGCGACAGTCATACTGATCAAGAATCTATTTGGATTTTTTGGTCCAGATAAGTCTAACAGCTGAAATCGCTTTCCCGAGCGAGGCATGAATTTTTCAACATGTCATCAAGACCGCTTTCAAAAGCATGTTAAAAGCAATAATTGTATTGCTGTTATTTTTTTCATTTACTGTAGAAATGTAGTTTAACAAATAGAAAAAGGTTTTATTCCATTACTATAATTATTTTCGTCGCAATAAATTCCTGAAAATCGCTGAATTTATCGGCGCGCTAACCGGAATGACCCCTTAAATAAAAAAAAAACGTATTGCAACAGAGAACGCTGCTACCATCCTTCAAAGTATTACCTCCGAACCAGCAGGAAACTCCTCATAGGATGTAATTTTAACAAAAACGACCACTTAAAACTAAACATCTCGTCCAAACTGTGCGCGCGTAATAGCTACAATCTAATCTTTCTAAAACTTAGAGCATAAGTATAAACATGGAGAAAGCATGCAATTGGCGAAAATGTAGACGGCGGTAGAAAGAGAAAAATATACACGAGAGACACCCTCTCTCTTCCTAACATAAAAAAAAAAACGTCGTCCCTGGCGTTAGAAAGAGAGAGGGTGTCCCCATGTATATTTTTCTCTTTTTACCGCCGTCTACATTTTTGCCCATTGCATGCTTCCCCCACGTTTATATGCTCTAAGTTCTAAAACGCACAGAATACCCATAACGACGAACGTCGACAAATTCATAACCCACCTTCACCGTCCGTCTAAATATCCTAATTGCAAGTGCCCTAGTAAACGTTGAAACGCATACGCACACTGCTGACGAGTTGGCCGCCCAACGAGCGGAACGTTCCCCCCCTCATTTCCATTTCCATGTATCAGCACTTAATTGCCGGGCCATTTTTTCCCACCGAAAGAAATTGATTATCCCGGTGGGGTACGTAGGTCGCCGATTCAGCCGTAATACGTGACTTGGCGAGGGGCTCAAAGTTGCGCGCTCGGGTCCCGTGCGCCCTACCCGACAGCCACGGCCCAGGAGATTGCGCTATTACGCTTCCCGGACAATCAGTGCGAGACAAATGAGAGGAATACTGATGCGAGCCACGGGACCAGGGCGAGCGGCGACTGTGGCAGCCAAGGGAAAGGGGGACAGGGGGTGGGCACCGAATCCTGAGGGATGGACGCGAAGGACACGCGGAGCGGACGCTCGTCGGACGAGTGGCGGGGCTGGAGGGGGGAGGGAGGGGGGGAGGGGGGGGGGAGGAGGAGGAGGAGGAGGAGGAAAAAACTTGGTGCGGCTAAGGGCATTTGCATTCGAACTGAGAAGAGGGGCATGGACAGGAACTAAGGGAAAGAAGGAGATGGGGGGGGGGGGAGGGTCAGAGAGAAATAAATTAGGTGCGCGGCGAAGTGACTTTCAATTGGGGGTGTCCCGGGGCTTTTTCCTCCGGCTCGTCACTTGTTCCTACGGCAAAAGGAAAAGACGTATACCTAACCTGAAAAGAGGACTTCTGCTAATTGCATCCTGTCTAACGTCGCTCGTTAGCCGACATCCGCGGCGACGGGGGGCGCCGGCGGGGTGGAAACGGCACGAGAAACTTCGGTGGCTTAGCTGGATAGAGGCGAAAAGAGGAAAAGCACGCCGGGATGGAGGTGGACGCGAGCGCGGAAGGGGGTGGAAAGTTGAGAGTGGTACTTATCGATGCCGGCGATATTCATCCGCCAAGTGGTGTCCAATTAAATCTACTTGGAGGAGCTTGTCGTATCGCTGGCATCGAGTGTGTCTCCTGTCCGAAAATGTTGGCCGCGTTACGCTAGTGGTGGGGTGGAAGCGATGTAATGGGGTGGAGCGGTCACGTTGAAATCGTGTGTAAAGACGCGCCCGTAGGGCGTAAGCTTTCAAATGTGTTTTTTAGTATTGATTAGAGGGTCGGGCTAGTTCAAAATGCGTGCTTCTTTGACGCATCTGGGCGTTGACTTCTTTGAACGCCTAAGACCGATGAACAGAATTTTTTAATATAGGAAAAATGTGAATTGTCTCTGCTATTTTGCGTTAACTTAGAAGGGAAGCTCGGTTACCCGAATATTCCGATTTTTTTAAACTGCGCAGGTTTTTGGAGGACCAAAATTGAAGTACCTATCAGGTAATTTCTCGTTTCTGCCCATTTTCGGTTTTTGAGAGTGAAAACGCCCCTTAATGGTTAATGAATGATTTCCTAATTTCCTGTATCTCTTGAAAACTATAGAATATATAAAAAAAAATTACAATGAAAACTTAACGGCTTTTTACACTCTATAAAGCTATGTAATCGAATTTTTTTAGTTTGGAATGAGCAACGATTTTTTATTTAAACCACAAATTTTAAACAATTCCATTGCATAGCTTTATAGCGCATCAAAAGCTGTTATGTTTTCATTCTAATATTTTTTTTATATCTACTATAGTTTTCAAGATATAGGGGAGAGTAGGGTGAAATGGAACGATTAACTTTGGAGGGTGATAACATAAAATCCGAAGGAAAAAGATAGGGGACTTCAACAGGAGTCTTAAGTGGACCTTAGACTATAAGAAAATCAAAGCCTTTGTTAAGAAAAATATTTGACAACAAAGAAAAATTAGATTTACCGGAGGTATTGAAAGCGGAACACCCACTTGAAGACCGTGGAAACGTACAACATCTTTATTTTTATGATTGAAAAAGTATTCATTTATGTAAACAACTATAAATTTATTAGTTTTAGGTATAACATATTACAAATAAAATATAACAAAAATACACATAAGAAAAAATATCTTATCAGATAACATAAAAATTACTGAAAATAATCAAATACACATGGATTTTTACATGAATAATGAATATCAACACGGTGCAGGAGAATTGTTTAGTTTTTAGTGCATTTTGAATAAAATTGTTTAACTTAAAAAATTTTGTTGCTTTTTTTTTATTATTTACTTTTTCGTTTCTAAGTTTTGATTTGTGATTATATGCTGATTTCATATCGATTGAATTGATTTGATTTGTGGTTACAGGCTGATTTCAAGTCATTTGGATTTGTGGTTATGGGTTATATTTATTGATGACTGGGTAATTTTTTCACCCCTCCCAGTTTTTTTCATACTTTTGTATTGTCATCATAACTATGCACGCCTGCAAAGTTTCAAGACAATTGAATTGGTGGAAGTGGGTTAAATAGGTGTTCCGTTTTACTCCACGCAAAAGTGTTCCACTTTGCCCCAAATGCGGTAATTTAATAAACAGTTAATATTTACACTTCAGCGTGAGGTAAAGAACTGGGTAAAACGTCAAAATGTAGCGTAAAAACTACAGAATCCAACGGTGTTCTTGCTGTTATAAATTGTCTAAATCCAAATGAAGAAAAGTGGTCGAAACTACAAAACAATATCGGGTCTTCGATACCGGAAATGTTTACAACACTGTTAATCGAAAAATAACGTGCCCACGGGTCTATGGTTTGTCACAAAATGCTGTGAGGACCGTTTCATCCCATGTCACATGACACCAACTCATTCGCAACTCTCATCTGGTGGAAACATTAATGTTTCCGTTTTACCCACCCGTTCCTCTTTACCATACTCTCCCCTACAGGGAAATAGGAAACCACACATTAACCTTTAAGAGGTGTTTTCACCCTGAAGAACCGAAAATGAGTACAAACGAAAATTGCCACATTCTCCCATTGAAGTCCTGTACAAAACCTGCACAGTTTAAAAAAATTCGGAATGTTCGGGTAACCGAACTACCCTCGTTAGCTACGTATACCCTACGACTTCATTGTCTCTAAGTTAGCGTAAGTGGGCAAATAAATTTTATTATCCTGAATAGTAAGCGTATTATAGGATGGACGGATAAACTAGAATTATTTGACATGACGTAACTTACAGCTAAGTGATTCCTTGCCATTACTCTTCCTCGCTCTTGGACTTACCTGAAACAGATAAAAGACTGACATTAGTATGTTACATCTAGATGAATGTTTATATAGGACCCGGCAAAGAAATCTCCTATATTTCCACTTTCAGCGACTTTTTACTATGCCGGTGTCCAAAAACCGTGAAGGAAACATCCCTGGAATCTAAATTCCCGACACCCTGGCGCGCCGCCGTCTTCGCCCCGAACCGCCTCTACGACTCCGCCAAGCCCGTTCCACACGCTTTTACGGGCACGTCGCTGCCGGCTTCAACCTCCCCTCGCGTATTCCACCGTAGCCACGATTTTAAACCGTAATTTCGCCCAACGCGCCGAAATGAAATTTCAGCCCGGTGATAGTCGATTGTTTTCGCGTTCGTAACACGAGGGACGCCGTTATATTTCGCGCCGCGCGACGCCCACCGCAAGGGGGGCGGCCTTTTCATCCCTGCCGGCAACGGTCCGAAAAATCGAGGGGTTGATTAATTAATATAATCTCGATCCGCCACCTGTAAACGAGTTAGCCGCGAGTTTCGCGTCTTCAATTAACACTTTTGTGCGTGCACGGTCGCACTGGACGGGGGAAAGTTGTCGGGAGGGAGCGAGGGGGGGGGGGGGCTGTTTGGAAAAGAGAGAGAGAGAGAGAGAAAGAGAGGTGAAAAAGCTCACGCACCTCATTTCCGGCGCGACCCATCTCGGTTCCTCGGCCCGTTCCACTTTGATCCGTTCCACGGTGGGCGTTTCGAAGCCACCGTAAGAACGAAGTTAGTTTCATATCCGGTGCGGTCTCTAAAGCTTTCGGAATCACGCCAGCCAACCTCCCGCCCCCGTCCCACCCTGTCAAACCGAGCGCCGCGCTACCATCGACCGATCTGAAAGGAGTAACCTGACGTGCCATGTCGTCCCTACACGCGAACCTGCCGTCGGGAATCACCCACAACCACCCCCCCCCCCTACCCTTGTTCCCTTCGCTCCCATCGACCGTCTTCTCCCCCTTTCATCCTGCTCACGATTTTCGTTCGTTCGGCCATCGACGTTGCGACCCACGACCCGCTAAACCATCCCCGGGCTTCAGACCACTTTAGCTGCTTGACAAAACGCCTCGACCTATCGGGAAAAATCTCGGCTCTGACCCCTTGTTTCTGCGACGAGGGTGCTGACCGCCGCGGCCTGTGTCCCCGTCGTCCACGCCCGCGCTTCCACGCGGCCCCTTCTCCCCGGCCGGTTCACCCTTTCTCGCTACGGAGATTCGCCGCTAAATTATCGGCCCCCGGCAGACTGCCGCTAATGGAGCAAAAGCTAATACGGTGGAACTTTCATTGATAAACTTTGATACGACGGGGGAAAGGGCGGAGGGCCGGGAGCGGAGGGTGCCATCTCTTTTCAGAGATTCTCGGGATTTCGGAGAGATATTGCGTGCATTAGGACACCTGCTGTATTTGCAGAAAATTTGATATTTTAGTACTGCTGTGATAAATCACTGTTTTGAAATCTGATATTTGATGGATGCTTTTCAGTGGTTTTAATTTAAAATACCAAATAAAGTATTTACCAAATTTTCAATGCTTTTCACAATTATTCCACAGAGAGTAGGTGTCTTAATACGTATCAGCGTTCTATTTAACGTTGTATTGTATGGTGGAGAAATATAGCGAATTTGTTGGTCTCGTATTTTAGGGTTTGCTTTGGAACATCCAAGTTTTCTTGATTTTTGATATTTATTTTGTTCCTTCATGACGGCGTTACAGTTCTTCCAGCCACTATACTGTATTAGCATTCTGTCCAGCAGAGATACAGCAGCTAACCTGAGACCCACTCGAGTGGTGTGCAAAGCGATATCCCTGAGGGTGTAAACTGCGAACCAATAATTGTGTTCCTCGCCATGCATTAAGGGGACGAGGTTATTTGGTCACATTCCTGGACTGCCTAGAGCCCTTACAGCCCTTAGAGCCCTTAGAGTATAAACAGGAATACTGTTATCTTTTTGAGAGACGCAAGTTTTTCAGAAATACTACTTCAACTCGATCAGATTTTTCCGAGTAATTACTTCTGCGGAGAAAGTTTTGTTTAATTGCTCCCGAGTAATCATTCAGGGACACTCGAACATTACTTTCGATGTTTCGAAGTACGCTAAATATACGTCTGTGTGCTTGATCTGATACATTTGAATCTAAAATTTCGAAAAGGAGATAGGTTCTCAAAAATTAATTTTACAGGATATGGGACAGAAGTTTAATGTTTATACACACAATTAATGTGAGACCAATCCAACTCGGTTATATTATTGTTCGATTAGGAATCTTGTGTTGAGTGGTTCAGTGTTAAAAATTGTTAAGGTGGTCAAATTTCATTTTCTGTTGTTTGAACTTGTCCCCTTTTCCAAATAAATGATATCGAACACGGAATGTAAGGAATTATTTAACAGTATAAAGTGTAATAGAGTGTAAAGGGTGGTTATATAAAACATTTTATTTTATTTAGAACTGAAAAATTAATACGAAGGAACTCAATACACACAAACAGACTCAAACTTATTATACCTACTTAGTTTTTAATGAAATCAGAATAGAATTGGGATAAAATAAAAGATATAATCAGGATCAGAAGTCCTGTTCTGGACATTCTTCGCGCTCTCTTGTAGGCCAACTTCTTAGAGCTTCATAAAAATCCTCGAAATCTAGCGGGGCATAAATCTTTGGCCCCTTTAAAGCACGAAGATTTGTCACATTTCCGAAGGAAACTACGAGCCAAGGCCCGAACAAGCAGAAAATACAAACCAATGAACATCGTCAAAAATCGGACTTGGCCCCTTTTTGAAATTATCGATTCATTTAAGGGTCCTACCAATTTCACACCCTGATAATTTTCCGATATCACTATATACCTGCGAAACACAATACTAAATAGAAATGGAACTCATATCATATATTTCAAATATAAAGTACACAAACTCGAAACACATGATTCCTCGCGTCAAAACAACTCAAAAAGCTCCTCATTGTTTTGAAATTTAGGTCGAAGCTTCGAAGTTCGACTTTTAACGTGAACTATTTAAATGCCAATGATGCAAATTCACGTACGTACACTCTGCTACTTACAACATGTGTTTTAACCAACTACGGAAATTTGTAATGCATATTTTCACTTATTCCGACAAACTCCCGCGCATACATTTGCCTTTGCGACTTAAAGCACATTTACCATGCAACAACATGAAACGAGGTAGAAGAAAAGTCTTCCTACATTATGCAACTCCACGTAAAACAAGGCAGCTTCATCAAAAATTGAAATGTGAATAGGCACTCTGAAAATTCATTTGATGCATTTTTCACCGTGACTCGAAGCATTACCCCGCAACACTTCAAATCTCAATAAACAGATTCTCTTTCGCAATTATGGAACACTTGCAAGGAATTATGAAAATGAAACACAAAACACCTGCTTATAATCAGAAATTGGTCACACGGGCTTCACTGCACCTCAGTGCTATTTTTAAATTACCATATTCGTATTTTTTAATCTTTCAACTTTTGAGTGATAATTGTACATTCGCAAAATTCATACAACCATGCTCTAATAATCTTTTTCCATGTATGTAAATTTTGACACAATGAAATTTTTAGTTGAAAAAATAGATGTGGAAAAAAACGATTTTTTT
This sequence comes from Andrena bucephala, assembly GCA_947577245.1. Classification (NCBI taxonomy): domain Eukaryota; kingdom Metazoa; phylum Arthropoda; class Insecta; order Hymenoptera; family Andrenidae; genus Andrena; species Andrena bucephala. The sequence goes on along the minus strand of OX387715.1, from coordinate 63,350,553 downwards.
GTTAAAATTCACCAAATTTTTGAATTTTAATATCAAGGTCTATAAATTTACAGAAATATTGGCAAAGACATATACTTTTGGAAGAAAATTGCCCGGGGTGCAGTACACCCCTTGTGACCACGAAGGCTTAATAAGGAAACGAAGATCACTGCGAACACTAACAAACGATACTCGACGAAACTGGCGAAATCGGCGAAAGCATTATTCGAAATTACTCGAAGAGTAATGGCGGCGGCGTCTCGTGCAGTGGTTTCCCTTGCCAGGGCACTTGTCTACCCCTCCGAGAGTGTCTAGGCAGCACGAGTGAGGTCTAAGAGGCGGTCTAATTTCAAATCAATTTCTACCCGATGAATATTACAGAGAGGCCGAGGCGGGGAAATAAATAAAGGATCAACTGGACGAGCTGGAGGGTTCGCAGTCCCGACTTCGCCTCGTTGCTATCGCGTTCCACGATATGCCGGGACACGCATTCGATACATCGAAGTCCTTTAATCACGGCGAGGGTCAGTTTGCTTGGAACGAAAGTGGTGCGCCGAGGTTCACGAGGGTTCGCCGCGCGTCACGCTTCCCTTTTATATTTATTAGCGCCGAGCTCACCGTTAATTCATCCAACCGTCGCAACTACATCACCACTACACATGGACGATGAAATAAATCTCGAGCCGGCGAGCGCTGTATTTCATCGCGACGCCACTTTCTTCGCCCCATTCGCGCTTCATTTTCTGCGCGTCTGCTCGACGAAAAGCAAACCCCTGCAGCTTCTATTTAATGCCAACTCCGTTTTTAGGAGATGGTAATAGTAATCGTAATAACTGAAGTTGAATATGATTTTTCTGTAGTGTAATTGTGTTTTGGAAATCATCACTGAAATTTATCTATTTGTGCGAAGTATTTTATCTTCCACAGCATCCCAATTTCAACTGTCCAATGACATTACTTAGCATTCGTTCGTCGTGGATTCTTATTCGTAAGAAACTCGTAAGAAAACGTAGAAATGAGTTTTCGAAACAAGTATGGAACGGGCGCCAATAAAGTGTTAGCCAAATCGCTGGAAAATGAAGTATTTTTTTGCGAATTAATTACAAGGAGATGAAAGCAAGCACAGAGCTTTCCTTTTATACAATGTTTATTACTATCAGGTAGAGTAAAAAATATTTGTTTCTGTATTCCAATTTTGTGAACGATTTAAATTTATGAATTATGACTGAGAAAGAGAACTTTTGTATAACGGATGAAGGGTAACAAAATTATTATCTTTTATCTGTCGAGTAACTATAACACGAGTATCTTCTGCCCCTGACTCTTCTGAACTAGATCTATCGCTGTGCCAGAGCACTGTTACGAAGTCGACTATCTCGAGATTAAGTTTTAATGGACAAGGCAATGTACCTGCTATTTCTATCTGAAGAACTACAACAGAAAGCTTTCACTTTTGCTTATTCTTTATAAAGCAATCGGCCCTTTTACGCTAGAATCTATTAAACGTTCAGACTGTTCGTGCAAGCGGGCTGTAAGTATAATATTTTAAGTTGACAAAAGGCGATACCATCGAAATGAGTTTGAGAGAGGTCAATATGAATATCAGTACGTCTGAAGTCTTAAGTCTAAATTTCCCATCGTGCATTTACACGCAAACGTCTTTATCGTAACGATTTGATTATTATTTCCAAACACTAAAAAGTCTCCATTCATTTCATCATTCAGTTTCACTAAAACACATCAACAAACATTTCTGATCATCTCATTAAGGGAGTAGTGGACTGTTGGATACGTCAAATCGTTAGTTTCTTTGGCGCTAAATTACTTTGATAACAAACAATCGTTATAGTCGTGCTTTTGACAATCTATTGTGGGCAGATTTGCGAGTATTTGCAAAAAAAAAATCGATGGAATGTATAAAATTGTTGAAGTTATTAATCGTTGAAGATAGTCCTGTACGGCGCCCCGCTGCAGGTGAACCAATCATCTGACAGCAAAATGCTTTGAGGTGATTATTTTATACACAAATATCTACAGTGTGGAAACTTGCCGATGAATTTGAACAAAAATTGTGGAAGTTACACACGAAACAATTTTTTTTCCACGTTTTTACGGGAAAACGTCGTCTTTAATCAGTTATAAAATGTTTTACAAACATCCAATGTTGATGCGGAATTTCTACACGATAGAGAATGAAGTTCTACAGCTTCAGTTAAAATTTTAAGCGAAAATATTCATGGATTCAAGAGTTATGATGTACACAGTTTCTGAAAATGGTGTTTCGAGAAAACCGGCTTCAAAGTTAAGTGCCCTATGCCAATATCGCTCTGCGAGGCCGTTACTCGACGATGCACTCAATTACGTTCGCTGCTATAACTTCGACAATTAGTTGAATTTCTTCATGAAATTTTGTTTAAAATTTTAAAATCAGTAAAAAAAAGTAATCGATTTTCTGAAGCTGAAATAGTCTATTACCCCTTTAAGGGGTCTTTCCGCTGTGACGCCCTGATAAAGTACCGCTGTTTGGAACTTTAGTGTCATAAAAAGAATGTGTTTACTAAATTGAAGTTTTCTCTATTTATTAATATGTGTTGAGAATACAAAAAAAATTTCATATTTTTTTAATGCTTGATTGCTCCAAAATAAGGGGGTGTAATATGCGCTGTGAAAAAAGACGCCTTGACTGCGTGGTCGATTTTGGAGGAACCGTGTATCTGGCGCGGCGGTATCAGGGAGGTTTGTAACCAGTATGACTGTCGCTATGGCCAGAATCACACATTTTCGTTCTTTTTTCCTCATCTTTTGCGTCGCAGAATGATTAAAAAATTTAGCTAATTTTGATAGTTCAACTTTGGACGTCCGCCATTTTGTTAATTCTTCATCGATCTAATTAATCTCAGTTCCTGCGATAGCGACAAAAAATAATTTTGTATTCTCAAAGCACGTATTAATAAATAGAAAAAACTTCAATTTAGTAAACACATTCTTTTGGTGACAAAAAAAATCCAAACAACGGTACTTTATCAGGGTGTCACAGTGGAAAGATCCCTTACACAAAATGCTCTAACAAGTCTACGATCTATGTACCCAAAATCTTATTTCAATTACAACTCACACCTAAACTAACCTTGATTGAAAATATCCATAACAATTCCCACCAAACTTAAACAAGCGAATCTACTCAGAACACCCACCACTGAAGATCAACCAAACTCACTCAAACATTACCAAATTCAAACCTCTCCAAACGAATACTGAAAAAGAACCAAACTCACTCAAACATTATCAAATTTAAACCTCTCCAAACGAATACCGAAAAAGAACCACAACGAAAGCTTGGATATCCTCTCCAGCCCTTTCTCTTCCAAACTTGCAACTCAACAGACGAGGGAACTCGAACCCCCCAAAATTTGCGTGCCCCTCATTGCGAAACTTCCCTTCGACAAAACTTTTTCATAATTATTACCCCATCCAAACCAGAGGCTTCCCACGTGTCCGCGTGTAAAACCACCCTCCACCCCCCCCCCTCTTCGTTCAAGATATTTCATTAGGGCGAGTGACAGGTTAACAACGCGATCGAGGTGTTTCGTGATTTCAGCTGGTTGAGGACACGAAGCGGTTCAAGAAGTTCGGTGTAATTAATCGTTGCCAGGGGAGATAAGAACAAAGAAGAGTGGCACGCGGGAGGGGGAGGGGGAGGGGATGGGAGGGGAGGGGCAGCGTGTACGTAGGGACGCGCCGAGAATCGTTGCCATTCGGGGCGTGTATGCAAATGAGCAGTAGATGCCACGATGCTTTTCTACGGTGGAAAACGGCCGGTTGCGTGCACGCTAGGTGGCGTTTCGCTCAGATAGCCCCGCGATTCGGTGAATTTGCATTTTTAGCGAATTTACAATTTGATTAGGCCCAAGGTGGAGTCCTTGGATCCGCTTCTAGGCACGGAGGACTATAGCGGCGCGCGCGGCTGCGCGTTATCTTCCTGTGCTTTCGTTGCCTCTGCGGCTGAATTCGCAGAAGACAGATTTCGGATAAGGTAAATGGCCCCCATTGTTGGGCTTACATGGACGTGATCGTTTGGACGCAAATATATTTTACTGATGCATCGAAATATTTGCGCGCGATGCGGATTGTCGAGAACGTCGGTGTGTTTAGTTCGTTGATTGGATGAATGTTTGAGTGTAACGTGATTGCCTGTAAAGAAATCACAGTGGAAGGTACTTTGTGTTTGTTTGATTAGTTATGCTTTGTTTTCTATTAGGTAGTGTGAATCTACGTGTATTTTATGGTGAGGAATGAATTGAAATTTTGAGGTTTTCAGTGACTACACGGAATCAGCTGGACATACAACGGAACGTATCGAACCCGCACTGTACGTCGATTTTGACGAGAGTCTGCAAATTTGCAGGTTATTGAAAAATATTTGACACGTATCTCTTGTCATCGGCAATCATCCAGGTTGCAGGAGTGAAAAGGGCCTCTAAAGTTGGGGGTCGAAAACATATTTTCTGTCTAAACACTGAGTAGGGACTGAATTCGTCTTTAAAAAATTCACACTTCAAAAAAAATTTGTCTTACGCCTAATAGTTCTCGAGATACGTATTCCAGAAATATTGGGTTTTCGACCCCTACTTGAAGGGCTGTTTTCGCCCCTTTAACATCGACGATTGCTGATAAGAAAAAATACGTACCAAATATTTGTACTATTTTGCAAATCTACAGTCTCGTGCAAATCGGTGTGTGCGGGTTCTGCGTGTTCCCTTGATAATATATTTTTAATTATATGTGAACCTTTCACAGTCAAAGTGTCACACAAGGTGAAATTTGACGGTGACACATATAGAAATTCTGATTTAAATTGTATTATATTATCTATTACAGGCTATAAATTACAGCCATTAATAAATACGTATGCGTTGCACCGTTTATTTATACATTAATGATCATAAACATCTCAGAAATCTATCACCACTTCACTTATTAGATTGGACAATCCACCTGCAGTCGCAGATCTCCTTTCAACAAGGACTTTCTAAAACCATAATGAAAAAAATTGACCCACACTTTTCTTTATTTTCAGTAAATTACACCACGTCTTGATAGATTTTTCTTATTATACAATTGACCTTTGACCTTTAAAATTTGACAAGTGACCTTTTTAATTTGTCTGTTCCTCTGTTTATTCCTAGTCTCAGACTTTACTGTTAAGTACACTTATCCATAAATTAAATACACCTGTTTATGTATCATCAGTTTTAATAAAAACAAATTTTGATACACTATTACTTGATAAAGGACTTTAACTCTAGCTCGGGTCTTTCTGGACTCAAACGTTACGCCACCGAGTGCAACTTTAAATAGTAACAAAGAAAATCTCAGAAATCTATGAAATAAATTTTTTTAACAAGAACGTCATCTAAAATACACATAGTGCTACTGGGTCAAAACGGACCCAGGCGTCGACACCTCTACGTTCCCTTGACTCCCCTCCCCCTATCCAAGACTTAATCGAGCTCTCGCGTCGTGTTTCTTTTCCTGCTCAACTTTAATCTATAATAAATTCATCTGTTGCAATAACTATCACTCGATCCTTGGACCTAGCTAGGAGACGCATCCAATAAAACAACCCCCATTTTCTGAGCTACCGATGAACAGTCTCGTTCAATTCTCTGAACGTGAAAGATTGGAGAGACCTGTCCAGTTTCTACAACGACGTAAGGTCCGCCTCGAAAATGCCCGGACGAATGTTGCAGCCTCTACTTTAGAAGAATGTCGTGCGGGATAGTTCCTGGCGTTCCAGTTCCGAGAAGAAGAGGAATGCGCAAAAGGGAATGCAAACATGGTCGACGCTCTCGTATGTTTGTTAAAAAACGACGATTTAATCTGGTAATGCTACGTCATTGAGGAAACTTGAAGAAATTGGAATGTGACCTATTTCCACGTACTTCTTCTCCGAGGTTCTTTAGTTGCCGTGACAGTGCGAGGAAACTCTATCGGGAAGGGAATTTCGATTTGCATTGTGACACGTGGCGAACCACAGATTTCTTGAAGTCCGAGGTGATAAATTCGTGTAACGGTGATGTAACGTATTTGGCCATCCTGAAAGTTTGTTGTGATGCACATATTTGCAATGCAACATGTTCCGCGATGTATCTAACAAATTTTTCCCACGTGTTCAACAGGGCATTCTGAATAAGAAATGTCTTGATTTTTCTACGTGGAGTACGAAGGTCGTGTGGAATAGGGTGATTAAATATGATATTAAGTTAAGTATTATTAAATAGTGGATGATCTTAAATTTATGTGATAAAGGTCTACACATTAGTGGTGTTGAATTCAAATTTAATACGATATATAAACGTGACGATATTCTTGAAGAGAGTGGGAGTAAATTTCTATTGAGGCTCAGGAATGAAAGATTGCATAACATGAGCTTGGAAAAATCACTCGGACACTTCAAATCACTAACAATAAGGAAACGATTCCTTCAATCTATCTCAAATATATTCTATCAGACTAGAGATTTTTATGTGTTGCGAAATTCGAAGCATATAACCACGTATCACAACACATTACAGAAAAATACAATAATATTTCACTTATTAAATAAAAAAGACACAAGCAACACACTAATCCTTTCACTAATTTATTAATATAAATTGTAATCCTTGAAGTATCTGATAGATTCAATGAATAAATGTGCCTACGCATGAATGATGCTACGTGCAAGTTAATCTATTAGCTTAATATTTCTCTTCTCGGATTAAACCCGGGTTTTGAATTCCGAATCGTATTTGCCATGGAAGTTGTTTCTTAAAGTTTTCATTGCACGCAAGACTCGATAACCAACCGATGAAATTTGTACAGTGGGAGATAACAATCCTGCGTGACTACGCCCCGAAGGCGCACTAATTAATTTTTCATTACCCGATAAGCACGGGGACGTACACGGTCGTTTAGATCGCCTCGCGAAACCTCGGAATATGATATAACGCTCGCATTATGACACGCCAACAATCGTTAAACGCATTAAGTTATTGCCAGCATTAATTTCATTACCCTTCAACGATGCGAATAAAAGAGGAATGAAGATTTAATGTGGTATTCCATAAATAATAGATGGAATTTTCTAACACAATGTAAATTTTGAATTGCGTGCCAGTTTACAGTCGTAAATAAAATTTGTTGCCAAATGGTATTAGTGCAGTGGAGTATCTCCAGTCACTAGTGTAACTGTGATTTTCTTTTGTGAAAGGTATCTCGAAAATTTCATTAAATTTATAATTTAAATTTCATTATACATTTGGGAATGTGTTTTGTGTTATATGGATTGTGAGCGTAAGCATGCTAAAAATGCAGACAGTCTGATTCTTTGCGTATAGATAACTGAAAAGCGTGGAATAAAATTTTTTTAACAGGGTTTTATTATCGAGAAAATTCATTTTGGAAGTTGCTTCAGTTTGTGTGTACTTGTTCGAGAACCCATTTAATAGCTATCTATAGATTAGAATGATTATTTAATCTCGGGTTTTAGAATACCATTATCTAATATGAATGATAAAAAAAGCACTATAAATTCATGGTTGAATAGCAGGAATCTTAATGGAAGACCAAAACGATATGGAACTTACTCTTTTTCAGTTAATTACACGTGTATTCGGTTTATTTTCAGAATCGATATTTGTAAAAAATCAAAGATGTTTTATACAGTATTGATTTAATTTTTCCACGAGGAATCAGTGTTACATTTTTTCTTTTCCGTACCACTGTATTTTGAATAGAAAAGAACTTTGCTTTCTTAAAAGGGTAAACCATGTTAGTCTGAGAACCTTAAACTTGGAACCTTCTTGAAACTCTCATTAATCTAAGCAATCTTCACTTGAACATAGTCAACACTGACAACAATCCATATAGTGCCATTGTATTAAAAAGAATTATATTAACATCTTATAACATAGGCAGTGAATAACACTGTAAGCAGAAATGCTCTCAATTAAGGAGATTGAATTCGTAACTATTATCATTGCAATTCTCAAGAAATTTCAAAGCAACCCAATCTTCGTATTTCCTCTAAAATATAAAGTCCTTAAAAATATTGAAAGTGCACTTTTAAGAATTCCACTATCAAGCGTCTTTACCGTTCCTGCTTCTTCGTTATCAGGCAAGTAATTTTCAACTCCCAAGTGCTCGTAGTTACGTTTTTGCTGCGCCAGCTATCAGGGTCGATCTATATTCAGGCTTGCACTAATTTACATTAAGTTAAAGTTGCGCCACAGTAAATTCTGGGACCGTTATTCTCGAAATTCCTGTGGGGCATAGCAGCACACGTTATTAAGGTGGTGCATGCGCGTTTGAGTGTTCTTGTCAAGACGATATCGGATGCTTCTCGGCCATTAAGCTACACCGACTCCAAGGGGCTCGCGTACGTGTGTGTACGTAGACGAGGAAATCCTCTGAGAATCTAACTACAGAGTATCCAGCAGTTTTTTCCCTTGTCGTTCGAGAGACGGCTTTATCTAGGAGAGGTTCACGAGGAACCTGGTAAATCGACGTTCTCCACGTCGAAGCTCGAATTAGCTATCAACGTTTACCCAAGCTACCTTTAAAAGCTGCCTTTAGAAGTGAACGTATGATCAAAAATTTACTTCTCCCCTGTCGTTGCAATTTAGAGTCTCGCTGGGAACGATATTATTCGTTCGCTCGGTATATGTAATTAATCGAGAATATTCGTTTATAAAATTATTACTGCGGGAGTGAGAGTTTTTCGGGATCGAAGTGTAATCTGGAATTATTAATAAATAGCAGAGAGATTTAAGTCTTAAAGAGATTTATGTTAGATTTATTTAAGGGTTTTTAATTTTATTTAAATATTTAGGGTTAGATTTATGTGCCAGTGCAAAGAGTGTGTTGCTTAATATTATACGATCCTGATCCAGAAGTGATATACGTAGTGATTGCAAAAGCACTTTCCATCTTATTAATAGTATCACTCTTCCACATATGTATGTATTCGATTAAAAATTCGGTACCGCGTTGGAAATAATATAGAACCCATTTAATCATGTTTAATATTACGATAAATATAAAAAATTGCGCATCACGAAAAGAAACTACGATGTTTATCAGAAACAAATTTTTTAACGATAAAAAGAAATTCAAATTTTAACATTGATGCTTCGCCAGGGAGGCCCTCTGAAGCAGGGATTGTAACCCGCGCCGTACCCTAACCCGAAGCTGGTTAACCAAGGAAGGTTACTGTAACCCATACTAACCACGAGGAAACGGTTTCTAAATTCTAGAAAGAGCGGGTTATTAGTAACATAAGGCAGTATAATCTCGACAACTACTTAAGGAGATACATACTCTGGTCATCCGACCGAAAAATTGAGCAATTTTTATGAATTTTTTACTCAATAAACCATAGTTGTAACCATGTTTCCAAATGGTAATCAATTTGATTTCAATATCAGACACTCCTTACTAGAGTGATGCGTGCACGTGAAAGTAATTAATATGCGAGGTCAAGGATTAAGTTGACCGCGCCGAATACGGGAGCGACTGCCGAGGGTGCGGGTTTACGTCCCTGTTGTTCGGTGCTTCGGTGGTATCGCGCGGACGAAACTGACTGTCGACGAGATTTCGGGACCTTTATCTATTGTCTAAAGGTGTCGAAAATATTCAAAAGCTAGAAAATATTAAACAATGGAAGCTACACACTAATAGTACATGCTATACAGCGTTTGGTATTGCTGCGGTATTAAATGGATTTTCACAAAGTTCCAGAGTAAACAGGGAACAAAATATTTTGGAATATTGGGATAAACACAGAGTTTCCGAACTATGAATACTTTTAAATATTGTACACGCAGTTCCAGCAACTCAAGGGTCCGTGGTAAGATTATTTTCAGATCTCAAATTTATACTGATATTTATACATATATACAACTTACTTAAATATACAGACGGGATTTTTAAAATTTGCATTACAGCCTCAGATGAAAAGTTGAAAAAACGAACTTCACTATTTTCTTCGCTATTCGGTCTAGTTGCAATGTTAATACATTCCTGTCAAATTAAAAAATATTTTGGCAACCTTCCAATCGGCCAATTGGGTGTAGAGACCCAAGAAACCAGAAATACAATTGTTTAAAATCTATAAAAAAAATTGTATCTCAAAATATTCCCACTACAATACAAACGAAGATGTTTTAAAGTTTATATTGGTTTCTTCAGATCCAGTAATACATATAGTTTTCTATCTTTGCCCATAGAAAACCAAAAAACTTTTTTTATAAAGTTGATTAATAAAATTCAGCATTTTGATTGGAAAAATTAGCATTTTGAATTTTTTCTCTATTTCTTGGGATCGAGGCCCACTGTGCATCGGGACAAAAACGGGCTCAGAGCGAAGCGAAAATTCATTTCTTATTTACAATCGGTAATTTCACATTTTCGCAAAAAACGATTACCAGATTTCTAAAGAGCAATGAAGAATTTGGTACCGCCATTAAGAATTGTAGACATTCTTTAGGCTGAGTTAATCCGTATATTGCTCTGTCGGTGGTTAGTACATACGATGAGTTCAGACCCGCGGGTATCGTTGTTAACCGCCAACTCGCGGGACAATACGTTCATAAACCGCGACCCTGGCCAGATGCTCTGGCCAACCAGCCTAATTAATTTTTGGGGCCCAGATATGGCAATGTCCTCCTCTACTTTGTCAAAAGGGAGAGGGTTCCTTCTCCGCCGACGAATTCACAGAGGGAAGCCTCCCCCCCCCACCCCGCCTTCTCTTCGAGGAACGGTGTTTCCAATGTGTGTTTCATAATTATATTAGAACAACAATTACTTTCATATTATTTTCTCTTCTTTATACAGTAAAGTGAAAAATTTAAAACAGTTGAAAGAAGAAACCTTGTCGAACGCCGCAGTCAAACGTAGCGGCCAGACACAGCTAAGAGATGCCGCCCTTACTGTAACCCACGTTAACCGGGTTAACCGGGTTACTCGGGTTATATGTAGATGTCTTGTGTAACCCGGTTAGACGGGTTAGTCTGCGGTACTAGATACCGAACGCGGTAAGGGTACGGGTTACAATCCCCGCTCTGAAGTGCAACCTACGTATAAATTCCATTTTTTCCCTCAATATTCTCAATGTTATTCCATCATTATGCAGTCTGGATCTCGTGTACAAAGGCTCAAGGAAGAGGGAATATGTTTTGCCAAGTGGTTTGATACTCGTGACAGTCTTAAACCAAGTCAAATGTTAAGAGTCACGAGTCATGACGTTTGGGCAGTATCATGCCTTGCAGAGATGTAGTCATTGACCTCAGACTCGCTCAAGTGATGTGTAAGACAATATTCTTGACACTGTTCTTGGCCACTTATTAGAGTTGCTCTTATTCGTTTACATTCCTACATATTCAAGGATCTTACAACGTGAATGTCCAAACATTATGCTGAATAGGGTAAACCAACCAGTAATTGGCCGCATACCAGTGAATGACCATTATGCAAAGAAATGTAAATTATAAATTTAAAAATATTATATGTTTATAAATGGAGTGTAGTTGCACTTTTAATATCCCATATTTTTAGTTACGCGTATTAAGCAAACATTAATAAGTACAATTCTTATCAAAAGTATGCGGTCGTTTACTGGACTTCCCCATACAGCACACTCTCGTTGCAGCATAGTTGCAGGATCGTTGCAGTGCAAGATTGAAATGTTGCACTGCAACGTTGTCGCAACGTTGCAGCAATATTTCTATGTCCGCCTCCTGCAACGATTCGGGCAGTGGGTCCAAAAATATAAATAACGTTCGTGACGGACGCGACGATATTGAATGTGTGCAGACGAATCATAGAAGTACAAAGCCCTAATTTAACTTTTTCTCACAGAAATTTTTTTTCCCCGAGGGGATTCGAACTGGTGACCCTGTAGCGTCGTAGGCGAACATTTTACCGCTGCAGCTACAACCACTGATTGATAAGACAGCTAACGTATTCGAACTTATACTTCTACCGTGCAAAACTTTAAACTCAAACAATTCAAAAACGGAGGCTTATTTTGACAAACTCCATTAGGGTTTTGTAACACTATAGGTATGTGCTACAACTTCAACCCTGTGTCATTCTAGTACACATTAAAATATACAGGGTGAGTCACCTAACATTTAAGCTTAAAATATCTCCGTTGTTTTTAATGATACGAGAAAATGTCTCAGCAAAAAAGTGATTCCTAGACAAAAAGGACAACATATTATACATGGTTGAATTTGTATTTTTATTGGCTATACCGTTACAGTAATGAAAATACGTCATCCCATTAAAAAAACCATTGATGATCTTGAAATTTCGGGAAATATAACCTTGAGAACAAAAATCGTCTCCGTCAGAATAATTGGCTCCCTGAAGCAAACATTTTTTTTTCTTAGACATTTTCTCGTATCATTAAAAACAACGGAAATATTTTAGGTTTAAATATTTTAAGTTAAGCAACGGTGCGCAACATTGCAGGATCATTGCAGCAACATTGCAGGGAAGTTGCGGCAACATTGCAGGAACGTTGCCGCAATACTGGCGCAACGTTGCAGCAACATTGTGGAAACGTTTCCAAACGTTGCCGTAACGTTGTAGCAAAGTTGCAGGATCGTTGCAGCGCAATATTGCAACGCAACATTGATGCAACTATGCAGCAATAATTCTATGTTCGCCCCGTGCAATGTTGCACGGCAACGTCGCAGCAACGTTACATCGACATTGCGCTGCAACTATGCAACACTGCAAGCAAGTGCAAGGTTACTGCAACCATCCTGCAACGTTGCCGCCACGAAGTGTGCTGTATGGCTCTACACGTTTTGCATTTTATAATCGTTTTTTTTTAAATCACGATAAGAATAAGTAATTATTTTTATAGAAATTTCAAGAAAAATAAATTTAAATGCAATTTCAACAGTTATTTTGTTGTTATACATAAATATATTCAAGTATTAATCTCAAAGGTCCATAAATTCAACAATTCGGTCAATCACTGGTTGGTTTACCCTACACCCAACTCTGAGCCCCTGACTTATCTGCAACGCGTGTAAGGACGCTACAAACTTCATCCCCCATTGCTTTTACAAAACATCCACATTTCTGCGAAACACAATCTACCTTTAAAGCACAGATTCACAGCATTGAGTAATACTGAAAACACAGAGTGACACATCGCTTCGTTCGAATTACTTGGAACCCATTACCAAGCTTCGGTGCGAGTCACTAAAATCTCGACCCGCGTTTCAGCAGAGTTAACTGCTCCCGCGAGTCAAAACGTTCAAACGCGCACTTTAAACCCACGCGTTACTCCAACCTCCATTACTACGGTTCCTCATGAATTTAAATCTAAACGTTCTCCACGGATCTAAAGCCGAAAGATTCAATTATCTCGCGAGGGAAAACGTCATCGAGCCGGAGAGACCAGCATCGAGTCCTCGGCAGCAGATTTCTGCCCGCCGACTCCCTCCCTCCATGCAAAGAAGCTTACCGTATCCAAGAAATCTCATCTGGAGCAGCCTTATCTCTAATCATAGTCTATTGTCTGCATTCCCGTACTCAGCACAGTATTATTATCCCGGTTATTACGCTCTAAACGCAACGCTTTGTTACCAGAAACGATCCCCAACCGGCCGGCCCCGAATTTTGGCACGAACGGATATTCCCTTTTTCACACGTGCAGGGGAGGTTAATAAACGCAGCGGAGCCCCGCGGAGGGGGTAGGAATCAGCGTCAAGGTATTACGGCAATGGATACGATTAAAGTCGGCCGTGGATGTCGGGGCTAAGGCCAAAAAGCTTTCGAGTATCTCGTTCCGCCGGCTGCAAGGGGTTACTTTCTCACTCGGTATCCATCCATGCTGGATAAAGTCTCTTCTCATTTTCCAAGAAGCCCATTCACCCATCCCCCCGGCCACGACTTCTGCGCATCTTCTCGTCTCTCATTTTCCCTCTGTTTCTTTTTCTCCTCTCTCCACGGAACCGTTCCTCTTTCCACCCACTTCCCACCAACCCCAACCCCCTCATCGCTCCGTCTGTCCCTCTGTCACTCTCCTTCAGCCACCCCTCCCCCTTCCCTTTGGTCTACGGGTCTCGTTGGCGTGTTTTTCGTCGCTCCGAGAAACCACTAGCTGCCGACTGTCGGAACGAATTCTACGTTTTCGCCGATTCCTTTATTGCGGCCGGCCTAGACGACCGAGTAAACAGACGGAGAAGGGTTCTTTTCCACCCCCCCCTCCCCTTCCTTCGTCGTCCCTTTGCGCACAGGAGGGCGGCTGCTATCGAAAAAATTTAGTCGCGGAAATGCCGTGACGTTTCTTCGTTCCCTTTGGGCGAGGATCGATCCCAGGGTGGCCGCCAAAGGCAAATTTCTGCCGTGCCCTTCGAGCTTCGGCTTCGCTCGCGCGAAATGGGAACGAGGGGCAATTGAATCTGCAGAGGGATGTTAATGTGCTCGATAGAAGAGGTGGGGAGCAGCGCGAAGGGCGTGGGCACGCCAGGTCGACCATCAGCGTGCACGTTTGTGAGAATATTGTTGAGCTTTCGTGTGGCTTAATTTTCTTGTAAAGGATGATGGCACTTTTTGGCGATTCGGGACCATGAAGCAAAATAAATGTTTGTGCAGGATGTGCATCTGTACCTACGTTCCAAAGAATCGTAGAAAAGCATAAGTATTTAATTGAAATTTTTTCATACAGTAGCGGACAAAATAGTTTTCACTTTTTCAATTTGCTTTATTTTTGTTATTTTTTAGCATCAACTTGGAACTGTGGTATGTGTTTAATATGCATATTTTAGTGGAGAATTGAAAGCTGTGTAGAACCCAGTTAATGCTGTATTTAACTAACAAACACAATTTTTTTACGGCATTGAATTGGACAACACATTTTTGGGTCCGACAAAGGAGTAACCACATTTTGTGAATTTTCAGGCCGCCCTAAAGGCAAAAAATTCCCCACAAAATATTGGATTTTTTATTACTTTTCAAAAGTGGTAACTTTTTGCGGTTTTAAAAGTATGTTAAACTTATTTAATTTTATGTAGGATGTTTGCTTGTTAGTTAAATAAATTCAACTTTTACTGGGTTTATACAGCTTTTCATTCTCTATCGGAATGTGTACCTATATTGGGCCATGCCGCAGTTTTGATTTGATGATAAAAAGTAATAGAGGTAGAGTGGATCGAAAAAGTGGTAACATTTTTGTCCGCTACTGTATATATATGTAGTTACTTTCTTGTTCCGAGTCACTTTGTTTATTTATGTGAAGGGTGGGAGCTTTGAGCGAACCCTGTTTTAGGGTTGATTGCGAGGAAGGTGCTTGTTTGGATGAATGGAGTATGAAAACAGTTGAAAGTTGTTATTAAAATGAATTTAAAAATGAAAATAAATATTTGAAAATTAATAATTGAAAATTAATATTTGTGTTGCACCATGGTACAAAATCGAAGTCATATGTTATTGAGCATTGGCCAGTTATATTATCATTAATCTATTTTTAAATGCACTTATTGATAAGTTAATTATTCGAATTAATTAAACAAAGTTAAAACATGTGTATTACGTTGTTATTCCTATTTTAATGTAGTTGAAATGCCCACCCTCTGATTTTATACGCTTCAAAAGTGCCAGTACCTTTAAGAAAGTTTATACACAGAAGATTATTGTCTTGCAGGTTAACACTCGTAATAAGAAACAATCGATTCGCCTATTTAGGTCACAGCTCCGTGTTCCATTAACTGAGAGACAGTTTTAAGTCAGTGAGCTCATTCCGCGAGAACGACCATTCCGTTTATTACCAGGGAACAACGCGGCTTTCAAATGTAATTGTCGCTTGAATCTAATTGTTATCGTAGGCAGGACTCGTTTTAACTCCGCGACAACTTAGCTACGATGAGTGAATTAGGTGCCATGGAGAATTCGCGAATAAAATGTTATCACCTATAATTACATTACCTCCATTTATCCTTTCACTCGAGAAGAAAATATCTATGCTTTCCGCCAATGTTATCGTTCTTTGCTGTTCGACTTACCTGAAACAGAGAAAAAATTGATGTTAGGAAGTGGGTTTTTGCGAAGTCTTGTAAATTGTTTTAATGGTCTATGTACATGTATGGGATTGGAACATGTGAAATTAGTTCTCTCGTATACTTTTGTGACTTTTTAATGCACTTTAGTCTAAAGCTGGGTTTACACCTGACGAGTGACTCGGCCGAGTCATCGGTCTGCTACTCGACCGAGTGAAAATCTTGACCGAGTGACCGTTTGCATGCATCTAGTGGTTTGAACTAGTTAGTCCATTTTTACTCGTCGAACGTATAGCAACGATGGGTGATCGTCGAGTTTTATTTAAGAAATTTTTCAAGAAATACGCCCCTGTAATCATATCAAAAATGATAAAAGAATTGGAGGATGAGTCGAAGAAAAAGAAGAGGGTGTGGACGAGGCAATGGTTATTAAGGAGGAATAGTCTCAGCCGGTCTTCTTCTTTAAATGATAGCCCGCCTTAATGCTGGGTTTACACCTGACGAGTGACTTGGCGGAGTCACTCGGTTTGTTACTCAACCGAGTGAAAATCTTGGCCGATTTGCCCGCCGGATTACTCGGCCGAACACTTGTTACGTGTAAACTTAGCATTCGCCACTGTGTTCTAAGCAGTGCTAACTGCTAAGTGCTTATAATAATAAGTGAAACGTCCAAGGATTCTAAGTTCATGGATACGACACGTGTCAATAATTTCGTGAGATCAAAGGATCAGAAAATTGTTATGCCTTGTTTCTTATTCTCCACATTGGACATTATTGTTCCGTTATACCACATTATCAGCAATTTGTGTACATATACAACACACCCAAAATGAAACATGTCAGAAATCATTTCGTTCCCCAAATTCAAACTTCGTTATCAAGCTTCTGTCAAACCTAAGAACTTTGTGAATCTAAACCATTATAATTAATACTACTATATCTATCCCCGGATTAAAAGAAACTACCTATAAATATACTTCCGTTCATAAGTATTAGGACACTTATACACAGTATATGAAGTAAACCTGATGAATCATTATAAAATTACAGAATATTCTTAATGAATATTATTCAGTGTAATATCATATACACGATATGGAATATATGTATTACCATAACTGAAGGGTAAGGAGAAAAACAAGGAATGTTACAAAACAGCTTTATTGAGAAAATCTGGTTTTAATACTTTAGTCCAGTGGTCGGCAAACTGCGGCACGCGAGCCGCATGCGGCTCTTTGGCCCCTTGAATGCGGCTCTGCCACAAATGATTACAATTTAATTTTTATCAATAAATAAGATCATTATTAAGTATGATATCAAGTTTTATTGAGTGTACCTATAGTTTAATTAAGACTTAAAACTATAATTAAAGTTTATTAAGTTAATAAACAGTGTACCTATCTATATAGTTTAAGTTTAAGAAATTTGGCTCTCAAAAGACATCTCAATCGTTGTACTGTTGATATTTGTCTCTGTTGACTAATGAGTTTGCCGACCACTGCTTTAGTCCATCAGTAAAGAGACAAGGTTCAATAAACCTAACTGTATCGTTCATGACATTAACAATTTATACTCTAATTACACATTGCTTTTATATCTTTCAAGTAGAACACTGCAGAATACTGTGACAAAATAAATGTCCACTTCCATTATTACCACAACAAGGATGTGTAAACAGTGACGTCTCAGGACTCCTGGCGTAGTGCAAGCTTACACTAATCAGAAATACATAGTGCAAGTAGGAAGACTGGGGACATTCCTTGTTTTGTTCCAGTGGAGGGTGGACATTTCCCGTTTTTAACCAGTGCACCTCACACCAAATCTTCGTTGTTTTATGTGGACATTTCTACTTCACAATCCTTTGTGATTCGACAGTTCTGTGGCCCCAGTTACCACCAACAAAATCCGTTATTCATCGCAGAATCACTAAAACTGGACATTACCTGTTTTCTCCTTGCCCTTCAATTATGTAGGTCATTGTAGGTGACTAAATCAAATTTTCTTTTTATCGATACAGCCGTCGTACATCGTGATGACTCTTTTTACCTATCTTGACATTCGTTCTAGTACTTTTCTCAAGGTTTCTGTTACTTCTATTCTTCTGTAAATGGTTAAATTAACTACGCTGCTTACAAATGCTTCAAGCTGAGTGTATATTCATGTTAAAATGCGGTAAGAAAAGCGGTGTAAAATATGTAATCTAGGTCAAATTTCACGTTTTGTATAGACCATCAGGTGTACTAACACTTACGAACAGAAATGCTGTCGTGCTTAATTAAAATGTCCTATCTAGCATTTGTTCCTTTTTAAAAAAATGTTGAAATATTTCAATTTCCCCGAGTGTTTCACCTTTTAAGTAAGGTTAGAAACCCCTACTTACTTGCTTCGTAGAGATTTAGAAAAACTCTAATTTATTTATTGTTTTACAAGAACAGCACGCAGAAAATGGTAAAACTTCAGCATTCCTCGATATTTCGATTTGCTAGATAGGACATTTAAAAGTAAAGAGGACAGAACGTATATCATATCAAAGCATGCACCATCCCCAACCCTACCAACCGACAACTATTCCACGCCCAACAATCCAACCAAATTTCCAACCAATTCAATCCCCTCAGTAATCAAACACCCCCTCCCCCAATACACCTGAGACTTTCAAAGACCCAAAACAAACACTGCCCACAGTATCAACCCGCATCCAAACGATGTCCCACACTGTCGTGGACGTAGGGAGCTATCGCCGCCATAACGAGAGGATCGCCATCGCAACCAGTGCTTGCTTTAAAAGTCGTAATCGAGCCGAGCGCGTAAAGGGTGCGCGTCCAAGGCGAGCGCGTATCCTTATCGACGACGTTTCATCGTGGCCCGTAAAAAAAATTGCAGGTTGTTACGCGCCTTCGATACGTTTACATTACAGAAGGGGTGGGGTGTTGGGGGCGGGGGGGGGGGGGGGGTTGAGGCGCAGGCGAAGAAGAAATTGGAGGCGGTGGTCAGCGGTTAAAAAGCAGGCAAACCGTGTCGTGTTGGCTTCCAGCGCACACCCCCGCATTAACTGTTCGCTGTTCGTAACCCGTTATTTCGCGGTTAGCCCTACGAACGATAAGTGCGAGCCCCCATACCCCTCGGCGCCCCTCGCTATTTATTGCCCGCTGCGCCCCTTTCCCAGCCAGCGTCGCTGAAATTTACGGCCGTCGGGCGCGAGGCGTCGATACTAAACGCGCGTGCACGCGGCCCGTGTCGTGACCTGATAAAAAAAGGAGACAGTCGCTGGGAGATCGCCAGCGGAAGTCGCGGGCGTTCGGGAAACGGAAGCTGCGGCGTTCCTTAGATATCGCCCATCCAGCGATAGAGAGGCTTTTTAAAATAGACGTTCTGTAACGACGGGTTTCTGCGATCACTGGCGCGATAGGAATGTTTCGCGCCGCTACTTTTCGAAGCAACGTGATCTCGGTAGGGGTCGCATGAAACTGTTAAAACTTTAACTGTTGTAATTTTATGATTATTAACTATTCTGTTCCGGGAAAACTCTTATAAAATGCAGTGGATTAGTTAAAACTTTTATTCCGCAGATTTTTGTGAAAACAAAAAATTTTATTTTCTTGAATGTAGGAAAAGGTTCTAGGAACATTTATTTCACTGTGAAAAAAGTTAAAGTTGTGACCAGCAGATTTCCTGGAAATGTTGTGGGGTAGATAGATCTGAAGTTGAAACCTTAAACCCGTTAGGTGAAAATAGTTATATCAAAATCACAATGTCCTTTCTCATCTATATTTATCCTGATTTCAATTCTTTAAATAATATTAATTAAAAAAATATTCCTAACTTTTATATTTAACCTCTTAAGCCTCTAATCTGTTCAAAGGTATATGATATTCCAGAACTTTTATTAATCGAACATAAAATAACTGTTAAAACTGAACTCTTACAGTAGAGTTAAAGTGTCAATGTTAACTTAAAACAGAAAAAGAAATACTTTAATAGTTCGATAAATAACTTTTATTTATAATAGTTAAAAGTTTCATTCGACCCTGGATTTCGGAGCTTCTTGGTACTTGGGGATGTTGTTACGATGTAGAATACTCGTGTTTTTAAATAATTGTGAGTAAGGAACTTTATTTTTAATATAATCGAGTTTTTACTTTACTTTTTGTCTTGTATTTTCTGGTTGAATTTTATACTAAGTCATTATTGTGTAGGCTGTTCTAAGGTGGAAAAAGACTTTTACTTTCCACCGAGTGCCTGACGTTTTGGATTCGTAGGCTTCAGATATTTTGTACGAAGACTACCCAGAAAGGAATATAGCTAAAGACACCGATCGGTATCTGAAAAAGTGCCCTCGAGTAATGCTGGAAACGAGAAATCCGATTTCTAATCCGCGAACAGTCGCTGTTCCTGGGATATCGATTCGAGCGGAGTTGGAAGAATCACGAATTGATTAAGCTGTATAATGGAATTGCCGTACAAACGTCGAAGCAAAGTGGTGTTCTCTGATTAAAATGCTAATTCGTCAGAGTAAACGCACGCAGGCATTATGGAAAACGCTTAAAACGGTCAACGAACACGGTAGGGAGAGCGGTCTCCCCCAAAAGACGCGAATTAAATAATCCCCCGATTCCACTTGAAATTCCATAGCGGTCCACCGAAAAGGGGGGGGGGGGGCACGTTCACGTCGGAGAGCAGAGGCAGAACCAGCCACTTAATTACCGTACCAGGGAGTTATAATCTGTCGTAAAATCTGAATAACTGCAGCCAATTTCTCAAATTTATCTAAATCTCGACGAAGCAGATTCCTGGTACACATTTTACCCGGCGGCGTTTAATCTCCCTAAAACGCGAAAAACGGTGTAACCACACTTCTCTCCCCCGCCACTTTTCAGCTGAATACCGCAGAGCTGATTAATTTCTTCAAAATTCAGATTTGGCCATTTAGCTTTTGCGGTTATCCTGATTTTTTAAATACCGCAACGTAACGCGGATATGTATTTTAAGTGGTAGTAGCTGTAAATGACGAATTAGATTCATTACTTTTTAACGTATTTCACTAAAGTGGGGATTCTATTAATGTCGTTGTTATGAATAAAGTCACGACGTAGAAATTAAATACTTTACTAGCCCATCCACACAAGGCACTTCTGTCGCTTACAATTAACACCCCACAGAAAATTCATTGGACTAATAACTAACTAAATAAATAAGTAAATATGTTGAAAACCTCCCCCACGCACAAAAGTGTCGCGCGTGAAAAAGCCAAATACCTCGGATATTTTTTTCCAGCCGCGAGGAAAATAGAATCGAATCGACGTTCACCCCAAAGAACATTCATCAATTCTTCCGACTGGAATCAACGTCCAAACACCGTAACCTGTTATCACGCCCCCTTAGCAGACACTAGAAAACTCGCCGTCGAAATTAATCAGCGGGTATTTAAATAACCTTGAGTGGCCATTATCCTCCCCCGTCTACGTGACACGGGAACGGCAAGATTTAGCATGGCCGGCGCTAAACACAGCCCGGGCCAAGCAGCTATCGAGGGGGTGGGAGGTCAAGGTAGTCCATTACATCAGGTGGAATGAATATTCGCGAGTGAAACGACGACGGGGCCGGGTCGCTGGCGCGTGTCTAGGCCACATTCGTCAGGGCCGCTGCAAAGCGAATTCTAAGAGGGTCTGCCGGCCCGTCTAATATACTCATCCAACGGCCGATCCTACCGGTCAGAAGCTACGCGATAGCATCTCGGTACACTAGTTATGCCACGCTTCGAGAGACGTCGAGATAGCCCGGTGATATATTCCCTTCGTTCCAACTTTTCGAGCCTCCCCCGTCGACCTTAGTCTCGCGTTTCCTCCTCGCCCCCACCCCACCTCCCTCCTTTTTACGCTGTCCGCGTCGCTCCTCTTCCTATTCCTTTATCCGTCGCTTCTGATTCCACCGAGCCACTGTGATTTATGACACTTTTTCCCGTTATCGCGCATCGAGATCCTTGGGAGCCAGTCTGGGGGCTAGCAGCGAACGAAACCCTACGCTCTGAATGCCCCTTCCTCCCCCTGCACTGCTAGTATCGACCATGGATTTCGCGTCGTTCCATGAACGCTGAAATGGGGTTCACCATGGTTTCTGGGCGCGTTGGGTGCACCTTGGTTGTGGTAGTTTTTTTTTTTAGTATTGGAGGGGTGGAAGATGGATATGTAGGGTGGTATTAGTGTAGGGTGATGCGGTTTTATGTGAAATGCATTGAAGTGGTGTGTAAAGTAATAACCTTGAGGGTAGAGGACGTTAAATGTGGTTTTGAGTGCTTATTGTAAAGCCATAAAGACGTGAAATGTGAGTCCACCTTGGTGTGCTCAGGCGCTTAATGTGATATACAATGCTAGGAAAATTATAATAAATTATATTAGCACTATATCTTTGGGCTCTTTACTCTCGACACTCTAGCACGTTATAGTTTTTGGCGAGCAAATCTGTCGGGTCTGAGACAAGAAAGATAGTTGAGGCATGACTGTACGGACTCACTATACTCCTTCCACTCAAGATATTAATTTTATTTCTGTGCGCACGAATTGACGATTAATCGTTAAACGTTTCATTGAATATTATTTTATTCGTGCAATGGGTCTTTATTATACCCCAGCCTGTTATTATTATGCTTCCTACATCGTCACTGATCTTTTCCCCAAACCACCCCTTAATCTCGTTTCACGTTTCTGACTTTGTAACTGAAAGATTTTCGATCCCCCCTCGCATGACCTTGAAGGGCCATTGCACACGAAGAAAATGTAAAAACCTAAGCCAGCGTTAAAGAAGCACGTCGACCTACTCAAAAAGACGTACCTCGAAGGCAGTGCATTGTCTAACACAAGCAACGACGGGTTGCCATGCTCTTACAATTGTTCCTGACGTAATTTCAGCACCAAGCTCCAATTATTCTGCGTCTGAACTAGGCTCGACACACGCGTGAGGCTACTTGCATCGAACTTCCGCGGAGGACCTTCCCCAGCCTTTCCGATTCCTCAGCCCAGGGGGCGCGAGGGGTGGGTGGCGAATCGCGACGGTGCGAACAATTGTGTTGCGGAACTGCGGAGAACTGCCATTGTCGGCGGAAAGTTCGGAATTATACATTGGAAAGTTGGAATGGATGGGAGGAAGGAAGGAAGGAAGGAAGGAAGGCGAGGAAGCGGCGCAGGATGGTAAGAAAGGGGGGAAGGAAGCTGGATTCGACCAGATACTTCGTGGGTACTCGTATTCGATCTACTCCGGCCGCCTTCGAGCTCTCTTTTCTCCTGGCCCGCTACTCCCTTTGCTATTCCGCCGCCCCTTGTTCTCCTCTCCTTATCGGAAGTTTTCAGACGATCCGCACGCCGCCGCGCAGAATAAGAGATGATTCCGCGGCACGACGCGGCTCCAATTTAATTCGATGTTGATTCTGATTTAATTAACCATCGGCGCCGATCGGGCGAAACGTCGACGACGCCGCTCCAGACTTAATTCTTAATGGGGTCTGAAGCGCGGCCAGCGTTTCGTGGCTCGCTCGCCGCGTGGCTGATTGGCCCGAGTGCTACTTCAGACGAATGGAGGGAGTTTTTCAACAGTCTGAACGCGGTATTGATGGCGGAGGAAGCTGCGGGGCTGTTCAGAAATTCAGCGAGGATTTTGGAACGTTCGTGTTCTGAGGGTGGTACGAGGGACAGTTGGAGTGTCAATTGGCACTAGTTATGCAGAACGCTACCGCCTCTCAATGATCTGAAACTGAGCTTTAGTTTGAAGATTTTAATGGTTAAGAAAAGCTTTATTTCTATTGGGTTTATTTTACACATTAAAATATACAGGGTGAGTCATCTAACATTTAAGCTTAAAATATCTCCGTTGTTTTTAATGATACGAGAAAATGTCTCAGGAAAAAAAATGATTGCTAGACAAAACGGACCACATATTATACATGGTTGAATTTGCATTTTTAATGGCTATAACGTTACAGAAATGAAAATACGTCATCCTATTAAAAAAACCCATTAATGATCTTGAAATTTCGGGAAATATAACCTTGTGAACAAAAATCGTCTCCTTGAAGTAAATATTTCATTTCTTAGACATTTTCTCGTATCATTAAAAACAACGGAAATATTTTAGCTTTAAATATTTTAAGTTAAGCAACGTTGCGCAACATTGCAGGATCATTGCAGCAACATTACAGGAAAGTTGCGGCAACATTGCAGGAACGTTGCCGCAATACTGGCGCAACGTTGCATCAACATTGTGGAAGTGTTGCCAAATGTTGCCGTAACGTTGCAGAAATATTGCAGGAACGTTGCCGTGCAATATTGCAACGCAACGTTGATGCAATTATGCAGTAATAATTCTATGTTCGTCCCGTGCAATGTTGCACGGCAACGTCGCAGCAACGTTACATCGACATTGCGCTGCAACCATGCAACACTGCAAGGTTACTGGAACGATCCTGCAACGTTGCCGCGACGAAGTGTGCTGTATGGGTTCTGTGGAAGGGTATTATTCTGCAATTTCAGTTTCAGTTTCATCTAGATCGAAGTCAAAACGTTCTACATTGAAGCGGTCTATATCTCCAGCTGTACTATTATCACTGTTTAAATTGTCATAAAAATTTAAACAATTTGTTGGAATAAGATGCACTATTTCTGGTAAATTATTAAGTTTTGCATCTGACATAGGTTTGCCATTGGTGGTTTGGAAGTTTTCTGCGAAATAAGTACAAGCCTAAAATGGAACTATGGGTCGGTAGTTTTAATAATTGTATAATGTAAGAGTTGTTCTATGGTTTTGTAAGATCACAAGATTAGGGGATGCGTACTGTGTTTAACTAATTTTTTGTCATTTTGAGGGTTGGTAGCTTTCTGCGCGTAGGCCGAATTGTTGGATGTTGATCAGTTTGGAAAAACTTTGGGATTCAATGTTTTTATTGATTTTTGGGCTGAAAGTTGAGTGCAAGGAGATATAGGAAAATTTGGAGAGAAGATATAGTAGATCCCAAGAAATTTGGCTTAGGGTATGTTTCGTTAGAAGAGTCGAAAAGTAGTGGAACAAGGAAAGCTTCTACCGAGCAATGGATAGGTAATTGTGGAAAATCTACATCAGTCAGTGCTAGATATGATGGAAGCTTTAAGTGTGTAAAAAATAATTGCTCTCAATGAATTGAAGTTATAATATTGGGGAAGATTGGGCGAATGGCTCGGGTCACTCCTTTGCAGAAGAGAAAATAAATAGAACTTTAAGAATACATTACAAAAAATAAACTCATTTGAAAAATAAAACCAAAAGTGAATTCTCGATTGTCGTTATCCACCACGAAAGTGTTGATTTTATTTTTTACCATTAAAACAATTCCCACGAATTCCTACATACCTAATCTCCTTTGTTAAGGTAGTTCCTGAATAATCTACTAAATTCAAGAATTCTTTCAAATTTCGTACAAAACTAATTTGGAATACAAGAAACCCTTGTACAAAGTTTAAAATCGATTTACCACATAGTTATCGAGAAATTGTTAATTAAAGTTTATGCATTTTAACACACTGGCATATGGCAGGGTCGAAAACAGAGGATTATAGTTTCAGTTTTTGTGCTGAAACAGGAAAACTATATTCAAGAAGTGTACCAAAATTGGCACCTAAGTACATCGAAATGTCACGAAATGAATTTATTTATTTCAGCGAAACTGACCACATGGTTTCTCCGTAAATGCCCATAAAAAATACGTTTACGTGCAAATTTTTTAGAAACTACGTAGAGCAGCGAACATGGCAACGTCGCACAATCGATATGTTTAGACATTTAAAGAGCGAACGAAGATTCAAATTCATATGAACATTTTTTCTGACATTTTGGTTATAAATGATGCTCCGAATGAATGCGACGTTGTCAGATCTGCTGCTCCAATTCACTACTCTAATCAATTTAATATTCTATTTTCGTATTACAATTATTTATATTAACATTGAACTGTTTAAAATATATGTACATGATGTTAAAAATTATTATTATTATTATTTCCATAGTATCACACTACTTTATATTTGTCGTTTATTACCCAACTCTAATTTGACTAACATAGTTGGTTAGGAACTACCTTAATTAAATAGCATTAAAATTCATACAAAAACACCAGTCCCCACATGACTGAAGCCAACAAAACTGGCTAAACGACCAGTTGAAAAATTGCACAAGTGACAGAGGATAGGAACATCCCGAAAACGTGAAAACAGTTCGTCATGATCCCCCAAAAATTGATGATAATTTTCATAAATACCAGAGGAATAAATCTGCGGAATAAATTTCTCCGCGTGCGTCTTCATAAATTCGTGGCATTATTATCGCGGGGAATAAAGCGGAATTCGTTCGTTCGGAACGTAGACGGCCGTATCAAAAACGCCCGGCACAATAACGTAATCGAAAACAGGTCCAACATACCACCGGCATCAATCGGAATTTACTGATCATTGACCAGAACCGATTCCATAACGCGAAGCGATAACGGGCCGCGGCCGATACCCGATCGATACTAACGACCCCCGTTTTGTTTATTTACGAGGCCTAACCTGGCACACGGCTCCCACAGCTTAATATTCGTGTCCAACCGCCTGTGCCTACAGATAAAACGAACCGTGTACCGAAATCAAGCAGCTCGCCTCTGCCCTAGCAACTGCTGCATTTCAGTGTCCGTGTTGCTGCGGTGCAGGGGAACACTCGTGTTTTAACTAAGTGACAAACATCACTTCAAATATGAGACACGCTTTTACACTTCGGAGGAGAAGACGCGAGATGGGTTCGCGAGTAACAGAATTATGATGCAGTAACGCTAAAAGTCGGGATGCCTGAATGCTGCTGTATTAATTCGAAAGGGCGTATCTGGTGAAAAGGTGGTTCTGACATAAATGACTTTTAGTATTTTGTGTCATGCCATCCAGTGGCGGATTTGAGGGGAAAGGCCCAGGTGAAACACGTTTGGAGGGGCCCATTTTATCGGGAAAATGATGAGGTGGTTTGCTAAAAACAAGCTAAGTGTATTAGAACAGAAAAAATATAGGGTGACCTGTCCAGTGAGTGAACACTTAAGCTGCATGTCTCTTAAAATTAGTATTCAAAAGTTATTATTTAATCCCCTGAATGATATTGCTGTAAGCGAGGTGTTTTATTAATAAAGTCAGACATCCCGGAACACAATTCTAGCAATGTTTGATAGTTATAACTTTCATTAAAAGTCTGGCAGAGGATTAAATAAAAAATGGGCAAATGACCAGTGAATGAACATAAATTTCTAGTGACTGAACAGGGGTACCCCAGTGAATGAACGGGATAATAACTGTGGTTAGGTTTCCAATGTATTTAGACAATTTTTTGTGTAAATAATTTTTCATACTCCAATTGCAATAATATTGTTGATTTGATACTTTACTAGTCTTATAAGATCGTAATTACGCATAGTTGAAATTTAATTTCTGGGGTAGTTAACCTAATCTCCCACACTGGCCGCGAAAGTGTCAAAAGAAAAAAAGACTGGGTAAGCTGTTCATTCATTGGTAAAGTAAGAAATGTCCAGTGAATGAACGGCCGTTCATTCATTGAATTTCGCAACCAAGAGAATTGCAGCACGCTAAATTGCCGGCGCATTACGAACGCATTTAGTAATCTTTCACCGTGAGTTTTATTTCTGCCCGCCGCGCCGTTTCATATCTCCCAATTCTTACGCGGAGAGTTACGAGAAAAAGTGCAACGACATCCACGGCTCGGAAATCACCGGGTAGATAAAGAATCTCTAATTTCGCGGATCACGAGTGAAACTCCATGATTTATCCGCGGAATATGAATTCATTTTTCTTATCCAAACAATCTTGCTTCCTTAATATCGCCCGCGAAATCTGTTAAATATTCAGTCTGGTAAAACTTCATTGGAATTACGCCCAATCCTGAGCAAGAGAATTCATTCCAAACCACGTACTGCGATGTATGTATATAGGTACTTACCTATGCATATTCGCGATAGCCCCCGTTTTCAAGTACGTGAATAACACGACGCGCAAAGAACAGGCTTTGACGAGCATAAACATTTTACGAAATACTTTTCGGCCGCCTAAATGCGGACTGAAGATCGCGCGTCGCGTAAACATTTTGGAGAATCAGCAACTGGCTCGCATCGAGGCTGTTTTTTAAAAAACCCGTAAAATGAGTTAATACGCGAATGGAAGCGCATAATAATCCATTAAATGATCGCGCCGGCTGTCAGATAATTATTAAGCTTGGCAGAAATTAATATCAATGAACGATGTTAATGGTCATTCTTGTAAAATATAACCAGCCGTGCCGCGACGAGCAGTCGACTGGCGTTAGTTGTAAAATTCATGCATGTACATTTACACCTGTATATCGTGCACCGGTAATTTTGTCCCCTTTGTACTTGACAAATTATCTCTGCCACGATGCGATTCCTTTTTCGTTCTATCAACTACACCCCCGAGCTACCTATTCTACGTATCGGTCAACCGTATGTACGCTTTGAAAGAGCGAGTAGCTTCCGTACCACGCGACCACAGAAATTCAACGAAAATGTCAAGCTTTTTAATCCTTTTATCGCTAATTTTGTATCCTTTCGCGAGAGGACCTATCCATCTACCTCTATTCACATCGGAAGTACGGTAATTATGTATTTCAATCAAGATTTCATGAAAAATACCGTTATGGGCTAGCTGACTCTCAACTACCGATTCGCACGACCGTAGTCTAGATAATTCCCTATAAGTATAATATCCATTCACTCACCACTGCCCAGTAGCCTCGATTCTTGCGCTGAATGCTCTGCCAGATCGTTTGATGCGGTAAACCCGACGAATTCGGCAAATTGAAGTCCATAATCCATGTCCAAGCCGGAACCGTAGTCGTCACCTGAGAATCTCTCGCCTGTAAACCCGTAACCGTTCGCAATCGTATTCCACGCACTTAAAATTCACAAATTTTCGCACTAACACACGATATCACAGAAAAACTTTATCATCTCCCGTTCACGCACGTATTCCAGATGGTGATCGCACACTTTTTCGCACTGTGGGGAATAAATTCCCAACCGAAACGCGGAGGACACTCGCGACTACTACGGATCGACTAGACGCTACGCCATTTTTTCCGGAACTGATCGGATCTCGTCATTGTCTTCCCGCGCTTTAGTGCGGTCACGTGACCAACTCAATTTCTACGCACTATATATGCATATTAACGGTTAACACTACGCGAGTCAATAATGGCACTTTTTAATTAGTTTCACGTATGTGCTTACTTGCAATAAGGAAAGCTTAACGCATAAATTTAACGCATTTAATAGAATCAGAATTATTCCAACAAGTGTTGATAACTGTGATAAGTAAAATGTTATGTTACGTGTGAGACTAATGACCAACGGCACAATACCATGGTTGGTGTAGAACGAAGTGTCGCGTCGTGTTACAGATGTTTAGACTATCTTTTAATCTTGATCAGTGCCGAGGAGCTATCGTTCAAACTTAATAACTATGTAATTCTTCGAAATAACCTCCAAGTGTTTACAACAGTGACATCATTCTGCTGTAGTTTATACTAGAAACGGGCAAGGTATCTTAAGCATATTTTGTCTGTTCACATACTAATCGTAAAAGCATTTCGCTGTATTGATCTCTCATGAATATTACGTTGTTCGTTACTTGAATATCCATTATATTAAACATCGGACGTACGATCGGTTATTTCATTCTTTGATCAGAAAAACGAAGTGACAGTGACACGATAACGCGTTGTCTGAAATGCCAGAACAAGCATTTCGATATAACTGTACGTCGAAAATACATTGGTCGAAATATTTATACGGAACTGGGCACATTCTCCGCGAAAACTAACCTCACTCTATAGAAACTGAAAACCGAGAGAAGCGAAAACGTGCGCAGAGACTAGAGAAAGATAAGCTCAGAGAAGGGAATCGGAAATGAAAGGAACGAGACAGAGATAGTTTGCAACGTGCACGTGCACGCTACGCAGCCTCGTGTACCGGCACGACATTGAAAACGGACTAAAGCGTACCTAGAAACACCGTCGTTTTCACGTCGCGATCAAGTAGAGTTCTACATGCATCAAATTCGACAGATGATCCAAAAACATGGATTAAAACGCATCAGATCGCCATCCGTCATCCGTTCAACGTTTCGACGATCATTTTTGCCAGTGGATATAACGGCTGATTCGCGAATCGTGTCGTTTAACGGGAGATGTATGAATGCATTGCTTACCCCGTTGAACAGCATTAAAAATAATCGAGGCATGTATGACAGCCTGACTAATTTCTCAATTCATACATGTACGCCTTGCGGCAGAGTGAGGTTAGTTTTCGCGGAGAATGTGCCCAGTTCCGTATAAATATTTCGACCAATGTATTTTCGACGTACAGTTATATCGAAATGCTTGTTCTGGCATTTCAGACAACGCGTTATCGTGTCACTGTCACTTCGTTTTTCTGATCAAAGAATGAAATAACCGATCGTACGTCCGATGTTTAATATAATGGATATTCAAGTAACGAACAACGTAATATTCATGAGAGATCAATACAGCGAAATGCTTTTACGATTAGTATGTGAACAGACAAAATATGCTTAAGATACCTTGCCCGTTTCTAGTATAAACTACAGCAGAATGATGTCACTGTTGTAAACACTTGGAGGTTATTTCGAAGAATTACATAGTTATTAAGTTTGAACGATAGCTCCTCGGCACTGATCAAGATTAAAAGATAGTCTAAACATCTGTAACACGACGCGACACTTCGTTCTACACCAACCATGGTATTGTGCCGTTGGTCATTAGTCTCACACGTAACATAACATTTTACTTATCACAGTTATCAACACTTGTTGGAATAATTCTGATTCTATTAAATGCGTTAAATTTATGCGTTAAGCTTTCCTTATTGCAAGTAAGCACATACGTGAAACTAATTAAAAAGTGCCATTATTGACTCGCGTAGTGTTAACCGTTAATATGCATATATAGTGCGTAGAAATTGAGTTGGTCACGTGACCGCACTAAAGCGCGGGAAGACAATGACGAGATCCGATCAGTTCCGGAAAAAATGGCGTAGCGTCTAGTCGATCCGTAGTAGTCGCGAGTGTCCTCCGCGTTTCGGTTGGGAATTTATTCCCCACAGTGCGAAAAAGTGTGCGATCACCATCTGGAATACGTGCGTGAACGGGAGATGATAAAGTTTTTCTGTGATATCGTGTGTTAGTGCGAAAATTTGTGAATTTTAAGTGCGTGGAATACGATTGCGAACGGTTACGGGTTTACAGGCGAGAGATTCTCAGGTGACGACTACGGTTCCGGCTTGGACATGGATTATGGACTTCAATTTGCCGAATTCGTCGGGTTTACCGCATCAAACGATCTGGCAGAGCATTCAGCGCAAGAATCGAGGCTACTGGGCAGTGGTGAGTGAATGGATATTATACTTATAGGGAATTATCTAGACTACGGTCGTGCGAATCGGTAGTTGAGAGTCAGCTAGCCCATAACGGTATTTTTCATGAAATCTTGATTGAAACACATAATTACCGTACTTCCGATGTGAATAGGGGTAGATGGATAGGTCCTCTCGCGAAAGGATACAAAATTAGCGATAAAAGGATTAAAAAGCTTGACATTTTCGTTGAATTTCTGTGGTCGCGTGGTATGGAAGCTACTCGCTCTTTCAAAGCGTACATACGGTTGACCGATACGTAGAATAGGTAGCTCGGGGGTGTAGTTGATAGAACGAAAAGGAATCGCATTGTGCCAGAGATAATTTGTCAAGTACAAAGGGGACAAAATTACCGGTGCACGATATACAGGTGCAAATGTACATGCATGAATTTTACAACTAACGCCAGTCGACTGCTCGTCGCGGCACGGCTGGTTATATTTTACAAGAATGACCATTAATATCGTTCATTGATATTAATTTCTGCCAAGCTTAATAATTATCTGAAAGATTACTAAATGCGTTCGTAATGCGCCGGCAATTTAGCATGCTGCAATTCTCTTGGTTGCAAAATTCTGCCAGATACTATGAACGTGCGTGTTACCGCCGTGTCCTTCAAAAAACTACCACGTCCGGTCGGTTTCTCGAGCATGCGATTTTGGTGATTCCGACATCGGCGTACGTTATGGGAGTTATCGCCGTTAACGGATCTTTGTGTGCACGCGAGAAACTCGCTTTTCCACCGGCCCAAAACCACGCTCCCGGTGTACGTTCACACTGCTCGCAACGAGCCGCGTTTACGCTGCTTCAACAAGCGGCGAGGAAGGCGGTTGCATGAGTTCTAACGAAATGATTTCCATCAGCGATGATCTTTTAGAGACAAGTAGAGGAGACCGGGGCTGGTAGGCCAGTTTTTCAGTTTTTGATTTTTAATAAATTATGTGGGCGAAATATCATTAAACCGGTTAAGGTCGGGGCCATATATATTGGCCGGTGAGTTTCGTGAGGGGTATTCTCCCACCACACATTTTGCTTGCCTTGGTGCTCCTTTTCTCAACGTTTTCTGACTCGCTCTCGTTCCATCTCGCTCTCGCCTTCGCAGAACAAGAGTGAGCCAGAAATGGTGGGAATAGTGCCAAGCTTCTGGGGTGTAGACCAAACCGAGCTGTCAGCGTAGAAATACACGCATCAGAATAGGTGTGCGTTAGCTACGAAAAAATTCAGGAGCTTTACTGCTTAGAACATTGATACTTTCTCGATAGCTTCATTTCGTATTGGTCTACGCATAGCTTCGTAACGCACACAACTATTACGCTAAGGACAAATAACAGCCAAACGGCTAGGTTCAGGTGGAGCCGAGCAGCGTTCCCGTTACCCCACTATGCCCTGCGAGGGCCACGCAACTCCAACTGACAAATCCACGATCGTCAGATGGTGGTGGCTGATTTCTCCTCGATCGCTGTTCGCGAAAACGAATTCACCGGCCACTATATCCCACACTGGCGGCGAAAGTGTCAAAAGAAAAAAAGACCGGGTGAGCTGTTCATTCATTGGTAAAGTAAGAAATGTCCAGTGAATGAACGGCCGTTCATTCATTGGTATTCACTGGTATCTCCCATCCAATGTATGAACACCTAAGAAACTCGACAAATTCTTAGAAATCTATTATTTTATACAGTATTTTTCGTTAAAGGAACATATAACAATGTAATTATAACCGCAAATTTATCATAGGACCATTAAATGCACCTCAATATACAAATTGTAAACATCACGTAACAAGCCTTGCCTTGAACTTGTGGGACGCCATGAGGACAACTGTTAAACAAACGGAATTAATACCGTAGCGGTTATAATTAAACCGAAAAACGCTTTTGCGAGATATCTGTAGGTCTCCAGTCTAAATGTCAGTGCCAGTTTCAACGTGAAGTGAGCGCAATAGGCGTTAATTGTTCGTATTATATGAGCAACGTTCACTCACTGGGGGGTGTTCACTCACTGGACAGGTGACCCTAGTGTTTGGATAAAATTATAATTGTTTTAATAAATGGGGCCCTGGGGAGGCCTTTTGGGTAGGGGCATAGCTGGCAACTGCTCATCGGCCGGCCGTTAAATCCGCCAAAAACACCATCGGTATTTTATATAAATCGGATTAAGTGAAATAGTAAATCTGGATAAAAAGTATCTAAATATTTGTGACAAAGCAATAAAAAAGAAATATTTTGCAGTTACTGCTGTTTCGTTTAACAACCAGGTATCGATTTCAGATACGTATAAAATATAAACTGTTGTATGTTGTTTCAATGCAGATATGGCATTCTTATGTAATATACAAGTGGATAAACTATTCTTGTGCTACCTGGCAGCAATAACTTAATTTAAACGAAAGTTGCAGATACACCCTTTCGAATTAACACGGCAGAATGGTGGTTCCGTGTGCACTAGGAACTTCTAAAAATAATGGTTTCGTATGAGCAGGAAGTTTTTAAAAATGTTGCATCTGCTGGGTCCGGAAATGCTTATTGTTAATATTATTATAAGTCTTTTAAGTTGACCAGCGGATCAGCTCAGTCGAGGAGGAAACAGTGGGGTTTTCAACCCTTTTGGGGATAACGCCAGTGGAGACGACACATGCTTGTTGACACAAGTGAGGATCCTGTACACAGGTAGTAGTGAGACTACCAGTTCCTAACACTGTTTCTGCTAGCATATTTTCAGCCAACCACGCTTTCGTTGTATCAAAGTTTAAGTAGGTAAATGGGTAAAGAGTATATACCTTGGAAGTAACGTTGAAACTTACGCGGAACATATTTCTTTTTGTGGAGAAGATAATGTAGTGAGATCAGAAAAATTTATACCTGTATAGACTGCGAAAGTTCGGACCGAAAATTTCTTTATTGGTTCTGCTTTGTGGATGTACTGTTCTGGACATTTTCTAATATTGAATAAGTAATTACTGCAATGAGATTCTTTTAGGGGAGATTCGTAGTCATTGGTGTTTTGCAATCATTTAGAAAACATTGTTGAAAAGTGGGGATCCAAAACTTGGATCTCAATTTTTTTTCCCTTTTTAGTGTTCTTTATTATTGAGAAGTACTCGAGGATCAACGATGTGGCGCTTGTGAGTGTCAGAGTAGTATGTGTTTAGGCACTTCGCCAGCAAATGGTAGTACTTTTTTTATTTTGTAATCTGTGTATGTGCAATCTATCATCCAATAATAATCAGCACTGTGAGCTTGTATTGACCTGAGAGTCGATACATCCAATGGTGTACCACAATGATATTATTTAGCTTGAATAGTAATAGTTGAAGCTTGAAGCACAAGGGGTTAATGAATAATCACTATTAGAACGTCTACAAACGTTACGTTTCCATTCGACAAAAGTTCTGATGTTCCGATTATAATTAATTCTGAATGGATTCATTTTGAACCGTTTACCTTTATCTAACATCGCAGGAGGATAATAATTAAATATGAAACTTCTTCTCTTAATATTCTCCTCTTTAGGATTCACTGGGGAACAGTAGCGGCGGGAAAGCAAGATAAATATCTTGGAAACTGCTACGTAAACTTTGCTAAAAAGCTTAACCATGTAAGATCGCGGGAACTCGAGGCAGCGTAAATCATCGATTATTAGGGAACCAGTCATGAATTTTAACTTCCCGCGTGTCAAATCAAATTCCCCGAGTCGCCAGGATATATGCACCATCCTATTGGCTAGAAAACTTTGATGGCTTGAGAGTTTCGATGCCTTGGAAACTTTTACTACTTCGAGCAGGAGATGCAAATATCAGATGACTTGTGTTTCTGGCACAGTGTTCACTATTCATTCCTTAAGGAACAACAAGTAAGAGCAGCAAATCTGTCGAAGACAATCTGTGTCCATTTTCAGCAGTACCTATTCTGAAAATTTCCTGCAATATTTGTGATGAAAGATTGTAATGTCATTCAATTCTATTCAATAATATTACAATTTCATTGTTTGAATATTTCTGATACCCAATTATTTTCTATATTCCTATAAACATTCCAAGTACCTATTCCAATAAACAATGTAATAGGAACTACACATTTGAAACCACCAATACATCACAGAATAATTATTCCAATCTTTAATCTTCCAAAGAAACGAGTACACACAAAGCCAAGAATACACACACTATTAATAATAATAACGATTTTATTACATCACCAATGGCAATTAATTAAGTGATAAATGGGCGAGGTGCAGCCCTATAAACATAACGATGGACTTAAATCATTTAGGATGGACAGACGAATCTAGGACAAAAAAGTATAAGAGAGTTATGGAAAAAAAGTATAAGAAAGTTATGGAAAATTGACAATAACACAGGAGCGGGTAGCACGAAAGAGAGAAGAGTATGGCAACGAACGAATTTTCAGAACTAAAAGAAGTAGGAACTATTCAACAAAGGCAGATTTCACCCTCAGCAACAGGAGTCGAGCAAGAAAGCAGAAATGAATCAACACACTCAACCAGCCCTGCCGCAAGCCAGCGGGATTCGAAAGAAAAAGGACTAGATCCCTTGAAAATTCTGTAGGAGCCCCCTCGAAAAACGCTGGCCCAGTATTAAACGAACTTTCCTCGAGGCCGTCGAACGGCGCTTAACAGTTGAAAATTTTCTCCAATTTGCAAATCGCGGCCGCGTTACGCCGGCTCCGCGTGCAGGTCGGCGGTAAAAGGGCCGTGGAAAAGTTACGGAAGTACCATCGTTAATTTAAAAAGTAAGGATCTCTTAGTCGTAGGAAGCTTAACGTAGCGGCTCGGCAACGAGGATGGCGGCCGCCTCCCCCTTAAGAGAGCATAAAACGAATGGACGAACCTAGCGTTCGTTAAAGTCGAAGAAAAGGAAAACGAGTGCAGGGGCTGAAGAGGCCAGGGATGCCAACCGGCAAGTCTGACTCCGGCTCGTGTTCTCTATAGGGGACGCTTTTGACCCAGTACACCGTCAGAGTGCCACGAGTGCACCGGCTCGACGTGCTCAAAAAGCGTACCTAGATAACGAGGAAACGTAATAGCCACTTTGTCCACGGCGTTTCCATACTGTATCAACAGTGTCTATCCCCCGGTTCATCCCCCACCCGCCCTCCCGGCGTTCCTAGGCCGCTTTATATCCACGCGGAACCACGTTTACGCGGGCTTGGGCCCGTAACTCGGGCTTCGTCATAAATTGGCCGCTTGTAAATTTTCACTTGCCGCGAACGCGAACGCTGCTTCGTGTTGGACGTCATTCGGATGGTGCTTTTCGATGTGTGGGTTGCATTAAAATTGTAGGACCTGTCGAAACGGAGATTCTTTACGTTGAAGGCAGACAGGAAGTTGTTCAACCCTTGCAATCTGAAGCCTCAGTGACAAGATACAAGCGGGTGATGGTAGGAAGTAGAGCTGTAAACATTCGAATATTTAGTAATTAGGATAATTTCCAATGCGAATAGTTGTTTCGAATAATTCGAATATTCGAATAATTAGGAGTATTCAAATATTAGAATATTCGAACATTATTCGTATAATTAGGAATATTCGAATAATTTCGAATGTGAATAGTTTTTTTGAATAATTCGAATATTCGAATAATTAGGAGAATTCGAATATTCAAATAATTAAGAGTACAGTACGCACTCGTTATAAGCTCGTGTCTACCATGCGTTGTACGCCTGGCGACTATCCCCACCATTTCTTGGAATCCTTTGGACGAGAGTGAGTGAACCCGAGAACGAGCGAGAGGCTCTTTCGTTTCCTCTCGATCGCCCTTGGGTTTTCTCACTCATGGAATACTCTCCACAACGCGTCGTACGCCCGCCGCCAGCTCCGTTCGTCGAACTTATAACGAGTGCATACTCTATTCGAATATTCGAATATTCGAAAATTATTCGAATAATTAGGAGTATTCAAATATTTGAATATTCGAACATTATTCGAATAATTAGGAGTATTCGAATATTCGAATATTCGAACATTATTCGAATTCTCTGGAACAACATTAGTTGGAAGTATGGATTCCAGAGAGGAGGCTGTTTAAGCGACGGCGTATGCACTTATAGAAATTCGAAGGTTGAGTGGATGTAGGGGAGGGTTGCCTATATCGTACCATTTAAGACATTTTACGTTATATTTCATATTTGGTACTAATTTGAACGCAAATGACTATTCGATATTGTAACTTCATCCTTTAGGCACCTACTATTATACGTTTAACCTTTGGTTCAGAACAAATTAATTTGTTATTAATCGTTTTGTCACATACTGCAAAAGGTACGATTTAGGCAACCGGTCTCCTAAATCGTACCTCCACTAAAAGTAGTATCAATAACAAATAGAGTAGAAAATATTCAACATAAAGAAATGATTATTATATAGTTACATATACATATGTATATGGAACACAGGGCACAATAACCTATGAATATGATGTATGTACATAACCTATATAACATACGAGTTGTCAAATCCTACTGGTACGATTGTAGTGGTATGATTTAGGAAACATGGTCAATTTATTTATAAATATCAATTTAAACTTTATAATGAATGTAATATGTACTAAAAATGAATGTAAAATATTCTACATTAAACCCGCTTTTAGAAAAATACAAAAATACAGGACAAAATTGCATTGTTTGATTATTATCAGCTAAAATAAACTGATAAGAAGTTACATCAATCATACCTGATTTTTTAAAATGTTTATAGCTCGCACAAAATAGCATGTAAGTTCAAAAGGTTTTGTTTCTATTTCTTATTTCGCATTTACTTGATATTTTTATCATCAGATTTCGTTTATATTCATTAATTACTGAGAAATTGACGAGGTACGGATCTAAACCCGGTGCTTTGGTGACAAGACTATAATGTAAGGATTTTTTTAATATAGTTTTCGGATATTAGTGTTTTTACGACACTGGGTGCGCGGGAGTGTGAATAACGCATTTAGTGGTTTGCACACTCAGGGATATCGCTTTACACAGCACTCGAGTGGGTCGCAGGTTAATCGTTAGATCTCTGTAAGGCATAATACGTATAATAAGTATTTTAATATACTATGGAAAACTGTGAGTTCTTTCTCCATTTGTTCTGATAGTGTGTCACTTCCTTCAGCTTTACGATTTCAAAGGTATTTGGAACATTGATGCTATTGTCGAAATTCAGAATAAACGAAATTACTTTACCCTTATTCACAAGATTTATTACGAAGCAAAATGAAATATTCTCGAAAGTAATGGAGTCACATTCAACATTCATAATTAATCTAGTAAATAGAGAAGGTTGGTGTATCTGACATACCTCGCACACGATTTAAATTCAGTTTTCAATCCCCAGATTCAGTAATTTATACAAAACAACGCACTTCTTATAGACACGTTCAATATAGAACTAAATTAATTTCGGAACTTTTAAAGAAACGTGAATCAAGTACCTACTTAAATAGTGTACATAGAGTTCTTCTGAATGAGCAGTCCTTTTCACCATCACTGCAGCTAATTGCATCCAGAATCTGATAACGCACTGGGACTGCATCTATCTAAGGCACCCGTGTTCATGTTACGCACCATTAGTCGCTAATACCGGGGTTCTACCAATCCCCCTATAGATTAGTAAGTCGTTAAATTTTTCAAATTCCCAGCGTACATAACTTTCACCCGATAATCTCGCACAGAATCAACCGCAACAGCCTGCGTACCGTAAACCATTGAAACACCACCTCGTCGCGTTGTGTTTTAATAATGAAGAATCGCGAGCCTTTCAACGGCAGTGAAACGAAGGGAAACTTTTCGATTCGTGGCGCGTCCAAAGATCGTCTGGGAATTACGTCGCTCGTTCTCCCTGAATTCGTTCGAATCGTGCAACTGAGGCAATGCAATCAGAAAGTGTAGCTTAAATGTCCCCCGAATGAAAGCGGGAGAAGTTCCTTTATCTAAACAATCTTCAGCCGCGCATTTTGCGCCCCAATTCCGGCGACGACGGAAGCACGGATCCACTCGAGTCTGCGTTGGAACAATTAACGAACGCCGGCTAGGCGGAGGCGGGTGTCTGCGAAATTAGAATCGTTAAATTCGCGAGAACGCGAAGGGGAAGGTCGAGTAAGCTGCATTTCTGACGACAAGAACCTCTAATGTCAGCCGCTGCCGGAAAGTGTGTATCTCCAGGCGGCCGAGAAAATGTCAGGTCCCAGCGCGGAAAATGTCGCGGACTGATCGTGACATTGGCAAATGTCGCGCGAATAGAGCTATCAATTTAAGCCTTCACATCCGCCCTGTTTCCCAGAAGCTGTGTCAGGAGGCGTATAAGGATTCTAGGTTCAAATAAATCTGTTTTCAA
This sequence comes from Andrena bucephala, assembly GCA_947577245.1. Classification (NCBI taxonomy): domain Eukaryota; kingdom Metazoa; phylum Arthropoda; class Insecta; order Hymenoptera; family Andrenidae; genus Andrena; species Andrena bucephala. The sequence continues at coordinate 63,310,680 of OX387715.1, read as the reverse complement.
CACAATTTTTAATACATTTCGCAGTGCTCTATTCACTCTAATAGCTCTCGTTAGAAACTCTTGTTCAGATGACTCACAGCTATGCGGGTTATTATTAGTACTTGTGTAAATAAGACTGTCAGTAGGTGGTGGATTTGTATATAGAGCATAGTTGGGTATTTTTTTAATAAATTTTTGTTCGCAATCTTCGTATAAATTTTTATTTTAATAATCTTCGAATAAAATGAAGTTATTGAGAATAACGAATAAATTTTTATTTGAATAATGCCCAACTCTGATATAGGCTAAGTAGACTGCAGCCTAGGGCGGTGAATTGCAGGCGAAAGAAATTGAAAATGTAACAAAATGTTTTCGCTTGTTACTTTTTATTTTTTCAACGACAATAATAGCACAGATTTCCGTTTTAAAATAAAATGTCTATCTATTTTCCCTAACACCGATAATCTGAATAAGAAGTATCAAACACCGCTGTTGAATTTTACAAAGTCGTCCGAGTTATCTCGTCCAATGTTTTATGTCTTGAATTCTCAAAATGTTAGCCTAGGGGCGTCAAATCTCAAAATTCGTCCCTGACTGTCGCCTGTACTTATATGAGTGACGTTGCAATGTTTTAACATTTAGCTTTTAAACATTTTAAGGTTTAGCTTTCCCTTGCAGATGTGTCAGTTATGACCCACGATATTTATGAAAAGAGTAATGTTATTTTTCAATTTAATATTTACATCAATGTAAGTTAACGAAATCACTGTTCTTTCTATATTGAATTTTACTTTAATCAAGAATTCTCTATAAATGAATTAAGGTTGGTATGTTTTTTTCTGTACAAACATGAACAATCCACGTCCTCATTTGCAAATTTCTTAAACATTTTATAGATACTTAACAGATTATTGAATATCGTAATCCCCTATTCTCAGTTTCTCCAAATATTTCAAAACCTATCCACAAACCCCGCCGCGAAAATCCGTTAAAATGTCAGCATGCGAATTACCTACGAATTTTCTCCTTCCATTTCGAGTCTATAAACGACTGGAGAACCTCCACGTTCCGAAAGTAATGCTAATTTCTTCGTTCAGTATTTCTCGTGGACGTGGGATCTTTGGAGACGTTCGTAGGTCGGTCAGCGAAGTAAAAATGCGTCGCGTCGCACGGCGAAACGAGCAAATAAGGGATGCAGGCTAATAGGAGACAAGAAGAATTCCTCTGAGGAGAAATTTCTTGCGGGGGAGCGGGCTAGAAAGAACGAGCAGCGTAATAATAAAGAGACGGCGTCTTCTTCGTTATATTATTTCATGGTCCAGCGGTTGAACGACGCGGCTGGCAGGGGTAGCTGGTTTCCGACCCCCCGAGATAAAGGCCGACCTCGAAGCAGCAGCCAACTAGAAAGCTCGGTAGAAGCGAATAAAACTAACACCCATTAATCAGGCCTTAGTCCCGGCCGTTTCAGAAGCGAGTCTGCTGCGCAAAATAAAGATCTTTTTAAGCTTCCTAAATCATGAGTTTATTTTCTGAAGGGTGCGGCGTTTTGCTAGGTGGCCAACGTTTGGTGGTTGCTAACAAGATTGTCTTGATTTTCCAACCAACTGTCATTTAACGCGTTACAACATCCAAGAACGAGTGTGTCGTGAATGTGTGAATTTGTTAACTAGACGAATCACCTCGTCATTGAAGAATGTCCCTTCAATTGGGCAAGACGCTTCAATTTACTGTGAAGATTTAATCATTTTGATTGTTAGGGGAAAGTGAATGTAGTGGTATGTGAAGTGTAGCAGTTACTGTAAGAGGAAGGGGTGGTTTAACTTTTAAACGTTGTTAAACGCATGGTTTTTGGAACACTGGAAACGTTTCTGATTGAGAAAGGGCCGAGAAATATTTTTGTGATAGTGTAAGATTGTTGAAAGAGCGAAAAATGGGGGGAATAATCAACGTTCTTCTACATAGGTAATGGAATTTCGTGGAGCTAGAATTGTACTCGGAATAATATCAGCAGTAGTATAAGGATGGAATAGTCAGACGGTGTGGCGGAGATAGCCCCTCACAACTACATATCACATATATCATCGTGCTCTGTTCGTAAATTTAAAAGACCTGTTAGTTCACCACTAAATCATTCGGTAATATTCAGATTTTGACAGCACAACGCTCATAGGATCTATATTTATATATAAATCTAGGAATTCCATTTTTATCATTCGTAGCATAATCACAGTTTCAGCAGCTATACACAAGTGTTAACAACACTTAGAGACAATGAGAATTATAACAAATTTCTGAAGCCTTTCTTTATTTATATAAAAAGGTCATTACAACTTTGTACACGACCACGAGTGAACGGACACCAATGATTAATAACATTTTAAAGGAACATTATCTATCAATTTTACTAAACCACGATACACAACACAGCATGTATCTGCATGTATGAGTACTGGGGACTGATATTCCATAAAAAGTTTACTGAAGTACCGCATTACACACCATTTAGGAAACTGTACTTACAATGTTTAAGGGGGGATTCTCGTGTAATAGCCACAAAATTGACTGATATTTACGATTTTTTTTAGAAACTATTGTTAATATTGCATTAACCTCTTTAGGGATGTAAGGAGGTTTCTTTAAACTAGCTAAAAACATTTTTTATTCCCATGCATTTTATTATTTATTAATTATTCTGGAATCTTGTCAACCTTTGTATAGCATCTGTCACAGTCATCTGATTGCAAAAAAAGTTTCTTAACTCCATCAAACTCCATCAAACTCATTCTCTGTTAGATAGTTTACTCTGGGAGTGACTCTAATTTAAAGGGAAAAAATGAATATATCGAAGAAAAAAGTATTATAAATAAAAACAAAAATTAAAATTTTATGTTCAGACCCAGCCGTAACTATCTAATTTTAAAAAAATTTCTTCTTTTTGCAATCAGCTGACTGCGGCAGCTGTTTCCACGTCACGCCAACATCGTCGAAGAGATTAATAAGATTCCACAATAATTAATAAATTATAAGAAGGATCGACATAAAAAAAATTCTGCAAGTTTAAACATTCCTTCTTATATCCCAAAAGAGTTTAATTTAATATTAACAATAGTTTTTTAAAAAAAATGTCATTAATATCAGTTACGTTTGGGTGCTGTTCCACGAGAATCCGAGAGAATATATTTACCAGCCCTACATGCCTAATGATAACAAATCACATTTCCATCGTCCGACTAATTTTTCCAAACTTGGAGGGAAAGTCCATAATAACTGAGACGCTGTTTACCTTGCGCGGACGATTGAGAAGGAGAGAAAGAGATCAGGGAGCCGAAAACTTTTGGCGAATGAAAATAATGGAAACTCGTAAGCTTGGCTTCAGGAGCAAGTCGATCGCGGCTCTTTGTGAAACCGTTTGTCTTCCTTTCTACGTCACCTCTCGCCGGCCAAAGTGGATTTGCCCTGCGAGCTCGACTTTTCCCTACGGCCAGCAACGAAAGCCACGGTTACTCGCCCCGGGATTGTTCGGTGGTTAGCGTAATACTAACAAGATTGAAATTTAATTTCAAGCCTTTCACTGCGCCGTCGCAATTTGCCTTTCAAGCGAAACCGGAAATTTCCAAGACGGACCGCGGTATAGAGACGTGAAATGCGAATTCCCATTATGTACTCTGCTCCGCGCGCGTCACCGTTGCTGGACCACTTTTCCATCACACATCCACAACTTTTCTCATTCAAGGCATTCACAATTTTCAGTATTAAAGCAGGTAATTGGCGCATTTAATGCAATTATTGTGACCCTTGGGTCGTCGATGACCCAGGTGAAGTAAAATTCACAATTTATACATGTTTTTGTGACTTCGTGTGTTTTCATCTGCATTTCATAGCTATTAAGGGAGAGTGGGGTAAACACGAACGCGGGGTAATCGCGAATGCGATGGTTACGGCGTTTTAATAAATAAAAACCATGTTCCCTCTCCACTAGCTAATAGTTTAGGGCGTATCCAACGCCGGGCAGAAAGTAATAAATACAGAACGCTCATGCTATTCAAGATAAACACAATTTATTATTTTCATCATGTTTCAAGTAATATTTTGTCCATTTTCAATTGCATGTAATTACTGTTGAATTAATGATACAATTGTTTTTTTTAAGTTGAAATAAAGCACTTTTTTACCAACATTTTGTAACCAAGGTGTTGCTTGAATCATGATTTTAACCACTGAAATAAATTATTTTTTATTTTTTGATGTCGTGGGTTATTGACGAACAAATCGGATGGGGTAATCTCGAATCTTCAAGATGAGTAACGTTACCCGATTTTGATTAAATTTTCAGCAGGTATAAAACTTAGTTAAATCTACAAAAGGAATTTTTGAATTTTCATTGCAGGCTCAGAAAAAAAAGTTTAAAACACGACCTTTACTATTTTTTTTCAATGTTTCGACCAATTGCAATTTTTTTCTAACGCACAAGAAGAGGAATTTGAAAAATACATTAGGTATAGGTTGTAGCAACATTTTTTATGAGTTGACCATTGAAGTCGCGCTTTCTGTGCGAAAAAATTCGTCATAGTAATTTATAGATGAATAGTTTAAGTATGTTTGTAAATAATAAACAAATTCATTTCTCACATAGTTTTCATTTTGATTGCTTTGTTGCTTTGGTATTCGTAATTACCGCACTCTCCCTTACGCTCTTAACGACAAGTGTAGCGCATGCCGATCCTATAAACAGGATATCTAACCTGGCGAACAAATACGGCTCAGAGTTGGACTTCTTTAATAAGCCTCTAACGCCTTTTCTAACAGCGGTGCGTAAAATTATTCCCATAGAATAGCAATGAGTCGTTGCATCGTTATCTTGTAATTTAGTATCTATGTAATATCTCACATAATATTTATATTAACAGTTTGTATACCAAGGGCCAGTCGCGTTTAAATAAATAATAATAATAATTACCTAAATATACGATCATATTTCTAATGCTAGCTCGTCAGATCCAGATCTCCATTTTTCTGAATACCTACTTGTCATTTGTTGTGTCGTGAGAATGTATTTCGCTTGATGAATATATAAAGCGTGTGACGAGTTGCACTTAAAAAGTAGATGCTCGAAAACCTGATAGCCAAAAACGGTACTTAGAATAAGAACTCCTGAGATTTGAACTGAGGGAGCTCGAATTATCGAGCTTCAGAGGATACGAGCTGAGGACTTAAGGAGCGTCAAGTATGTTTCTCTAATTAACACACCAATTCCCAGGGAAAAGCAAATATTCACATTCAATCCTTCCTCCACCTAACCTCCGCAACATCGAATCTGACCCACATTTTCATAAACTGCCTCGCACCGTCACTCCCATTCCCACTCGAGAACCCCTTAACACCCTGTACATTTACCCAGTCAGTTCACTTCGTTACAAATGGGATTCCAATTTACTTCGGGCAGTGTCAATTCTTAGTCCAATCCCACTACAGTTTCACATCAAACCCATCCTCTGTCCGAAGCAATCCTAAATCGATTCTGGTTTGTTATCTCTGTGTCAATGAGAATGAAAGACATCTTCACAATGAAGCCTCAGCGTTAACGCTTCCGGCGTACCCATCCATTGCATCTTCATCGCTAAAGGGAAGGAATTAAGCCTCAACACGCCATTGCCACGCAGACATTGGACGGGCTGACACCATCGTTTTCTGGGATCACTCGCTGGTGACCTGAATCCTCGTTTAATCGATCCACGTGCACGTTTTTGCCCGTCTCCGTTCGCTATGCAGGCGGAACAGTGGCTCGGGCACCGTTTTCCGAAACGACCCACGACCTCCCACCTGGGGCACAATTAGTCATGATCTACCTTAGTTATGACTTATTCGCCACAGCTGCCTGGCGCACAAATTACTTAACTTGGTCAGCTTACTCGGAACTTGTTACGTGGCAGAACTTCGGGCCTGACTTTACACCCACCGTAGATTCTCATTAGCTGGCTTTTCGCCGTTGTCATCGATGTCGTCATCTTGGTTCGAGATGGCCCTTACGACTCTACCCTCGGCTAAGATGGCCGCGCCAGGATATTAGTTTCCGGTTCTGATTGTCCTTCCTCTCACTTTTGTGGATCGGTACTGGGAGTTTGGGTATGGTCACTTGGCGGTGACAATTTGTAAAAGTGGATTATTGTTAGGTTTCTTTCGGAAGGGAATCGAATACAATTTTAGAGCGTGGGTGACCTGGAGTGGGTGCTCGAGAAGTGCGCAGACCATCGCTGTAATATAGTGTCAACACTATTGCAGGGTGTGTAAAGGATGAGACTTTGGCCACTTTGTGCTCCAAGTGTATGAGCAACAGCCAATCATGCATCGTCAAGTATGACTGACAAGCGTACTTAACCGCGAATGAGGCATTAAGGGTCTTTTCACACGAGATCTTCCTACGACCTGGCAGTGGTAATAAGAATATAAATATATATGTACTTGATGATGACAGGGGTAGTTTTAAAAATTAATTCTTGTTAGACCAATTTTAGAAGAAAATCGAATAAAATTTTAAGAAGTGGGGAATCTGGAGTAGGTACATGAAATTCCCTACCAGCACTAATACAGAGTGTACACTACAGCTAGAACCTTTGTTCACTTTTTACTTAAAGCGTATAAGTCACAGATGAACGAATGAGCCTTTTAAGCCTTTTTCACACGAGATACTTTCATGATTTGCAATGCTAATGCAGAGTGTATATGCCACAGTTAGAGACTTTCTTCACTTTGATCTCCAAGTGTGTCAGCAACAGTCAAACACGAATGAGAAGCACATTTGACCACGCATGCGCATTAGGCCTTTCCACGCGAAACCTTTCTGTGCCTTGGGATTGGTAACACTTGGTAGTAACAGCATTGTTTTAAAGAAGACAAAACAGGATATATAAGGCGTGAATGTGTCTAAGATACCAACTGCGAGTCACAAAAGTGTCTCGTGTGAATAGGGCCTTCAGGTGCGTATCGACGTCGCGAGGCGTGCCTCGCGCGCAAGCCTCGCAACTTCGATACGCACCTTTAGAGGGTCGGACACGTGCCGCACCGAAGAAAGGTGCGCGTTTATATGAAACTAGTCGAACGAAATTCGATACCTAAAGCATAACCGTCACAGTAATGAATCTAATTAATTGCATCCGTATAAATGTCCCGTAATTTCAATGCGATTGTGCGGAAATTAATTGATTGGTAATTAAATATATAACTGCGGTATTTACGAGGAAATGGAAACCACGATATGATCATTTTGATTGGTATGGAAAAAGTGCGCTGGAAAATGTATCAACTTCACCATATCAATCTGGGTGATGGGTTAATTACAAGAAAAGTCATCTGACCTGCCATTGACTGAGCAGGGTAGAAATAAGTGGCTCGATTCTCATAAACTGAGTAAAGTAATTGGTTACAGCAGGCATTTCAACTTTGCAGTTCAGTAATAACGATGTGAATTATTAGTATGTAGGACGAGTTTAAGTAAGGATTGAACGAGAAAAGAGGTGCTTAAGATTCTATTTGCACACGTTAGTGGATTCATTAATGAGACCACCCGAGGAAATTCAAACTCTCCATACGAAGACATTTAGTGTCAGGACGAAAGGTCTGTACGTAGAATTCAATGGCCACATTAAAACTATGTAAATAAAGAGTAGGTGTAATTTACATACTCCCCCTTCAGGGGTCTAGGCAGTCGGAAAATCGATTTTTTATTGCATTTTCCGAAAGTACTATGTTTTCTGAATAACATGCCACTTGGTTTATAGTAAACCTCACAAAATTGTGGATTAGGCAACTAAAAACGTCAAGCGGCAACTTATAGCGTCGCCTTTGCCCAAAAACTTTAAACGCGTTTGTCTCGAATATTTTTTCTCTTCATTTTTTCCTGATTGCAAACGAATGGAGGTTCAGATCGACTTGGAAAAAATTACAGGATGTGTAAAACATGTGCCATTTCGGCCCAAACCTCTGATACGGTCCGTAAAAATTCGAGATTTTCATAAAAAAATTAAGAAGTCACCGGATTTTGGTAGCGCACCATCATCGACAATGTAATTATATTAGAAATAAGATAATCCTTGGTTTTTTTATTTCAAGGAAGAAATGGGACCACCATTACAATCGCCAATTTGATACACCGGCGCGCGAGTCCTGACGAACGTGTTTATATATCTCCATTTCTACCGAACACGTTGTGACGTAAAAATTCATTTTTATTATTTGAATGTGAACTAAAATACCCTGAAAGTTTGGAAAAGATCCGCTTAACAGTTTCTTAGAAAAAATTCTGAAGAATCACCTCATTTCTAGCCGTCCTAAATAGGACTCCCCCCTTAATGAAGATCAAATCCCCCTCCACCACCTCTGTTAGTATTTCACACTATCACTTTAGAGATAAAACGATATCAAATGAATTATCTACTTCATACAAATAATCATTCGATCATCTTGACAACTCAAAATTGCAGCCTAACACCCTCTCCAAAAGGGTTCTAATTATACGGAGGTTAAAAAAAAACAAGAATTAGAGGACTTGCACAGAGCCGCAAAAGGGGCTTTGCCGGTCCGGAAAGGTAATAAAATTTTTAACATTTTTAATTCCAAAAACATGGTATGTCTGGGGGATTTTCATACTGCTGATTACGAATCTGTAGTCAGATCGTAAAAAATGTTGACCTATATGACAGTTTTACTGACCTAAACGAATGAACATATACCAAAATTCCGAGAACTTTCGTTTGGCGTTACCCAGAGCTAACGACGTTGACATAGAAAGTTTTTGTATCACCTTTTCTTCTTTTTTCTTTTTTCCATGTTTTCATTATTATTTTTGATATTTTTGTGTTGTTTCGGGAATTATTTTATTTTGTCGTATTTTTTGTGTTCTTTTGAACAGTACGAATTTTTAGTCGAACATACACGAAAGCACAGTCGAACACTAACACAAACATACGTATATTTATACTTTATATCATTTTTAAGTAGTGTGCCCAAAAAGGGCTTTGCCGAGTCCCTAAAAGTTAACCGAAAATAGTGAGTCCCAAATTTGAATGTAAAGTGACAGCAAGTCTAAATCTATATCGTTTACCCAGCTAAAAGGTATCGCTCCAACTACCACTCCAACTGGCCAAATTTCACACGGTTGACATCCGTCTCGCGAACACCTCTATAATATTTCGTGAATGTGGACTGGACATGTGATTGCCTAGGTATAAATGATAGAATTGTTCACGAAACAGATGCCAAACACTACATTTGCAGTAGTCGAAGCGTCATCTTTTACATAGGTGTACAACATCGCAAATAGATAGAGATGAAGTTAATTGGACATTTATTAGTGTTAAGAGGTGTCTGTTGAAAATTGAAATAGGTACTAAATTAACATGATGGTAGAAGGAAATACGTCAGGACGGTACAACATAATAATACATGTATCAAATACGTCGGGAAATCGATCTGTAATATCGTCGATGCTTTCAATCAGTGACGAAATCACGTTTCTGCTCCCCGGTCCCGTGTATTTTGCTTCTGCGATGCAGCGACGTTCATTCCCTGATACTGACTCGTGACTTACATTGATCGATCGCCTCCCAGGGGCATCTGCCCCGTCGACTGTCACGCAGAAGAATGCAGATGGGAGAAATCTGCGCTCAAGTGCGATGCAAACTGAACTGGAACGTTCGCGGGACGACGGAATCGCCGTTGGCGAACTACGCCAGCGACCGCAGAGTGAGCCGTAACGCAACTTCTCTCGAATCAAGGCGACTAAGCTCGAATAGAATCGTACTGGAGTAAACTCGATTCAGCTTACGTTCAGCCGCTCGAATTAGAGGCAAACTTCCGAGTTAGAGCCACTGCTGGATCTCTGTCACTCGTCGGCCCGTACTTTTCCCGGAAATCGGCTACCCCCCCCCCCCCCCCCCGCCCCTCCGCAACTATGAAACGAAAGTCATGTCACCGCTGCGAACTGACGGTGCAGAGAGATTGCAGAAGATTGAAATAATTAAGGTAGATTTTCCTAATTAAGGAAGTTGGGCTTTTTCAGGGCTTTATTTGAATTAATATTCGAATAATTGGAATAAGAGGTTTAATATTAAAAGATTTAATATTAGAATTAGAATAAGAGAATTGGGGGTTTTATAAATTTGAGATTGAAAGTCTTGACAGATTCTCACTGCTATATTTTTCTGAGCGTCACAGACCAAATCAAAATGTCAACCATGATGAGAAATAACATTAGTTTCTGTTTAGGGGGAATGACATAAATCAACAGCAGTTTACTAGAAACGCTACTAAAAGATTTCTCGTTCACATTAGTCAAGTTTACTAAGCTTCAAGTCGCTTGAAGCAGTAAACTTGACTAATGTGAACCTGTCATTTCACTTAACTTGAAATATCCTTTTAACTTTCTTTCAAGTTTTTCTTGCTTCAATTTTCAGTTTCCAGCTTCAAGTACTCTTGAAAGTAACTTGAAGGCAGCTGACACTATCTGAACGCCAACTTGAAGTCAGTATACTTGAATTCAAGCGACTTGAAACCAGTAAACTTGACTAATGTGAACGAGGCATTAGACCTATTCCTATCATTATATACCCCTTTCTTTATCAGCTGATCGGCAAAATTTTTATTCAAATGAAATTTTCAAATAATGAATAAAAGTTAAAAAATTATTCGTCATGTTGTCCAATAAAGTGTTCGAACCTCGAATGACAAATAAAATTAAAGTAAATGTTATTCGATGCGTTATTCAAATAATTTTTTATTCAGTTAATTCCCAACTCTGTTGCGAATAACACAAGTGTCTCGTAAAAAAGCCCTCAGCAGTGTTTTAGTATAGTGACACGAAGCTTCACACGCGTTAGCACCAATAACTTTTGCAAACTGCGTCCTCGCAAAGTATATCCAACTAAATCACTTGCAATCATAATTCCGCACCCATTACCCGAACAAACAACGTCAACCTTTACTTCAATCTCGTCACATCCACTCCGAATTGACAAATGCGTACGACACACGTATGTTCAGCAATCCCTTCACACGACTCTATCAGTTCGCAATTAAATCCCTCGAGAGCTGTTCGCCCTTCCTCCCGGAACGAATCTTTCCCTTAAACGCGTCTGACCCAAGTTTCATACAGCAGCCAGCGTGCAGGCGCACACTGCCACGCTGTAAGCTGCTGTCACGCCTGGGGGACGCATTAGGAGCGCCTACGTGTGCGTGAAGGTGCGCGCGAGCGACTTTTTACGGCCACCTTGCCGATTTTTATGGTATCACCGAAGGAGGCTATTCGCTGCCTTCCCACGCTGGACTTCTTCCGTTGAATAGCTGTTGGCCATCCCCTGCGAAGAGCTTAGCGTTGGATACAACGGCACGCTGAGTCAGCCACGCGAAATGCTGCTGGATATACTCAATTTTTTTTATTCCTCGGGACCTCGCGAATCCATTTCCCAAGCCTGGAAACGCGCGTCGAAGCTAGATAGTCGCTTTAAGTTTCACCGCGCTGGGGGAGTACAGCTTTCGCGCGCAACGACGCGACGACGTTTCGGAGGAATTAGCCGTTGTCACTGGAACATTTTTACCGGGCCTGTTTTAATTTACGCATCTCCGTTCGAAGGTTTAGGGGAGGATCATGGCTGAAACTATGTCCCTTGATGTTTCGGAGTGGTGCACTTACTGTTTGTGAATTTAATTTCTTGGGGTAATTACATGGAGTGATGACGTTACGAGTGGCGTACGGTTTTGATGAACGCGCCTTTAAGTAGGCCAAGCTTTTCCAAGGGGAAAGTCTTGTACCAAGCGAATTTCGAGCTTGGTTTGTTTGAACAGTAAATATTCGGGGAATCTTAAACGATACTTTTGATCGTTTCAAGATATATTTAACCCTTCGTGGTCACACAGGGTGTATCAAGAACAATTTTCAGGTTAAAATGTTGCGCCTTTACGACTTCCAAAGGGAATTTATCGCGCAAAGAATATAAAAAATTAAAAATCGCTTTTTTCCCACAACCGTGGAAAATCGTTCATTTTCAACTACAAATTTTATGATATCAAAATTTACATTTCTAGAAAAATCACTATTAAATCATGATTTTATGAGTATTACGAATTTACAATTATTACTGAAAAGTTAAAAGATTCAAAAATACGAAAATGGTAACAAAAAATGACGCTGGACTGCAGTAAATTCCACGTAACCAATTTGTGATTATAAGAAGGTGTGACCACGAAGGGTTAAAATTCTGTAGTTTCAGTAGATTTAAAATTCTATGTTTAATACAGATTACAGGCGAGTTACCCATTTTGTTTACAGTAAATATGATATATCGAAATTTGGCCTAATATATTCTTTACGAAAAAGGAACAGCAGGTGTAAAATGTGTAACTGAATGTACTGAAAAAGATGCGTTATTTTATAATTAGAATAGAACATGGAGGATAATATTAATTACTTATGCTCTGTTTATGCTGTCTTTTGTTAACTGTAGTTAATTATTGACCATTAGAACGATTACAGGTTTCTCGGTTACAAATGAAAATCACTTTGTGTTGGAACAATTGGGGTGGTAGAATTGTTATAAAGCAATCGCATTGCTGTTAATTGCAATTGTGATTACACACAAAATTGCTATTAATTCCTGCAATTACTGTATTATTATTAAATACAGTGGATAAATATCTGTTACAATATCGTGTTCAAGCTTTCCATCTTCCTAGGAACGTGCTCATTGAAGTGAAAGAGATATATCGTAAACGTCGTTCGAGTTGCCAACTATTTTCTATTCTTTCTCACAAGTAAGGTACTCCATATAAAGGGTAAGGGGATAAACAGGGAATATCCATTTTTAGTAATTCTGCGATATATAATGTATTTTTAACGTATTTGTTACTGGCAAATTTTCTCAAGTTTCTGCATTTACTATCAGAATTAATCAAAATTAATAAAAAGTACCTACAATTGGACACACTTAAATTATAATATAACCAGAAACGAATTTACCTTACCCTGATTCCTACTCCATTTCTGTCGTAAAATAATCCTAGCAAAGCAGATTTCGTTAAGCATAATTCTTGCCCTTATTGAATTAGTATTGCGCCCCTGTATGTGTGGCAGGAAATTGAAGTTCTCTGGAGGGGAAAATGTTGATCCTACGCGAACGGAACAGCAGGCTCGTCGACATGTCGATTTTTCAGAATCGCGGTACCGCCGTGCCGACGGGAAAGGTCACGATCCAAAATTCAAGGCAGAAATAGAAGCCACCTTTTCTTCGAGCGTGTCCTTATGGGGACTAGCCTCCATGCTATCGTGAAAAATCGAGGCAGACTGCTGACTTCGGGGTCACCCGGGTGCGCCCCATAAAGGCATTATTAATGCAAGCCAATCCCGGTGCGGTGCAGAACGAATTGCCCCTATAAAATGTAATTTCAGAAGAGATCCGATACTAAATTTTGAATAGCACTACTGCCTGGATATTTCCATCTCAATGGAGACTTTCCAGAGCCTCCGAATTTCTGAAGCACGCCCTCGGAGTCTTTTGTTCTTTAGGAACTATGCCGGGCCACTCGATTTTCCTTCAATCTTATCATCATATATTTATAATAATTTAACAGTGTTCGGGGTACGTTTTTTCAATTCAGTGTATGCTTCTTCTTTGCTCATATAATCTCGAACACTTTCTATATGTGACAAGTAGTTGATTTTTTTTTAATCTTCCAGGGGACTCTTTATTGAATTGAGAAATGTGTAACGAAAGGATTAATGACGTTCTTTCCTCATCTTTGCTATTTTTTGGAACAGGTTTCTAATTTTTATATCGAGGATGGAAGCTCGGAGGGCTCTTTGTTTTGCAGACTAAGAATTTATGGCTGCACGTAAGCGATACGACGAGAAAGTTAACTAATTAACTTAATGATATATTATGATCTCCAAAATGGTGGGAAATACCATTTTATAATGTTAATGAAAAAATTTTTCCACTGAATTCACCTCCAAGTAAGTATTTCTACTTTTTATTGGGAACAAAAATTCTAGAAACATTTTTTCGAGATGCAACCGTGTGCATTAAATCATATTTAAAAGTGCTAAAATGACAAAACGTCATTTCGATAAGAGTATCCAATATGCACAGTGATCTAAAACCTCTGATATGCGAAAACAGTTATTGTGATTCATTACAAAAATGAGCAAGTAGAAAATATAGAATACAATTTTTTTATTCACTCAGAAACAGACATTGTCAAAATACCACTTAATGAACATTGTCAAACATATCGCCTCAGTTCTACCACAGCTTCAATTTGTATCTGCATCTGGATACAAATCTTTCCATGCCCAATAGAAAGCTTACTTTGACACAAGATGAAATCGCTGCACAGTATCCCCTGAAATCTTTGCATTATATATAAGACTCTGTAGCCTTGAAATCAAGCCGTTGTATGAATATTAATGACCACGGAATAGCCCAATTATGAGACAACCCGAAACGAGCACTCCAGACAATAGAAGAGAAGTGACGAATCTGGCATCCCTCTGCAAAGCCCATAGCCGACAAATTGTGTCCTTCATTTCTTGCGAGGAACAACTAACCACTCCAATTAGGAAGCTCACGAATTCCCCAATATTCAAATCTAATCTACTCCCTCCGAAATTTAATCACATCGACCATGTCACCACAATTACAACCTCAACGACCATACTGAACGAAAAAAAGATAATGGAACTATTTGCAGGTTCAGAATTATTCTAACCTTGGCAAAATAAACCAAAAGAAGCGAAGAAACATCAGAAGGTTTATTACCTCTGCAGTGGTAATAAGAAACAAATATATACAAGGGTAAAGAGTACAGTGGTTGGCCACTTAAGTAAGAGTGTCACATAAATATCGAATTATAAATGTGAATTTAGTAAATTTGAAATGGAAATCAATATAAATAAGTACGAAAAACCCCTAATAATCTAAAAATAAATAGAGTTTATAAAAAAATCAAGAATGTATAAAAATATACAAAAAATGTGTTTCCTACGAAGAAATATGGTTATTTGTATGGTCAAGACAGTAATTGTCCACTCGGTTCGACAGTGATTGACCGCTATTTAATACATAATGTAAACTAAAAGAAAATGTTACCTGATTTGGTGATAGAAATAAGATTAAAATTATTCAATAAAAATTTTATTATGAATGTATTTGTTGTGTTTGTTTCTGCTTTTAACAGGGGGCTAATTACTGTTTCACCATTAACATGGTTAAAAAGAGTCACTGGCCGCACGGTCAATTACTATCATTCAACATTATTCATATGACAGTTGTATTTTTCATAATATATGTATAATTTTAACAAATAAATAATTCTTTTATAAAGTTTCAACTTTTATTTATCGATATATACCGAATATGAGAAGTATACATATCATGAATACATTAAACTATTCGGGAACTTTCAACTGTACTATTATGATTTTTTGATTAAATCGCTGTAATTTCCAAGCTTCAAAGCCGAGTCATCCTATTTGCTTTTATATTCATAGTATAAAATAAGTGGAGAAATATTGATTACATCCGAAGCAAGAAAGTACAAGAAATATGAATATGTTCATTAAAAAAAGGCATAACATTGGTATTTCTTTATATTAATTTATTTCTCAAAATAAGGCCAATCACTGTCAGGTGGTCAACCACTGTACTCTTTACCCCTATTTCCGTTCTTTCGCAACGGGCGCAATTTGTCAATATTAATGACGACTTAACTCGTCTTACCCAGTGAAGAAACATTCTGAACCAACGAGTTCACTTGTCTTCGTCGATTAACAGGTTAACAGAGCAATTCCCTCCAGCCATCCTGACGATCCAGACTTATATCGTACCCTCCTCCCTCCCCCCCACCCCAAAAACCAAATCGCGGCCTATAACCGCCGGCAGGCCTCGATTACTTACAAAAAGGACGAATCGATGAATTTCGTAACAACGAATTTCCGCGGGTAAAGGGTGCCGCGGAGCTCTTGGCGGGTGGCTGGGGGTCGGAGGAGGGACGTACTCGTGGCGGAGCCGCTGTAGGGAGGGAGTGAGGGGGGGGGGAGGTAGGGTGTAGGTGGTTCGTGAGTGAGGACGAAATCAATAGCGCCGTCGGGTTCATAGCGGTGCGCAGGAAGCGTCCCGTAGAAAAGGGACAAGTGTAAATAAATTTAAATCAAATCGTCGCGCTGAGACAGCGGCACGAGGAGCCAATGTCCGCGGCTTTGTGCCCCCGCGTATCAGTCGCCCCGCCGAACTCGCCGAGCGGATTACCGCGTGGCCGTCATAGGAAACGCGCTTTAATCGCGAAAAGTTGCAAATCCACCCGCCGTCTCTCCCCCCCCCCCCTCCCCCTCCAGGCGACTTTCGCGCGTCCTTGACTCCACCGTCTACCGTCGCCAGTGACGCGGGACAATCGTCCTAGCCCGCCATTATCGGCCCTCAGGTTCGTTAATGCGCGTCGGCACCGACGAGTCTGGTTTCTTTTGATCAGCTCGCCCGTCCTCTGGCCGCTTGCGCCAAAACCGTGCGCGTGCCATTACGCCGTGCCTCTGCGCTTCTTTGTTCGGGGCTCTCGTCCGATTACGGCCGTCCGAAGTGCGGCCTCCGCCGTCTTGGATAATCGAGGATCCACGGGGAGCGAGGGCGAGGATAAGGAGCGGAGAGGAACGAGGATCCCCCTCTATCATCGCCGCCCGCTCTTGCGGCAATTTCGACGGCTATCAGAGGGGCGCGCCATCCTGTGTTTTATGGGATGAATGAGGATCCGCGCGAGGACGCGCGTGGGCGTCGTCCCTCCCTTGACGCGGATCCTCTAAAGAGTCTAAAGTCTAACCGGAGGCTTGGTTCGGTGGGTGCTCCGCGCCTAGGGCTTGGGGATTCTTTGCCCACGCTCGACGATTGGAACTCTTCGATCGGTGAATAGTAACCGTTCGCTGTGATATGTCGAGATTCATTCGTTATAAGGTCTTGCTTCAGGTGGTGTCCTATGTCGAGGTGGTTTTAAGATCAGTGTTAGGTGGCTAGCTTTCTGACAGGCTTGTGTTGGATACTTAACTTTGAGGTGAGGCGCGGTCTCGTGGACCCAATGGTAGGTAATGTTGGAGATCCTTGGTTATTTCGACGTTTTAGAGATTTAAAGGTCTACGCACGCGTATCAGTTCCGTGATGATTCACTGCCGTCAGTGCAAATGGTCCACTCGAAAGGGCGTATCTGGTCAAATGGTGGTTCTGAGATAAATGACTTTTAGTATTTTGTGTTATGCCATCGATATTTTATATAAATCGGATTAGGTTAAATACTAAATCTGGATAAAAAGGTATCTAAATATTTGTGACAAACCCGCAAAATATTTCATAAATGGATTTAACGTTAGTTTGATATAAAAACTGTTATATCTTCAGTTTCAATGCAGATATGGCTTTCTTCTTTGTTATTCTGACAGCAATAACTCAATTTAAGCGAAAGTTGCAGATACACCCTTTCGAATTAACACGGCAGAGTAACTGACACGCAGAAGTGTGAAGTACTCCATTCTAAAACAGGGATCGTTTGCTCCGAACGATGGGTAGTGTTTGCCAGTGACACGGACACTGAACCGTGAGTGAACTAATATGTGTGCGTAGGTCTTTATTCGTATCACTTGTATTAATGTACTTACTGAGAAGCTTGACTTGAACGTACATAAAGTTTTATTTAAGCGCTATATTATAAAGTACTTAAAATTTACTTGGATACTTTGTTCCGAAGAAAGGGAAAGTTTCACTGTGTAAATAGAAATAAAAATTGATTTTATTCTATTTTACCATTCTTCTGTTTTCTGCTTGTTTATTTCTTCCCCTTTTCTTTCTTCTGGTTTTGTGTTAATCTTCACTATACCTATCCATCATTACTTAACAATGTGGAAAGTTTTGTATTCTCAATGGATATTTACTTGTTTAATTGATAAATCGAATAAATTATTTCAATGCAGCATATTAGTCATCACTGACAAGGGATGATCCTGAACCCGGAAATTCAAAAAAGTCTGAAAGTTTATGAATGCAATTTTTGTTTGCTGCCCAAATTCACTCTAAGGGGATGAAATTAACCCCTAAAAATTCGACAATTTTCCGATTTTATTTTGTAACTCGCAATCTGAAAGAAGTAGAAAAAAAGTTTCAAGACAAAAGTTACTTCTTTTAATTAGGACTATCATTTAGTAACTTACAGTTCTTACAGCTCGCGAGTTATAATAAAAAATCGAAAAATAGCCGGAATTTAAGGGGTCAATTTCATCCCCTTAGGGTGAATTTAGGCATCAAACAAAAATTGCGTTCTAATCAGGAGGAATCCCCACACATTCACAAAGTCTTAGAATTGTTTGAATTGTTCGAGTTCGAGAAGTAAATTACTATGAAGTGTGCACTTATTACAAATTTGTGCAAAAATAAACATTTATTCGTCCAGTAACTAAGGGATAAGATTACCATCTCCTCGCAGAACACTTCTTTATACATGTTGGATCTTTGGAGGAATTATGAAAGATATGCCCAAGTTATTATGAATAGACTTCTTTGAATTCAAGACTATCTTTTACTTTTATTATTCGCGAATCGCTATTTTTATGTATGAACAGTTATGGTATCGCGGTAATGATTGTAATTATTCGCGATTATTATTGTAATTAATATTGCTCTGTACCGTGATTATTCATGAAATTATTGTTCCATTACGGTATAATGTAATTGGTATGCTATGAGAAACCAATGTGAAATTTCGTAATTTCCCAAATCTATTTACACGATTTAGCAAACACTAAGACGAATCCAAAATTTGCCTTGTAAAATGATCTTCAAGCGGCCTTGAGTACGAACATTTCTGCTAAGTTAATTTAACGGTTTCACTAAAATTTTCCATCGCGAACCCTTCAATACCCTTTTGTTTTTATATGTACCATCTTACTCTTGTACACTAAAAGGAACCCTTTCCCGTTTACAAACAATAAAAAATAACTAAATAAATAAATACAAATTTCGGTATTCAAATTCCTATCTTCCACCTATTTCAGGCACACCCTGTATATGTATAGAGTACAAACGAATCCTTGTACCTACTTTCTAATCCATAAACCGTAATCAAAACGTCACAGCTGGAAGGGATAGTACTCCGCCAAATTTTCCATTTAAATCATCCAAACAGTAACACAGAATCCACACGAAATTACCAAACCTATAATTAACAATACAGTCAAACCCGCGGATTGAAGTGCTGGCATAAAACACAAAGATACAGCCGAACAATAGGATACAGTAATACCCATCAAAAGATTCATGGCGTTTCAGATTATGGAACGACCGTGTTCCACGTCCCTGCATCTTCATTCAAGAAATATCGCCCCGTTCACCCACCGCAATTTACCGGACGCCCCGCGCAACTCTAATGCATATACAATCGGACGAGCACGCCCGCATTGTGGGTACTTTCAATAGCCCACCGTCCCCGCGCCTGTCGCAGATAATGTCAATTACTTTGCCGAGGCTTTTTGCCGAAGCGGAATGGCAGTCTTCCAGCATGCGTCTGATCCGATAATAGAGGCATTCTCAGCTTGATTTCGGGCCAGGGAGGGGGAGGGAGGGAGGGAGGAGGGGAGTGGGGGGGGGGGAGGGCAAAATGCTGAGCGTACAGCGTGCAGCGGAGGGGCCCGCACGAATGTAAATTTCTGTATTGGGGTTGCAGTATGGGGATAACGCCTCGGTAAGGTGAGTGAATTTCGGGATACGCGCGTTCGAAGCACTTAGACTCCGCGGTTGTTTCTCTCCAGGCTGCCTGGCGGGGGAGACGTAAAAAATGGCGTTAAAGCGTTATTCATGAGTGGGAAAGAAAGCCACCCCCCCCTCTGCGTATTACGACAATCTAGTCACTCTCCTTCCTAGGCCTCTCCATTCTGTGCTTCTCTCTACCCCCCCCCCCCCTCCCCCGCTCCCCCGAATCACCCACAAAGGCTTTCACCACCGCCAGTGCCATTTTCCTTCGCAACCAAACAACTATCCGCTGACGTGACAATAAATTTCGCTCATTCGTCTCGGGGGCTTATTTCGCGATATTATTTCATCGCCCTCCACGCCCCTCTGCCTCCTACTCTCTCTGTTACGGTCATCATCGCCCCTGTCTATTCCAGTCCCGCGTTTCCTCGGCTTCCTTCCTTTTCCTCCCGCGTTTTTAGGCGGAGGAACGGTTTGCTTTTCGAGCAGAGGAAGAAGTTTGGGAATGGACGACGGCAGTTTATTATTGCAAATGAACGGTGCGCGCGGCGGAGTTCCGTCGGGATAAAGACGGCGAGCTTCCGCCCTTGTTTCTGTTTCCCTCGCGTGTTTCGTTTCCAACCGAGTTTAACTTTTAAGACCGCCTGTGCCCGAGCAACGAAAACTTTTGCATTAAACGCGCCCCCCCCCCCCCCCCCCCCGCGGAAGGGGAGACGCGGTAGTCCTTTTCGGAGACTTGGACTCAGATTTTTAGAAACCGACCTGCGAGTGTTAAGGGTGTCTTGCAGATTACTTGGTCGGGTTTGGAAAGATGCGTGCATGGAAGTGCATTGATATTTCAATTCGTGGCGACTTTTGGGAATTTAGTGGTTTTAGCGGGTTCTAATAGTTAATTTGATTAATATTATCACTTTCTATATTGATATAAAATTCGCTTTTTACTTGGGACTCTACTTCTTAAAGCATCCTACGACTTCATCAAAAAGGTCAATTTTGAGTTTTTCGCACGGTGCATTTCCAACTGCATTAGTTTCACATCAGAGAGCAATGTGTCGTTATCAATTTGGTCATGGTGCTTCAACAACATTGACTCATTTTCAGTTGTTTCTTGCAGATGTAAGTGGAATATTCGTGCAAGCATATTTCGTGCTGTGTCAATGTCTGCGATGAAATTATTTCGTCGATAATGTTGCATTATTTTATTTTATTTCAACACGTGTTACAACTTGAAAAATCAGAGTTACATATTTTTGAAGAACGGTACAATTCTCTCTCACTCAGAAGAGGGTGTAAAATATACGGTTCATTCGATATTCTGCCGAATCTCTTGGTGAAAATGCTATCTGTGATCCCAAATTTGGATAGATGCGAAAGTAGAGTTAATTTAAACAAATTATACAATTAGTATTGAAATATAAGTAAAATGATCGCACTCGATATAACGCCATCGAACTTTAATGTTCCCGGCTGGGGGATTTGAAAAAAAAAAGTGCGGCGCTCAATGTTTAATACACTTTTCCAAATCCGAGCCACCCTTCTATCCCCGAATTGCCCTCCGAGTCGCCCCGCGGAGCGCTGATCCGCTCCGATCTGCGTGGCGCAACGCGATTTCCCGAATTTACACGCGGACACTTAGCTAGGTGTTTCCGTGGAAGGTATCGGATTTCCATTTAGTCGCGCGATTTGAAACGAGGGGGCCGCGTCCTTCGGTTTCCATTCAGTCGAGGAGGTCGAATGCGATGGAAAGGAAGACACCATGATAAAGAAGGACACCCTGCTTCGAGGGGAAGAAAGCAGCGATAGACGTTAAGGAAAGAGGAAAAAAAAAGGGGGGGGCGAGCCACGGGGCATTAGAATACCGTTCCCTCCGCGGGGATGGTCGAGCGCGGAGAAAGAAGCTAGCAGGGGGGGAGGGCGCGGGGGAGGACGTAGCCCCGGGGATTGCATAACCCTAGGCCCTCTCGGTTGAACCCTCTTTTCACTCGAATGGCCGTACTGCATCGCAGCGGGCAAGAACAGAAAAAGGAGGTAGAAAGGAGAAGATGAATAATCAAACGATCGTGCTCAGGGAGGAGTCTGGGACGCTCGTTCATGCGCGGGCTTAATTAGATCGCCGGTGGAAGAAATACAATTAACGATTGCCCCCGTGGCGTAACGCAAATATTATCGCGCGGGATCCCTCGGTAAATCTTCTGAGAGAGGCCGGCTCTCGTCGCGAGGAATAGGCGAAGTAGCATAGACGCTGGCGATACCAAGTAAAATAAAAAGGAACGCACAGAAATGGCCCAGAAGCGGAAGACGAACGGGTATTCGTCTTCGTGTCGGATAATCGAGCGGGGTGTGAAAAGGACGCGACGCGGGGGCGGGGGGGGGGTGGAAGTGAGTCTCGCGGGGTCCAGGGGACGCGGAGGCACCGTGCTTCCACGACCCTCTTTTCTGCTCCGGCGCTATTTCGTCGGCGAGCCGTAAAAAAATCACCAAACAACGGGCGTGCACGCGCGCGTCGAGCCTCATCATTTATTCAGGCCGAGGAGCGAGCCGGCGGGGTGTAATTCGTCTAAGAAGACAATCGGGAAAAGGGAAATGAAAACGCGGCGCACCGCTGAAAGCACGCCAGAGTTCGCAGCCGCTGGGGCGCTCGGCGCTATCGCTTTATTGCTCGAAATAAAGCGCTGCCGGTTCTTCTGAACGGTGGAGGATTTTTTAGGCGAAGGGCCTGTTATGCGTCTACTCTGCTCAGTGGTTCTGTGCTGGGAAAATAGAAGACGAGCGGTCTGTTGACTTTGTATGTTCGCGTCGGTGAGCAAACGAGTTTTCAGGCTTGGGTGAATGATTGTATTGATTGAGTTTATCAGAAGCGCATAACATTTTTCATGAAGTTTTAATTGAACGCAACTTTGTGGGTTTATAGAGTGTATGTTTTATTCGTACCCAATCGCCCTTTAAGGGTGTGAATATTAACCTCAAAGTCAAAAAGACACTCCCACTTTTTCGCGTATAACTCTTAAAGTACAAGAGACAGAAAAAAAGGTTTCGAACAAAAGATTATTGATGTAATAAGCGCAGCAAACTTGCGTTAACAAAATTTTAAAAAGAGTTTAAAAACAAAATACCTGAGGAAAAAACTTTTTTTTCAAAATTTTGTTAGGAATTATGCGCGAAAAAGTGGGAGTGCCTATTTGACTTTGAGGTTAGTTTTCACACCCTTAAGGGGAGAGAACTATTTAGTACGCTAGGAATAAGGTGGTCCTTAAGAATTTTTTACTATGAAACTGTTAAGCGGATCTTTTCCAAACTTTCAGGGTATTTTAGTTCACATTCAAACAGTAAAAATTAATTTTTTCGTTACAAAGTGTTGGTTATATTGGAGGCCGTAATTCTTCCCTGAAATAAAAAAAACAAAGATTTTCTTATTTCTCGTATAATTACATTGTCGATGGACCTAAAACTTTGATAAATAAATTGAATTGAACAACTCTTTTTCCGTAAATAGTACGAAATATCTTGGGGCAGAACTATTTCTATGAAGTTCCACGAATTTGTCAAGTTTTAACCTTTTCTTCGTTTGTTAGGTTTATCGACAATATAATAATGCGAGAAATAATAAAATCCTTGGTTTTTTTATTTCAGGGTCGAATTGCGGCTCCAACATAATCAAAACTTTGTATCGAAAAAATTAATTTTTACTGTTTGAATGTGAACTAAAATACCCTGAAAGTTTGGAACAGATCCGCTTAACAGTTTCTTAGAAAAAAATTCCCAAACATCACCTTATTCCTAGCGTTCTCCCCCCTTAAAGATCGATTGGGCCCGAATGAAACATACCGTTGTTCTTCTCTTGAATCACTCAATAAACCCACAAAGTTGCATTGCACTCGGTGAGTGCGGATTCGATGACTTCCCCTGTACGCTAACTGATCCCAAAACCTGATGCTAAGCAATATAACAATCGAAAACAGACAAAGAAGAAAAATGAATAAACCCAATTTTCCTTGAAATCAGCAGTTACCTACGTTATTATTTACAACATGGCCCTAGTTCAACCCTATACAACCCGACACCACGTAAAATCAATACCTACTACTTGACAAAGGATTGCATCACTTCACAGAAATTTTCCAAAATTCCTTCACTCATCTACGTGTTTCAATTATCCCGTCAACTTCCATTTGCCGATCCCACGCTAACATTGCGGCGAATTTTCAAGCAAGCCCATTCCCGGCGTCAATATCCCGAATCCCCAGAAACCGTCGGCGGCCGTATAACCGTAAAACGTCAACCCCTATTTTCCGGCCGTGCCAATTTACGCGGCAGTCGAGAAAATATTATACACTTTCTACAAGTCGTTTCCGAAATGATCTGGCACGGCAGGCGCGCCCGCCATGCTGGGGCCTCGTTGGCGGTCGTAGATAATCGTGTTGCGCCACCGTTTTCGTTTCGACGCCAGCCGAGCCCACCCCCTGTTCCTCACCCTTTTTTTCCACTCTTTTCCTTCATCTTTATTATAACGATAACGGCCTGGCGCTGGCGAGATGCGGTTAATATTGAGTATCGGCCAGCAGGGGGGTAGGGGTCGGGGGGTGGAGGGCGAAAAAGGCTGGAGGGAGAAGGGGAGAAGGCAGAAAGAGTCGACTACACCGGCAACCCAACCCGGCGAGAGGTTGTGGAAAATGGAGAAGAGCGAGGTTGAATGAGTACGCGGAGAAGGGAGTGGAAGCAGCTCCCAAGGGAGAAGCTCGTTGCTACGAGGGTTTGGAAGGGCGAAGTCTCGAGTACCAAAGTCTACCGCTTACTACGCCCGCGCGCACTTAGCCCAGGCCTGCCGACCAATCTTTGCAGCCCGACCTACCTTTTCCCTTGATTCCACTGTTGAATTTTCACTAATTAATTCCCCAAACTCGCGCGTGCCTCAATCTATATTTATCAGGGAGGGGCGCGCGCGCCGCTTTCGCCATCCAATCGCTTCTTATTAATGGACCGATAAACCGCGATCGTTTGCGTGGAATCACTTACGGCTGCGTGGATGCCCGGGCATTGTTGCTCAGCTTCCGTGCTTTTCAACTTACCTGAAACAGAAAAAAGGGATCGAGTTAGCGCTTGTCACTGGAATAACGGCTTGAATGTTCAGTGGACTAATGAGGTTAATGTTGAACGGAGGTGGGAAAGGGTTAATTATATAGAATGGAATATGAAGAGGAAAGGTTTCTTCATCTTATTAGGATAAGGGTTGAAGAGGTAGTCTTGTGTAACCTGATGAGAATTGAGGCATTTTTGGAAATTTTTGTTAAAGAAATTATTTAATCGACCATTCTGAAACTTTCGGGATATTGTTTTGTCTCATTAGGGTAAATAATATTTTTTTTATATTAAGAAAGAAGAGTAAATAACAGAGTTATAAGGGCTTATGCCCAGTCCGTTAACGTCGCAATTGTTCCGTGGCCAGAAAATCCAGAAAAATTTATTTAGTTTATTAGTGCACGCACAAAAGGAAGCTATTTGTAAGTTAAAAGATGCAAACTTGCACAAATGACGGCCTTTAAAAAAAAAAGGATGTATCAGACGTACAATATTAGGCAAAAGTTTATGAAATTTTTAATTCTTGAATATCTGCGTCTTACGCATAGTAAATCTAGATGTAAGGAACTCGAACGACAGTTGGAGTCTTATTTTTACTCCTAGAAAGATATTTTTCACTTTGCAAATGCTTTTTCAAGCGTTGTTTGCTAAACTTTTGACAGTGAAAATGCCCCGAATTCACAATTTCCTCAAGTTATAATTTATTTCTTTAAAACGGTGTAGTGAAAACAATTGAAACTCGGCAGATATTTTCATCTATCCATATACTACATGTACAAAAAAATTGAAAACTTTGGTACCATTTATTCAACATTTTTTCAGCTGTTTTATCTGTCCAGTTCGCAACTTATTTCCATAACAACAGTACGTGTAAAATCAGTGAAAATTAAAAACGTTATAACTCAGCAACCGTTTAGTGAATTCGTTTCAAATTTTTGGAGCACACCACGAAGAGTAAAAAAGACAATCTCACGAATTTTCATCAACTTGGTACCACTTTGAAGATAGGTCCGATACATCCGAAGCTATTTACTTAAACAGTATCATTACACGAATTGCTGATTTCTACGAAGAAAATGTTCACAAACATCTATGCATAAAGCCAAGTCGATCGGTTCAATATTTTTTGTGTCACATAATCCGCCAGTTATAAAACTGTCTTTTTAAGAAAAACACATTTAAAGTTTTCTGCTAAACCTGTCATTTGCTGCCCCGCAGTAAAACCGGCTATAGTCGCTTCAATTTTCAGAATTTCATTCTGCGGCTTTAGAAGTATATTTTGGTGATGTCCAACTATTGATTTATGCAAAAAAAAAACGATTTTTTCGACTCGTTACACGATGCTCCCCCCTTAAGTGATTTTCATGAATCTTCTCCAATTTCAAATTCCACATTACTTTCCTGCTCGCACCAACAGTTTTCTTAGCTACTGCAAGTGTTTGAGCTTCTGCTGTCATAAGTGAACAGATATGATCCCCCTAACGGCACATAAAAATTCTCGTACACCCGTTATTGCTCCTCCCTCTGCCAACCCTCCACGAAGTCCGGGAATAATTCCGCAAACGCATTAAGGGTCGAGGGAATCTTATTCGTCGCGGCCAAGGGAATATGAGAAGTTGAATAACAATTACGCGGGATCCGCGAGCGAAATCGAATACACCGTCGGTAACGAGAAATCCTTGGTGCCTCGAGTGGAAATCCGTTTTCGCGGGAATAACGAGGCGACCAACGCCGTGGGAGATTGCGCCCATTATCGCCGATAAAACAATGACGTTTCCCATTTTTACGGGGCGCATTAAATTCGTTGATTACATCACTTAGAGAGCATAAAGTACGAGGAACGCTGCAAATTACACGGGCGGCGCGGGGGCAAAAAGAGGAACGCAATTAAAGCGTCGGTCATTTGAGTCGATCGAAAGCCCATTTGGCCTGGTAGCGAACCGTCGTTGAAAATTCCATTTTTCTCCCGCGCTCTCGTCCCGCTCCCCCCCCCCCCTCTCTCTCTCTTCCCTCTGCGTTTTTTCCGCGACGTCGATTCCGCCACGGTACACTTTGCAGTTTCCGCGCGTCCGAAACAAAAAGGCGGGGCAGGAAAATAGAAGGAGCGTACGCGTTCATCGCGGAAAAGTGCGAAACACGGCTCGAATTACGTTACGCATGGCATGGACGGAATAATTGAAAGGCATCCTGTCGCCGGGACTGCGAATAGCCATGTCAAGCACAGATTAAAAGGAGAGAATTCGAGAATAAAATCATCGTTTGTCCGTTCGACTGAAAGGAAACGCCGCTGATGCGATTGAAGAAGGCGGAGGAGGGAAAAAAAATGGGGTGAATCGAGGGATATGCGTGGAGGGTGGCTGGTAATTACGTGTCAATATCTCAATGGGTAAATGTGGAGCATAAAACAATGAGGAAATGTTATACGAGAGTGGGACGCGCAGGCTTTGTATTCTGAGTTATATTAGCCATGCGAAAGCCGATGCTTCTGACTTTAAGACAGGAAAAAGAAATTTAATTTGTGCAGATCAAAAATGGCCTCGCGAGAAATTTTCGTAGCTAATTTTGTTGGTTGATGTTGAAACTTGGAATTAGTTTTTGTAATATCAGATATGAGATAAAATGTATGTGACAGTTCATTTGTATGTGATACCATGAAATGACGAAATCACTGAATCCACTCGCACTGAAATGACAAATGTACCTATATCGAGTTAGTGATGCACCAATCGTCCAACCATTGCTTAATCAGAGGCCACTTGGAGAATAGAATTTGGGAAACTGGTATGTTTTTAGCCCATTACTTTTGTCCCTTCGTTCGAAGTTACCTTCTAAATTATTAATGTAATTAAAAACCTCTCTGCATCAACTTTCTATTTCAAGCTTAAATGACATTGCATATTTAAGATCGTGGGGTTAAATTTTCGATTTACTTCGGTCTGAAATTTCCCATTTTCGACGTTCAGAGAAATTTAGAGGTTTAGTCAAAAGGCGGAATAAAATAGTTTCATTAAATTATATCTATTTTCGTAGCAGATAGAATTATCTATCCATGGAGTTTACCTCCTCGAAATATAGCGAGTTTAATACATCGAGCTCGTTATAAATTATATACTTCATCTGTAATGCACAACACGATTCATACATAAGTTTTGCAAGAATTTTGATATTCGGAGTAGTATATATTTTATTAACCACAATCGAACCTGGTGAAACAGGAAATAAGAGGATAACAAAATTCAGAATTAAGAAGAAAACCCATTATTAATGATCCCATTTCCTGTTTCTCCAAGAAGTAGAAAAAGGAAGGCAAATTTCAGTGCTGTTGTTCAAGATAACGAATTGGTGAAAGTTGTCGCACTGTCTCTGACAAGGCAATTACAGCATTATTAAAATCTCTTCTGTAAAGAAATGACAGTCAATCTACACTTTTATGAATTCGCTTGTTTTCTGTGTAACGTTCGTTTCTCACTTGCATTTCTGTTTTACTTCGGTAAACTGCATTCATCAGCGGGGCCAATTAACCATTGAATCAGGAATATAATTTCTTCCATATCGAATTGATACGCGTCGTGTATTGTATTATTTACTATTGTTACCGTTATCGAAATATTTTATCGCAAACTGAAAAGAAGAGCCGAACGTGATACCATTTCCACGAATTCGAATGCATGATATTTTTATCCCCATTGAAGCTGTATGACATGTACCCTACGTATTCCGATAAAATATTTTTGTATTTCAATTACCTGCGTCATGAACAAATTGTTTTCATAATAGCAGCTTTCTAGATATTACATTTTTAAACAGTAACGTGATAATAATGTAATTAATTTTTAACCGAGTTCAAAAGGAGGAGGTTACTCAATTCGCCACGAATATTTCATTATGTTTGTATGTTCACGCATAACTTCCGCATAGATCCACCGATTTCGATGATTTTTTTTTATTCGAAAGAGTGTGAAGAGCCGGTGGTACCATGTTAATTTTTTGTATTATTACCTAGATAATCTCGAATTATCTAGAATTCTAGTTTTAATGTATGTTCGCGCATAACTTTATAACGCCTGTACCGATTTGGATGATTATTTCGTTGTTATATGGAGTATGTTCCCCAATTGCTACCATGATAAATGTTTTTTATTCGACTTCAAATATTGGTGACTAAAAATTAAAAAATAAGAAACTTTTTTAAAAAAAGTGAAAAAACCAACTTCAAAGGCGCGCTAAAAAGTAAAAAATAATTTGTTCCTCATTTAACCTACGACTCTCAATTTTTTTATGTAAATTAAAGAATATAAATGTTTCTTTATGTACAAATTCGAATCTATCCCTACATTTCCTGAATTTTGTACAGATTATTATTAACTTTATCGACTGAAAAGTTTTTTTATGCACATTTAGATCTCCCTCGGAGTAAATCCATTCCTTGTTGTTCAATTTGAAGTTATTATAATTGAAATGTAAGACTAAAGCAACCCTGAAAATTGCAATAATTATGACTGAAGCCTAAATAATCTATTTATATCGATGTCGGCCTAAAAGGGCCACACGAACTCGTACACATTTAATCCTTTCCCATATGTCCATCTACAATTCAAGATCTCCCTTGATACCTATTTTTCAACTGGACTGCTAGACCGAACAAGAACAGAATCAACAGGCCAACAAAAGTAATCCCTTCGCTGAGCAAACCTTCAAATGTTACAAATCAAAGTCCAAAAGGGTAGCTCGGAAACTATCGACAGCTACGCTCTTTGTTTAGTGAGGTACGTGATGTATCATAATCCCTTTGCACAAGCGCAATTTTATGGCGCTCATTCGAGGGTAGGAAAAATGCAGAGAAAGTAAAGAACAAAGATACTCCTACGCTGTACAAACTGCCTCGTTTCAATGTATGGCTTGGTACATTTTGTGCGTTGAAGTGAAAAGTTTGACCATGTGGGGACTGGACGAATTTCGCGGAAAAAGAATTCACAAATACTGGTGATAGATTCTCATGGATATTTTAAAGGGAATCAAATCATGGTTTTTACATAGAATTTATCTATTTTGTCTTTAATGTACACGAGAACAAAGAATTTCTTGCAAGATTTGAAACCGAAGCAACAAAATTGTTCGAAAATTGAATGAAATTTTTTTGTAAATACCACGATATTTACTGTAGGAATGGTATTGCAATCGTTAAATTTACCATCAGGTTTTTTTCGAAATAACTAATGAGAATCCACTGCACTACATTTTGTTTCTGCTATGTTTCCAATCATCCACCAATACTATTCAGCAGCATGAAAACTCGAATTGAGAATCCATTGCAAAAACATCAATGCAAATATGTTTGCAGATCTGCCAAAGACTTTTACTACACAAAAAGCCATATTGACATTTAAAGTAGCATCACGTTACACACTTTCTATCTGTACCAAAAGCAAAGACATATTGAATTTGTCAAGAGGATCCAAAATGGAAAAGGAACAAATTCCTTCCACGAAATATAAAGAACACTAAAGTTCTCTTAACCACTTCATCCACCATTTTTATTTTTCATTCAACAAAATCCGAATAACACATTTACGTTCTTCCACCGTAGTTCCAGCACCAAATATTTTGTTATCCCTTCAAATATAGTTTCCTATACAAAACGAATATTTATTGCCACTATGCTTCTCTCATCTAAGAATTGTTATTCACATTTTCCTACAACCACAGTACCTGAATGTATCTACTCAGCCTTTGTACGGCGACGTTGATGTTGTTGTGGGGCGAGATTCTAATTAAAAAATTAACGTTAATTACGGCTGCAGCCGGTTTGAGGGGGGTGCGCGTGTGACAGGCGCGCAGAACACGGAAAAGAGGAAGCCTGGAGGCGAACAATTCAACGAATGCGTTTTAATCAACGCGCCGCTGGCGCTCTTTCTCACTTTCTGCCGCGCGCCCCGTAACTTAGACACTGTCGAAGGGTGGAAAAGCGTTGAATATCGCCCCCGATCCTTTGTCAACAAATTTTTCCCGCGCAAGTTTCCCACTCGCGGCGATAGCGCCGAGTACTTTTGTACAGCGCGTATCACAATTTGTAGAGAGGACTTCTGCAGACTGCATTCGGCATGGAAAAATGAGAAGAAAAGGTTTAATAGAAACTTTGTGTCGCATGTGACGCAGGCTTGGGCATCATTTGGATGAAATATTTCAGGTAAGTTTATTCAAATAATATATTGTGTTATTTGACTAATTGTAAGTTATTTTCAAATACTTGTAGACTAATACATTTGAAGAAGCAAATGATTTTTAAATGAATTATTTTGTTATTTGGTTAATAAATGATTGAGTTTTCATTTTATTTTGTATGTGGACAAAGGTCATCAGAAATAATTTTGCAAATAGTATCTGTTGTTAAGAGCATCTATTATTTTAATTGAAATAGTTGTCTGTAATTAAAAATCATTTTAAAATGATTTATTTGGGTTTGGCACAAGATAAGTACCTACTTGCTTTAAGTTATTTTTAAGATGGGTGTAAGATCGAAATTTAAATAATTCTTTATCTCAAGTATTTTCGTTTGTGCTTCGAATCATTTTTACCCAAATTACTCTTCATTTTACACATAGACAGTGGTTACTATTTTTTTGGAGAATTGTAACACTTCTTTCTTATTTTCCGTATTTCGTGGTTGGAAGTAGCGGGTAAACCGAGCTCCCATTGTTGAGTATCGTTTTTATTGGAGAAACTGTTTTCATGTGAGGATTTTATGGGGATTCATTCAATTTTCATTCCTGTTGCGGTATTGGGCAATTTTTGTCTGAAGCTTGAAGGAGGTTCAGTTGCTGTAATCAAAATTCCTATAATTGAGTTACCTCATATCTCGAGTTACATTTGTTTTTAACGTTTCAAAATTAAATCACTCACTGTTAATTGTACAGTACAACATGAAATGAAATGTCCTGTAGTGGATAAAAACCTCCACTGAATTAAAGAAAATTTTAATCCTAAGGAATTTAATACTAACAAATGTATAACCAGGGGTTCTCAAAGATAATTTCTTCGTAATATGCAAATATCTACTGTTCAAACAAATGCTCATCATAAATATAAATATAAAGAAAAGGTATGTCTTTAGGTTGATTGTACCGTGCCCCAATCGCCGGTAAGGTAGATTGTCGTAGGAGAGAGGTATAGAGTGATCTTAAAAAGAGGCACGTGTAAAGATACATCTTTGCCACGATAATTAGAATTAAAAGATTTAAAAGAGTGTAGAGAGGAACTGACTGTTAAGGAACAGACTGTAATTGTCGTTTCTCTATTTTCAGGTAGGGATTTTGTACATAGTGTAAATTAGAATGTAAATAACAAAATAAACTCTATTTTCAGAGCAACACGTGGTCTGTTCATATTGGTAGATCCCTCTCGATCAAATAATATTATATAAATATTCTAATATTTATTGAGTCATTCATTTTGAATCATGTATTTACGAATACAAACAGACACTGCAAATTCACGCGAAGCACAAAATTTCGTATAAGTAATCCCCTATGTACTTATTTGGCAACCCCCATCTTGTTACAAAGCAAGTTTTTGTACGATATCAAATAGTAGACACGTGGAAACATTCGTATATTAACACACCTAGTAAACATCGACCGCATTATGTTTGCGAGGCAAGCATTAGCATACAAATGTCCATGTTGATAATAATTTGAAACACTTAATACACAGAATTGTTGAACATTATTCTACGCAAACACTCGTTAATGCCGTTACAAATTAATATCAATCGCCAGTGAAATACTCGGTGGTCCGCGTTTACATGGTAATTCTTGATCAGACTCGAAAGCGTCCCTCTAGAATCATTAATAAAGTACTACCAAAATGTCGTGTCACCTGTATGATCCTTCGTTAACATTTTCAGCAAGCATCTACTTTCGGTCTCTTGGATGCCATTAATTTCCTTCAACCGTCTAAGTTCGATGCGTATCGAGCCACAGAAAAGCTACGATAAGCCTCCTTTCAGCGAAATAAGTCGACGTCGTTCGAGCATTCGATGGGAAAGACTGTACACTAATATTGCGGAGAAGTAGAGAGAAAATGCGGCTAAACGATCACAGTTGAATGGACTATTGGTGCTTCATACTTTATTAATTTTATTTATCATTATTTAAACTGTCTGTCAAAAAAGTTTCTGTCAGTCAAAACAAAAAAGAGGGTCAATTGAAATTGGAAATTCTATTTCTGTAAACTCTTCTTATAAGACATAAAAAGTCTTCCATTTAACCCTTGAGAAGTGGATCCAACTTGAGAATTTTTTTAAAAATTTACAAGGCATACATTCTTCGAATTTGGCATATATCTTTATTTATCATTCAACGATGTTCTAAAATGCTTTTATATTCTTTTTTGCGCAGTGCCAACAGAAGGAGCATTTCAATACGTAAATGTTTCTGAGGAATAAGGATTAGGGATGTTTCGATAATAAAACTACCGGAAAGAAGCAAGCTGTACGAAATAATGAAATTGATAAGCAATTTATCCCGAATTAAAAGTCCCGATAATAGATTCAGGTTCCTGTAATAATGCACTGTTTCAGCTGTCAACAACGGAAATTCACTGTATTGCAGCGTCGTTTGCCCGCCAAAGCTACCAGATATGTGCCAGGGTGTGCAGAGTGCACTCGCAATTGACCTTTATTTCGTGACTCGACCGAAGCAACTCGGCCCGATTGGGAAATATCAATTTTTATCTCCCGCTTGTGGAGCACGACGATTTTTGTTTCTCTTTTGATGCGCGAAATTTATTGTTCCTTTCAACCAAAAGCCACAATATGTAGCAGCGGTAACGTGATCTGTTGCTCGTGCAATTGCAATACTTTTTTTAACGCTGTGACGGGAAGCTCGTTTCCTTTCTTTGAAGATATTCGATATCGGTGTAGTGATGAATAAAATTAATTAATTCCCTGAAACTGAGGAACAAGGTCAAATCAGACATACAGCTCCATCCATAAATCATTTGCTCGTTTTGGGCAAGCTGATTATTGGAAAACGGATACAAGTTTCTGAAGGGACTTCGTTATTTTATTTTGTTATAGTTACTTGTTTTAATTGTAAAAGTACCAATGTCATGACGACCACAGTTACCCGTCGTTAAACCAATCCAATTTGTAAACCAAATTGATTCAGAAATGGTACAAAATTAATCAAAGAAGACCGTTATTAGTCCAAATAGTTATTAACTTCAAGAATACATAAAATTTCATAAAATTCAATTGAATACCCGAATAAAAAAATTAATTGGATCATTAAATTCTTCAAAAGAATACCTAGTTCAATGTGGATCTTACGTAAAGAAAGCAAAAATTCTATAATGTAAACTTCACAATCCAATGTATTTTTAATTGAAATCCTTTATAAAAATGATAAACCTTAGCGGCCACTATTCTAGGATTTGTTTTTACCCATGACCCCCAACATTTTTACCATGATTCGACTTATGGACGGGACTATAGATTCAGATAAACCATTTCTTCTTATTTTCCAATGCTGCATCAGTCGCGAAAGTTCGATTCGCCTGCTACGTTTCAACCTGTATGTGAACCACGGAAGCAAACAATTGTTTCGCGGAACAAGATGCCTCGCGATCGGCTAAAAGGAAAAGTGGAGGAGCTAGTACCATTTGTATTTCAAGGGTGCACTCAACATCTTAACCTCCGACTGTTGGAGCACCGGTAACCCGATCTCAAGGAATATCCACGGTAGATCGATACGGCGGGTTAACAGGGTTAACTACCTTCGATCAGCGCGGCCGTGTCTCGCGCGCTTTCAGGCATTTCCGCTTTGCCACTGCTCGAGATCTCGCGCGCCCGCGAAAGAAGAGCCCTTGTCTCGAATTCAACACCTTCCACCCCCTCCCTCTCTACCCTGCCCACCACCCCCCTTTTTATCCACAATCCACTTTGATTTAAATACGGAACCACCGCGGCTGGTTATCCAAGATAAATCTCCGAGTCCCCAAGAGAGGCGAAAAGGCCCGGAGCTTAATTGAGTATTTCTCCATTCGCTTACTTCGTTTCCCATTCCTCCCCCGCCGACGCCGTTGCCGCCGTCGACGCAGCCACCGACTTGATTAATTAGATTTTAATCTTTAACTGGCCGGATGAGTCTAGCTCGGCGTTCTACGCCGTAATAACTGCAATCTACACAGCAATATTGTTTTACGACACCCTTTTGTCTTGATATCTCTATGGAAGCATCCCCTCCCCCCCCCACACCCTCGTTTCTTGATTCGTGATATAGAGGAAGACGGTATCGATTCGTTAGTTCGTATTCTCTGTTAAATTCGCGTTCTATTAACGGATGAATCTGTTGAAGGCCTGTTTCCATATTGCTTCTACGTCTGTTAATTACTCGAGCCGATGGAAGGTTAAATAGCGCGTTAAGGGCTCATATACGTTTCTCAATTTCGTAATTCAGGGATAAATTATTAGTCCGATTGTTTTAATTCTGTTTGTGTTTTGTAGGTATACGTTTATAGATTATAAAACAGGTATGAGAATTGGAAATTTTTTAAAAATGTTGCGTCCGCGGGCAGTGGCGTAGAACATGTTTTCTGGCGCCGTCCAAAACGGTGGAAACGAGTAGTCCGAAACAAAAAACACCGATTTTTTAACAATCTTTGGGATCATAGTTATCCGGTAACGTCGCCATTTTTTCGAAAAAAAAATTGCGGCAATGGTAACACTTTGAAGAAAAGGGTTGTGATTTTCGCTATAAAAGTCGTACGTTTTTGCTTGTTAATAAAAAATGGTTCAATTTAATTGAAAAAGCTCGCCGTCATCGGATAACGAATCTTATGTAGAATATGTGTGTAAATAATGATGTTAATCGGATGAACGGTGAGGCAGCTATCATGCCCACCGTCTTGGAAAATGATTTTTCGAGAACAACCCACATTTTTAAAAAATTTCCAATTCTCATACCTGAGGTATATAACCATAGGTATATAAACATATACCTATAAAACACAAAAGAATTAAACCAATCGGATTAATAGTTTATCCCCGAATCACTCGCAAACATTGACCACGATTTAGTGCTGAGAAACGTATATGACCTCTTAAGTGGCGCGGAGAAGTTCGCAGAAATTTTTTACGCTGAGAATTTGTTGTGTATTCCTGAACAATGTACTTCATTGATGTACGGATTTAAATTAGTCTCTCTTTGTTATGTCTTATGATTTAACTTTCACCGGAAACATGTTTGACACGAATATACTATATGTGGATACATTATATACTAAGATGATTAATGTATTATTATTAAATTGTTAAACGACCGTTGTGTACATACGAACACGTCAATCATGACTGGTGTCGATCAATGCGAAAATTTGTCCCCCTGTGTCAGCTTCGACAATAGAAAAGGGAAAAGATATACAAAATTTTAACTTCTCACCATTTTCATCCTGTCTTTGTGAAAATCGTACGATTTGATTGGTGAAGTTCTCTGGATGAAAATGAGTCCAAACACGACATACATACAGTAAACTTTCGTTATGGGCTCGTCAGAACTATGCGTTAAGCGTTCGTCGCTATCTGCTACGAAAGAGAGAAACTATTATACTTTGTCTCGCCTCGTCTTTCGCGTATCTACGCTCTATCTCTCACTCGCGCCATCGGCGGTTTGGAATCGCCGACGCTATTCGTCAAGCGTTCGCCGCCAGCCTCGAGCGCGAGCCCATAGCGAAAGTTTACTGTAAATCAGACTATTTTTAGGTAACTAATAACTAAAAAATAGTCAGATGTATGTGATGTTTGGGCTCATTTTAATCAGGAGAACCTCGCCAATCAATTCGTACTATTTTCATGAACATAGGATGAAACTGATAGAAAATGAAGCTTTTGTCATTACACCAGAAGTAGGTACCTGATCTAGGTCACGGTTGCTAGATCCAGCACATACGTCTACCTCGTTCACTTTCTCCATATATTCACCTTCTCCGTCAATCTACGAGGTCAATTCTTTAGATGAAAATGCTACGCCGCTCGCGATAATTTGAATGCTGCGAACCCGACTGATTCAAGTTTAATCGGTGTTAGATATTTGTGCCGTTCAGCGCGGCCTGATTGGTTACCTCATTAAGCCCAGTAGATGGGACCGAATCGAAGAACGACACCGGCTGGCGCACGTCAAAGGAGGCAGTTCATCCGCGCGATGATGGATTGACCATCAATCTTGCTGGAAATGCGCATCGTGGTATCGCGAATTACCCAGGCCGCCCCGATGGCTATGTAAAGCTTTTAACGTCGCGCTCATCGGCCGGCTATCGGTTTCGGGTGGGAAACGCATTGGCAACGGGGCTACGGCTCGCAGACAGAGAGCCGTAACCGCGCCCGAAATCATTAGGGGATCGAAAACTGATTAAGGGGAGAGGAGTTAAGCCCGGATCGGCCGTATGAAAGAGTCACGGCGGCCCCTCATTGTCGAGCTGGCCTATTCATTTGCCGCATTATCTGCTCGGATCACGTGCGGTTGATACTCATCTATAATTTGCCGACTGCCGCCGCTGATACCAATGCCTCCGCCGTGGCTGCAACAAAGTCCGCGCACCCTGCGCACGTCGACACCCGAAACACCCTTCGTCGCCCTTTCATTTCGTGCAGCTCCCTCGGCGAAATTGAAAGAAAATATTACCAGGGTAACGAGCCCGACGGGCCCACGGCCTGGCAGCCGCGTACACTCGAGTCGCTTGCGCGCCAGGGGGGACGCAGAGGAGCTCGTGAACGGGACACCTTTTGTCCGTGAGCCGCGCAGAATTTTGATAACAGCGGATAAAAAGCCGACAGAGGACGATGCAATTTTGGAGATTAGGTATTAGGAGAATTATCGGAAAGGGGATTAGCGCGCGGGTTAGAGACGGATTAATGCTTTGGCTGATGGAACGGTGAGCTGTGGCGAATGGAGGCAACGCGGGGTTGGGGTTTTTAAGTAACTCGTGCTTTTCCATGCGCGGAGAAATCGAGCGATGTGGGAATGAGGGTCGCTGATGGTAAAAGCTTCGTGATAAAGCAGTTTCAAGTTGTACGCACAGTTGCGAAGAGACCTGTGTGGAATAATTTTTTGTGAGGCTTAATAATTTCTCTGTTTTAGTGGATCTTTGAAAATTATCCGTTCGTTCGTATAGATGAGTCTAGATATTCTTCGCGATAAGTCATAGTAACGTGATATCGAATTGCGAGATGACCATTATAAGTTTAAAGCTTCTCCACACTTGGTAATTCACCACTCTGT
Organism: Andrena bucephala; assembly: GCA_947577245.1. Classification (NCBI taxonomy): domain Eukaryota; kingdom Metazoa; phylum Arthropoda; class Insecta; order Hymenoptera; family Andrenidae; genus Andrena; species Andrena bucephala. The sequence continues at coordinate 63,272,588 of OX387715.1, read as the reverse complement.
CTCACTCAGAGCTTTCCACCAAAAAACGCATCAATCTATAAACTGTTTTTCAACGACGTCACAGTATTCACTAGGTGACACGCGAACGGTTCCGACGATTTAATTCAACGGGGATCCCCGGCTGGTGCTGATTTACAATTAGGCGGGCCACCGTGGCAGCGTAATCCTTATGCGACGTATCGAGCGCACCCAGTATCCCAGCGACAAAAACCGTTCCCAGCACACCGTGGGGGCAAGATACGTGTGCTTCGAAAGCAACCCCCGTATTTTCTGGGACATATGTGTACCGCCGTCTCCGTTGAGTAATTGTTGCGATTTATCAAAACGATATGTCACGGCCATATTGAGGGCGGTCAGCTGGCACATAATCTTCGTAGGAACGGCAAGGGCTGAAACGCGACAGCCTACGTTGGATAAAAAAAAAAAAACGATACACGCTGTTGGCTGCTTCACTTATCTGTGGCTGTTTCGCTTCGAGCAACCACTTCGAAGGAATTTGAAGGAGGTTATAATTGTATGAAAACGAGAGGGTAGGAGAGCTGATCGAGTATCCACGAAGAAGAAGATTGAGGAAGATATTGTGGGCAGAAAGAATATAGGGCTTCTTAAAAGAAACATCTTACATCATATATATGTATAAGGCAAAGAGTATTGCTAAGTAGTCACTTTAATTGAAATGTATATGTATAAATCGTGGTCATTAATACACTAACGGGGGATGTGATAATAAATAATTAAAAAAAAAAAGAATTTAGGGATACTGTAGAAGTGCTTGCGTATTTCGAATGAGGAGTACAGTGGTACTTTCAGCATAGATTTTGATACTGGACCAACTGTTTGGTCAATACATATTTTTGAAAGCAATGTCTTCTGAATTCAGTCTGGAAGTTCGTTACAAAATTGAATATCTGTTCACTTATCTGAAATAAGATATGGTACCTCCTAACCCTACCCTCCTATTCCATACAACTTCCGTATAAAGAAACTTTGCCAAATGCCAAAGACATTAGAATTATTGTCCAAGCAACTATTGACGAGCCATTTGGTATTTTCCTAAGCTATATTCAAACCTACCCCCTTTATACACCCCTGAGTGAGCTCAAAGTCCCTCACCCTGCTCCTCCACCCCACTATACGTCGCCGCGATTCATCCACCAACACGTACAGCCACCAGGATAACTTGGAAACCTCCCACGACATCGTGAGTCGCCATCATGCGTGTCCCTAGAATCGAATGCCTTTAAACGAATTCGTCTGGTGCGCCCGATTGTCCGAGGACGCGGCGCGAACGTAAGAGATTCGATTAATTCGCCTTTTAATTCGTTCTCGTTACGGGAATTATCCGGGTCCGCGATCTGAAAGGGCAGATCACGGACTGGCGTACGGGCTGAAAAGGAAATAGGGAGGAAGGCGGATGGGGCTGGGAGCGCCGGGGACTTTCTGGGGCGGGGGATTCGAAAGAGAAAGGGAGAGAGGGATGGTTAAGGGTTTGTCAAAGCGACCGGTCATCGCTCGTTCCCGCTATCAGCTGGCTATCGTTCCAGCGTACATTCAGGGACCAAAGCAGAATGTATTCGAGTGGCTCTATAGTTACCTTGGGAATACCCGCTCCCGGCGACGTATGTAACGCGTCCCTGTATGTACTGTGCATTATACAGGGGTGTGAGGGATATGTACACGTCTGTGTATACCCGCGCGTACACGGCAAGATACAGGACTGATCGGCCCTCTACGAATTGCGCGTACGTGACGGGAGTACGATGCACGCGGCTGACTCGTCCCACGAAATTTCCGTTGAAAGGGAATTCAGAGAGTGGCCCAGACGGAGTCTCGTGCCTGCGTTTTGATTTCAGGGTGGGCGATTCTTGGGTCCAGAGTGGCCGTAATGTTCATAATCTAGCATGATTTCTTTACCATTTTTAATGGTGTATAGAACATGATTCAAGCGTTCAGGGAGTTTGGAATTTTGAACGGTGTGAGGGATAGAGGAAATCTGAACTGTGAAATTGCAAATCTGATATTTGATCTGTGGGATTATGTGTCTCATTGTGAACAGTACCTTGCAGTCTGAAGTATTGGATAGCTTATTGAGCAATGGCGTGAGTTGGTGTTAGGAGAGTAAGACGTATTGCGTGTCTGTTATCGGAACCCTAGCATCGTGCAGACTAAAATCTGGATTAGAATGATGAAATATCAGAGTCGAATGTGGAGTATGTTGCCCTTGTCTATTTGCTAGATTATTTCAGCCAGGAGAGATTTTTCAATGCTTAAATAAATTGCATCGAATCCTTCCTCAGAGTGGATGATCTTAAATGAAAAATCAGGCATACTGTCTGTTGGCTATACACTTGGGAATTGAATGTCAACTGTGGATAGGTGACACGATAAAGTATTAAACAGATCGAAGAAGTGTAAATATATTACAATTGAAACTAGCTATACATAACTATGAAAAGAATAAATTCTACGTGTTCACTTTTACTCTAACTGTCCTCTTCATCGCCATTTCATGAAATTTTAACACCATATTCATATAAATAAATAAAGAACCGAAAAGGTGTTCCTTCAAGTTCCCAAATATCCTTCGAGATTAAATTAATTATTATTTTCCTCAGATCGATATGTCAAGCAAGTGACAATTAACGTCCAATATTGCTCCACGCGAAGGCAGCTCACGATCGGAGGAATCTTGGAGATTTTACGCGTCAGATACATAACTTTCAGATAACTATTGGAAGCCCTGCCATCAGGTTCCCCACGGCTGGGTACTTTATACGCGGTACGAAGTGTAGGGTCGCTTGGGGGTAAGTTTTTCCTAGTGGAGCCATTCCTACGAGTTACGGGCGAGGAGTCTTGAAAATCTCGCTTAAGGGATTCGCCGGGGTTAGGATTGTAAACGAAAGATCCCTCAACCAGGAGGGACAGACCCTAGGAACGATCGTAGATAGACGAAAGATAAAAGGCAGAAGGGGCGGCTCAACCCCTGTTTGATTTATTTAATTTCGTTCTTCTATTTGTCGAAGATCGCCCGATCCGATACGGTTATTGGATCCAATCGATACGTCGAATCTCGAATATGAGTGCTCTGCACGGGGAGACGCAGCGGAGCACGAGATGAAAATGTGTATTTTGTATTCGCGTATTTATGTTGGAATTATTCAACGGGAATATCGGGCTTTGAAGCACTTCAGTCGACTCGACTAGCTAAAGAGTCCAATGTGTTTGTCAATCTTACAATCTGGGAAATTGAAAGTGGTGGAAGAACCAAAGAGAGGAGAACACAATAGGTAGCAATATGTGAAGTTATAAAATATGACAGGAAAGAGTTAATAGCAATTAAGCTTAATTATATAGTTCGCACGAGGTACGCTCATTTGCTGACTCCGAACTCTACAGTTCCAAACTGTATTTACTTGATATACTAATGCATATTTCATTTAGACCCTATGTACAAAGTGTAATTATAACAGAAGGGTCTCTAGTTTATTCTCATGGAACAATTTTCGCGGATTTCAAGTGCCCCGATAAAACAGCTAACTCTTTGGGGAAATACACTGAATAGCTACGTGTTTGCGAGAGTTGAAAAGGATGGAGGGAATTGCAAGGTCAGGTTTGCTTTTTTATCAGGAAGCATACACTTCTTTTACATACAGTGGCGAACAAAAGTATTCGGCCACCCTTTAAAACAAAATAACTTGTTTTAAATTGGTTCAAACGACTTGAGTTGTTTTGAGAAGCTAGAAGGATTAGTTTGCTAAGTGACGTGTTTTGTCGTTTTGAAAAAAATTGCAATTGGTCAGTAGCGGAAAAAAGTCAATGTCGGTAATAGTAAAAAATAGTAATAGTTTTCGGCCGAAGAAAACTGTGATTTTCACCAGCTTTAACGTTTTATTATGAAATTTTCAGCACGTATACAACTTACTTAAATCTACAAAGGCATTTTTTAAATTTTCATTACAAGCTCAGACAAAAAAGTTGAAAAACACGACATTTACTACTTCTTTCGCTACTCCGACCAATTGCAATTTTTTTCAAAACGACGAACACGTCACTTAGTAAATTAATCCTTCCAGCTTCTCAAAAAAACTCAAGCCGTTTGGACCAATTTTAAACAAATTATTCTGTTTTAAAGGGTGGCCGAATACTTTTACACGCCACTGTATATACACACCGTATAAAAAGACGAGATCAATAACGCATAACATGTGGGTGATTCAAGGTCATTTGTTGATGGTATATATATGGTAAATCCGGGATACGCGGTCGACCTAATATAAAATGGCTATTAAAACTAATATAGAAATTACTTATTTTATCAGAACAAACCTATATGTTCAGAATTTTATGCTGATTCGGAAAAACTGGTCGATATTTGCTTTAAGACAATATTTACTGTAAATCGGGTTGAAAACTGAAGTCATGACATCTGACCACCTCTCCCGAGGTGCCGGGAGAAATGGTTTTCATCGTTGGCAGAGACCACTCACATAATTATTCATGGAAAATTAACATAGGACAAAGTAAAATTATTTATGAGGGAATACAACTACAGACTCATTGATATTTAATTTGTTTACGCTAAACAAGTAAGGAACACATTAAAGAACAAGTGAACTGGCGATTAGCAAGGCATATGAATACAAAAGTGAATAAATAAACTAAATAAACAAAAATAATAATAAAATAATAATAAAAAATCATAACCCGACCATCTCTCCTTTCTGCAGTGAGATATGGTTTTCTCGTTAGCTCTGAGAGGAAGAATTAATATGGTCAAATACTTTGGCTGTATTGTCCCTCAATATCTCTACTATCTTATTATCCCAAACATTAAACGAAAATAAACTTAGAAATATACTTTAAATAGGATTCTGTACACCGCTGTTTGACAAAAGAGGTTAAATGTAACCGCAATTTACATTTTAAAGCCTATAAATCCAGAAAAACGCAGAAGGAAGCGAAATGACGCTATTCATTCAACTGTTTGGCTTCTAGAAAAGTAATTGGTCTGCGCTTTAACGCATTTTTACGTAGGGAGTCTGAAATATAGCGACTCGACCAACTCTCCGGCCCGATCGCGTCTCCCGGAACTACCCTATAATTAACTGTACAGCAAAGTCGTACTAATATCTTTTCCTATCTTCTTCAAACCAACGCAGAGCGTTAAGCAAAAACACGAAACACTCTCGCATATACATACATTAACTCATTACGCATTTTCCATAACCTAATTCAGCGGTTCTTAACCTAATATTATTACTCTAAATTCATATGGTACCATTTCAGTAAAAATATTATACTAGGAGTACGTGTATTTATTTCTTCCTCCCGTCTTTTCAAATTTGAAGACCGTTGATGAGCAACTTCAAATAAATATTTAACGCCCTGTAGGATTTCAAGTTTCAAGTCTCGGAGGTCCGCGACAACACAAGATACTTAAATGGGGTGTATGGTAAAAAGAAAAAAGGTTAAGAACCGCTGATCTAATTCATTCCTAGAGCCCCGTCCACGCCGGGGCCATTCCATGGTCGCTTTTCAATCAGCGACAAAGCACACGCACACCGGTCGCGGTGCATTCAAATCGTCCCGCCAATAAGCCAGTGTCGATCTCCAGGCCAGATAATGCCACGATAAGAGCCTGGTCCTATTTCCCTCGGTATCCACGTGCATACACAGGCACACAGGGTACGCGTAAAAAGGAAAAGGGGGGGATCTCTTTCGCCGATCATCCGTGCTTTATCAAGCTGGAATTATGCCGCCCCATCCTGGTGCCGTATTCTCGGACGACTTGGTCCAATCGAGAGTGGCATAGCCGTGCCGCCACCCCCCGGGTTCACTTCCACCCCCTCCACCCCCGCCGCGGAAAGAAAATCTATTCGATAGGAACGTCCGTGCTCGCCTGTGCCCCTGCGCCCCCTCCCCGCGCCACCTTCGAGGATCTCTTCCCAGTGATTCGTCCCTTCGAAATCGACGTGCCCGTCCAACGTACAGGCGAATTCCGGGCACGTAAGCTTTTCCTATTTATTGCACCTTTTTCGGCTGGCCGGCTCTCGCCTAAATCATTGCGCATCCCCTTATTGAATGGGAAAACGGGGATGCATGGTTTACAGCCGCTGCCATCCGGGACCAGCTATCCCGCGCCCACCTTTGCCCCTCCAGCCCCCGAACTCCTGCCCCTCTGTCTTCCTCCTGACAGCCGGGAATAAAGTTTCCAATATTCTATCCGACTGGACTCTCTTCCCTGGCAGACGGCACGGAGGGAAACGTTCTGCCCCGTGGAGAACGCCGTCGGGGCCGTCCGTTTTTTGATATTACATCGCCGCTCGGCCGTCCTTCCAGATACATCGATACATTTTTCGGGAACTGGTTACTGGGGATATCTGTCGATTGATATTGAAATCGACCGTGTCAATGGTGCTCCAGTCAGCTATGGTGAGACTACGAGTCAGGGGGACGTGGATCCGTTGCTGTGATTGGGGGAGTTTTTGATTTTAGAGCTTTACGTGGCTGCGAGTTTTGCTGGGTCAGTGATTTTTTGTGGCTGGATGATTTGGTATTGTATCGACGGTGGCTGCGAGTATGTGATGATTGATATTGGAATTGGTTGTGTGAATTGCTTTTCGATTGGCCATGGTGAAAATATGAGGCAGGGAGCAGCTATACTTGTCGCTGTGTTTGGAGGAGATTTTGATTTTACAGTTCCGTGTAGTTGGAGATCAATGGAACATTGGTTTGCGTAGGAATACTTTCTTCAATTCTGAGTTGAAAAGCAGGATAATTCGGGATGAAGCTAGTGTTGTATAAAGCTCGAGTCTTCGAAGCTTTAAACCTTAACCTTAAAGACTCAGCCTTTAAGGCTAATATCATATGAAGCTCGAGCTCTCGAAGCTCGAGGTTCAAGCTTCGAGGCCCAAGCCTCGAAGCTGGAGGCTCATGTGTTTAATAGTAATGAAGTTAACTCCAAGTCCTTGATATTATATCTTATTTTGCGCAAGTACTATTGTAAAACGAAAGATGCTTTTTAATGGTTCCACCAATTGGTTGGATCCGTGTTTTAATAATACAATAAAAGTACAAAACTATACAATAGTATTCTTTTGTAATTGTAGTCATTTGTAACAAAATTCTTTGATAAAATTATGATAAAACACAAAAACAACAACACAATCACTGTAATATAAATTTCAGTATATTATCTGGTCTTCTTATAACTTTTATAGTGTTCCTGCTCACTACATTCTTGGTTTGAACGTTTCTCAACATAAAATTAATTGATCATTGTCCTACAATACCAGTATACCGACTGAGCTAACCGAGCAGATCATAAAAGCGATTTAACCGATTTTATTTTAATCGTCAAGGGAACCGAAGTACGTAACGCTGGCGATATCGATCAGTTTCATTTAGTTTCGTGTTGAGGAACGTTTAAAGAAAGAATATAGTGAGCAGAAACATTATAAAAGTTATAAAAAGACTTCCAAAACTCGAGCTTTGTACATCACTTCACTATATACAATTGATACGACTCGAGCCTTCGAGGTTGAAGACTCGAGCTTTAAAGGCTCGAGCTCTCAAGGCTACAAGGTTCGAGCCTTAAGGGTTCGAGCCTTTAGGGTTTGAACCGCGACTCGAGCTCTCGAAGCTCACGGCTCGAAGCTCATTTTAACAACACTACATGAAGCTCCCATCGGATTTCGATCTCTTTTTGCAACATGATACCGAAGGGATCCTCGTGATTACGTGTAAAATATTAGGCATAGATATTCAATAATTTTAGAGGTATAAATGATTACGAGTATCGTTTCTTGAGGTGCACCTTCTGAGTATATTACGAAGATCATGGTTTATTATAATGTGTACGCATTTTAGTAATTCGATGTTTATTTTCTAGTTTGCTGAGATAAAACGCAAAAAATCAAACTCGGGGTGAATTGTAACATGTTACTATACTTACTCCGCTCTAAATGGTGATAAAGCAAGGTATTTGCTGACACATCGAGAATCCAAAAAGTAGGAAAAAAGTATAAAGACAAAAGTAGAGAAAGCGAAGAAGAAGATTTTGATAGAATCAGATGAATAAGCAATGAGTGTTTAACTCATGTATGTCAAATGTTTAATAATGATCTGTGTTTTCATTTATATCTTTTAGAAATGTTTATTTGTGTTCATATTTGTATTTAAATAAGTAAAACAGATGTGTTACAATTTACCCCGGACTGGAGCACATTGTAACAAAGGTTCAGATTTGTTTAAGATAAAGCTAGATGTCTAAGTGTCCAAGATTTTGTCACGTACTTTCACGCAATCAGTTCACCACATATGTAAGTAGTAAATCACGCAAATTAATTCCTGATTGTGGAAAACACTTTCGAGAAAAAACTGTGGACACTTTTTTCTTACAATCTGCCCCGGTCTCCCCTAACATAATATAAGAAATAATTCAATACTGTAAAGAGTAGACTAAAGGAGCATGATGTATTTATAAAATTGTATGCAAACTCTCATAACGCAAACATTGAGCAATCAATTAACTGCAAACCCCTTCAACCACCACGAATAATTTTCCATACTATAAATTGCTTCATCCGTTTACTTGAGCAGACTGAAATATACCAATTAACGACCAGATTATTCAACAGAGGGTTAGAAGCATCCAATAACTACGACCTTAATAAAGCCAGGTCCTGATACAACACAACGAGCAAACAGAAGCACCCCCTAAGAAGCTTCATCTGAACTTGCTAGAGTTTATTTTCCCAGCGACTCGATAAACTATAAATAAAAGTCAGCAGTTTCCTCGAAGATTCTCCCACTTTCGCCACTTCCCCCGAACAATAAAAATATCTTTCTACGTAACTTCCACAGCCCTTCAATGACAACGAACGATCCACCACGACAAATCGTCCACGTCTTTCGCTGCTTTCGATCCCCCCAGCCTCTCACTTGGAGCGCTTCCCCCTTCCCCCATCTCCGAGGACCACCCACGTATTTCTAGACGCGACGACCTCGCTCCGGGAACACATGGTAATTCCGGATAAGGGAAAAGAAGGATAGAAAGAGAGGCAGCTTTGCGCAATTAAAGTTCATGCCACGAATCCACTCTCGCGTGCTTATCGCGGCCGGACAATGCGGAAGGTGGTAGCTCGGGGCGTGCTCGGCTGGACGGTGGAACAATTAAGACTAATTGCAACGTCGTACAACGATCAGACATTTTAATAGCACGGCCGGGGAATATTAAATCCGTGTACGCCCGGAACACGGATTTCAGTCCTGATTCGTTCCGTGCGGTATGGTAAAATCGCCCAAGCTCGCCCCGCGATGCGCTCGAGACAGCCTCGAACCGAGGGATCCGCTCTATCGGCGTTGTCCACTTAATTCCTAACCAGTGGAAGAATTCAGCATACACGTCGCGTGCTTCGCCGCGAGGCACGGTGGTCCGAAGGGAACATCTCTGCGTGTGAAAGTAATTTCGTGAAGGCCGGTACGCGTTCTGCTTGCGGCTGGATGAGACCGTGGAACAATTGCAGGCGCGCGGGGATCGCCGGAGCCGCGACTTCATTTTTAATGGAACAATTGAAGTCAATTAGGAGGTCCGTGCACTCAATTTCGGAGCACCCAGCGATCACTCTCTGCGTTCAACTCCAAGTGCGACGCAGCGCGAGGAGACCCTGTGCAGAAGTGCATCTGCTCGCAGTACGTAATTATCGCTAACGAGTCTGCTGGCTGCTAACTTTGGCGTTAATGTGACGGCTGTAAGATTTTTCGTTTGGTTATTCGCGCCTCTTGTTTGGAATTACAGTAGCGCCCAGGAGCGTCCGCAGATTTTTTCCAGGGGGCGAGGGGCAACTTTGGGATGATGGTAAAGAAAAATGTACTTCTCTTGCTTTTTGTAACCCATTTTATAGTGCCAATTTAATTAATAATTTTAAAATATTCCCTTTTTTAGTATAAACTTAATAAAGATCAGTTTTGAAAAATAAGCGATTTTTTCTCAAAAGCCAGGGGGGCAACCTTTTGTCCTTCCCCCCCCCCCCCCCCTGTGGACGCCCATGGTAGCACCGTCAGTAGCAGAATTAAGAGGGAACTTTATAATTCATCGGATTATGGAACTCTCACTTTCCCCATGATGTATTGTTTTATGTTTGGGAAAAATGAATAGAAAGGTCGATAGGTACCAAAAATGACGAATAATATTAGTGTGCTATCATAGATCGTCTATGGAATAATAGAGAATATTAATAAGTTAGCAACAGTTAATATTTGCTTATTTTGTTTGTGCAATAAAGACGCTTAATAATAATAATAATAATATAACGAATTTCAGTGATTTTTGTATATAGTCACTCTTTAAATGATCTACGCTAGTGTACCACATTCCACTTAACTGTTTGCAAATAGATTATATCCAAATTAATGGAGCACATTGTGAACCAAACTTGGAAGAACCACTAAATATCAATAACTTTTCTATTCCATCGACCACTTATATCTTAACTCGTTTTTATCCTTACTCACCGCTACTACCCCATTAATCACCATTATAATAATGATGAGGATAATAGTATTATCTTATCATTAAAACAATCAAAAATTCAAATTCTTCGATTTCATTAAACGGCACCGCGATTTTGATCAAACATTGGACATCTCTACCGCTGAAATAGCACGTTTCCAGACACTTTCTGCCTCATAAAACTACGCCATCACTTTTCGCTGCAGCTCACGTATTCCCAGCGCGAAAGATTGCTTTTGAGACGCCCTGTATCGTGTTCTGTCGCCCTACCTGCCGCGAATTAAACAATCCCTCGCATTAAACCGTCCTCGCGACCGGTCGGCTGCTTATAAAGCTGCAATATCGGGGGAATGCGATTCACATGTGAGAGGAGCTGCAGTACAGGGAACACGTGCAGAGCATAATGTGTCGTTATGTCGCCGCTCCTCGTCCGGTTCCCTCTCAGGATGTAAAGGCATAAACGAGTCTTGGTAGCTGCAGCGAGTCCACGACCGATTGGCTTCGAGTTTACGACCGTGGGCTCGTCGTGTCGTCGTTAAACGCGGTACTGTCATTGGACAATGCGCCCCGAAGCAACATGGAATTAGAAACATGTGCAGCTCCACGTGGCTGGAGCAGTAAAATACACGAGGCGACGGACGTTTAATTGTTCACTTATTTTCTGCTGCTTGGAATATACTTGGGTGGATTTGGATGCTGATAGTCTTGTCGGGCGACCAGCTTTTTGCTAGCATTCTGCTAGTCGTCAGGTATCTGCTCGATAAGAGTTCCGTGGCAATTCCATCCGAAGCAAGATTTCATTTCAGGGTTTAAATTTTTGCACGCCGAACATTCTATAAATCCTCTCCCCACCAAACAGATAATCTATTCAAGACCTTGGACACAACATTTCCACGTCATTGTTGCAAAGAATATTTTCATAGATTCATTTCTTTCCTGCGAAGTATCAGATCGAGTACTCCAGTTGCAGTTATTGTTTCATCGATTCAACTTAGTATGTATTAAGTTGTAACCGGTATTGTTATAGAATAATTGAAATCCTGTTGAAATATATTAGGTCAGTGGAACAGTTCGTTTGCTCTCTTCAGCCAAAGTCTTTATTAAAAGTAAAAATGTATTACACGTTTTTTAAATCAAAGTATTTTCCTTGACTATCTGTGACCTTCTGTCACTGTAATGGTAAAAATACAAATAGGTGTAGTAAGAAACACGGTTCCGTACACCTAGTATTACTTACAGTGAGCGAACAAATTTTTGCACTGACCTAATATTATATTGTAATCAATTTTCAAAATTTCTAACAATTTCTTAACACGTTAATTGCAATTGTCAAGTACGCTTGACTTTACAATGTCAATATATTATGGCGCTTATTAATATAAATATCTCCTAAGTATCAAAGTTGTGAATATAAATATAGGTAAATATTTAGTACGAGTTATTAATATGAATTTTCATTTTTACCACCAATAAAACTGTACGAAACAAGTAGTCAAACCAGCTACCCTAATAATCACCGATTAATATCCTTCACATTATAGCTTTCCATTACGTATTTATGAAATAAAAATTAATAAACATGATGCCACGTTCGCAGAAGCCTTGTTGGAACTGCCAACTCGAAATTAAATACAATCGAATCTATAAATATTTTAAAAAATTAAAACCGACTTCAAAAAAATAAAATTGCATCAAAAAGTAACAAATAATTTTTTCCCTTATTTAATCTACGACTCTCATATTTTTCAAGTCGGCGCCAGATTTACACAGTGCAAATGATGAGGCACCGACTTAAAAAAGATGAGAGTCGTAGATTAAATAAGGGAAAAAATAATTTTTTACTTTTTAGTGCAATATTATTTTTTTGGAGTCCGTTTTAATTTTTTTTAAATTTTTTATTTTTAACTATTTAGTTTTATATATATTGACACAACATGCTGAGGAGATATGCGCGTACGTACATAAAATAATAATAATTAGGTGACAATAATCTTTATTATTAACCAGAACTGGCAAACTATTGGGCCAATGTTGATGCAGTGTAGGATGGGATCACCGGGGCATCGCCCTCTTTCGCATAAAAAAAAGATCATCAAAATCGGTCAATATGCTAAGGAGTTTTGCGGGGTCAAAAATACAAAAATAAAAAAAATAAAAAATACATACAGGTCGAATCTACAACCTCCTCCTTTTTGAAGTCGGTTAAAAAGCTAATGTATCATAGTACACAACAATTGTTCGTCCATTTTTAACGTTTTCGAGAAAAACAGGTTTAAACATGCAATTGTACATAAGATTCAGGGACATACAGTTTACAAAACTATTATTCTTAACAAATTTATGAATTAGATATAAAAGTAATTTTTATACAGCATAAAGAAACAGTCGAGAACTATTTGTTACATATAAAAACTCAACTTTCTCAAAAAGTGGGCATACCAAATTTCTGCCCTAAGCCATCGATATACTAACACAGAATATGTCCATCAGAAGCATCAATGAAGCCTCTTCCATCAAAGACATAATTTGCTTAGCTGCCACGTGGATAGAACACAGGAACAGTATCCTAATCCCAATAATCCTACACAATACACGTCTACAGTAGTCCACACGCAATCGGCTTCATACCGAGCACGCTCAGTCCGTCCCAGAAGACCCTTGTTAGACCCGTCTCGTTTGAGCAGCTACATTCCACGGGAATGCCCATTAAAAACGGCCTCTCGTAGATGGTGCGTGGCAGATACGAGTTCCCCCGAGACAATTAACGCATTTTTCGGTAATTATTCAGCCTGCCACCCAACGACCAGCCGTCAAATGAGCCTCAACCACCTCTTTCTACCCATCTCTCGTGGAACTCGTAAGACCAGTTGCGTCCACGGGGTCTGTCCGAGGGAGTATCTTCCTGGGATTCGGTGCATCTATCACGGGGATACGGAACGTGGGTCGAAGGGGTCGGCTTTGGGCCGGTACAAAGACAACGACCAGCGCGATTGCTGTGACGGGTCGGAGCAGTGTGCCTCGTGGTTTGTCAGTGGACAGTTAGGGCACCAACAAACGCTGACAGGCCGAGCAAGGGACTCCACGAAGCCACTCCACGGAGAAACGGGACCAGCACGACTTCGTTAAAGCATCCTAACTCGATTCGTCATGAGACTCTGTTTTCCTCTGTATACCTTTATTTCCTCCTTTTTCGAGTTTCTGCGCCCTCTACACGCTTCTCGGAACCGTTCCCCGCGGCTCTTCTCGTTCTGCGTCGAGTGTTCTTCGGGGGGCCCTCGCGAGTGATTTAGGGACGCGTGTACAATGGAGTCGCGCGGCAGATGAATGTGGGCGAGACATTAATTTACGGATCTCCGGCTAAACAGACCGTTTCCGAGGCGATACGTCGCGTTCGTAATTTCGGGAGATAAAGGGTCTCCACGGATCGACGGTAGAGTAGAATTTTAGTGACTGTTTAGGCGAGGGTTTTCGGGCGGACACGATCGGGATAGAGTTTCTACATGTTTTCACTTTCCTGCCACAAGTTCAAGTGAGTTTGTAGTTGTTGGGGAAGATCTTATACACTTTCACGGCCGTTGTCACGTAGGAATGCGCGATTTCACGATTTCGATTTGCCACTTTCCGTGAGCGTCAGAAATGAATTTTGCTTTAGATTTATCGCCGACGAAACTATACCAGTCAGAAACCAATGGCTAGCTGGGAAATTTGACTCAAACTTGGAAAAGTTTGCTTCGAAAAGAAATTATTTGTTTGCCCTGTGAACGTTACCGATTTTTCGTAAAATAATTAATAGACTGCGGACGTTTATGCAAATGCATATATTGATATGCAAAAATTATTTTAAAGCATTGCATATGCTTTATTAGAATGCATATGCACATATGTTACATGTTTCTTTTATATGTATCTCACTGTATTTGTTTGCGATCATAGATGAATTATCGAAACGTTACGTGACTTTAGAGATTAATCGCAATGCATGCAACGTTTTGTACCGTCGTTGATATCATGCGATAGAATAAGTCATTAGTGGAGACTAATTACTCGTTCATTACAATCGCCCGGTACAAATAAACAATTTCGATAAAATTAAAGAGGTCTAACCATTTTTTTCTCTTAACACTCGAAAATAGTAAAATTATTAATTTTCACAGTTTATTTTATTTCTGCAAAGAGGCAGTTGAAACTTTTAATGGAAATAATGTCGTTGCAATTGCAACTGCTCAGAATGTTTTCCAATAGACACAAGTTGCTCAAAATTTAACATTTATTAAAGCACATTTACAAATTCTTCCAGCCAGAATAAAGAAATTGGGATCTGTCGGTCTACCCTTAACAAATTCGATGAAAATGGACATGGCATATTTTACGTGCATATTTGCATATGATTTTTGCATATGTTACGTACATAAACATCCGCAGTCTAATAATTAAACTTGACCTTCGCAGCGAACCGAAACTAGAGCGAAGAAAAATCAAACGTTATCGTCGAGCCTTTGAATTATTTAAAATTAAACCCTGCCCCATTGGAACAGTGTTCTGATATTCCCCCAACGTTGCAGCTAAATGACTTCTTTAGAGATTTGAGAATACACTGATACTACTACTAATCAGACCCCTGATCGAATTCTCGAAAGACACCTCACATCTGAACATCTTAAGTCGCAACTCTAAAAATCTGGTTGAAACTTTCAAAGTCTAACTACTACAGACACTTAAATGCAGTTAAATTGTTAATAAATTGAATGCCCCCTGCACAGTAGGTACAGTTGCTCCGATATCTGCAATAGAAATCTGTAAGGCACCAAAAATAGCAGTTTGGAGAGCAGGTAATGACAGTGTTACTGCTTGTAATTGTAAAATAATGACCGTTATCAGTTGCACATTAAGGCCACACAGGCATTGCAATGTATTCTCGGTGGCGCAAGCGCAGTGTAACACGCGCCAGGCTCGCGTCTGGCTGGAGAACATTAACTGCTCCGATTCACGATAAGAGATTAGGGGTGCACGTGGCCGGCACGTCTGCTGTTCCCTGGCCATCAACACGTGGCTCGTGTCATCGGAAAAGAGGGAAAATAGAAAAGGCCAGACCAGCGCGGAATAGATCATACCGTTCTTATCGGAGGATCAGCAATGGGCGCAGGGACTGCACGGGGGATTATCGGGGGTTCCTGCTTGATTCGATTTACCCTGACGACGAACAGTATCGTCTAAACTATCATATTCGATTTATCGCGAGCACCGTATGTGATTCCCTGCCAGTGCATATGAAACTTATTTCTGTCATGTACAGGGTGTTTCGGAGCTATAGGTATGTAAATTTAACTGGTTGAATGTTCTCGCGTCTAATTTAAGCGTGGCACATTATTTCTACGAATATTTTTCGCTTTTTCAATTGCTTGTGGAATCGAAACACTGCGGCATTAAAGCAACGCTGTGGTATACAGATACTCTGAAAAGTATTTAAAAGAATTCGCAATTTTAAGTCACATTAATAGACTTATAAGTCTTAATTAATATACTTTTGTTTTGGGTGTATTCAATTGAAAAATGACACACAGCTTATTTAAAAAGTATTATCCGTGGAAGTGCAAGGAAATATTTCCCCACATTCAATATTTAATTTATACAAACGCAGTTACAATAAGTTTATAAGCATATAATATTCCTATGATTTTATTGTAAGCTTTAATCTGTTACCTATGTATAGATTCAACTAATTTTCTGTCAAACTTGGACTTATCTTGTCCCATTCTTCTGACAAAATTTCTTTGTCCTTTTTTTGGTCGATGGTACAAACTAAACATACATCAATCAAGGTTTATACTAATATAAATTGTAATGGGTAATTCTGAATTTAGTATTACTTAAATAAATAGAATATGTATACATCTGGGGTAAGCCGATAGTTTTGTGAGTAATTGTGTGTAAGTACTTCACGAAACCCGAGTTATCCTAGCTTTCGTGTACTTCATTCAAAAGTATTGAGCGATGCTTTTTCCTATCGTCCTCTTTTCTACGTTGAAAACACTTACAGCCCATTGTAGTTCTTCTGTTTCAATGCAAACTCAATCTAATACTAAGGTCGGGGCCAGATATATTGGCCGGTGAGTTTCGTGAGAGGTATTCTCCCACCACACAGTTTGCCTGCCTCGGTGCTCCTTTTCTCAATGTTTTCTGACTCGCTCTCGTTCCACCTCGCTCTCGCCTTCGCAGAACAAGAGTGAGTCAGGAGTGGTGGGGATAGCGCCGAGCTCCTGACGCGTAGGCCAAACCGAGTTCTTAGCGCAGAAACACACACATCAGAATAGGTGTGCGTTAGCTTCGAAAAAATTCAGGAGTTTTATTGGTCAGAACATTGATTCTTTCTCAATAGCTTCATCTCGTATTCTCAATAGCTTCACTCCCTACCATTTCCCACTCTAAATTTCCTTACATCCATTATAAATAAAATTCACAGAATGGAACGAGCAGGTTCTAGTAAACGCAGTTTTTTTCGAGCTAATCGTGTTGGAGGTGATTTTAAAAAATTAAACTTATAAAATCAATCTATAGAGTGTTGCCGCAGAGAAACTCGAATCTGACGATGACTGGGCTTATAACACCCCTACAAAACTAAAAAACCACTTGCAATTTAAAAAAATGGTGAAAATCGCTGATTTCGGGAATTTCGCGATTTTTGACGTTATTCTGCAATCTTTAAACTTTGTAGCTCAGAGCAACGTTAACCGATTTTGATGACATTTTCAGCATCTATACAACTTACTTAAATCAACAAACTTTTTTTTGAATTTTCAGTACAGGCTCAGAAAAAAGTTGAAGAAACGACCTTACTATTTTTTTTGCTATTCCGACCAATTGCATTTTTTTTTCAAAACGATGAGACACGTCACTTAGCAAACTAATCCTTCTAGCTTCTAAAAAAAAAAAATTCAAGTCGTTTGAACCAATTTTAAAAATGTTATGCGATTTTAAAGAGTGTACGATTATGGCTGCGAGCCACTGTATATTGAAAACGTAACCCAGCCAAAGCTTTTAGGTTGTATCAGCTCGTCTACAACCTAAATAGTAACGTCCACTCCAAAAATCAATTAAGCACTCTGCCGTAGTAGATTCTAAAATTAAACCTAAGCCTTGTGTAAATCTGAAGAAGTGCAGAAATACATAAAGAAAACCTTAGAGACTGTACAAATTAGTGAAGAGGAATTAACTGCCAGACCAGTCTTACCACTTAAATCAGTTAGTCACTAGAGCCTAGTGACTCGGGGCTAACGTCAGGCTAATGATTCCACGAGACATCCGCTCGAGCCGATTGAGATGTCGACCGCACCGACAGATTCTTTCTCCCTAAGCCTAACAACGGCTGTCTAAGGTATGACCTTATCTGCACGACAGGTAAAAGGCAAGATCGAGGGTTAACGAGCGATCGTTTCCCAGAGCCACGCGGAGGAGGCAGCGGACGCAAGGAAAGGAGTACGCGCGACGCAGCACGCTCGTGGGACAGATACGAGTGGCTCGAAGCTCGAAGGCGGTTCCCCTCTTTTCTCGTTCCTCTTCGGCCTCTTCTCCCGGTGCTCCACTGAAAAACGAGAGTGTTTATCAGGCCACGTTTAGCGTAATCTCACCTCCTGAGGCACTCACGTAATTAGGGTCGCCTCCGTCCCCCTTTCTTCCTACATCCCGTTGTTCGCCGTGTCGCACACTCCGCCGTGCGTGTACGTGCGTTCAAACACCTTGTTCCCCGGCCCCTCTGCCGTGTCACCTCTCCTAGGGCCACGCTAATTTCCAACTTCGTGCCCTGTACTTCTCTCCGCGACGTCCTAGCCGCTGCCGGCCCCCTATCCTCGCCCCACGTCCAGGCAACTACTTCGTCCTTCGCCCCCGTTCCTCGTTTCCGCGCGTTACTCCTGTCTGAGCTCTAATTTAGATTGGAGGTAAAAGCGGGCGAGGGGCGCACCAGCCTCCATTTCTCTCTTCCAGAATTTCTCTCCTGCTTCGGGCACTCCATCTTCCGTGTCCCGTTTACTGTTATCCCACCCTCGCCCCCAACCCGCCAGCGTCTTCGGTCCCTTTAGACGCTTCTTTCTCTCTTTCTGCCCGGCCCACGCCTTATCGGCCAGCCAGGCACCCCTTTCGCTGGCAAGAATAGATTACCCTTGACGCTACATTTATTCGTCTCCCCCGCGATAACCAGAAACCCACCTACAGGTGTAACGCTCGTCGATTGTCCTGCTTAATGGCCCCCGCTCGCGAGCTCCTTGAAACGCGGCCGGATGTTTGCATAACTCGCGTTACAACGGAACGGCGTTAAACGACCGGCGATTTGTTTCGGGCTGGCGCGAGAGAGCTTAATGAACGGCGGGAGTTACGGGGAGGGGGGACGTCGCGCGATATTTAGCCAGAGAATTGTGCACACCGCTGTAAGAAATCCGGCCGGCGGGAAAGAAATGTCGCGATTACGGCGATGATGTGAAGCGATGCTGAAACACTTAGGTGGACTTGGCAATTCATTGTAACAAAGGGGTACGCGATTTAAGATACCCTGCTCGCTGTGGGAAGATAAGAAGTTTGCGGGGTATTTGGCCGCGAGCCGATTTTTATGGCACCCTCGTCTACGGTAGTGGAAATGTTTATTGCATCCCTCAAATAAACACGTCGCGTCGTCACTGATATCTCTTTTATTAGTAGTAGGTATGAGGGAAATTTGTGAGGAATATGAATAATACAAGGAATTCTTCTTTAACATGAAACTATTTTAATATATATATAATATTTTATATTATATATATATTATATATATTGTATAAATTGCAGTAACTTGAAAATACATTACCAATGTGAACTTTGGTTTACTATCCTTTCAGGTTTCTTGCAAGTTTCAAGTGAAGTAGAGATTCGTTCAATTTGCCTTGAAATACAACTTGACTAATACAGTCGAACCTCGATAACTCGAAAATTTCGTAGAAAGATCTCAAAATATTGAGGAAAATGTTTTCTCTTCATTATTCACAATTGAAAATGCTATTGATTTACAATACCTACACTAAAAGACTAGCACAAAGCAAAATCACGACTTTCTTTAATACGTAATAAAGAGTAATATTTCGAACATAAAATGTATCATATAATTATTTTTATATATGTAGGTATATATGTAGTCCAAGCAATTGACCTTTAAAACTGGAATTTTTCTTGCTTCACAAGTCGAAAAATTAACACTCTTACAAAGCCTCTATAAGTCGAATTTTCGTTTGCTGAACCTCTCTTACCCGAAAACTCGATAAGCCGAAACCTCTATAATTCGAAGATTTTTTCCCTCCCCTTGAGATCCGAGTTATCGAGGTTCGACTATATAAACAAAGCTTCAAGGTTAGTGGAACCTTAGGGTGACACTGAAACATGGTATGGATGAAAATGAAAAAAAGAGCTCAGTTTTAAAAAAGAGCACTTATCATTTCAAACATTGAGAAAAATTTCCAAAGAATTGAATCTACAGAAATATGTTTAAAAAGCTGCAGAGCTTCTCACAGAACCTGATGTATCCCTATACCTAATACCTGCCAGAGTCTCTAAATCTTACAAAAACGTCTTGAAATCTGAAAGAAACATCATTTATCTCTCCTCGTAGTATTTACCTACACCAGTTGCACCAAACGAAATTAATGAACGACGCGTAGAAGCTTCACAAAGAAGCACCTTTTACAAGGCAGGCGTTCGGCGTGCTTGCTCCTGCTTGTTTAAATTTATTCGATAACCATTTGAAGTTTAATCATGCGGCGTGTCCCCCCAAAAACTTATAAATTGAATTCATTAACCGAGTGCACTGATGCCAGAGTCACGGGCGACAGATTTCGCAAAGTTTAATTAGCGATTCTGTGCCAATGGAAAAAGTAAGTCATTATCGGGCCGCGCTGTTTGCCCTACGGTTACGTTCTGCTGTATTTATCCGCGAGGTGCAGCGAGTTTCTAAATTTTCCGGCCGGTAACGAGCGACGCGCGGTTATTGTACGTTTCACGGGGATAATATTAATTCCTCTGGTATACAATTACTGGGTCTCCAGTGTCACCGCCACTGTCACGGGTGTATCACAAAAGAATTTCTCTTGCAAATGTATGGAAACGAGTTCTTCTCACATCAAATGAATGCGCGCTGATTAATTACGCCGCTTCTGCACGTTTTCTGCCCGTGTTCGACGAGAAACTGAAGGTACACCTCGGAGTCTCGCTGCTACTTATCGAAGCAGACGAAACAGTTTCCATCAAGGTAAATTGCACAAGTGGTTGTATCCAGCAGTGATTAACAGAGAACTTCGCCCTGTCGCATAACGAAATATAAAAGACTATGAAAGCTTCCTAAAACTTTTGACGTTTGCATTGGATAATCTACTTAGTTTGTATATTTGCATGGTTTATCTCCGGCAAATTTATAGCAAACATGATTTGGAATAACATATTATCCTAGTAACCTTTCTCTAAATATTCCGCTTAAATAATATTCGACCCTAGCTGTAACAATCTCAAATAAACATAATGCAAAGTTAATATTTCATTTAATTCCCCCTATTTCTACCTGATATCCTACAGTTATCAATACCCACTGTCAATATACACCCCGTAATTACTACCAGACTAATCACTCAGTCCCCTACCGAAATCCAGAACCATTATTCCCATCGTAATCAAGCCCTCCCTCGGAACAGCGAGGAAAGATGACCACTCGAAAGTACGTATAAAAACGTAACAACCGAGAGATAGCGCCGTAGCAAGCACTCCCCCGTTCCCCTCTCTCCGCCACGGCTGATTCGCCGTAATTAAGCCTAATTCGTCAATTAACACCGCGCACGAAATTCATCGGACGCGCTTTCGGTGGCTCGATATAAAAATAGCCGTGTCAGGCCGCTTAATCCAGGGCGAATGATGCGAACCAGCGTGTATTAAACACCAGGACGTGGAGTGCGCTCCTGGCACGTTGGTCCAGAGATAGAACAGGAATCGATAGAGTAGAAGGTGCGGGGGAAAAAAGGAATAGAGCGATGACAATACATCGAAAATGCGTTTTCCATTATCCACTAGCTTGCAAATCGCACGAGCCCGGTATTCGACTGGTCCCCACACCAGCTCGGTCGAAAAGCGATCGTTGATGTCCCCGCAGCCACGAAGAAATCTACTTTCAGTCGTCGGTTCAACCATTTTTTTTTTCTTTTTTAATGGATTATCCTGTGCGGATCGATTCTCGCGCACAGTTTCGATGGATAGAGACGTGCACGGCGGAGTTTCTGTGTCAGGTGGAGTGTCAACAAGATGGTTCCATTACTCGAGCACCGCCATTTATTGTTACACTGTGTACAAATTGGAACCGCTTGCCGGGCTTTGTCTGTCACTGTATCGACGGCGTTCGGCAAAGTGCGAGTGTGATTGCGAGGGAAATTTTGTGTGTGATGCCCTGGGATCGGCTGGGTCCGAAGTGTTACCGAAGTGTGCTTGAAAATTTTCCACGCAGGAATTGGTGTACAATTTTCCTGGGGAAAAACGACTCTTCGGTTTGAAGGGAAATTACATTTAGAGAGGTTAATCCTTCTTATTTAAAGTATTATAAAAGAAGAATGAACTTCTTACTTCGTGAAAATAGATGAATATTGCAAACTTTGATGGTCTGTATTTTTTAGGCAAATTCGAAACCAGCAAAATGATTATATAACCCCCCCCCCCCCCCCCTCCCAATTTTACATGGATTATAATATATTTCATGCACAGTTTCGCTGAATACTGTATAAATGCTAATTCTGTGTGCTTTGTCAGTTATTTTAATATGGTTTTATAATAAAATCAGTGTACATCCAAATACTTTTAGTTCGTTTGTGATAAACACATCGTAGTCAAACGCAGGGATGACACAGGTGCATCTGATGTATGGAATTTATGAATGCAAAGCGAAGACACAAGTTTATGGTGAACATGTTTTATTGTTTCATTGTATAAAATTAATCCATGAAGAGATTCTAGCAGATCCACATACATATATGTATTGGAATGGAAGATGGTTATTTTTTAATAAATGATCAAAAATACAGTACGTGATATAGAACAACAAGGAAACAGGTGGACCTCTGAAACATATGTTTACATGAAGTTATTCTGATGGTTTGCAGCGCTGAAACGATTGTTAAAACAGGTCCCTATGCTACTTTATTTACCAACTTCGCATTGGAGTTTTCAATAACCTGGCATATCGATTCGAACGTAATGTAAACCACCAGAATATGGATATAAAACTGTACGCGTCATGCAGCGGAAATGCACTTTATGCGTTATTAAAGTGCGATGTCCTCTTTGTTCCGGTAGAACGTCCATTGTACGAAGTTACAGGCCAACAATTCATTTTCGACAGCTTGAATTCAAATCTTCCAATTGAAAGAAGCTACAAATACTTTGAATATGAGTGCGAAAAACCAGGAACTAAGATATTTCAAAATCTTGACATCAAATAGACATTTTCAGTTTAGAAAAATATCTACAGTAAGATCATAAGAAATTGGATACGTTTGCAACGATTTTTCCATAAAAATATACAGGGAGTTAAAAAAATGTGGTATATTTTTTACAATAATGACTTTATAAATCGCAACAATTTTCAAAATACAAGTTCAAATGGCTACAGAAGTATAATCCTTTATTTCATACATAATATTCTCATATGGAAAATTCAGAAAAACTCAAAAACAATGATTTCCTTAGCCTTAACAATCCTCGTCCATGTGACTTCTTCGTAAATTCAACCGCTAGAAAAATATTCACACGTGCCATTTTACGTATTCCACTCCATATACCCAATAATTTCCCAAACAAACATTTTGACAAATAAGAATGCTTTGAGCACCTTCCCCAGGTACCAATTATAAATCTCCATCCACCAAATCTGTCATCATCCACATCAAAATCAATTAATCAACAAGTAAATAACATGTTCACATTCGTAATGTATTTTCAAGGTACTGGGATTCAAGTCACTTGAAGTCAAGAACCTTGACAAATGCGAACGAGTCCTAAAAACAGAAGCCCTAAGAACCCACCTCTATTTCACAAGAAAACAATATCTTCAGCATCCTACGGGTAATTTCAACGCGAAACAGTTTCCACCGAGATCAGCGGCGTTATAACCGTAATCCATCCGGTTTATTACTTTCCCCCCGAAAATTGATATTCGTATAATCGGCGTTTCCATTAATCGGTCGTTTCACCGTTGCCCGATAAAAATGACTCTCCGCGATGGCCGTTTCACGGGCGTACGTGTACCGCTCGTCGCCCGACCCGCGTCACCCTCGCCCGAAAAACTCGTCGCTTATTTTCAAAACAACCCCGGATTAGCCGTTTCATCGTGCGCAACACAATCGTCGAATCTGTACGCGAAACACGGCGGAGGGCGCGGGAACGAGCCCGTCCAGGTGGCCACGTCAACGAGACGCGATGACGGCCGTTCTCCGCCCTCTTTTTGTCACGCTAATACGCATACCTGACAAGCCACAATGCCTCACTTATTTCGTTACCGAATACACACGAGTTCTGTCAGGCCCGTTCAACGGCAACTGTACGCGCGGCCAAAGGGAAACGGGAGAAGATGGAGCACTCTCCCAGCCCCGTTGTTACACGGAGCATTCGAGGCCGATGTATAGGTGTACGTACGTGTAACCGTGCGCCGAATTATTTCTGTGAGGGTTACACGGCAAGCCCCGAAATATGTGGGATCCAAAACGGGGAGAAGAGGGTCACGAGTACCAAATGTGTATTATGCATAGGAGATAATGCGGCTACGTAGATAGGAGGGGAGGCTGCGATCGGGACGTGCGAATTTTCAAGGAAATCGGGCTGAAAGTGTCGGGGCAAGGGGTGTAGGGGAGAATGGGGCAATCGCGGTCAGCGAGCAATGATGGTCATTATTGTTATTATAAAACGGCATATCCGAAATGTAGAATTTCTTTTCTTTACGTTCCACGACATCATTGACTATCGCCTTAACGACCTCGCCTTAATCGTGGCTAACAAGGGAAGATCCCGAAACCGGATATTCAAAAAATTCTGAAACTTTGTGAATATGTAGGGGATTTCCTTCTGATTACAATGCAATTTTTGTTTGCTGCCCAAATTCACTCGAAGGGGGTGAAATTAACTCCTGAACATTCGACTATTTTCCGATTTTCTGTTATAACTCGCGAACTGTAAGAAAGAGAAAAAAAGTTTCAAGACAAAAGTTACTTCTTTTAATTAAATCTACCATTTGGTAAACAAAATATTTTGCAGTTCACGAGTTATAACACAAACTCGGAAAATAACCGGATTTTCAGAGGTCAATTACACCCCCTTAGAGTGATGTTGGACAGCAAAAAAAATTGCGTTGTGATCAGCAGGAAATTCCCCACATATTCACAAAGTTTCAGGATTTTTTGAATTTCCGGGTTCGGGATCTTCCCTTGTAAGGAACCAAGGAAAACAAGCCTTTTTGTGTTTTCAATGTCGTTGATGCTATATTTTGTGTGCACAACGTAAGAGAAAAATAGTAATTTTGAAGCTTTTTTAAATTTCAACTTTACACAAATAGAGATATACTGTAAAAGGAAAGGATTAGATTCAAGTTTAATATAAATATATTTAATTTATATATATATAATCTTCAATTTTATCAATGAAAACGTGTGCGGGCAATGGTCGTTTGATCGTTAGTGCCCATAACTTTCTTCATTAGAACAATTTTATTCTGTAGATGACAAAAATACGCCCTAGCGATCAAACATCTTTTGTGTATTTCGTAATTTTACTGAATAACTCAATATAATACTAATTCTTTTCATTTCCTACAAATAGGTTGATAATTTAAGTTTATAAAAAAATCATTTTCAAGAAATATCTCACATCATATCTTGGTTTTATTACAATTATAGCTTAAATGCCCGCGATTACCCCCTTTTGCCCCAAACATTATTCCCGGCTTCGTACCTCAACATTTCGATGCCGTCCAGCTTAACTCTATTAGTAAACGGGTAGCTTTGAATATTACTGCAGTATTTGGAATGCGAGTACATATCCCGTAGCAACTTTAAAAAATCTGTTCTATTGAATTTAAAACACAATGTATCCGACACACACTACCCTATACTACGCACAGTTAGCTAACAATTTTACAGAAAAATATTTCAAAACATCGCGCGGTCGGAGTGAACGATTGTTATAATAACTCTTGCTCCGCGGGTCGCAGTAAAAACGGCCCCTCCCGATGGACGAACACGAAGGGCGTGGTCGAGTCTCGTTCCATGTTCCCTTTTTTCTCTCGTACAATTTTTGTGAAACGAGAGTCGACCCTTTAACACCGGAACGTTCGGGGGGGGGGGGGGGGATATAACACTTTCTTTGAGGTAGGTTCGTGGAAGAAATCTCGTGGGTGGGCCACGCGGGGTTGTATGCAGATAAGAGCCGTAGGCGCACTTAAAAGTCCCATTAAAACAATCTGCTCGGGTGGCTGGGCGCCTAAAAAAGACTAGGCTAGTTGGCCGGATCAGCCGAGCACAGTGGTGGTGTACAAAACAGACCTCGGTCGAGCCGCTCCACGCTCGACGATATCGATGGTGTAACGTTATATTCCATTCGCGTAATTTACGAGCATCCCTTTTTTCCCCTCCTTTCGCCCGGTCACGAGGAAAAAAAGACGCCCATTCCCTTGATTGCCGCTTTAATCCGTTCGAAGCGAGCTGGTTCACGTCTCCGTGAGCTTCAGACGAACATCATTGAAAGCGTTTACGCGTGAAAATCGGTAAGAACTTTGGGATCAGTGTGTACTTACGAACGAGTATGCATGCGCTGGTGTAAGCGCGAGTGAACGACGGATGAAGATGATATATTAGGCTCCGTGAACTGGCGCGTGAACGTATATAAGCGCGCGAATAATTTAGATAGCTTACGATACTCCCCTCGCATTATCGCGTGCGCCCATCTCACGGGCAGCGACATATTTCAAGATTTGTTATCTTTAATGCTGTGTCGTGTGCAAGAACGTGAGTCGATGCTTAGGCTTAAGCAGAAGAGGGCACCCGCGGGCGACGTAACTGCAGGATGTATCGAAAGGCCGCATTGTATTTACGTTCAACGATTGGGGCGCGACACTCTGCGAAAAGCACTCCCTCTTGAGTAAGTCGTGTTGATGTGAAGGGGAAGTTGGGAGGAATTTCAATCGTTCCTTTCTGCTTGTCGGCATTGTAAAAGCAATGCCACTTAATTTTAAATGATACTTGAAAGAAATTCAAACCACTACTTAATGATATTTGAGCTTTGTTCGTGAGTGAATATTTATACCATTTCTCTCACAGTATCTCCTAATTCGTAAATCGTAATGTACTAAATTTAGAAGAAATAAAAACGAATGTACCAATATATTTTCTATAGGTACAGTTCTATCATAATGCATGCAAAAAACTTCTACTGTATGTACTGTATTTTAATTGAACCACGTAGCAATGAATATCGATAAAGCTTTTCGTGATAAAAAAAAAGTATTTCATATAGAATTGGCACATCAGGCTGCCTTGGCCTAAAAAAACACTGCATCTCGCATCAACAAGGTGTAGCTAAAACAGAGAGAAATGTTACATATCGCTCCCTTCATGTTCATATCATTTTGTAGGTTATGTCTTCCGCGAGAGCTTGCTCCCACTTCAATTGTAATCAGTTTAGTTGATCGAAAATTGTATGACGACTTTCTTTAATCCCTAAACTTAAAACAGATCACGAAGAAAAACGATTCAATACGTAGCAGACATTCAGAAGAGCACAACGAAGCAATTAAAAGCTACATATGTTCCGAAGACCTCCGCCATTGTTTTGCTTCATAAAAATCACGAATGGAGCGCTGCAGGAGTATTTCGAAAGTGACCTTCACTGACATCTTTTTACTCAAAAAGGTTCCTTTCCTTCATAGATAGAGAAATGTTACTTTAAATAAACCCCAGCAAAGCAATACTAAACATTTCCAACAACTGTACCCGCAATTAGACATTCAACCAACAGCAATGCCATTGCTTTCGATAGATTCGTTTCGGAAGCACACGTAACGGGTTGGAAATCATTTGGAACAGGAAGCCTATCCGCGATCCGTTGTTCCGTTTCAATGGAAACTGCGAAGGCTGCTTCGGGAAGCAGCGATGAAGCGACAAGGGACCATGAAAGGTGGGGTTGGGAGGACATAAGAAAGACGTACGATGCCTGTGACATGTGCGTTTGTAAAACCGTTTCCCTCGCAAGGATAGATCGGGTACAGAGCTTCACCGAGTAAACCAATCAGGTTGAATAACAATCCGTGCAAACACATCGGGTCTGTGTTTTCCCCCGCCCCAGTTTGCGTTCGAGTTTCTGCGATCTATGGCGGAATCTGCTGCCGTTCCCGCGCTCCACTGAAATCGCTCTCATCGTGCGTCATTAATTATTTCAATCGTATTATTGCAGCTACATCTGGCACAGGGGTGCAAAAGCAAAGTTCACGCTCGGGTGGAAAACGCTTAAAATGTTATGAAAGCGGGTGCAAGTATCCGATCAATTCTGGGGAGCTGTGTAAATCAAATATTAAAGGGATAATGGAGTACTCGATTTTTAATACAGTAATGCTTCATGGACGTTTGTTTTGTATCGAGTGTTTCCAGATATATGTTGCAATTTCTGGATGAGGGGAAACAACAGCACTTTCCTTTATCATCGCCTGGTACATTCCCCCATAATTATTTCGGGACTTAATTAATTCTCGCTCTTCCTCTATCTTCTACTATCGTTTGAGTATCAGTGGTTTTGAGCAACACAACTATAATTGTAACCCACACATTTTTCAATTGCCTTCAAATCAGCAACCCTCTGAAGACACAATTCTTGCAGAAACTATGCGCGAAGATTTCTAAAATTACCAACAGTAAATGTGATCAAAATACAGAGTAGGTACCTACATATTCCGATTGGTAAAAATACGAGACCCAAAAATGATCGGGCTTATGAGTCCACGTGAAAGCAAAAATTAAATATTCACGGGGCCGCGTCGAGACACATCGATTGGTCCACGTTGGATTTAGCGATCCGTACCGCGCCCTCGCAGTCGCCAATGAAAACGTTCCCCCTTCATCGATCTCGATCGGGGCCTCAACGTCTCCGGGACATCTCGAAGCGGGGCTCGCGCGTCGAGATTTCTCGAGATGGCGATACAGCACGTAGAGGTACGTACACGTCGCGACGTCGTGTCGCGAATTTTCCTCGTCGAGGATTTAGCATAATTCCGTTGGCTGTGCACCTCCGTCAGGGATTGAGGCGGTGGGAGGGGCGGAGGTGGGGTGGAGGCTGTGGGTGAACGCGGCTAGGAGAACGGCGAGACGACGCTGATGGTAGTGGTAGAGATGACAGCGTCCTCTCGCTTTCCTCTTTCCCTCTTTCCTTCTTCCCCCGTTGCACACTCAAGGCAGGCATGCCCTGACAGCGTGTGGGTCCATTTGGTTCACAGTGGTCGCCATGGTAACCTCGACCACCCTCTTTTTCCCTTTCTACCGGCTGGTTCTGTGCTACCCGGTCCTCTCAAACTCTCCCTCATCCTCCCCGTCACCCTCATCCACTGTTTATCTCTTTCCCTCCTTCCCCCAGGCCGGTTCCGTACGTTCCTCCGCTTCTTCGTGTGTCCTACCCCTCTTCTGACGTTGCGCCGCTCGATAGACTGCTTCCGTTCCTCTTTCTACCTCTTTCCCTCTATCTTCCCGCCCTAATCCGCTTACCATCTCGCTGCTCTATCCTCGCCCCTCACCCTAGTTGTCGCCGCCCGGCCTCCGCCAGTAGGCTAAAGGGTTAATGGCTCCCTGGACGCTCACGTGACTAAAAATTACAGCTACCGTTGCCACTGGCCACCGCTCATCCTCTATCTCCATCGACTCCCCGGCCACTGTCCCTCATGTTCCTCGGCCGCGACTAGAGACTTCTCCGTCCCTGCTGGCCCGCGTGTGCCGATACACGCGTGAACCGAATCTATTTATGGCCGCTGTTATCCTCAGCCGCCACGGAATATGTTTGCGCGGATGGAATAGATGACGAAAAAATGCGCGGCCCATGGGGATATTTGGTTCCAGTGTGGAACGCCTGTTGATGCAACGGACACTGATTCGATGAAACTCTTGGTACAGAGTGACCAGGATACCAATCGAACGATTTTAATTGGTTCAGCGTCGTTTGGATTTCATGATTTCTCCTGAGAGGGTCACGGTATTTCTCGTTTGAGACTTGGCTTCCTTCGATTGCCCGTAAGTCTGAATATTTCATGTGTGTCAGCATTTTTCTACTTTCGATGGAGTTTCGCTTGAAATGTAGGGTTTGAGGAGTATCAACAATTGCTAGAATATAGATATCAATTAACTATTTTCAGAATGATGTAGCTTGAGACTCATATACACACCTAACAGGGGATGTTCGGCAACAAAAACGTTAAAGAAAAATTGGCACTCTGCAGAAATGTAGTTCAAGTGATCCTAAGAACGTGATCATTTTGTGACGGGTCAGGGTTAAAAACACTACCTCAAAGAAATTGTGAATTTTCATATTATCCTGAATATCTGCGAAACGGTGAAAGATATAAAAAAAAATGCATTCAAAGTTTGATGGTTTCTGACAGGGTTTATACAAAAACCTACTTGTGAAAAACCCGATTTTTGAATTCCGCTATTCCCAAAAAACCGGTTAAATTGGTTTTCGAATATTTACAAAAAATATATTATTAAAATGGAAAATAAATATTTGTACTTATTTTAAAAATTTTCAGTTCATTTAATATTTATGGATCTACAAAAATATAACACAATAAAACAAAACTAAAATAACTAAAATCCGTACAAACTATAAATTATAAATCTTTATTTCATTTGTAAACCCGTTTTTTAAAAACCGACAAACCCTACTTTCTGATATCTTAAATTTAACTTTTTCCAAATTTTTGTCCCCACTACTCCCCGTCTCTTGTATCCATTGTGCGGACTTGAAACCCACCTAAATTCCAACAAAGCCCCTCAGACCACTTGGAAATCTAATACATTCCAAGCCATTTTCACCAAAAGTAGTAGCTAATATTCCAAAAGTTATTGATACTCATCAGCGCCTATATTTCACGTCCAGTTTCCATTCAGGAAGCACTGGTCCAGATTGCGACCTCCCCTTGTAAGTGCAGACACTACTGCATTCGCAGACTAATCAAATTTACGGGCTTACCCCCTCGCTAGTCTCGTTCCTCTTGGTCCATTTAGTGACTGGCCCTCTCTCCTAGCCGTGATGGCTTGTTTCGCGAAATTGATCGAATTTCCGTGCCCGTTAGGGCAATAGTTCGCTCGCGACTCGCTCGAACGAACCCGCAAAACTTGCTCGGGCGTCCATTACATTTTCGTCGACAACCCGTTAACTCCGCTAATCAGTGTGCCAACAGCGCGTAATCCATCCAGGTCATCGCACCTGCATTTGCATTTTTATACATAGGTCCACTGCGCGGGGCCCGCGCCTTGCAACTATTAAGATTCAAACGAAACGTAGGTGCGCTATCAAATGCAGCAAAACACCCGTTCATTAATCACGCGCGTCAGGCCTGAATTAGAAGCCGACGCAGAAAAGGTTGTTCAATATTAAACGGCGCGCATCTAGCAAGATCCCCGAGTCGCTAGCTGAGTGCGATCGAAGGAAACCGTTCGATCAGAAAATGGCCGCATTCGATCCACGCGCGGGCTATGAATATGCAAGTGGAAGGGAAACGCGAGACGTGCATCTTTTAATGGGTCCGGTATTTGCATCTGCTTCGGCCAACGAATATCCCCGAAAGACACAACTAGTCGGTTCAACGGTACCGTTCACGCGCGTCACAAATCCCCCAACGATCCTGTTAATCGCGTTTCCGATATTGGTCCAACGGCCGCGACGAAGCTGGGTCGCGGCGAGTGAAGAGCTCGATGGGACTAAGGTCGGGGCCGTATATATTGGCCGGTGAGTTTCGTGAGGGGTATTCTCCCACCACACATTTTGCTTGCCTCGGTGCTCCTTTTCTCAACGTTTTCTGACTCGCTCTCGCTCCATCT
This sequence comes from Andrena bucephala, assembly GCA_947577245.1. Taxonomy (NCBI): domain Eukaryota; kingdom Metazoa; phylum Arthropoda; class Insecta; order Hymenoptera; family Andrenidae; genus Andrena; species Andrena bucephala. Next base: position 63,240,965 of record OX387715.1, on the reverse strand, counting down.
CGCTCTCGCCTTCGCAGAACAAGAGTGAGCCAGAAGTGGTGGGGATGGTGCCAAGCTTCTGGCGTGTAGGCCAAACCGAGCTGTCAGCGTAGAAATACACACATCAGAATAGGTGTGTGTTAGCTACGAAAAAATTCTGGAGCTTTATTGGTTAGAACATTGATACTATCTCGATAGCTTCATTTCGTATTGGTCTACGCATAGCTTCGTAACGCACACAACTATTACGCTAAGGACAAATAACAGCCAAACGGCTAGGTTCAGGTGGAGCCGAGCAGCGTTCCCGTTACCCCACCATGCCCTGCGAGGACCACGCAACTCCAACTGACAAATTCACGATCGTCAGATGGTGGCGGCTGATTTCTCCTCGATCGCTGTTCGCGAAAACGAATTCACCGGCCAATATATCTGGCCCCGACCTTAGGGGCAGCTCGAGCGTTTCATATTTTCTTGGGGAACTGGCGCAACGAGGTCAGCATGATTAAGTAATAACACGGAATCATCGAGAGCAGCTGGTCAATTTTTCAGACGTTCTCGCAGCGGCAAGCTGATACCAGGAAATAAAAATACCATAAGCTCCCGGTGAATCGATAGAAAGACGAAAGAACGGTACATGAGGGGAAGGGCGGAGGGGGAGGGAGGTTGGAAAGCTAGAGGATAGGAGGGCTATAACAAGAGAAAGAGCCGAGAGTTCGAGCCGATGCAAGAGCCACAGGCTGCTAGAGAAATGAATTCGAAAAGGGGGTTATCCGCGCTCGGCCAGTATCTATAGCCCGTAGCCTATCGATCTGAGCATTATTGCTGTAGGAAGTAGCGACCTCAAATTCAACCATCTGTGCTGAGAGAACACGATCATTCATATTTCATCGCGAGGTGGTTGCACTGTCATTACCGCCGCCGATGCAACCCTGACGGTCGTATGCACGCGTCCCTTCTCGACGCCGTTCCTTCCTCGCCGAGGTTCTTTATCATTAGCCCGTCTATCACTGCGCGTTTACTCGGTCACAGCTGCTTGCGTTCGCGTGCACGCACCCAGTTCTTGCCTTTCTTATACTTCAGCCCCTCGAAAATAGGCCAATCGCGCACCTTCCAGCCCTGTCCTTTCGTTAAACGCTCACGTCCATTGACGGTTTCTTTGCTGTGCCGTGGCGTGCTCTTTGAATCTTGGGTATGAACTTTGGAACACAGAGGGTCAACGCTCGAAGTAGGATTAACTAGACTTGTATTGAATGTTCTATTTATATCGTTGAACTTTGTTTTCAGATCTCTAACTTACGAGAGGCCTGATCCGAACTTGGGGAATGGAGGATAGAAACCACTTCGTTTCGTATAACTTTGATGATCTCATTCTTTCAGTTACCAATCCGAATGACTTCAGCCTCCGAATATTTGGACATGTAGGAACCTTTTGTTCGCGGAGAATACAGTTATGAACGGATATCAGCGGGCGTGGCTCGGTGTATCTTCGATATCGACTTGTCGTTTGTTAATTAATGCTGAATATCTGATACCCACACGCGAACCACTCTAAATCTGACAGAAGAGGGGGGGCTCGGATTCAAAGCGACGTTTGATTGATCGGTCCCGTTACATCCATGGGATTCTTGCCAATGGCAGATCGAATTTGGGCGCGCAGAAAGCAACCACTACCGATCAGATTGCACGGTTCGATCCGCCGACAAGATTAGCCGTGCATCGGCAGTTCCACAGCCGCTGATCGAGTTGTTGCGACCTGGACTTAGAGGTATATAGATGCTGCATTATTCATGAAAATACTGTGGGCCTGATGAGGCTCGTTCCATTTCGCATCCCCCTTATTCGAACGGCGCTGTTACACTTTCGAGACATATCGGCGGCGCACGGTGTATCGAGGCGTGGAACAAATCACGCGTGATCCCTAGCACGCCGATCGCTTGCTCTCACATCTGTCCAGCTACGTTAATAATTAAGGGGTGCGTCATCGCTTAAGTCGAACGTTAGGTATCGATAGCTCGCAGGGGTTGGCGCTGAGGGTAGTGGCTGCTGCGTTCTCTAACGGTGTGGCTTTTCCGAATGCAACCGAATGACGAGAGTGATAATTATTCGAACTAATTTGCAAGCAAGATTTGTAGGGGAGGGTTGCCTATATCGTACCATTTAAGACATTTTACGTTATATTTCATATTTGGTACTAATTTGAACGCAAATGACTATTGGATATTGTAGCTTGATCCTTTAGGCACTTACTATTATACGCTTAACCTTTTGTTCAGAACAAATTAATTTGTTATTAATCGTTTTGTCACATACTGTAAAATGTATGATTTAGGCAACCGGTCTCCTAAATCGTACCTCCACTAAAAATAATATCAATAACAGAGTAGAAAATATTCAACATAAAGAAATGATTATTATATAGTTACATATACGTATGTATATGGATCACACACAGGTAACAATAACCTATGAATATGATATATGTGCATAACCTATATAACATACAAGTTGTCAAATCCTACTGGTACGATTTAGGAAACATGGTCAATTTATTTATAAATATCAATTTAAACTTTATAATGAATGTAATATGTACTTAAAATGGATGTAAAATATTCTACATTAAAACCGCTTTTAGATAAATACAAGAATACTGGACAAAATTGCATTGTTTGATTATTATCAGCTAAAATAAACTGGTAAGAAGTTACATCAATCATACCTGATTTTTAAAATGTTTATAGCACGCACAAAATAGGGTGTAAGCTCAAAAGGTTTTGTTTATATTTCTTATTTCGCATTTACTTGATATTTTTATCATCAGATGTCGTTTATATTCATTCTTTACGGAGAAATTGATGAGGTACGATTTAGATGACCAGTACGATATTGGCAACTCTCCCCTATATTCCAAAAATATGCAACATATGTGATATACAAAATATGCAAAATAAAAAATATAGGCGAGACCGGGTATGGTTGTCACACGGGTAGGTCACAACCACTATAACAAAGAAACTATAAACAACTTACTGTTATGATTTTTTGGCATTTTTTAAACATTTTAATACATGAGTAGAGAGGTGGGATTGTTTAACGGTTTGGGTCAAGTTGTCACAGAATATTTGGAAAGAAGAACGAAGCAAAACGAGTTTTATTATCCGATAAAGGAAAAAATAAAAAAAGAGAAAAGTATCAACAATTAATAAAGAAGAAAAAGAAAATGAAGAAGACTTTTGCTTTGTGTGCTTGTTTCTGTATTCCAAAAGCAAATCCAGAGAAATTGGGGTTCAGCGATAGAGTTGTAAACTGTTTGTTAATAATGTTTCTAAGTTTAATTTTGTTCAAGACTATAGCATTTATAATTACAATAAAAAAAAATGATATTACTTCCTTAATTGAATCAGCTTTTTACTAATAAACTTAACTATTTAAATTTGTGACAATCAACCTCAGATACTGTGACAACCAACCCAACCTCGGGGTACATTGTCACAAAATAGTTCCTGCAAATAATGTTAATTAGCTTCTAATCTGATTGACAAAATCCACAGTACCATTTTTTTTTTATAAAGTCGGACGTACGTAGTTTATATTAAACTAAGTTTGAATGAACTTCCCTGCAGCGATAACCCGTAAAAAAATCAAAATACAAAAATGAGACAACCATATCCGATCTCCCCTAACTACTTTTAAAACCCTCTAATGACGAAACATATTTCTATCAAAATCTCACTTGTTTAGTTCTTTCCTATACCTAAAGATATATATTTGCATAAACTTCCGCAGTCTAGTGACAATACCGATTCTAGGAATAGCTAGAGCTGAGCTCCCTTACATGTTCCACTTTTATACGAAAGTTACTGTTACTTAGATTTAGACTATTGACTTGCAAAAGCAAAGTTTGTTAAACTTGGGAATATAAACTTTACTCTTGAAGAATATATTTATCCTGAAAGATTATTAATTACCATAAACTCCATACGTTGTAATATTAATCTCCGATTGTTATCAGAAGATTTCGAAAACTTTCAAGCTATCGCAATGAAGTACTAAGGTATCTTACAATACTTCCATCATCTCATGTTCAAAGTACAGCAGACACGTTGTGAATTAGTCGGAAAGGCTCTAACCCACCAAGAACGATAGAGCTCTCGAGGGAGCCTAATAATAGCAACTTTTAATCAAAGGTGCACCAGACCGATCGCAATTTACAATGTCCTAGATCGCTTCGATCCGGCGGAGATAAGCTCGCGTTCCGGAATCTATCCCAGTTTTCTTATCGTTTCACGTCCGATTAGGATCGGGAGGATCGATCGCGGCGCGCAGTCACGAGGCCGTGGGCTCGAGATCGCGAAGCTACGAGCTCGAACCATTGCACACCGAACCTAATTCCGCGCGGGATTTGCTAATCCGGGGTTGCAGAGTCGGTCATTATTTGGTGTCGCGTGATCCCAGGGGGTAAAGCAGCACACGGAGCGTACACCGTGCCACAGAACGCGCTGTATTTATCCCTCGATATATCACCGAAACCCCTAAACACCCCGGGAAAGCCCATCTGACCGAAACTGGCCGCGTATAAAGCGTCACGGTAGAGACCTGCAGCAAAGTATTTAGCAGTGACGCGGAAATTCGAGCGCGACGCATTGCGCAACTGTCCTCCGCCGACCCCCCCGCCTATAAATCCAGCGCAATTTTCACGGTGCCGGAATAAATAAACGACACGGTAATACGATCGACGAATTTCTGCTATCCACTCGGTTCGTTGATGAACACCGCGCGGAGACGAATGGCTAACGAAGGAAATGGCGCGGAATGCGCGTTTCAAACTCGGTGGAGTTCGTTTCGCGCGTACGAACATTCGGGGAATTAAGAGGTGGGGGGAATATTAATGTTGTGTTTTTTGTAGTTTTCAGTGTAGGCAAAAGGAATTCGTTGTAAATTTAACAAAAGGTGCTGGGTGTTTTTCATAATTCTATTGCTAACGAATAATGTTGATTAGTGGAATTCGGAATAGGAAGTTTAAAGAATACTACTTATTTTAATAGTAAAAGTCAAGATAGTGACAGTATTAAGGGCAGATTATCGATGAGATCGCATCGATTTGGACTAGCAGGGAACAATACTGAACTGTTACACGCCGATTTTGATGAAACTCGGTATGGGGTCATCCTTAAATTACGTAAGGCTTTTTTGGGGGAGGGGGGGTGCGAATTTCTTACGTTTTCTTACACAGTAAGATATACTCACGTCATATTTTTTAACTTAATTTTCAATAAATAGAAATTCTATCATTAATGTTTCGAAAAAGTAGTTTTAGTTTAAATTTCCCGAAACAGAGTTAAACGAATTACATGAACATTTAAAAGAATTTTAATAACTGAAAAAATTAAGTGTAAGAAATATTACGTGAGGAGAAGGTTGGAATATCAAATCTTACGAATTCTTATACTGGGGGAGGGAGGGGGTAAGAATTCGCCAAAATTACCCTTACGTAATTTAAGGACGGCCCCTATGCAGGTAGAGTAGGGTAAACTCGGGTAAATCCGTGACAGTTTTAGAATTTGTCTATTAATTGCAAAATTCACATGTTCTGAAAGAGAATCCAGGATATAGGTAATGATAGGTCAGGTCAGACATCATACAAAAAAATAATAGGTTAACAGACATTTACTAACTATATTTAATTGAATATTTACGAAATTAAATTTTCACGACATACCTACTCAGGTTACTCTGTGATAGCTCTGGTAACTCCGTGATAGTTCTCGCTGGCCCAATATATGTTCACTAGCTACTCGTTTAAATTATTTTATATTATTTTACATTATTTAAGATTATTTCACATTATTTTATATTGTTTTATATTTTCTCATCATAAACTAGAAGATCAACGCTGTCTATTATTTTGTTTTTTAACTAAATTGGGTCTGGCATCTTCGACTTACAGACGTATGAAAAAGTATCACGGAGTAACCACTATCACGGACTAAGCCGAGTTTACCCTACCTAAAAATATTAGACACATATTTTTTTAGAGGCGGATTGCATATTTGGGGGTGAAATTACCATTCAAAGTTGGGGGTTGGAAAACTATTTAGGCGAATAACTCGAAAATGGCTAGGGATAGAGATAGATACGTATTATAGGTATTGAACTGGTACCATCTGAGGGGCAATTGAACATTAGGTAAAGCCTAATTGTTATGTAAACTGATTTTTCAAACTCCAGAATTGAACCTACGACGCTACACCCGCGCCCAATAAAAATCGAATATTTTAATTCGCCGGTAATTTTAAAAAATTGAAAATTTACAAAAAAATACTTTTTTTCGCTTCAGCAGCGCCATCTGCGATTTTGCAGAAGTTCTGCTTATGTCATGTTATTCCACATAAAAAACCATGCAACTTTCCTATTTATCATTTTTTTCTATCCCTTGTCATTTTCGATTTATACGGCTAAATCGTTTTCCAACCCCAACTTTGAAAACTAATTTTACCCCCCAAACACGAATTTCCGCCGCTAGAAGAAAATACGCGTTTAATATTTTTAGGTAGTCTACCTGCACACTCAGTTTCATAAAAATCGGCGTGTAACAGTTGGTTGATGTTCCTTGTAAATGAGTTTCACGAAGCTGCACAGATTCTTTGCCCTCAGATTTCATCTCTGAGTACACTTTGCGTGGGTGGAACGACACTTGTCGATTTGTTTGGCTACATTCAATGGAGTGGCTCTCTGGGACGCAATTCCTCGGGGCATTGACCATCATGCCAGTGTCACAGGATAACAGTTACAAAGCAGCTGAAACCTGATCCTCCTTAACACCAACACTTCCCAAAATCCCCCTAATCAAAACTACCTATCCTACAACAAATTAATAAAATCCGCGATAAACTTTCTCTGAAACCGTTAAAAACTTCACGATTTACAAACAACACACATCGATGCCCCAGCCGATTCAATCAACCCTTCGCAACCACGATCCCAGCCATTCCTTATCGCATCGGCAATGCTTAGGGCTCCCCCGAACCAACGCGAGTATCGCGGCGCGGAGCGGATCCGCCGCGGTTCAGCAGTTTTTTACACGTGGCGGCTTTTGGGCAGCCTTATCTGATCCGCGCCGGATCCGCTCCGCGCCGCGATATTCGCGTTGGTATGGGGTAGCCCTTACGGAGATATTCGCAGCGGGATCCAGCCACCGTCAATGTTGCCTCGCGACGCGGCCGCCGAGCAAACAGGGGAAAGCCAATCCCATCATTTTAAACAGCGGACGAATGACCGGAGGGAGAACGATTTCCGCGGGCGGGACGAATGCATCGCGGCGGGGCACGAGGATTAAAATCGGAAGGAGCGGAAAAATTCCTGTCCCGCGGCGTATCTACGTACAGGCCGATACGTATCGATCCCGGTGACTCTATTCAGCGTACACGACTCTCGACGGGGTGAGTTATATACCGCAGCCCGCTGCCACGGTAGAGTAACCTCCCTTGTACACGCTTGGAAGCGTGTGTGCTTGTGAAAACACCGATATCGTTATTTATGTATCGCGCCGATGCTAGGCATTGCCTATATATCTCATCCCCCAAATGCCTCCCTCCCGCTCCCCCGGCCCTCCCGCGCTCTTTCCCCCCGCCTCTCTGCCCACCCTCGCTCCACCCGTGTCTCCCGCTGGAACTTGGGGAAATGCACCACCGTTGGTAAACTTACGGCTAGACTGTGGCATTCCCGGGAATTCTCGGGATTTTCGCGCGATATCTTTTGTCTTCTTTAGCCGCCAGACCGCCCCGCGCAACCCCCCCCCCGCTCTTTACGTAATGGACGCGGGGATATTTAACGGCCGCGTTATCGCGCGCGGGAACGTGTCTTGCGCGTTAAAAGGGTTGTTAGCGGGCGAATGGCAGCGGGGCTGTCGGGCGAGCGGTGAACGTGGTTTTTGGGGAATGATTGAAACGCTTGCGAGCTTTGTCGACGATTCAGGGTGGACGCGGGTTTAGTTGTTTGATTTCAGGTTACTGGGGTTATTGTTAATAGTCTGTAACGAGACACACGTTGAAACTGTTCACTGGGGCATTCGACGATTTGAAACGTCACCCCGGCCGTGCAGTTACAAACCTGGAGGAACGAGATGTGTCGGTTCTGCCTATAGCAAATTCATTGCGAAGGGCCTGAATCTACTTGCGATATGAATTCTGTACGGTAAGAGTGACAAGAATTAAAGTATTAATAATAATGTACAAATGAAGCTGTCGCGAGAAAACATAGGAAGATAAGATAAACGCACCAATAAATGAACACTTAAGGGGGGACGCCTACCTAGAGCGGTCGAAACAATGCGCTTCTTTGGGATTTTTTTCTAAAAAAACCGTTACACTTTTATTAATAACTATTCGTCTATTGTTAAGAGTACATCTAAAGGACAGTTCAGTATTTTTTTCGTTAAAGAATATTAAAAGATTTGAGAGTTATAAGCGGTGACCGGGATGTAATTTTTTTTTTGCGGTGACCATCGTAGCTCGTAGCAGAATTATCCGAAATGAAAAATTCGAAAGGCTTTAGATAGAGTATGAAATTATCTAGGCGCTGTCGGGCCCGACTTTGGAAAAATTATTATGAGACAAAATGGCGGCGCTGCAAAGTTGAACCATCGATTTTCAACAAAAAATAGTTCCTTTCTTGGCCTGTGAAAAAAAACTAAGAAGAAAAAAAGAAATCTCTCCGATAGCGCCTAGATAATTTCATACTCTATCTAAAGCCTTTCGAATTTTTCATTTCGGATGATTCTGCTACGAGCTACGATGGTCACCGCAAAAAAAAAGGACATCCCGGTCATCGCTTATAACTCTCAAATCTTTTAATATTCTTTAACGCAAAAAATACTGAACTGTCCTTTAGATGTACTCTTAACAATATACGAATAGTTATTAATAAAAGTGTAACGGTTTTTCTAGAAAAAAATCCCAAAGAAGCGCATTGTTTCGACCGCTCTAGGTAGGCGTCCCCCCTCCAGGCTAATGAATGAACACTATTATAAAATTATGTTTGCACCGTGATTGATTCCACGTGGTGCAAAAATTGTTTGGATACGAAGCAAGAAATTAAAAGAAGTCTCTAATTAATTAGTTGCTTATTTTAATAAAAAATGTCCATTCACTGGTACGTGTTCATTTACTGGTGCATCCACCCTACAATGGTTTCACGTTGCGTGGAAAAAACAGATGATATATTTAATTGTTTATTTATTTATACCCGCTTCGTGTGCAAGGATATTTGTGTTTTAAACATGGAAACTGTTCTTGAGAACCTTCAGTTATATTTTTACGTTTTTCCAATCGAATCATTAAATTGCATCGTTTGTCCCTACAACATCGCTGAGGGGTTGGTATTTCGCTGTTGTGCCTTGACCAATGAATGGCAACGATCAGAGATAATTTTATTTCTCCAATCCGTCTTCCAGACTAGCAAGCAAGTTCTCATTATTATAAAACCACTAACGAACCGAGGAAGCACTCTCAGACCATCCAATTTCTCTCTCCTTTTCCACCGTCCATCACCCCCCTCCCTTTCCTCGACGCTCCAACCCCCAAGTTATCTCTATTACACTTTGCCCAGAAGACCCAAATCGATTCCTCCCATAATTTATAAAAGCAGACGCAGGATCAGTGCAACTATTCGAAGCCAGATGCGTTTATAATCGCTCCAAGTGCACATAATTATTTCGCAGGCCGATTAAATTACGAACGAAATCGGTTTCTGCAATCCGTGAAAACAGAACCAACTGCAATTACCACGTCGATGACTTACAACCGAACCTATAGAATACTCTTGTTTATTAGATCCTCCGACTAAAAAAAAAGTCTGTTTCCAGCTAATTGAATAGCTTCCATGTAATCTCGATTAATTGGCGCAGCATCCTCCGCTCCAGGCAAATACAGATAGCCAATTGGAATCGCGATATATCTAGCTGACCATTAGTAATCGATGAAAAACTTTTGATCTTCACGTCTGCCAATAAAACTCGTTCACTGCTAATTGGAGTAGTGCAATCGTGCAGCATTTCCTCGTCTATTCCTTATTCATTTCCCTCGGTGTACACCCCTGTTAAATCTAGCAATGTCATAAAATACAAAGAAGCACCAGCGCGAGAATTTATCCAATCCATATACATTCTTCCAAACAATAGCGTGTAATTACAGATCCGTTCAAAATCGTCTCCGATCCCGGAACCTTCGTGAACGTTATACGCTGCACGAAAGTTGGACTGACTTATTGGCCAACGATAAGAAGAGGCAGAGGGGGGGGGGGGTAAAAAAAGTCGCTGCTCGAATGTTTTACTTCCATTTGCACGATAATGAGAGTTTCAGAGAAGCCAGGAACTTATTCGTCTGGAAACAGCCAAGTTTCGGATTCGAAGGCTTCGTTACGGCCAGGAATAATAAAGACTAGCGAAGGTAAATGTTTTCGCGTGGGGTAAGTACGTGCGCGCCGTGAATATGCAAATCCGCAACAAATTCCCGCCGCTTGCCAATGCACCCACGTAATACGTTTTTCTCGCTGACTAATTAACTCCTCGTGAAAGTAAGATTAGCGAGTTCCAGAGTCTACCTGCTGCCTGGTATTAAACATAACTTTATTTCCGATTAGTTTCTTCCTGCCCCAACACATTTTGTCCCTGTTCCCGTCATCTTCATTGTGCGAGCATAAGAAGCTCGGGAACATTGGTGCACTGCTCTTCGATTATGGAGTAGTGACTGGCCAATAATTGTGAAAATTATATTAGAGATGACTGCGATAAGAATTTTATGACCACTACTAGGTTTTTATTTAGTATTTTGATTTATGTAAACACGTGTTTCAATTGTTCTATAAAAGTGATGAATTATTTATGGATGAGTAATCCTTCCCTGATTTCAAAAACTCGTCGTCAAGTATTATCAAATTTTGATTGCCGTTATAATGGTAAAAATGGTACTATTTCAAAAGTTGCACTCGTAATTTAAAGACAGCTGTTTGGACGACACCACTTATTCCACAAATTGGTATAAATCCACAAAAGATTGATACTGTATTTCAAAATCAATTGCAGAGAAATTTGACTAAAATGGTAGAAACCGAACACCCTAGTCGCTGCGAACAGGTGTCCCCAAGACTCAAGGGAAACGTCTACGAAAGTTCAAGTATCGCAGAAATGTAACCCACACTTGTATCGAATTTTCCGATGCGCAAACAAAGCCGTGTCGGAAGGAAATCTTCCACCCGTTTTTTCCTCCGCCAGGCTTCACCCCTCTGTTCATCAACCACAGTACAAACACAGTTTGCACCCCATCAAAGTCTCACCGACGTACATACTGAGATACCATCTTGATATTGCAATTCAAGCATCAATTAGGGATAAATCTACAGCGACGAATTGATATATTTCAACTTTCACTGCCTTCCTTTTTCTACAAAAACTTTATGTCTCTCTTAAAGCAACGTTTCCCTTCCAGTCAGCTGTTTTCCACGTGCCTCGCGAGTTTTTCTGCTCGTCTTCCGCGAGCCTTGATTACTCTCTTTCGCGTTTTGTCTACGACGAGACTGAATTTCGTGTGGGGGCGTGGATGAAACGATATCAAGCAGTTTTCATGGGCAGAGTACGTGTGCCGACGCCAGCGGCGAACCTATCACCAATCCCCCCCGCGTTTCGCAGAATAAATCGAGGGAAATCGACGATCTCGTTTCCCGTTTCATCGACCTCTTTTTTTTTTTCATTTCACCGCCGTCCGAACGGCGAGGATGGGGTTGCGAGCGCGAATCCACAAGAGGTATTAAAACCAGTCTAATTGACACCGATACGGAAAATTCTGCTGTCCCAGTTACAATCGACCGACGTCCAATATAATTGGTGTGTTTATTTTAACAAAAAAAAAAAAAAAAAAACAAGAAAATAGACGCAATGATTTTCGTCACAATGGCCAGTCTACTTCATTTCCAGCGTGGTTGTTGCGATTTCAATGCTTCCGAGCGCATGCAAATTGCTTCGCGAAACGTCAAAGTGTGTGGAAATGAAGGAACCTTTAATTCGTCAGTAGATAGGTAGTGCTGATCCAAGAGTTTATTTGCCGCGGAAAATGAAATTTGTGTGACTGATTTATTATGAGAACTACAGTTGAGAGCTGAAATGACACGCGACATGTTTTGAAATCAGATTTAATCTTAATCAGGGGCGGATTTGTGTATAGGCTAAGTAGGCTACAGTCTAGGGTGGCAAATTTTGGGGAGCGGAAAATTTTGGGAAGCAGCAAATTTGGAGGAGCGACAAATTTTGTGGAGCGATAAATTTAGGGGAGCGACAGATTTTGAGCGAAAAAAATTGGGAAAGGTTTAAGGGGGGGGGGGGGGGTCAACAGGGTAATGCCTCGAAAAATTAAAGGTATCTTTGGAAATGTATTAAAAGCTAACTACATAATGTATCTTTTTGAAACGTTCAGGACTTTTTATTGGATATTTAACTCATAGGAATCTTTTTTTTTTAAATTTATTTAATGCACATTTACGAGCTACAGGACCAGTAACGATGCGCTACAAAAAATCTGGTTGACAGATTTCTGATGAAACCGTGCCTCTAAAATCGAAAAATCAAAATGTTTTAGAAACTATATGCGGATGACTATGGGACGGTGGGAGATTTTTTTGACTGATCGTTTCTTTCTATTTTTTTTTTCAACGGTTAACTTATTAGAACGAAATTTCACCATTTTTTTCAGAGGTTTGCTATTTTATAAATTTTCAGCATTTACAAAATCGAACCTGTCGTGCCATAGCCATTCGCCTATAGTTTCTAAAACTTTTTGGTTTGATGTTTTCAGAAGAACTGTCAACAATTTCAGCGGAAATTTTTTGCAGCGCTGAGTTAGTAGTCCCGTACTGCTTATAAATCCGCTTTAAATAAATTTGGAAAAAACAATTCCTATAACTTAAATATCTAATAAAAAGTCCTGAAAGTTAAAAAAAAATCATTAAGTAGTTTGCTTTTAATAAATTCCCAAAGATACCTTTCCTTTTCGGGCCATTACCCAGTTGTCTCCCCTTAAACACAGGGGCTTGAGACAGCTTTAAAAACAATTCACTCCTTTTTCATATAGCAAATTAGCAATGACTCATATGTGAATTCCTATATTGAATTAATGTCGAAATTGTTATCGACTCTTTTAAATTAAAATCCGCCCCTGATCTTATATAGTTTATTCAGATAATTTATAGATTTTGTTGATACCTAGTGTAATCAAAGTGATGTACCTGTCTTTCGCAAATAGCGAGTGTTAGAACCGACAAAACGACAGCATGCCATTTAAATAATTCTCCTTTGCTACATAATCTAAAATTAACCTTTACCTTGAAACACTCTTATCACCCATAAAAATACCTTCCAAACTTTTCTCCCATTCAACATACTCGATAACAATCTAAAATCTAAAGTGTTTCTGTTAAATGGCCCGTTGTAAGCTAGCATTCGGTTAGTTATTATGTATTCGTATATTCGATAAAGGCTTTGTAGCAATTCTGTTCAAAACAACTCACTCTTATCACAGTTTCCATTTCAAGATTTAGATCCATCTATAGATCCATTATTATTATATTTCCATACAATATTCTTCTGCAGAGTATTAAATCTTTTACTTCAACTAAATTAACCGCCAGATAATTCATATTTCATCAAATTAATTGAGAATGCATACCGATAGTTTAGGTTTAGGGCGCAAATATTGTATGTCCACTTTTAGCGTTTTCGAGAAAAACAGGTTTAACCCTCATCCGTACCTCATTTCACGAACTGAATTTCTTCCTCGGTGTCAAATTGACACAGTGGTATTAGCTCCACGAAATGACAAGGTAAACAATTATCGTTTGATAATTTTTTATTCAAATTTGACGAGTTAGCATTCACATCTTAGATTTTTCACAACTTTCCCATAAAATAAAACGGTGTGCAGGATATACTGCTTGTTTACAAGAATCACAAATAATAGAACAGTATAACTTATTAGGGAAAACTGTGTCAAATTGACACGATAGACGGATGAGGGTTAAACATGCAATGGTACATAAGATTCAGGGGCATACAATGAACAAAATAATTATTTTCTACAAATTTATGAATTAGATATAAATGTAATTTTTATACAGCATAAAGAAACAGCCAATAATTATTTGTTGCATATAAAAACTCAAATTGCACAAAAAGTGGACATACAATATTTCTGCCATCGATACCTTCTCGCCGGACATCGTGGAGGGATTTTAACACCTATGCCCTAATTTCTAAACCTTTCAACAGAAATAACCCCCTAACCCACACACCAACTGCAGCAAAAGGGTCCACACGCCAGGAAACAAGTAGGTAAAGATACAACGGACAGTAAATTTCCACTACGATACATTAATTGACCCGACAGCTATCTGGAAAGTGGCGTCCCTTCCGTCGGGCTGACTTTCTTTAACGTCGGGTCCGTTGTTTCCAAGCGCCGGGGGTTGATTCGGCGGAAGAAGACCTCGTCGGAAGTGGCGGCGCGCGGGAAAGGGGCCGCGTGCCGTGGACCTTGTTTTCCCAGTCGACGCGGAACACGACGGAGATTTATTAACCGTGTCTCCCACGAGAAGCGGCGCGGGCCGAACCTAGCGTCGTAGAATAAACAATAAATTCCAGTTTAAGAAAACAGCACGAAGAAGGGAGCGAGGGTAGGAGGCGGCGGCCACGGGGGTCGGCGAGCGTAATTGGAGTCGGCGCAGACGCCTCTGCCAGTGCCGCCAACCTTAATCCTAACGTGCTTAAGGTGATTTGTGATGCCAAGAGCGAAGGCTTTAAAGACTCGCTCGTTATCTGACCGTTACTGTGAACGCACTGAATCACGAAGGATCGCGCCGCAGAAGGGTGGGCGAGACCTCCACGCCGAAAGTCAGAAATTTTCTGTGCGCCCCCCTCGAGAGGATGTCCCTTCCCTCTGACCACCCTGGCCGAGGACGATCGGCCAGACGATCCGCGGGGGCGAGGGAGGGAGGCCAGGGAAAGGGGAACGCGACGACGAAACGCTAGAGGGCGGGGGGGGGGGGGGGGGTGGTGGACACAAAAAGGTACGAAAAGAAGGCATGTCTCTGGCCACGGCGACGGGATGCTTCCGAGATAAATCTTGAAATATTAATATCGGCGCATAATGAACGCAGACTGCGGGGTCTGGGATCCCCTTCATAAATTTTTAATTGAACCAAGACCGTCGCCCCCACGATCGGCGGCCCGGAATCCGCAGCGGCTACGACTTACCCAGACCTTCGCCCCAATAACCTCAACGCTTTGATAATTTAATCAGCGGTACATTACTCGGCGTGAATCACGATATCCTGGCCCGCACTTTCGACCTTCCGTTATGATATTTCGCCGGCGCACTGTTTAATATTTCATTTATTATTCGAGTAATTGCCAGGTTTTACCGTTCGATTTAGTGCGCTCGTATCGCGGCCGGCGCAGGTGGCAGAAAGGTTTTTCCGAAAGTGTTGTTGAATTGGTTAGAAGGATGGTTTTTTGGGATGCACGGCCGCGTTGGAACGGCTGAGAGAATGGCGCGGGTGTGCAATTTTGCACGTGATGGCTTTGAAAGAAGGGTAGACATTTTTCGGAGCATACTGTATTGGGAAAGGTTGGAGAAAAGTTTGCAGTGGATATAGATCCACGAAGTAACTTTAATGAAAGTAAGGCAAAATGTTTCATTTAGCTCTGTGTGCAAGATGTTCTATGTATCTGTCTTGAATTTTGATAGAAATTTGAAATCTTTGCAGGAGGGAAATATGGACACTTTAAAAAGATTTAAGTTTGTCGAATGTTATTTTTTAGATGATTTATATTCGACAATGTAAGGCTTCTGTAAAATATATTGTAAGAATTTCATGTACATCCATACAGAGATATCAGATTCAGGGGATTGTGAAGTCTTGAATGGTGATCAAAAACATCGATAAAAGAAAAGGATTTGGCAAATCAATTAGTGTAATTGATTTTTACAAATGAACTACATACATTAATTGAACATTTTTGTCGGTTTCAATGAGTACCATTTCCCCAAGATTTTTTAACCCACTTTCAACTCACTTTTTAAGTATGTGAGCATGTGCCATTTAGTCAGTGATTAAAGAGATTTGTTAAAGAATAATACATAGTGAGTTATGAGAAAATTAAGCAAATTTGATAATTGAAAAGCGTTTAGCCCAGCTGTTATAGAGCTTCAGCAATTATTTTAATAGGATTTTCATATTAAATCCATCATATTGTTCTATCAGCCTAACCCAGGGATTTTAATAAACGATTCTCTAAAATCATTCTCCCAAAATTGTTTTAACCAGAATTGTACAAGTTCCCTCGAGAAAAACTAATTTCGTATAAACATATCTACGCGTTTGTCACGCGCATAGTAAAATATGAATTGTTTTTCGGCAACTATTCTTTAAGGTAATTCCTAACCAACTAGGTTAGTCAAATTAGAGTAGGGTAAAAAAACGATAAATATAAAGTAGTATGATACTATAGAAATAATAATAATAATTTTTAACATCATGTATATATATTTTAAAAAGTTCACTGTTAATAAAAATAATTGTAATACGAACATAAAATATTAAATTGATTCAGCAGATCTCGCAACGTCGCATTCATTCGGGGCGTCTTTTATAACCAAAATATCGG
Source organism: Andrena bucephala (assembly GCA_947577245.1). Lineage (NCBI taxonomy): Eukaryota > Metazoa > Arthropoda > Insecta > Hymenoptera > Andrenidae > Andrena > Andrena bucephala. The sequence continues at coordinate 63,224,281 of OX387715.1, read as the reverse complement.
GAAAAAATGTTCATATGAATCTGAATCGTCGTTCGCTAATTAAATGTCGCTATTAAATACGACTTTGCCACGTTGACTGCTCTACATAATTTCTAAAAAATTTGCATGTAAACCTTTTTTTTATGGACATTTACGAAGAAACCATGTGATCTGTTTCGCAGAAATTAATGAATTCATTTCGTCACATTTCGATGTACTTTTGTGCCAATTTCGGTACTCATTTTGAATACAATTTTCCTGTTTCAGAAGAAAAACTGAAACTATAACCCTCTTTTTTTTCGACACTGCCATATACCACTGTGTTAAAATACATCAATTTTAATTAACAATTTCTCGATAACTATGTGGTAAATCGATTTTAAACTTCGTACAAGGGTTTTATGTATTCGAAATTAGTATTGAACGAAATTTGAAAGAATTCTTGAATTTAGTAGATTATTCAGGAACTACCTTAACGACAAATTTGTTGCGCCGATCATCGAGTATGATGGCGGTGTCGAGTGCGATGCAAAATTTTTAGCGCCCCATGAAAAACTGCTCGCGTTTATGCATTTCATGCGTATCGGAAATCTCGAAAAAGCTTTTATTTTTGCGAGCAAAAGCTTCGTCTATCCGCTACACATGAACCGTGAACCTGTGAGCTCGAATACACGGCATAAACAGTTTAATACCGCCGACCCATCCGGATTACATTTCAAATATTAAAGTCGACTCTTCTGCATAAACTGGATCAACTATTTCTCCGCGATGATACATTCATGGGCGATTAATTAACTAGATCAGCTTTTATTTAGAGTCAGCTGTGCAAAACAGATGTAATTGTACGAAGGCTAACTGAATTGAACTGGGTTCCATGGGACGATCGAGTTGTGGTTAAAAAACATGTATGAACAAACTCTCATATACGCTGTAGAACACTGATTTCGATATAATTATCTTAATATATTTCGTTATTTCCTCTTTTCATTGTAATTTCCTGAACCCGTGGCGACGAGCGCTGTAATATTCCAGCTGAATTGTTGAATTCATTGTAATTCCATAAATTTCTGACGATGGGTGTTGCAATATTTCAACCGAAGTGTTTGATAGATGGTTAAAGCTTTCATGTGATAGGAATTCAAGTGCTTTTACTATGCTCTTAGAATTGATTATTGTCAGCATGATTGCTTTCAATTCCAAGGAATGATCGTGGACCACGTCAAGATTGACGACGACTATTCTAAAAACAGCGGAAGCAGGAATTCAAAACTCTAAATAGTAATCCTTTTTGCACTCCAACTCAGAAAACTCCCCCATCCATTCTAAAGAAACTTGCTTCCTGAACACAAATAATTCTCAGTTCTACCAATGCTAAATGCACATACCCGTCCTTAAACATACCATACACCGCCAGTTCGCATCAGCTTTCAACACAAACATGCAAGCAATACACATATCTCGCATCATCCCTTAAGGCCACCGTCAAAACAACGTGCGCCCACGTGGCCCCTGACGTTACTTCCACACGGAATACAACTAGGGATTGCAATACCGATAAACCGGTTTACCGGTTTCCCGGTAAATCGCGAGAAATACCCTTAAATTTTTACCGGTAATTCGCCAAATATTTACCGGTAATTCGATAAATTACGTATAGCAATATAACACATATAAGCGTTTATTAATTCCGTCGACATCTACTATGTTATCAGTGAAAAAGAACTTCAGTTACTAATAAAGACGAAAACCGAAGTATCTCATGGAGAACCAACTCTGATCCAAAAGAAAACTAAAAATCTGAATCATGTCATCAAAAAAATGGACGCATTTTCAAGTAGAAAAAGTAAGGGGAAAGTATATACAAATGGCATATGATTTCTTAATGATTACCCGACCAAAAAGTGTAGAATATGAGAGCGCATTATCCGTGGCTGGATTATTTTTACAAAAATTAGGTCGCGATCAGGAAACTAAACTTTAGACAAATTATATTTTTTACGTACTTATTTGTTAAAAAGAATTGTTAAATAAAAAATATTTAATTATGTATGTAAGATAAGATTCTTTTCATTGTTTGCCTGGTGAAGATCCATATTAATAAGTATTGTAAATAGTTATACAAATATATCTATTTTGTGTTATATCATTTTATATTTTATGTTCAGAATAGTTTCACATGCATATATTTTTTATAATGCACGATTAGAGTTCAAAAAAAGTTTTTTGTAACGTCATTTAATTCCTTAAAAAAATACCGGTTAATTACCGGTAAACCGGTTTTGATTGAAAATTTTACCGAATTACCGGTAATTGAAAAAGTCGGTAAATTTGCAATCCCTAAATACAACCTGCCCAAGAGGATACGATTCGGGGTAATTAATCAGAGATTCGATAAATCCATCTCGATAACACCCTACGAGGCCGTCCAGCTAACATCGAACCTCGTGACAAGAGGCTGAACGTAGCAGAATCAGTGCTATGCAAGGGACACGAAAGAAGGGTGTCGGATAGAGGAGGCGGGGGGTTTGGTCAGAGGGAGTAGCACGGGTTGCTCTAGGCCCTGGGCTATACATTACGAGCTTTAGTAGGGTTTAGCTATCGCTATATACAGTGTCGTGGTCACTAACCGGGACCACCTATGCGCGGCCACGCGTGTGTGAGTTTGCGTCCATGGTGTCGTCCCGAAATTAATGTACTTGCTATACACCCTTGACAGACTGACTGTTGAGGAGGAAGAGGGGGGGGGGGGGGGGGAGATAATTCGAATAAGAATACCACGATGTCGAATCAGAAGGCACTCCTAATAAACAGCGCTGGTGAAAGTGCGGCGTTTGTGTTTTAAGCAAAACCAATACTCGGTGGTACTGAGCCTCGTTATTGAGAAAAGCTGGCATTCATTAAACGCTGAATTGCCGCGGTCTCTTCTCGCTGACTAAGCCCACAAAAGCCATTTGATGCGTAGCTAGAATTAACGACACAGCCGTGTGCGTGCTAATATAAAGTCAGTCGTAGGAGAGAGTGCCCAGGATGTTTGCGGGGGACGGTGTACAGAGAAGGGAAATATTGATAATTTCAATACCAGTCAGTCACCTAATATCAAAGTTCGGGTGACAGTGTGTGGAAACCCAAAAGTGACGTGGTTTGATTGGATCTGCTATTGCTGTTGTTGAATGGGAATTCTGCTGAAACCAAGTAGTCTATAGAGCCGGCTCTGAGGAGAACCTGCTTTGACGTTGAGGACACTGGTAACGCTTTCGTGCAGTTTAATCAAAATTATACTGAAATGTTATCCAACCATAATGGACATTGCGTCCACTGTTAGTTCAAAAGCACAGTAGCTTCTTAAGCGGATTTTCAATAAGTTTGTAATTTTTCCCACGTCAGATTAATCAAGGATTGCCTCTTAGGAGAATTATTGTGTATAGTGAGTAGAATAAATATATCGAAGAATACACGGGGATGAAACTAGTAGTACACTAACAAGGAGAGTATCCCAGCTGTCCGCCTCCGATTGCTTTGAATTTTGGATATGTTTTAGAGGACCGAAAAATAAGATACGGTAAACCAACCAATAATTGACCGCATACCAGTGAATGACCATTAGGCAAAGAAATGTCAATTATATATTTAAAAATATTATATGTTTATAAATGGAGTGTAGTTGTACTTTTAATATCCCATATTTTTAGTTACGCGTATTAAGCAAACATTAATAAGTACAATTCTTATTAAAAGTATGCGGTCATTTGCGGTTTTTTTTTAAATTACGATAAGAACAAGTAATTATTTTTATAGAATTTTCAAGAAAAATAAATTTAAATGCAATTTCAACAGTTATTTTGTTGTTGTACATAAATATATTCAAATATTAATCTCAAAGGTCCGTAAATTCAACAATTCGGTCATTCCCTGGTTGGTTTACCCTATACGTGTTTTCTTTTTTATAGCGGCCCGTTTTCATATTTAGGGGTGAAACTCTTCAAAGTTATAAGATTTTTAGGTGGTCGTCTTCTATTACTTTGGTTTTTGGATATGTTTTAGAGGACCGAAAAATAAGAAACAGGTGCTTTTTTATTTTGGCCTGTTGCATGTTTAGGGGGTGAAACCACACCTCAAATTTCATGGGAATAGGTGGTGCCATCCTCCAATTGCTTTGGCAAAAAACCAAAGCAATCGGAGACGAACATCTGAAAACTTTGAGAGGTGGTTTCACCCCCCAAACATGCAAACAGACCAAAATTATTTTTCGGCCCTCTAAAACATATCCAAATTTCAAAGCAATCGGAGACGGACACCTGTGATACTCTCCATGTAAGTAAACTATCAAGAAACTAGGATCCAAGTGACCATTCTACGTACTATCTTGAAACTCTAGTGGAGACAAAAAAAGATCAAAACCCATATCTTTACATGTATCTATATAATCAATGGGTATCTAATTTAATACTACACTTTAAGTATTATGCTGGTATCCCTAGCACAGTCTGGCAACCCTCCAATCTATATGGGAAGTTGCCTAATATATCTCACAGAGCTTTTTGTTGTTCCCAGTTTAAGTCTCCTTTTGACCTCTACTGTATAACACATCAATGATCAGAGGACCCCGAAGTGGACAGACGTTTTAAGCCACGGCGACTCTATGATGAGTAGCAGAAGCACATTTGGCCACTCGTGCCCTCAAGGGGATCGCTTTACATGCCCCAAGTACCTCGCTATACTTCTTCCACCCGCTATGTGTACGCAGAATCAAAAGCGTCCGCGCGTATTCACACGGCTGCATACGGTGCGTGAACGTCGTGGCGCGGATCCGTCGGTGCACCAAAGCGTGCGCGTGGATTGCGACACGAGCCCAGGGTGGCCCGGGCGCAACCCTGATGTGTTGCGAGCGTGGTGGTTGTACGTGCGCCCTCGTGTCACGTAGCGAGCTGTTCCACTGCTCGGAGTACACTTTGCTATCCAGCAGCGTGTAGTCTCCATGACATCCGACCTCAGTAGCCGCGATAATGCCTGTCGACTCTATCACGCTCTACAATATAACGGACTAATTTAAGACAGGCCCGTAATCGATTAATGCTCTACCCCAAATGGAATTCGCTTGCCTTTTGTTGCCTGAGGGCGATGGGAGTTTGCCTGTTTATAGTTCTTAACACCGTTGCGACGTTTAGGACGTCTTGGGACATCCGCTGTTTTGAATAAAAGTATTCTAGGATTTAATAGTGATTATGAAGCTTGAACTACATTTATAATAACGTAATAAAAATCGTGGAATGGCCCCCGCAACCAGAACACCTCAATTCTATTAAAAAATTGTGGAATGAACTACTTGTGCACTTTCTTCATCGTGAAAAGTATCAATGAGATAACATCGCTTCGTATCTTTCAACGGTTATATATATAAATATATTCAGATTCGAAGTAAAAATAATAACTGTACTATGATTTTTAAATGAAGATGTACGATTAACCTGTTGACATTTTGCCATTTTGAAATTCAGATTTTCAGCCGCTTCCTTCCCACTGTACTTAATTTTGGAAAGAGATTCTGTTTGTAGTATTTTGTTTTAAGAAGCTGGGCCACTTGTTTGGAGTAAAGAAAGCAAATGAATTGGTCATTAGGGTACTAACATTACTAATTGTAAGTCGATTTTAATTTAAACCTTTAAGATGGGATATAATTAAACAGCTCGCCAACAAGTGTTTTCACCTGAAGGCTAATATTCCAAAAAATTACTACGTTATTCTGGTTTACCTCACGAATATGATTGTACTGTCACATAATATGTAGTTTCGACAGAGTTTTATTACAGTGTAAACCGAGCTACCCTATTCACAGCAAATTCCAAATTCTCCTTCCTACATTAAAAACAGAGACCTCAGTATCACCAATAATTCTTAACAAAATGGAGCATAACATAGTTAGCGAAACACTCTACGCGGTATTTCTCCTTGCATTTAAACCTGCATTTACTATTCACTATTTAAGTAATCGCGTCGCTTTTCTTCACTTCGTTACTCACTGTCTACTCTTTCATCATTTCTACTTGGCACACACTTTCTATCCGCTCGCGTTATCGCCGAGCTTCTCATCCCATCGCAGAAATTACGTCCACGTTTCGGAGCACACCCCGTTGACACGCGCAGGATTTCCCAGAGCTTGCACGCAACGTCGCCACATTTTCCCCAGGCAGACGTTGCTTTTCTCCCTTTTAACAAATTAAAGCTCAGGGACAAAGACGTTTTTCACGGGTAAGAGTGCCAGGAGGAGAGTAAATCGGGGACCTGCAGGGAGGCTGGGAAAGGGGGATGCAGAGAAGAAGCATCGCTAAGGAAACGAACGGGGAGATAGTGGGGGTGAAAGATTCAGACAGCAGACATTCCTCCTTCGCGCGATTTTACTGAACCACCTCGCTATTATCCTGATTGCATTTTTAAATGCGCCTGTCCTCTGTTGCGTCCTTCTGCACGTTCCCTTCGCATCCCCCCTTTTCCAACCTTCGTTCATTCGACCTGACGCCCAAGATCTACTGTTTCCCATCGGTCTGACGCGCACCCTCGACTTACCCCTACGCCACTTTGCTCTTTCTCTATCGAATGCTGGGTTTTGAAAGCATCTCCTTCGATATCGTCACCTTTGTTTCCCCTATCGTGGCATAAACGGGAAGTATTGTTTTACACGATTGCAGGTTCCTCACGATTTTTTCTCTTCTATCAATATTGCCCAGTAGATCCACGTACGGGATGCATAGGTATAAGGAGAAATAAAAAATATTCTATAATTTGTGACCTGATCGAAAAAATTTTTTTATTCAGGCTTTATTTTTTAGAAAATTTGTTCTGAATTTTCATTAAAGAAAATATCAGTATACTACTTACAAGGAGAGGTTCCCAGGTGTCCGCCTCCGATTGTTTTAAATTTTGGATATGTTTTAGAGCACCGAAAAATAAGATATACGTGTGTTTTTATAGCGGCCCGTTTTTATATTTAGAGGGTGAAACCAACCCCCAAAGTTATAAAATTTTCAGGTGTTCATCTCCGATTGCTTTGGTTTTTGGATGTGTTTTAGAGGACCGAAAAATAAGAAATACGTGTCTTTTTATTTTGACCTGCTTGAATGTTTAGGGGTTGAAACCACCCTCCAAAATACATAACAATAGTTCGTGCCCGTCTCCGATTACTTTGAATTTTGGATATGGTTTAGAGGAACGAAAAATAAGAAGTACATGTCTTTTTATTTTGGTCCGTTTGCATGTTCAAGGGGTGAAACCACCCCTCATAGTTACCCCCTAATAACGGTGACGGCCGACAAGAACATCGTCTATACAGCAAGTTATGATGCAAATTAAATTTATATCAAGTTTTACTCAACACAATTTTTGTAACCCGTATGAACTGTGGGGGGTGGTTTCACCCTCTAAATATGAAAACGGGCCGCTATAAAAAAACACGTATTTCTTATTTTTCGGTCCTCTAAAACATATCCAAAATTCAAAGCAATCGAAGATGAACACGTGAAAATCTTATAACTTTGGGGGTTGGTTTCACCCCCTAAATATGAAAACGGGCCGCTATGAAAAAACACGTATATCTTATTTTTCGGTCCTCTAAAACATATCCAAAATTCAAAGCAATCGGAGGCGGACACCTGGGAACCTCTCCTTGTTCGTGCAATAGAATACTCGAATTAATTCGAAATATTTAGATATTGCAGTAACCTAAAGTAGAAGTGGATAATTAAATTTGAATTAGATTTAATTTGAAAATTCGAAGCTTAAGTAAAAAATTGGGTGGTCGACAGAAAAGGTTTTGAATCGATAACAAACCACTCAATCATCAAACTATTGAGAAACCGTAAAAATTAAAATATGTTGCTAAATCTATATTTAATGAAAGAAAATATATCTACTATATTTAACTTCTCGATTTTTCAGTAGAATACGTGGAAGTTAGTTTGAGAAATGCTAAGCTAAATACTACGTCTAAAGCACTGGTATTCGTAACACTGGGAACTAAAAAGGTGTTCTATAATGAACACACATTCTTTCTCGATTGAGAAAGTGAGACCGACAAATCTCTGACTCGATCACAGGCATAGAAGGTAAAGTTAAAAATTAGGTCCTTCCACTTCAAAGGTGCCATTCTTCCAGCATGTAATCCACCTTATGGCTATAAGTTAATTACACGTCTGTTCATACGATAATTATCCTGCTCCCAATTAACCAGCCAATACTCTAATTATTCATCCCCTAGCCAGGAGCTGTAGGCAGACGCGTGGAAAGATCGTTACAAAATTACAAGACGAGCAAAATGTGCTTCTAAATCTTCCTTCCGATATAATTTTCCTCAATTAAAGTAATCAAACCAGTAACAAACTCAGCACTATTAATAATTACCCTACTAATTATTTCCTCTACATTTAAACCGATTTTCATCAATCATAAGCATGCATGAAAATACTCAAACATCTCCCTATGAACCTTTCCACATATTTAGCATATTTCTACACCGATAAATTTTCGAAAGCATCGAAAATATCGTCGGGGCGAGTTAAGCAGAATTTCTTCGGCAAAAGTTATTTCGAAAGAGACCTGACTGATTTGAGAAGGCATTCCTCAAAACCTTGCGCCACTCATAGTACCTATTAATTTCCACTTAACGTATCAACAGGTAGACCACAATCTTTACCATTACGATATCTCATAAATTTCACAGTATAGACGCGGACAATCTTTTCAACAGGCGAAATATTCCTTGCTTCCCTATTTACCTACGAAGTTCCGTTTCTATCGGTGGCCCCCTGTCAGCTGAATCGAGCTTATTGAAACCGAACACGGATCCGAATGATTCCGTAATGAAACTCGTTGGGAGGCGAGCGTAGCCCGCGGCGATACGCCGCGAATAAAGCAGCCAAGTGTTAGAATCGAAGAATGCATAAATATGTAGCCACCGCACGGAGTGTATTTGCATGTCGATGGTATCGACGACGCTGGGTCGACGACCGGCCAGTTAAGTATTTTTAATAGGCGGTCAGACCAAAGGAGTGCTTCGCTCTCGTATTCACTGATCCGTTCTATCAAGAGCAATTGATTGCCACGCTACCGAGAAGCTAATCGTAGTTCATTCCCCGTTGTTCCCGACTTGCCCCGATGGCGAGTGGCATTCAATCGTCTTAAGACTATTGGATTCGCCGAGTGAATCATCGAGAATCATCTTGGAAGGGTCAACACCGTGCCTCTGCCCACTTCCTTCAGCGGATAAACAGCCAGAGGAAGCACGCTCGCCGACCTTTGTCTCGGACACTTCCTTGCAATTTATTTTTCAATGCGTTCTCGTAAACATGCATTATCGCCGGGGCAATCGTTCTTGGTGTGAATGTTTGTGGATATTAATGGAGAAATTCCAGCGTTTAATAACGTTCAATGCACTTTGGAGTATCGCCGTTGTATCGTTCCACGCGCTTTGGATTTTCTCTTTAAAGTTTAATGTTTTCTCCAGTATTTTCTATGTACCGATGCAAATTCAAGGAGACCTCTATTCTCAACCTAACTTTAATTTCAAAGCAATCTGAGAGTTCTGAGACGATGTTTTACAGCGTTCTCCTTCGTATTGATTTTCGCGATATCTAATGATATTCGTTACGTAAGATACTCCGGTTTTAGATTGGGACAGTTGCACAGTCATCGCTTATCCACAGTTTAGCAAGGGAAATATTTTCAAGTGTTTGTTTTGAAGGATATACTGCGTCACTTCACTTGGTCTTTATTATATCCACTTTAAATCCACTAAAATTATTCACGTCTGCTAATTAAAAAGTCATAGAAGTTGGAAAAAGTGTGGACATTTCACTGATTAATGTCAGGTATATACACTGTCACGTGATTACCAAAACAAATTCCAGACTTTGAAACAGAAGTACCCTTTTCTCTGTTAAAGATACTTCCAAGATTTCATAGTTGTAAATTATTTAATCTAAAGATTGTGATGTAAAAGTATGGAGCAAAAGAAATGACTTTTGTAACGCATGGAGTATCCAGATGATCCGTCGTGGAAATAAATTATAAACTTCTTTATGCCGCACGACGAGATTTTTGAACGATTGCGAGAGTTTATTAGCGATTCTCCAGTCGTGTACAGTTTTCTACGTGACACGAGGCCTAATGGTGTGCCTGGAGGCAAACACACCCTACCTACTATTACCATATCCTACTCAATTTCGCCTTTCTACATCGCGCTGCTCGCGTGGCGAGTCGCAGGTCATTATTTTTCGCGCAACTATTTTCGTAGCTGCCAACGGCACGTGTGACACGCCGCCGCACGAACGTGCTGTCGTTCCGAAGAGGGAAAACGCACCCTGCATTTGTTTCCATTTGAATGTCAACGATAGCTTTGCCTGTAATCGCAATGGCTCGTCCAAATTTATAATTCAATTCGTTGATTTATACTGCACCATTGTTCCTTTAACGCACAACAGACGTGTTCTTATTTCTTGGTTTAGTAACGACCCCTTTCTCTTCATCTTTTTTAACGAATATTTAGGATATTGATTGGAGTAAATAATAAATATGCAATGGATGGTTTTGTGATACTAGAATTGAAGGATATCAATTATACACTCATAGTTTTCAGCGTCGTTTTTAGATCAGTCTGCAGTTAAATTTAATTAGGAGTGAAAGTAATATAAATAATGTAGTAGTTGCTGCAGGGAGTGTTGAATGGTGAAAGTTGTATTGTGTGTAATTTTATGAGTGTTGTATAAGTAATTTATGATGCGTCGGATATAATGAGAGTCACTCTTTTAATTATACGTCTGTCTAGTGTACACGGCTGTTAATCAACTCGCGATTTGAAACAGTAGCTTGCGGCAGGCATTAATTTTAGTTTGCAATTCCAGTGTATGGTCCAGTGTTAATAATCATGCAGTTAACATCCTCCCAAGTTTGCACAATTATTCACAAAAGTTGACAGTGGAATTCTGCCTTTTTAAGGTGGCCAAATTCACGTAAGTTTTTATTTGCAAAAAGTCATTTAGATATTCAGATTTATTTACGTTCACAATTTTTGGAGTTACAACTTCCTAAGGAACTTGATCAAAGATTCCCCTAATTATTATTAACACAACACGAGGAACTGGATTTACTTTGACCCCTTTATATTTTCACACGATCACAAACTGCTCTTCTTATTTTCAATATTTCGCCACGGCACTTTTTATACAGTGTTCATTCAATCGCACTGATCGACAGAAAAATGTCACACATTTGTCTTCGAAATGACAGGATCCTCGTTGCACCAAATGGAGAAAAACATAACGATGACTAAATGAGGGGTGTATGAAAATAGCAGAACTAAAATTAGCGTGCAATAACCTCGACTAAGATCTACCTATAAAATTTCAATTACAACTCCAAGCTCGTCACTTATTCCCCACTACCACGTAACTCACAATTCACAGGCATTCAAACCTACAATCACTAACTCATACTTCACCAATTGGCCCACACAAATTTTCAAGTATCTGATCTCCCCAAATGAAATTCGCGTCGACCGGAGGTAGCGCGGAACTTCTCCTAATCCACGTTTACAAAGCGTCACGGTATGAAGTCGAAGGTGACGCGAGGAAGCTTGATAACCTATTAGCTCTGTCCCGTGTCGCACGTGGGGCCGAGATTAAACAAAAACATTTTCGTTATCCCCGGGTGCCCTCCAATCAATCTCTTTTCCCCAGCCTTTTAACATTATCGCATCGTCGCGTGACCCCGCCAAGTAAGTAGCTTCCACGAACGTGTCCGCTTCAACATTGAACGGACCAGCTGCTTTCTTCTAGCGGCCGAGTGTCAAGAACGCCGGGTCGTCGACCCCGCTCCAAAACAAAAATTTCCTTCGCGCGGAGTTAGTGCGCGGACCACTCGATATCAGTTTTAGTTTTTAAGAGATAATCTGCTCTGCCCCGCGTGGTATTGATGTTCGATATTTCTACGCGGCGCAGCAGGGACGTATTTAAACGAAACTGCATTATAGATAGCGCGATAGGCAGCCCGGACGTACAACAGATCCGCGTTTCAATATTTTCAACCGTTTGTTGGTATTGTGTCGCCTGATCCTTTTAGTCGAATGCATCGTTTCTATCACAATTAACGCGGTCTCGTTGTCCGGCGCGGGGCACACTAGGCGATGGGGCTGGGGCGGTTTCCAGATGGAAACGAATTCTTGTCACGTGCAAAATTATTGGAAGATCGCTCGCGGAAGTGCTGTTATCGATCATTAATGGGTGACGTACGGTTTGAAAGCTTCGATTTGCTGTGTAAAAGTTCGACATTCGGAGGAAACGTGAGTGTACCATTGAAAATGGATGAGATTATATTTCTTTCATAATGCATATCATTGTGTATGTTATTTCATGTATTCAAGTCTGATCTGTCACTTTTATCGAGTGCCAGGCGAATTTATTTAATTCGTGCATACGTATGTGTAGGTAAATATGAAATATTCAAGGAGTAGATTTTTACGTTTAGTGGGTAAATTATGATGTGTCAAGTCTTTCAAAGTATTGGATACTTTACTGAGGTGTAAAGTTACTTGAGTGATCATATGACATGTGATCATATAAAAGACTCATATATTACTAAAAATCGATCTAGGATTTAGGTTTCTGGGTAATAAAAGAGTGGACGAATCATCATCACACACAACTGAAAAGCTACGTGCTTAATACAGTAACATTATAATAAACCAGAATTAAATAGACATTAGACACCTCACTAACGAACAAGATTATTTGTGTGGTGATGTTCTAACAATCCTCAGCACTAGTAGTTACCTAACATTCCTGCCATCCCTCAGATTAACTCCAATTTCTCCAATTATCTACAATTACCACCCTCGTCTAATCATTTACAACGTACAGTTCCTCTAAAAAAATCCCGAGAGTATATTTGACCTCCCAATAACCATTTCTTACAAGACACTTTTGTGGTCCACGACCAACCTTCCTATATACACCCATTTCCCACGTTTTTCCACACTTCCCGGACCAACGCTGCTAATCGAATACGTTCCAGCTGCGCAGCCACAGAACTGTTTCCCTAGAAGAGCTACTAATCCCATAGCGAAGAGGGAAGCTCGTCGGCCAAGATGCGCCCCGTTTCGAAAAGGAGCGCTCGTCAGCTTCCGGAGTGGCAACTTTCGGAGCCAGCCAGCCAGCCAGCAAGCGGTCAAACTCTGGGCGTGGTGGGGAGGCAAGGAAACACCGAAAGAGCACGGTGACTGACCATACGCAGGTGACATACGAGCCAAGGAATCACGGGAACCGCGACACAACCACCCTCCATGAAAATCAATCGTTAAATCCACCAAGCGGGACACTCACCTAATTGGTACATCTAAGATCCCACTTGAACACTGGCGGTACTGGTTGTCATTGCACAACAGCACTGCACATGACACTCTTTAAATCACCATCATCATCTTCGGCACGGTGAATAGAGGGCACGAGTCCCTGGAGTTATCAGCCGGTTGTGCAACGCGCTTGCGACGAATCCGTGACACGGGACACCAGAGGGGACAGCGGTACCGAGCACGTATATCCAGAGACAGCCGGTGTATCCTGTCGCTCCGGGACACAACACATGTACACGCCAATGTTCAGACACTACCGTTTGTTTTTTTTTTTTCTTCTTTTTCTCCCCGCTCTCTGTTTCTCCGACTGGCCCGTGACCGTGTAGCTGTACAGGATCACGGGGCGAGCACGGTCGTAACGGTTGTGCGGGAGAGCAGGGTAGCAGGTGGAGGGATGATGCTTGTCCGCCGAGGATCGCGAGACGTAGTCGACGGGGGCTCGAGTCTGTCGCGATGCGCCGGGGGTCGGCGACGCTTGTGACAGGCGGAACTGGTTAGGTGGTAACTCCGCGGATTTACGTAGGGGGACCCGCGAGCTGAGCGTTCGCGGTTCAGGAGCTGGCAGTGCACTGACTGGCTTCCCGGTTCGACCCGAGTCCGCGGCTGTTACTTCTACGTGGCGCATGCGTGCGTCAACGGGGCGACATTGCGCCGTCGTCAACGCTGTCGCTGACATCGTCGTCGACGTCGACGTCGTCCTGGTAGTCCTCGCCGGCATTGTTACCCCTTCGTCCCTTCTTACCCTGCCCCGGCTGCCCTGTCCTGCACCCTGCGGCCGTTCGTGCGCGTACGCCGCGACGGGGGGAGGACGGCCACCTACACACGACGGTGCACGCGGCCCCTTGCTTCCGTGTTTCGCCCCCTAAATCGCCACTCCGCGGCCCCGAGAGCGCTCGCCCACGGTGGCATTGCGAGGGCCGTGGGGAAGAAGATGAGGTGTCGGCTTCTCGCGTCAAATACCCTCTTCTCGCGGAGCCTCGAGGACGTAACGCGAGGACCGCCTGCCAGTAGATTAGGCCCGTCCTCGCCGGGGCATGTTTAGCCCTGTTTTCCAGCCATCTGCATCGAGAGGGCATTCAGAACTGCGTCTCACTGGGTCGGGGCTGCATGGATGGTGCCTCGATTAATAGGTGTTTTGCAAGGTCGAGTTGATGTTGCTAATTGAACCGGTAGGGTGCTGTTTGTACCGGGTGTTTTAGGTTCGAACGAAGTGGGTTAGGGGAGTGCGTGGAAGAGTTCCGAGGGAGGTAGTTTAGTTTATGTTTGGAATGCGTTTGTTTGTACGATGTGGGAATATTGTTATTGTGAGGCAGAGTTATGTATATTGGTATACTTATGCCGGAGGATGTGATAGGTAAATGAGTATTAACCCTTAACTGGTGAGGTGGGGTCTGACATACTCCAATTTTGCAAGTCTCTTCAGTAAGAATTATATACTAATATATGTAATGCGAGGAAACTGTCATCCGGGAAGAATATAAAACGACAATTAGTTGCTTCGTAAACAAGTATCTCGAGCAACATCGTGGAGACCCCAGACCCTACGTCACCATTTAAGGGTTAATTGTTGATTTGTGAATCGGATTTTGTGCAAAATTTTCATTATTTATTTCGTTCATGTGGTTGGAAATGAAAACACCAGACAAACGTATTTTTCACTTTAAATACGTTTCTACTAAATACTGTTTAAATTGAATAAAATTTTATTCTTTGGAAATTTGCAATTGGTAAACTTGTCGAAAAGCTACCTCCTCACCGATTTCAATGACCTTCACATATGTTTTCAAGGTCGTCATTCTGAACAACATTTCCCTATAAACTTTTTGACGGTCGGCCTTAGTTTCGGAGATATTAATAAAAAAACTTTCGGCAAAATATATTGAACGCTACCTCCTCACCGATTCCAATGTCCTTGACATATGTTGTTAAGAACATATGAAAAACTTTCGGCATAATATATTGAAATCTGTTTCACAGCCGACGGTATTAGTATTGGTTGGGGCTCGATTATGGCGCGGGGGGAGGGGGGCGCGTAAAGTATGGTAACGACCCGATGTGAGTATGTGTTAAACTCGGTAATTCCAATGTTAAATAATGTTTTTTACTGTTCAGTGTTTTGTTATTCAGAATGATGACTTTGACAACATATGTGAAGGTCATTGAAATCGGTGAGGAGGTAGCTTTTTGACAAGTTTACCTTGCATTTCTCTATGGTGTCTTGATTTTCAACTAATTGACACTGGCAGTTCCGAATAGTTTCATGTATATTTTTCCCAGGAGGACAACGATTTGTATTTTGTAAAACTACAAAAACTTTCGACTTACAAACTGGTTATAGTTACCATCAAATTTGAAGAGACGCGTATAAAAAATCGCTGCCTCGTAAATATTTAACCGTTTAACGGTGTTATTGTATTAAAGTCGTAACGTATAGTTTGTGATCTCGTTAAGGATAAAGCGAAAGAGAAACGTAGACGAATGCTCCATGTCGAAGATAAATTGGTAGATTGGCAGATAAAATAAATTGGTTCTAGGCCTACAGAAGGACCAAGTATATACAACACCCACTTATTTAAAATTCGTCGTAAATCTATGACACGCATCCGTAACTTGTTCTTGAAGGAACTCGAAACAGAAAGCTGATACGTCTTGTAGTGAAGATTATATGTTACATCTATAGAATGCATAGACAAAAATAGCTCCAAAACTCTTCTAAAAAAAATTCTAATGCATCTCTTTTACAAAACGAGGCAATGAAAAATACAGCATTTAATAACAGGAAATTGAAAAGAGTGTACCATGGGTATTATGGGATTAAGACTCTGCGATCC
Organism: Andrena bucephala; assembly: GCA_947577245.1. Taxonomy (NCBI): domain Eukaryota; kingdom Metazoa; phylum Arthropoda; class Insecta; order Hymenoptera; family Andrenidae; genus Andrena; species Andrena bucephala. The sequence continues at coordinate 63,208,078 of OX387715.1, read as the reverse complement.
AGTTATGTATAGGGGAGGGTTGCCTATATTGTACCACTTAAGACATTTTACATTATATTTTATATTTGGTACTAATTTGAACGCAAATGACTATTGGATATTGTAGCTTGATCTTTTAGGCACTTACAATTATACGCTGAACCTTTTGTTCGGAACAAATTAATTTGTCTTAACCGGTCTCCTAAATCGTACCTCCAGTAAAAATAGTATCAATAACAAATAGAGTAGAAAATATCAACATAAAGAAATGATTATTATATAGTTACATATACATATGTATATGGAACACACACAGGCCACAATAGCCTATGAATATGATATATGTACATAACCTATATAACATACGAGTTGTCAAATCCTACTGATACGATTGTAGTGGTACGATTTAGGAAACATGGTCAATTTATTTATAAATATAATTTTAAACTTTATAATGAATGTAATATGTACTTAAAATAAATGTAAAATATTCTACATTGAACCCGCTTTTAGAAAAATTCAAAAATACAGGACAAAATGGCATTGTTTGATTATTATCAGCTAAAATAAACTGGTAAAAAGTTACAACATTCATACCTGATTTTTTTTAATGTTTATAGCACGCACAAAATAGGGTGTCATCTCAAAAGGTTTTGTTTCTATTTCTTATTTCGCATTTACTTGATATTTTTATCATCAGATGTCGTTTATATTCATTAATTACAGAGAAATTGATGAGGTACGATTTAGGTAACCAGTACGATATTGGCAACTCTCCCCTATATTGTAAATTAATTAAAGAAGATGAAAGTAAGTAAGTCTCCACTGAGTAGTAGATAATTATTATTTGAGTATTACGCTATCTAATACACGCAGAAGTAAGTAACCTCGTAACTGTTACCATCGCTCAGAACTGCATCTACAACAATATTCTCGTAAATAATAAAACCAATTTCTTTATCACACGAATAAATACTTAATAGCTTCACAACTTTTTGCCACACGTACACACATCTGAATATATAATAAATTCAGACAGCCCCACATCCCTGCACCCCAATAAGTACCACTTGACGAACCCAACAGAACCAAAATTCCCCGGGACACATTTACATCCGATCCAACATAATATCTAAAAACAAATTTGACGCCGTTCAAAAACCTGCATAAGCAAGCACCAAACAGAAATAATTCCACGCTCCCATTGCGATACACACAGAATGGACCGACTACAGTCGATTGAGTCTTTCGAGCATTAGTCGCCCGAGGACAGAGCTAAGTCGCGGCTCAGGTGACGTTGACTGCAGGCTAAGGAAATTTACGGGGAACAACCGATCGGGAAAGTATATTTAGCAGTTGCAATTAAGTGGGAGCCAGCGAAGGTTAAGGAGGCGTGAAGGAGCAGTGTCTGTTCTTGCTTTCTCTATCCTCCCAGCCACCGCTGCCGTAGCATCGTCTACAGTAATCCTTAATTGGTTCGCGTGATTCATTCGGTCCATTCATCCTAACTAAACTGTTCTCCGAAGGAGAGCCGTCCTCGCCTCGAGCGACAGGACGGAGCACGCCGCCACGTTCCCCGCGTTTCTTTCTCTCTCCAACCCGCTGGCCTGCTTATCTGGCCCCCTCCTTTTCTGTCCACGTGAGAGATAGCGCCCGAAGGAGCCACCGGTAGCCTGTCTTGTCCGTAGTTATAACGTGGGATCAGATAAACAAACGTGGCTTTAACTCCGACTGACATAATCGGTCGTTCAGGTGAGAGTACGCTGGGGGCGGGGAGGGGGCGCGGTGGAAAAGCGTGGAGAAGAAGAAATCGGTGGAGTCGAATGGGGAGGGCGGAGGGAAGAGTTAAGGTGGACGACAAAGACAGAGGAGGTAACAAGGATACGCAGGGGGAGGAGAATGGAGATGAATGAGAGGAAAAGTCAGGAGAATGGACACGGTTAGGATGGTGTGGCGCGCCTATGGCGAAGGTTTCGACGGGTCATTCCTGGATGATGGCCGGCGGACGATGATTGCCTGGATCAAGCGGATTGTGAAAAGGGTGCGACCAATTCGGCGTGATCAGATGTTACTGCGCCCGGTGTCCTTCGGAGCTCAAACATTTGGAAGAATAGGGAGGTGGGGATGGAAGGAATGAAGGATTTCTGAAGGACAAAAGGTTCGGTACTAGTCAACGCTAATTCTAAAAGATACAATACCTACTAATATCTGCACGAACAACCCTCCGCGCAACTTCCCGCTTTTCTCCACCACTTAGGGACGTCATTCTTTCCCCACAACAGATGATATTTCTAGCTCCAGATATCAATATCTTCGCGAGGTAACCCTGAAAGCTGATCAAAGAATGCATTTCTTCTGTGCACATCGATAGTCTCCTCAGCTCCAATAAAAATAGTCCAATAGTCCGAGGAGCCCAGCGAGGTTCCTGAGAGCGTGGGTCAAGGTAGACCCAGGCACGCTCATCCAACGATGAAAAAACAGAAACATATAAGGACACCTGTTAAACGAATTCCGCAACGTATCGCGCTAATCCCGTCATCCTCGTATGATTAACAATATCCCGATCGTATTACGTCACCTAGTTCGAGATCGTTCTCGTTCTATCGAGTGGCGCGTCTGTATAAAACCCAGTCTTGTCTCCTCATCAAAATACACTTCTGATCCCCGATTGAATGTACAAAGAAATTTCTCGTACGCTCCCGCGGATCCTCGCTTGCACGCTCGCTCACTGCTCCAGTCCCCGTCCCTTACAGGAGGGCGAGAATGGGGGGGGGGGGGGGGGAGATGGAATCGACGTATAGCCAGGGCGAAACATTTCCAAGAGTCGAACGGCAGAAGAAGAAGGAAGAATGGCTTCCGGGTGCGCACCTAACCGGAAATGCTCGACGAGGAAGATCTAAGATTCGCGGAGGGGCTCGCGGAAGGGTGAATAATAACGTTTGAAATTCGAGACGCGGAATAAAATGATGTCGTGGACGAGAGGCGTGCGCTGGTACAGAGGCGGGGGACAGGGGAAAGGGTGAGGGCGAAGAAACAGGAGGGGTAAGGAATATATATATATATATATATATATATATATATATATATTCCTATATATATATATATATATATTCTCGTGTGTAGCCGGGGCAAAGCAAAAGGATGCAAGAAAGGGCGTCAGGAAGGAAGGCTTCTAGGCTTCGTTCAATAAAACGGAATATCTAATAAGGAACAAATGCAGTCAAGGAAAGAATGGAGAATAGAGGCGGGTCTGGATAGTTCGTTCGGCAGAGGAAGAGAGACGGAGAGGGGGTTCGAGCCTGGAAGAAGAGAGAAACTGAAGAGCCAAGAAGGCTTTAAGGCTTCCATCTACGCTCTTATTCCTCCCCTCCTCGGCCCGCGAATACCGAGCCGCGTCGGGGGAGCGGGATGATCTTTGTAAGAATCAGAGGTGTGCCGATATTTATATGATTGTTCGGAATGAAAGGAAGAGGATGCGGTGCGTCGCGAAGACCCAGAGTGAATCTAGGGAAAAGTTATTCTCCTCTTAACGTAAAATGTCGTGCCGCTTTCTTGATCCCTCAGCGAGACTTCTTCTTGCCTTCATAATCTACTTGGGACGTGTATTATTTCGGTACTGCGAGTATGGAACGTGATTGCCAGAGATGCAATTTTAAATAGTTCCCATTTGCAAGTGGATTAAAAGGTGAAACGGCGGTTAATTATAGGAGTAAAGTGGAGGTATTAAAATGGAGGGGCAGACATGAAATTTGTATGCTTCGACAGCGTTCAGGATACCACGAAGAAAATAATGGAGCCTAAAAAGGGGACTGTTAGAGTGGAACAGTGGGTGAAATCGATTCTTCGAATTTATATATCGTGGGAATGTGGAAAATATTGTAAAAAGATATTTCCTTGTTTAAACGGACAAAGCAATATTTCATTTGTGCATAATTCGTAAAATGCAGGAAGGTAGTCGTGGTTGAATTCATTTCTGAATGGACATATGCAGCGAACCAGAATGGACCACCAGAATGGAAGATTAAAAATATTGTAAACAGATATACCAGGGAGACAAATCGACAAGCACTGCGCTTCTATCAATTGGATATACCAAACAATATGAAAGTAGAAAATGTATAGTATATAAAAAGCACCAAATGTAAAAGTATTAAACACAATCGATATCCTTTTAGAAGCTAATAGTTTAAAAATCTAACCTAATTATTCTTTTAAGAAACTGTGATATATCGTTCAACATACAAGATGGTACAGTTTAGTCTTAATCTTAATACTACCTACTTATTTTTTTAACCCTTTTTTATAAGATCATTGATTGAGTATTAGACTTTTTTTAGTTAAACTAGACTAGTGAAAAAAGGCGATATATGTATATTTTATACATATACCAATTTTATATCAATACCTGCATCTCCCCTATGTACAGTAAACTGGCATACAGGCCTCAGATGGGTCTGAATAAAACAAAACATTTGTAGTATAGTTTGTCAAAGAAGATAGAAAAGGCACAATTTATATGTAAGTGAATATTGTTAAATATCCCTTTGTATTATTTCCTATGTATCTTAGAGTTACAAGGGAACATCACGAAACCGGATATTCGAAAAATTCTGAAACTTTGTGAATATGTAGGGAATTTCCTCCTGATTACAACGCAATTTTTGTTTGCTGCCTAAATTCACTCTAAGGGGGTGTAATTGACCGCTGAAAACTCGTTTATTTTCCGATTTTGTGTTATAACTCGTGAACTGTAAAATAATTTGTTCACCAAATGACAGACGTAATTAAAAGAAGTAACATTTGTTTTGAAACTTTTTTTCTATCTCTTACAGTTCGCGAGTTATAACAGAAAAACGGAAAATAGCCGAATTTTCAGGGGTTCATTTCACCCCGATCGAATGAATTTGGGTAGAAAATAAAAATTGCGTTGCAATCAGGAGGAAATTCCCTACATATTTACAAAGTTTCAGAATTTTTTGAATTTTCGGGTTCGGGATCTTTCCTTGTTAGTGATATACAGAATGCACAGTAATAAGCAAAAAGGTCTATAAAATAATAAGACCAGACTTTCTTAATAAATCATACATTATTGAAATATCAAATATATCTCCTTACTTGACGAATGTTTAAGGGGTTAAACTTTCTGTTGGTGTCCAATTCTTATCCACCACCAATAATCACACCTAATAAATATTTAAGAACTAGACTTTTTCATTCTCGACCCGCGGCCCATTTATTTACCCACCCTTCTCGCCAGAGGCCTAAGAAAGATAGACGCAGAAGACAACGTGTCATCTTTCCTCGAGACGCTCCGGAAAAGATTTAGAGAGCAGTTTGATTTCAATTTACATATGCATCAGTAAGTGCCATTATCCTATCGTTCTTTTGTATCGTGCTCGGATTTAAATAAAGCAATCTACGAATATGTAAATAGGAAAGCGTCCCAGCATTTCCATACATGCACATTCATCCTGTATCGATCTTTCACTGAAGAAAACTGTTAGCTACGATCCAAGTTCTCTTATCTCTTCCTCGCAAGCATAAATAAAAATCGAATTGCCCAAACAGACAACGGGACGTGAAAAACTACCAATGAACTAATTACAGAAACAGATACAACCATTAAAATGTAATACTTTTGATTAAATTACATGGGTCAATTAATATTAGGTTGCTGATAAAATTAAGTTTTCGCAATACAGGGTACCTTCATTCTTTTGTTATATTGTTTGGAGAAACTTAAGTTCTTACAGTGTCTTTTGAATATGAACAACCACGATTTACGAATAGTGTTGCTCCATGAGTTCAAACTGGGGCATAACGCTGCAGAAGCTATCCTAAATATACAGAAAGCTTGGGTCAACGATTCAGCTAGTGAACGCGCAACACATTTAAACATTTAGACTTAGGCGGTTTCTTCAAGAAAAAAAACTTTGCTACAAAAGCAATGGCTCTGGAAGCCTTAGATCTCCATAATTTTTTAAGAAAGGCATAAATGATATTGTAACACGTTGGGGAAAAAAACTGCAGTAAATGTTAATTGGATTGATATTCAGTAGCGGACAAAAAAGTTATCACTTTTTCGATCCACTCTACCTCTATTACTTTTTATCATCAACTCAAAACTGCAGCATGGCCCAATATAGGTACACATTCCGATAGAGAATGAAAAGCTGTATAAAACTCAGTTAAAGTTGAATTTATTTAACTAACAAGCTAACATCCTACATGAAATGAAATAAATTTCACACACTTTTAAAGCCGCAAAAAGTTACCACTAGTGAAAAGTAATAAAAAATCCAATATTTTATGGGGCATTTTTGCGTTTAGGACAGCCTAAAAAGTCACCAAAAGTAATTATTCCTTTGTCGGACTCCAATTCAATGTCGTATGAAACTTGTGTTTGTTAGTTAAATGAATTCAATTTTAACTGGGTTCTATACAGCTTTCAATTCCCCACCAAAATATAAGCATATTAAACACATACCACAGTTCCAAGTTGATGCAAAAAAATAACACAAATAAAACAAATTGAAAAAGTGATAACTTTTTTGTCCGCGACTGTATATAAATTATGTCTGAATTGTAGCAAGAATGCTGATCAGCCAATTATTTCCCATCATCCAAAATTATACGAAATACATGTAGACCCCAAACATAACAAAAAAAGACGATATATAGTAGTGTCCAAAAGAAGGTTTAAACTGCGAACAGTGACAAAAATAAGATACATGATACATCTTAAAATCTGCATCCCATACCTAAATTGAGGGGTTGTCAGAATAGAGTAGTAATACCAACATAATACTTAAAAACTCAGTATGAAATTGCAGACATTTAGAAGTGTGAGTTTGAAAGTTGCTTCTGGCCAGCACTGTATCAGCTTCAATGATTTAATGCACGGGGATCGATGCGAAATCACGGGGAAAATGTCGAGGGCTTAAGTTGTCTCGGATCATCCCGAACGAAACGTGGAAGGGAATTCCGTATAGGGCGCGACATCTTTCTCTCACAATCAGTTGCGGAGGCTGACGTTATCGCGCGGGGAAGATAGGCCAGAGGGTTGGAAACGTACAGAATAAAACTTCTTCAGAGGCGCGTGTGTAAGATGGATGGGCACGGCCTGAGATGTGGATCGGTGTGCGGGCCGCGTTTCTGTGTTCCTCTCTTACAACTCGTCTGTGTGTGTATACCTCGTTGGATTCGAAGCATGTTAGGATGTTATCGGTAACATCGCCCGAGACTTCTGAAGGACGCACGGAAGCCACGGAACCCTGAGCGCCTCCCTGGATTCCATGAAACGTTTCAGAATAGATTGGATGTCTTCCTAGGGGTTTGCATTAATAAATTATGTTCAATCGCGCTTTGTTATCGCGCTGATCAGAAGTCGCTCGGTCTATTAGCACTTCTGGCGTAATTGGGCGGCTCACTGGGGCTTTTTCAAAATCTCCGTTCAGTTTTAAGTGCGAGTAAAACTCATAAAAAATGTCATGCCATTATTCTTTATTGCGTTATTAACTTGAATTATTTAAATATACCGATATTATGTAGCAAATGTAGTTGAAAGTTTATTCTCTATATGAAATACTAGAGTTTTCTTCGAAAGAGCCAAGTTTGTAAAAATTTTCCGAAGGAATGTATATACATAGGTCTCTAAAGACATTTTTATAAATTTCTTCGATTTTGGGAGTTAAAGCTTAACCTGTTATTCCCATCATTCGATTAGAATTATTTTTGAACTGTTGCATTCTTAAGTTTTTGACCTAAATGCATCGTGCAGATTTATTTTTCCTACGACCTACGTGATTAGCGGAATAAGGAAGCAATGAAGTGATAACTAATGTGGCACAATGGGGACATCACAATGGAATTTTTATCTAATTAACTGTGCCCTGGGCTCCAAGTTTACGTCCCCCTTGCCGTTCAAAACGAACCAACTCACGACCTGAAACAGGATGTCCGTAGAGTTACGGTTGACAGGTTAGGGTATAGAGAAGAGAAACAGCCCTCGGTTATTTTATTCGCTGGCCACGGCCTTTCCTACGTATTACGATGCTTTGCGAACGTTTCATGGCGTATAAACTTAAAATACTTGCCTGAAGAGAGGAAGTTGTGCCTTTGGAAACTGTGTCCGTGTTGAATTGACTATACGGTCGAAAAATGTAGGCTCTTCGCTTTAGAATGGAAAATGAGCAATATTCCTTAAGAAAAAGCTGCCTTTAATGAAACATCGAGAAAAGTGGGAAACATCTCCTAAATTAATCCTAACAGTATGAAATGAAAGCTTTGGCTGAAGAAATTACTCAGCCTTTTCTTACAAACACCTTATTCAAATATTGAATAAGATCTTAAATATGCTACAACATAGGTACTTTATTTTATTTTGCGATTATTTTATTATTTTAATGATTTCCATGATTTTTGTCGTATGAAAGAGATATTGCAAGTGGAAAGAGTTTTCGAGCAAACACTTTTTGGGCAAGTGGATCAACAGATCTCCAGGATTGCATTAATTCCTTTTAATTGAAGATTAAACACCCCGTACTTATTGCTCGTTAAAAAATGTGTATTAAAATATATGTGTAAAAGTATACTTACATATTAAGCAAGATTACTCGAGGTTATTTAGGGTAAGTTATGAAGCCCTTGGTCGAGTAACGTACGTTGTCTAATTATAAATTAAGCGCGCTTGCTTGCGACTATATAGTAAACGTGCTACGTACACAGTGATTAATAGCCACAAACAAGCACGTCTTAATTTACATCATAGCATTAGGTGACAGAAAGATTCTTATCCGGTTAGTATGTACATTGTGTAAACTGTAAGTAATAGTAAATGTCGTATTAATGAAAGAAAATGAAACAATAACATTGAACTGATCTGAGTAATATTATGAATGTTTAACATAATGTAAATATAATGGTTCTATAGAAAAAAACTAAATTGGAGTATAAAGTAACACTCCCATTTCAATCTGCAGAAAAATTATTCTCCTAACGGTTAGGACCTAACCCGTCTTTCCTAAGATTAAATATCATTTATGTAGAATATTTCCTTTCTACCGTCAAGGACTTAAAATTAAAGCTCTGCAATTCGAATCCTGCAACAGAGTGACTTAAACGCCCTCTAAATTCACTTGGACTAGATGATATTTCAATTTCATCGAAATCCCTGACGACAATTGCAAACATCGACTTCCAATATTTTTTAAATAAATTCGAAACCAGCAATGTGATAACTTAACCCCCCTCCCCCCTAATTTCAAGTGGACTGAACTATATTTCAATTTCGTGAAAATTCCTGACATCAAAATCAAATAAACAATGTGATCGATTTGGCATAGAATGACCCACAGGTAAAAATTGCAAATTTCGACGAACTGTATTTGTTTTATAAATTTGAAATCAGTAAAAGAGTGCCTGACTACCACCCCCCCCCCACCCCCACCCTATAATTTCATGTGTCCTACGATATATTTCAATTTCATCAAATTTCTTTTACACCAAGTGCAAAAACTAAACTAACTTTTGTAGGCTAAGCCTCTACAAAATTCTGCGTCACTCAAAATCGTATTTTGTACCCCACAAACCTAGACATTATAGGGTTGTGACGAATAGCTGTAACATCGCGTGCCCATAATTGTGAGGCCGGAACGAATGTTGCTAATTTCAAAGAGGGGTAAATTCGCGAGCAGCCCGCTCGGGTCCGCGGCGGGTCTAATTTATCTGGCAACAATATACAGTGCGCGGCAATTTAAAAGCGACCGAGTGCGTATATAATTCAATTATTCACTGGGGGCCCTTGTAAAGTTTTGTAGTATTGCGAGATTTATAGGTGAATTAAAGGTTAAAATAATGGGTGGCACGTTTCTTGTTGCTTCACAAATTACGTTGGCACCGAGGAAATGCTGCTCCTTAGGGTAAAACGGCTCCTCAACCGTCCCCGCAGTCGTTTCCTCTTAGAAAACCACGTGACAAAACAAGAGCCATGACGTTCATTAATTTAATGCCGGAAGCTTACCCGGAATAAACTGATAAAACTTTCCAAATAGTTGGCGGTCGTTCCTTAATAACGTGTAAGTTTAAGAAATTTACACTTCTTTGTCCGCCGCAGCTCAATATTTTACGAAAGCAACACGGCCACTCGAAAACTTTCGCAGTTTTATCGTGCGCCTTTTTGAAACGTAAATCATTAAACGGGGTCGATTAAGAGCCTGAACACTTTATCCATTCGGTGACTCCTTGTTTCGTCACTTACAGCTCGAATGAAAGTTTCATCAACCCTACCTTTTAGGGGTGGTTGCTCCGAAATATCAGTTTCATTAATATGTCGTCGTTTTTTGGCTGGCTGTTGGATATTCAGAGTGATTCTTGTAAAGTGTTCCACGCGATTATTTTTAATCTTTAAAAAACATATATAAATGATATTTTTAGAGAAGGTGTAAAGTTTTCTCCACACCGTTGTAAAATAATTTAAACCACCACTTTACACAGAAGCCACGGTTTCACTAAATTTTCGCCAAATTATTGCTTAGCCAGCAGAGGAAGAGGAGTTAACACGTAATTCGTAAACACCTCCACATCGCACGAAACGAATGTTAACTCTCTTGAAAGTTTAATAAATACACTCATGCGAAAGAACTGTACTCATCACGGCGCCATACTCAGCATTTACGCCGGGCGAAACGAGCTAATCCTTTAAACATTTTCAAAAATGTTTAATATTTCAAATACACGCGGGGCTGGCTCTGACCGAGAAGCGAGGTAGGTAACAGGTTAAAGTGTAATACGCAACACGAGGCGCAGGAGTGCGGACATGATTCAATTTCGCCAACTCCTTGGCGTCCAGCGTGCGCATTTTCAGCGGTTTAATTACTACGAGCGAGCCAGGGCGCCACGGCGAATCCGTGCGTAGGGCATTGTCCTTAGTTCTGTGAAAAAATCTCCGTGAATTATCTGTGGCGTGGAACAGCGAACGGAATACCCGCTCGACCGACAAACTGCGGCCGTTCACGATTGGGCGCGAAGAATACAGCAATTTCTTCGCGTCCCGCGTTCGGTTAACCGTTGATCGAAACCGAGGAACATCGCTCCTGGAGGGCGGTTTCAATCCTTTGAGGTCTTTTGATTCCTATCTCGTAGCCGCGCCGCTTCCCACTATATTCTGCGCCGCCTCGCAGAGGAAGGACGACGGGGCCAATGGCCTGGAATAAAACCAGGACAATCGGGAAAGAATGATGGGGGAGGAGGGGGGGGGGATGCAGCGGGGAGGGAGAAGGAGAACGCGTCGCGGACGACAGAGGAAAGCAGCGGGTAGCTGGGGGATGGTTGAGGGGGTGGAGGTCGAGCGAAGGACCAGAGCGAGGGTGGTTCGCGGAAGGGTGAGGACGGATTTCGTCGGGCTCTCGACAAGTTTTGTGCAATCGGTTCGTTTGATGCGGATTCGCCATCCGCCTCCATCCACCTGCGACCAAATCGAAGGCCCTCGCGAAGTTGTGATACTTCACGAAGACGAGGGAAATACAGGGAAGAGGGGGGGGGGGCGGGGAAAGACGAATGCCGGGTGGCGGGACGGAGTAAACGTACGCAAAGGGGAGAAGGGGACGAAGAGTGGGTGGATGGAAAACGGAGAAAGAACGGTGAAAACGTCTTCTCGTCTTAAGTCGCGGCACTGGAAGACGAAGAGGACCGTGTGGAAAGTTGAGCCAACTGGAATGTTTACCGCGAGTTGGTTTAAATCGATGATCCTTCCCTCCCACCTCCTCGCTGTGACGGCCGTCTCCTGTTTGTTAACTCGCTAAGAAATTGCTTTTGGAATTACGTAAAGAAACGCTAATTAAAAACTGGAAAGTGCCCAACGTATTCGTTACTTGTCCCATCGTCCCCGTCTTTCGTTCCAATTATCGATTCTCGGCTCGGCGAGCGCCGTGCTCGCTCGCCGAGGAATTTGAGTTTTCCATCGTATAAATTGAATGATGAGGTATATATGTATATATAGGGAACCGAGCGCAAATCGTGATTGCGTATAAAAGCGACCCGTAGTGTAATAAATCTGTTTTCAGACTTCCTCTGCCGTATTTGCATCGGAAAAATCGGAATTAATTTGTACATTTATTTAGAGATACTCTGGTCGATGCTATTCTCCTATCAATTCACAGCCATCTCTAATGCGATGTTTCGATTAAAATTTCTTGCCGTTTCGATATTGCGTAGATTAGAAACTATATTTTTATAAAGGCCGGAGTACGAAGTTACGATTTTATCGTGATAAACACGTGGTAGTTATATTGTACAGGGGAGAAATTATTGAAACCATATTTCTCGTATATTAATTGATTGCGTCATTACTCAGACCACGAATAACGGAGAAACCATAGAATCAAAGCACTTGTACTGAAAGTTACCCCCCGATGTGCAATCGGCTCGAAAATACCGGTCCAACTACCATCAACTGCATGAACTAACAGTTACCTACTGCTAAGTAGTGTGTAAATAAATGTAAATGAATGTTACTAAAATTAATATGCACTTATTTTCTGCCTACCTACAGTAGTGGGCAAAGGAAAGTGAGAACTGTGAACTTAACGAAAACAAGACAGTTACGTTAGAAGAACTTATGTTTTGAAATTTTTATTTCACAAATTGAGGGCTCGTTAAAATAAGTCAGTGATAGCAATATGTAAAAATATGGGTCTTGAACTTCCTTTTGACCACCACTTTATACACCTAACTCAGCCTTACTGTATTACGAATAATTAATACCTCCTCATTTCGTAATATATTTCAGCATCATTTTTGTGCCCTTGTGACGTTAATTAAGCATTTGCTGCGTTCGAAAAGGACGAAGGAGCATTTCAATGAGCACGACATTCTATTTTGCCCTTTGCCGTATGAGCAGCCTCGTGGTTTCCTCCTCGGAGTTGTCGCAAATATTTACTTACCTCGGAGACGAAAGAGACGGGAAGCTCTTGAACGATCGGAAGATAGTTGGCGTGCATGTGCGATGAGCGGAAAAGAGGGAAGAGGCCGGAGTTACTTCGTCAGAATACCAAATACCCATTTCGATTCGCCTGACCACCCTCGAATCAGACCGCGACTCGCAAAAGGACTTTTGAAACTCCCTCAAAAGGCGAGCCCGCTCCTCCTTGTCTCCGACATCCGACCTGCTTCCGATTTTTTCTTCCTCCACCCCTGCGAATTGCGCGGTCGACCGTGTAAACGACAAACAGAGAAGGCATTCCTACGTTTTCCCCAGCCTGCCTCTCATTGTCTAAACTAGGCGAACTAACAATTTCCTGTTACTATGCGGGTCGACTCTTATGAAGCGGGTGATCTGATTATCTGCAAAGTTCGAGGGAATGCAAAACGTCTCGTATTGGAAGAGGACCGTTCTTTGGTAGTGGAAACGGTTCTTCGATAAGTGAAGATGTTATGTAAGATGCATCGAGATGGAAAAGTGTGGTGAATATGTAGGGGAGAGGTGCTGTAAAAGGGACAGGTGTTAAATGGGACAAATAGAATTGCCAAAATTCTAAACGCATTTACACATGCAAGTTATTTTTCTGTTTATGTCAACACTAGTGCTCTGTCATTTGACGTAAACTTCACTGCGGTCTCACTTGCAACAGAGTAATAATCCGTGGTTGGTGTTTTTCGGCAGTAAAAGTAAAATTTTCGTTGATTTTCTGTGTCGTTTTCTGAGATCAAGATATACTATACAAAGTGTTAAAGTGTTATATCATTAAAATAGCCTGTACTAAACTGAAACGAAAATACTTAACAGGGAAGCTTAATTGATTATTTTCTTTGTTTTGAGGTTGTTTTATATTAAACTCACTTATAGTCTTAAAAGGGACAGCATAACAAGTCTAAAGTGGCATGTAGACGGTCAATATTATTGTGCAATATTCAATATTGCACAATATTATTGCCCGTATGTGGATCATATTGGAAGGTTGCACAATAATATTGAAAGGTTGTACAATATATTGTGTGAATGAAGAAGAAAATCGACCCCTAGACGCTCAATATATTGTTCAATATTAATATTGCACAATAATATTGACCGTCTGTGGATCATATTGGAAGATTTTACAATATATTGTGTGAATCAAAACGGTTTTGATATTTATTGTCCAATATTGAATAATGCACAATAATATTGACCGTCTGTGAGACACCCAGCGAAATATTGTGCAATATATAGCACAATAATATTGACTGTAAGCAATCCCTAGACGGACAATATATTGCGCAATAAATTGCACAATAATATTGACCGTGTAGGTTACCCAGCATAAATATTGCGCCATATATTACACAATTACACAATAATATTGACCGTATGGGACACCCAGCATAAATATTGTGCAATATATTGCACAATAATATTGATCGTGTAAGATACCCAGCATAAATATTGCACAATAATATTAACCGTGTGGGACACGCAGCATAAATATTGTGCAATAGATAGCACAATAATATTGACCGTAAGCAGCCCCTAAACGGTCAATATATTGTGCAATATTCAATATTGCACAATATTATTGAGCATATGGGACATCCAGCATAAATATTGTGCAATATATTACACAAGAATATTGACCGTCTACAGGCCGCTTTATATTTGACGACCGTTTCATAGCTGTCCTTCTCATACACACGTACTGTGGACACTATATTTTACTTTCCTGTAAAGTTATTAGTGTATTATCTGATACAAAGATGGCATTGTTTTAAATTATCAATTAATAGTTGGTGGCGAATTGACGATGTTTAACCTAAAAATCGTCTCAGTTTGAAACATAATATTATTTAACATCTCTTTCATTAAAAAAGAATAGTTTTATGAATTAAATATGAAGAATTTATTAATAATTAATTAAAATTCGCGTGCGATCCTGGTGTACCTATAACTGTCACCTCAAAAATCGTCTTGTCCGTATGACTGCCACCCAATAACAGTCGGTCCTAAAAACTGTGACCAGATAAATGACAGACCCTATTATTGGCAATGAGACCCGATTACAGTCGGTCCTTTTTACTAAGACTCGATTACTGCCAGTCCCTTTTACCGAGATCCGGTTAACTGCCGCAAATTTAAATTAAATTAATAGCCAGAATTATCAAACGCATATATATCTTATAGAAGTAGGTATCACACGAATAGGTATCACAGAATCACACGCTACACGTGGCCACACGTTTCTGATTTTGAGGTTAGAAGTTGGAACTTTGAGAGATGGCAGTCATGCGTACTTCACGTTCTTTTGTCCCGAATACTGCCAACGGTAATAGGGACAAGCCCAAAAATTTTGTCCCTAATGATGTCACTGTTAATTATTATAATTTAACGATAAATATTATGTATTTTATTCGTTATATCATTAAAGTAATTCGTTATATCATTAAAGTAATCAGTAAAATTGCGGCCCCTTCTTTAGTATGATTTCGCCATCACTTCCTACTAACGTCGTCGCATTTTTGACGATTGAATAGCACTTTCATTTTTCAATATTACTTTTTAGGCACTAGGTACATATGAGTACATATACTTGTTTTATTTTTATGTAAATGAGAATCTCCGTTTAATAATAATATTTCTTTGTACATTTTTTTTATACGTTACGTTTTTATTACATAAAATAAATAAAGTGGCAGTAATTGGGACACTGACAGTAATTGGGACATCTACCCTATGTACTTATATTTACCACTCCTGGGTATTCCTATGTTGAACTTATTTTGTAAGTCATAAATTTTATACAAAATATTACCTTATAACTAAAAAAGCTGCTAAAGCTATCATTAATGTCACACTCTATGAAGATAGTAAAAAATATTGATGATTTATAGTACAAAGAATTATTTTTTTCATAGATTCCATTGTTTTGTATCATTAGGATTTACAATTGTAATTGTAATACTCAATAAGTTTATTTTTATTAACGTATCCCTTTCATGACTTATAATGTCCCATTTAAAACCACCTAGTTGTAAAAGGAACATTTCCCATTTATTTGAAAATCGAAGATTTTGTTATTTTCCATTATAATTTATGAATTTGTAATATACTTTTATTAAAGGGAAATAAACACGCTTCCTATTGATATGCTTGCTATTTAAATACTTATAAAGACATTGTCAGAAATAGGCGCTAAACAAAAGTGTCCCTTCTATAGCACCTCTCCCCTAATTATGGAAATTTATGATTATTTCTGGATACGATTAATGACGATATGGAATTTCAGGTTTTCAGTGCGAGCTTCAAAATTGATGCAAACGGATGATTGAAATATTCGTTTACAGAAAAGCACCAGTTGTGTTAAGCTAAAGTATCTGCATGAAGCAAACTAATTATTTTGTTCAAGTACACGCTGTTACATCGCCAGATAACGTTATTATTCCAACCACTTTTGCAGCCAGTCCTCCTAGTAAAAATAAAATAAAACTATAACACTTTCTTACAGAAAATAAACAAGACAAGGGAACAATCCTTCTAACCCTCGCAAAAGCATTTTTTCCATCGCAGTCACCACACATCGGTCTCCCTAAATCCTAAATCCAAAGACTTTCTTGAGACACCGCAATCGCCGAGACCACTTGCATCTGACGTTCCACAAACAGTCACCAAAACGAAAAAAATATTTGACCGTGTGGCCGCCGTGATGATGAAGGCAAGCTCGCGGGGACACTAAACAGAGAACACTAAGTAGACTAATCCAGAACTTCTCGGCAAGCAGTTGCCGATCTCCGTGTACAGATCAGGTATCGGGAAACTTCGCGGGGATATTGTGATCGAAGGTAGCCATAGAGCGTGGCTTACTCGTCCTCGGTTTTCCTCGTGCACAGTGGCACACGTACGCGGCGGATCGGATAGTTAACGTGGCTTATTCCAAAGGTGGCCGAGGGTGGATGAGGATGCGTCTTGCGTGAGTTAGGGTTGACCGAACTGAATAATGCAACGGGCTGCCTCTGACCTGTTCTCCGTATTCTCACTACCTACGCACGTACCTATCCGTAGTGTACGAACTGCCGTAGCCACGAGCACATTCACCCTCACCACGTGTGCATTCTTGTCTCTGTTTGCACGGTAACTTCGTATACACGCTCGACCCCCTCGCTGTATCCTCTTTGCGTCCCCAGGCCTTTATACAGTGTGGCAAACTTGTAACCTTCGCGACGACTTCGTCAAACGAACGATTAAACGTTGCTTGCCTACGCTCGCCTTCGATTTGCTACTGTAGCTGTCGGCCGACCGCGAAGGAGTGCTGCACTTTGCGGTTGTTAATTCTGTTACTTCATTGTGCCATGTTGATGGACTTTTAAGGTTGGCTTCTGAAAGATTATTTAGCTCGTTTGCATGGATTGATTTTGCGAAACGGAGTTGGGAGACACTACAAGAGAACGCGACCTGTTTGGATTCCTGACAAATTCTTAAATTTTGAATTTTCTTTTAATCGAGGGTCTTGCTGTAAAGTAGTGATACGTTATGGATAATTATATAGTAGATGGTATATTATTAATTTGGCTGGGTAAGTGACAAGAAGGGTTTCAAAATTCTGTTTGAAAGGAATAAGAGTTTTAATTTTAGGCATTCGAACTAACAAAGGAAGATCCCGAACCCGAAAATTAAAAAAATTCTGAAAATTTGTGAATATGTAGGGGATTTCCTCCTGATTACAACGCAATTTTTGTTTGCTGCCCAAATTCAATCGAAGGGGGTGAAATTAACCCCTGAATTACTCGCGAACTGTAAGAGATAGAAAAAAAGTTTCAAGACAAAAGTTACTTCTTTTAATTAGATCTATCATTTGGTGTAAAAATGATTTGACAGTTCACGAGTTATAACACAAAATCGGAAAATAACCGGATTTTCAGCGGTCAATAATTACATCCCCATAGAGTGAATTTGGGCAGGAAAAAAATTGCGTTGTAATCAGGAGGAAATTCCCTACACATTCACAAAGTTTCAGAATGTTTCAAATTTCCGGGTTCGGGACTTTCCCTTCTAAGTACTTTTAATTTCTTCATTACTTTTTTAAAGTATTTGTTTCGATGAAAGATTTTTCCTGTGCATATAGAATGAAACAAAGAAACAGACTTCCTTTGTAATTAATTTTTAACGTAACCATTTCCCCAAGTGTAGTAGGAAGTATAGTTCAAAATCAGGGTGCACTAGGAAGTATAGTTCAAAATCAGGGACCACATGCGATTAATATGAAAAATAACTTTAAAATTGCTTTTATCTGAGACCACTTCCTTGGGTTCCCTATTAAGGCTGGGACTATTCGAATAATTTAATATTCGAATATTTTACAAGTATTCGAATGCTACGAATAAACTTCGAATATTTCAGTATTCGAATGTTATTATTCGAATACTGCTGTATTTGAATACTGATGTATTCGAATAGTATGGTGTGAAGTGGGTCAAAATTAGCTTACAAGATTTCACCCTGACAAATGAACCTAAAGAACTTGATTTATAATTCACACCATACTATTTGAATACATCAGTATTCGAATACATCAGTATTCGAATACTTTAATATTCGAATAGTATTTGAATAGATCAGTGTTCGAATACTTTAATATTCGAATAGTATTCGAATACTTGGATATTCGAATTATATTCGCCAAATAATTGAGCAACTGAAGTATTCGAATAGTCGAATAATCAAAAATTTGACAAATAGTCCCAGCTAGTGTTCCTTCTCGAGAATTCTTTCTCGAGAATTTCTCGAGAAATTTTATAATTTCTTATTTCTCATTTCTCGAGAAATTACAGTGTTTCTCGAGAATCTTCAGTGTAAGAAAATTATTATAAATCCCATTTGTTTTCAGAAATGAATTTTCGGTTACTTCAAATTGTGTGTTAATCGTGAATATATAAACACATCTACAATCAGTAATAAATGTTAGAAATATATACGAAGAATTGCGCGATTGTTTGTAAAACTTTTTAAACTTTTCTCTTCGTATCGCCGATGCTCTATATACAATTAAATCAACATCCACTCAAAATGAAAGAAATTTTTCTACAGCCGCAGATTTTGTCACAAAAAAAAAGAAGTAGATTGACTGACGCAACCTTAGACGCATTGTGCTTTTGAAAAAATTATTTTAAAACAAAAAAGTAATGTTTTGCCTTGCTCACATTTTATATTAAATAAATAAATTTATCAATTATATTTAATATCTGTTTTTTTTCATTTACACAAGTTTTGTCTAAGTTGGACAGGAATACAAATTTAGATAAATATCAAAATTATTCCAAAAATATAAATTTTGCAATATTTTTTTAATTTCTTGAGAATTCTCGAGAATTCTCGAGAAATATAATCTGATTTCTGATTTCTCGAGATACGGAAAATATCGAGAAATCAGGAACATTAGTCCCAGCCCTATTCCCTATCCGCGATACCGTATTCTCCAGTTCTCTGTTTAATATCTAAAAAACTCACCCGTCAGATGCCTCACATCCGCACATACAGTAGGTACAAGACGTTGAGATTACTCACCTGGAACAGAAAAGAAGAAAACTTATTTAGTTTTAAGAACGATATAAAGAGTACCACAAGGTGTTATTTAAACCGCAGATGCAGGTGTCTATAAATTCACCTTGATGGAAGTTGTAAGTTCCAGATTCGATCTCTCTTAATTAAATATGGTAAAGAGCTCCGCGTCGTGTCTGGGTAGACGTAACGATATCTGTACCCGCGATAAGTAGGGGCTGGGGACATTTTGCTTTTAATTAAACGCGAAAAATATGCGAAGCTATAACAGCGAAAGGAAGTATTCATCCTCGTAAAAAGCAAAGAGAGGAAAGTTCGTATTTCGCTGTATACTCTGCACAGTACTTGCGATGCCTTTGTCTAGATATTCTCATTTCTTATTCCTACAGGTTTCATCTGGATTATGGTGACGTACGAGACGTCAGGCACTCTCATTTTCGTTCTTCGCCGGTTCGAACTTGTCGCACGGTTATGAAGCATCGTCTGAAGGGCAATTTTGCCGCTAGCACGACTGCGTCCCTTCCTTTTTTACACTTTTATTTCCTTTCTCATCGGCGGGGCTAGACGAAAGAAAAATATGGACAATATCTCAGATTGCTTCTGGAATCTCTTACGTGTCCCTTCACCTCGAGCACGCTGTTTGAACTTCTGCTGCTGCCACCAGCAAGCATCCAATTATAGAATTTGAAGAAAATTTCTGACAAACTCTGGAGGCATACAGTATTCGTCCAAATAAATGAAAATGGGTTAATAAACATATGCAAGCGGATAAAATAGAAGTCCATATCACTTTTAATTGGTAAATTAATCGTAATAATAAGAAAAGAAGGAGAGTAGCTTTGAAACATTGTATATATTACAAATAAATTGTTTCCTTTAGTGTAAACAAGTACAAGTTACTCTAAGAAACATCAGATATTTATTAACAACAAATCCTTCACCTTTTCTTGCACAACATCAATCCATTACTTACCATAATTTTTTTTTCAAAAAAGGTAAAGGTATTTTTTTTTTTAAATTTACCTTCTTAAAATATTTTTGTATTTAAATAGTAACAATTTAGGCTGAAATACTCTGTAGATGTAGTTTTAATAGGACGCTAGCATTTTATAATAGTACGTTAAGAATTTTTTCGCCCTTCAGTTGCAACGATATTCATCGTCGCGTATCTACGCTCCCGCGACAGAAGTTTGTCGTCGTTCAATTAGTTAAAATGTATTTCCGAGTACTCCGTAATTCGACGGTGCCACGGAATACGCGGTATTGCCTTAACTACTCTCGTTACTTTGCACTTGCGATTCTCGCTGGAAACACGTCCAGTCGAGATTAGAGCAACTGCGGTTCAATTACTACGAGCAAGAGCTTATCTTCGCCGTGGAGTTTGTCTCTTGCAGGCGGCTTAAAGGAAGCTAGACAAGCAACTCCTATCGGCGTTGTATCTATGCCGAACGGTATGCACCTTTGTTCGCAACCTCCACCAACACTTCCGAACTTTCCACGGTGTCATTTTTCATTTCGACCACCGCCACTGCCGAGCGCCGCGTATTTAAACGAATTCGGTCCCTTCGCCGAAGTAGAAATCCGAAACGCGCTGCTTCGAGGACGGAAAGGACCGTATAGAACGGTGGCAAGCGGGGAATTCGGTTATCACGATTGGATCACTCGATTTCTTTTCAACAGAAATAGACCTCCGCGACGCCGAGGATGACTTCAACTTGAGACGGTGTCTTAGGTTAAGGGAGAAATCCAGTCGATTAAATTTCTTGGACACGAACGCAGTGACGGGGAATAAAGTGGATACGATTTGGTGGAGATCAGATATTGGTTAATGAGAAATCGATGGTGTTTCAGGGGACAGGATTGAAATGGTAAATTGAAAAATTTGCGATTCGATCAATCTACCTCGGCAGGATACCTAATTTCCAACATAGACTGTACATTTGAAGAGCAACCGGTATGTCGATCATTATTGCAAGATATTGAACAAGATATTCATTGTGCTGATTAAATATCCTGTTAATCGCAGAAATGTGATCATTGGTTCATAAGAATGTTGAGTAAAATTTGAACCAGTGTTCGCTTAGTGTAGAAATATAGATTTTTAGATTCCTGAATTTTTTTTAAACGATTAAAATTCACAATACAATAGGATAGGTATACGACTTCGTTTGAAAAATTGCATTGGTGGACATTTTCTGACGTCTATCTGGGCAAAAAATTTATTCCCTATATTTTGGAATTTAGAGATGAATAGAACTTAAGGTGAACAAAGAACAGCGCGATGCAGTTGACCAAAATAATATTCCAGAATGAAAAAGAAACACGAATAACTTCCTGGACACTTTCAGCGCCCCCTGTACTTTAATCGAAGCAAGGCCGAATAATACCAATCAAGGGGGTGGCGACAACGAGGCATTTACGTTTCGACGGCCAATTCATCCTTGGCTCGTCCATTATGCAGATTTTTCGGGGCGGGGAAGGCGAGAGCGCATCAGCGAAATGAATTTCACCGAGTGTAAAATAATCGTGGCAAATTGAGCTGGGGCGGACAATGGGCCTCGCGGCTTGGAAAGCTACTTTCTAACCGCGGCGGAAGGAGCCATCGACATTCCCTTCTTGAGGGTAAGGGATGAAAGAAAGGGTGCCGGATCGTGGTTGCCAAGAAAATCCTATTATTAATAGTCGTAAGCAGGGATAATTACCAGGAGGGTATCTCGTTCGTGTTATACGAGGTTACGCAATGCTTGTAGCGCCGAGGAAGGGGGCTATGTTTCGCGTTAATTATCGGTAACGATCGTAATTTCTCACTGAAAACTCGGAAGGAACCCCCTTGTCGGTCGTTTCCGCGTGTCGTTTTACTCGGGTTACTCCGATTTCTCGTAGAACTAGGAGCGCAAATATATATACCTCCCTACTCCCTTTTTTTTCCAACCCCTTGCATGCCAATTTGACGATATCACCTTCCGCGGGAAGAAGAACATTTCCCTTCGCGATCGTTAACGCGGTTTTGTGCGTACCCACACTGAAACAAGAATGGGTGGCAGACAAGTGGTGGAAAAAGATGGAATCGTAACCGAATCAGAGTGATACGCTTCCGTTACCACCGGCCACGAGAGTCCATCGATTACACGTATGAACTAATTAACGATTTCACGGTTAGACTCGAAACATGAAAGTATCGTTTCATTAACGAACCGCTCGCGGACAATGGCGGCGTAATTGTATGCAGGCCGCAAATTGTATCAAGATCTGGCGTGCGCTCCGATGTCATTAATTACTCTTTTATACTTGTCCATCGGCGATACGCGCCGGAGATAATTACGATATGCCCAGGTGGGGGTTGGATGGCCCCTTTTATTAACAGCGCCCGATGGCCGGCGCTTCCGAATTTCGCGGGAATTAAACGGCAGGGCGGTTGCGTGGAGCGTCACGCTGGATTCTTGGTGACGCGACACGCGTGGCGGATTATATTTTTTAAATAAACGTTCCTCCCTTGCCGAGCCGCGGTATTCATCCCCGTCCGCCATTTCAATTCGAACGTCAGCTTTTTCTTGTAATTATGCGAACGGTTACATTGGAGTGCACGCACACGCGCGCGCGCGCGTTGTGTGTTCTGCCGCGGATATATGAATCCTTCGTACTTTGCTTCGCACACCCCCGCTTCGACCCTCATGCATGTGTACATAAACTCCGCGCGGCTCGGGCTCAGCCGTGTATATTTTAGCGTCTGTGAATAATCAGCAATCAGCAGTAGCTGCGGCAATGGCGGCGGTAACAAATTGCACGTGTACACACACAAACTAGGCATGCAAATTCGAGGAGCGAGTCTCGACTTTGCCCGAATCCCGGCCTACTAGGATGTCCCTTTTGGGCTAACGAGTCATGAAACCGCCGCAGAGGATCGACGTATTGCTCTTCGGGGACCTCGAAACATTCCAGGCCAAATAAGCCTACCCTTCTGAATAAAGATCGCTGAATTTTTATCCACCTCTCCCATTTCACCAAAGAATTATTTCCTTCTGCGCGTTTTATACTTTGAAACGCAAAATGTTTTATATCGTGGCGTGGAAGGGGGGTATGGATAGTTATTAATAATTTTGAACCGTGAAAGAGGGAAGAAACGATATTATAAATTATTTGGACATGGGGGGGGGGGGCGAAAATATTAAGGTCTAATTTTTAATACAAAATTTAAAACCAGTGACCAGTTGTTTCATAATTCGAAATAACCTCGCCTATATATGAAAACGGTATTTTATTGTCATGCCAAGTAATCAGCATAAACCCCCGCATCAAGTTGACCAGCTTCGACACAGGTTTCGTTCGCTAAAAAATCCCTCGCCGTCGCCTGAAATTGAAAATGGTGACGCAGTGGGATTTCCATTGCTCCGCAGAAAATTTTAATGCCCCCCTGAATAATTTTTCGAATTGCCCCAACGATTTCGCTGGTGAATTCTCGTTTCGCGGGAAATATGCGGCTGAGTTTATTCGAAGCGCGGGCGTGCGTGCCATAAATCACAGACGGGTACATTTTTCCCGTGGCCGTGTTTAACCCGATCGCGAATAAACGATGTCTATCAATGGCGTGTAACGACCTAACGTGGCCCTCCTTCGGCCCCGCCAAGCATCGTTTCTCATGTCCGTGGGTCCACGGTCCAGGTAGATAATTGACAGGCTGGCACTCTGCTTCCAAGCGTCGAGAATAATTGGTGATCCTATCGGAATGTCCCGTATACGAATCGTAGGGGCCGAACGGGGCGCGTTCTTCCACCATGAGGAACGGCTCGGTGCCAGCTCGTCTCGTAGGCGTCGATCGGTCCAGCGTTAATCTGATTTTCGAGGGTGCAGACAAAGATGAAGCGACGTACGCGTGTCCTGCTTTGCGTTTGTACCAGTGGATGGAAACCATTCGCTTCCCAGGTCATTTATATTCAGTGATCAACGGGATAAAAGTGCAGCCAGAGGAACTGCCATGAGAGAACTCCTAACGACGTCAGAGATCGACTATTTGTAAAGGAGCGTGGGCTTCGTTGCATCATTCACGGTTATAATTTTGGATTCACTCTGTCTGAATGGTCTGGAATCCTCACTTATCAGCTGGGTATCTGAGGAGACTGAACTTGGAGGATCGATGCTTGACTGTAGTGAGAGAATTTCTCTGGGGGTGGGAGATCCGGGTGATCTGAAAGTCGATGTTGTTTCTGTGAATGGTTCCTACTACACAGTCGCATCGGAAAGTAAGTTGACACTCTTTAAAATCGCATAACTTTTTTAAGATTGGTCCAAACGACTTGAGTTTTTTTAGATGCTAGCGGAATTAGTATTCTAGGTGACGTGTTTCGTCGTATTGAAAAAAATGCACTTGGTCGGAATAGCAAAAAAAAAATAGTAACCGTCGTTTTTTAATCTTTTTTTTGTGAGCCTGTAATAAAAATTCCAAAAACCCGTTTGTAAATTGAAGTAAGTTGTATTAAAACTAATTCCGCTAGCATCTAAAAAAAAAAACTCAAGTCGTTTGGACCAATTTTAAGAAAGTTGTGCGATTTTAAAGAGTGTCAGCTTACTTTCCGCGATGCAGTCAACAAACTTTTCTCACGTGTTATTGCACGAATGAAAAATATATTTATTATTTGTGATATATGTAATTGGCTAATAGGGTAATTGTGGGAGTGATGCCGCACTGGGAGTTAGGATTATCCGTAATAAAATACAACACTGTCGATTTTATTTGCTTTAGGCTGTTAGTTTAAGTTAGATTAATAAGCGAGAATGTCTTTCCATTATTACTTTGAAAGATTCTGCTCATTTTTCGGGGTAAGCCTACCGCACTTTGCCTGAATAGTTATACGTTGAGATTATTTTTGCTATCGTAGTAGTTAAAAATTCATAGTTTCTCGTGATATACGTAACTTTTGTAATGCGTTAAAGGAACTCTGTAGAATATTTCTCGGCCAGAATAGGTCACATTCGACATAGCACTTGGAAATACGAAAGTGCGACGTCTCCCTCGGGCATTTGGGATAAATACCGAACTAAATGATTTTTTTAATATTAAAAATAAAATAAAAATGTTGCAAAATAGATACTGTGATATCCCAAGGCAAATTATTTATTTTTTAATGACAAATCTGATAATCCAAATATGTATTTGTGGGCTTCTTACTCTTTTTCACATTTTATTTTTATTTTATGTGTAAGGAATGTGGAAGCAAGAAGAAAAGACAATTAAATTTAGAAATTCAGAAATAATATCTGTACCTATTTATTTTTCAAATTTTATTGTATTTTATAACTGTATAAATTAAAGAGATCTTTCATTTAACTTTGCGTCTACTATTTTTTTTTTAAATAAAAAGTTAAAGTTAACAAGTCGAAATGGAAAATTAAACGTTTTTCGAAATGCGGCACTACTCCCGCATGTGTGGCGTCTCTTCTAATAAAAGGATGTTTTTAATCTCAATTTTTGAAGGGTGACAAGTATTAAAAATTTTGATTTTCTTTAATGCTAGTAGTAGCACAAGACGTTCAACAAATAATATGCATCCTTGGAAGAAGTTTTCATTGCAAAATTTATACACGGTGACAATTTTGCGTAAAGTACCGCAACTCTCCCACAATTACCCTAAAAGGAAATGAAAAGAACCTCTATAGGTGCGTATGACATTTTGCAAAATGTCTTGCTGAACACGTGGGAAAAGTTTGTTGAATGCATCGCGGAACACCCTGTATTGCATCTGACTTTTTCGTACAGTTTGAATTAGTTCATTGTTACAGTGGTAAACGCTGTCAGGTAATGAAAACTACTAGCATTTTCGAAGGCGAATTTATAGCCTCGCGGAAGCGATGTACTGAATTCCAGTTACGACTGTGTCGTCTAGTCGAAGGATCGTTACCGTTCAAGTGCAGCTTGTTCTCTAACGGGGGGATTGTGTTTCACGTTACTCTGCTGGTTAACAGAGAAATCGAGCCGCCTGATTCGTAACGGCAGGTAATAATTTTCCACGAAAAACGAAGCGCGTGGGGAGGGGGGGGGGCATAGAAGCCATGATTTAGAATATAAAATGTTGCATTAATGTGGAAGTTGAGTTACGCGAATGGGAAGAGTGATGAAACGCAGTGTCCGGCGGTTCGATAAAATCCAGGTTAAGTGGTTTAACTGGACTCTGTTCTGAATGGGATTAAACAAACTTTCATTCCAATTTTCCTTTCTTCTCTGAAATGTTAATACCCGTTATTTTCGTCGTCTTTCATTCGACTGTCTAAAAGAAGAATTGCCCAACAAGAGCTGCCCTTTAAGTAATGATCATTATAATGCAATTTTACTGAGGTTTCGTATCTTCGCGTCCCAATTGTACTTGTCAAGCTGTTTACTTATGGACCAGCGATTCTGTGTCGCGCAATTTGCTGGAATAAGCAAGTAATAGAGTGACGATAATCAGGCAGACAGTAAAGTAAACGTTCGCTTCCTGAAACGTTGCTTCGATTCGAGGGAGCGACGCTAGCAAAGCCGTACAGGCAACTTAATTCCCAGGTCCTCGGAATTTTGTGCCACGTCCGTCTTATCCCTTAGAAGAAAGGTTATTTCGGTTATTCCGAAGACGAAGTCTGGCTTTCCCCTTTCTTCTCCTCGTCTCCGAAGCCACCATGGAAAGGCTGCAAAGTCTGAGGTGGAAGTATAGTGCTATTTCGCAGGTTCCAGAGAGCCCGGTTCCTCCTCTCCCCTCCCGGCCCCCCCCCCTCTCCCTCTTCCGCGTTGTAGGCGCAGCTGTAGATGTTCTCAGGGCGCGGAAGACGCGGAAGAGGAGCGACACGGGGGGACAACGAAATTGAAATGGCGAAAGCGGATCACAGAATAGGTTGGCTTAACGGGGGTGGCGCTGAAGCAGGTCGCTGGACGAGGGGGCTAATCCGTACAGCTACAGCACTGTGCAACGGATCGTGTAAGCGTGCCTCTTGCTGTTTAAAATTAATTTTAAATTTCAACATCTCCCGCCTGCTGATCAATATTGTCTGCGATAACATCGTGGCACGAAGATGTCTCTGCTGAATTTTGCCATTAGCTTACAAGGGATGTTCGGCAACTCGAAAATTCAAAAAAATAACAAACTTTTCAGAAACGTAGTTGGAGTGATGGTATAATATAACCATTCTTTGTTTCGGCAATGAAACGGTCCTAGGGGTGGAAACACCCTTTCAAAGAAATCCTGACTTTTCATGTTATCCCGAATATCTGTGAAACCGTAAAAGATATCGAAAAAAAGTTTGATTCAAGTTTTTATGACCTTTGATATTCTACAATAAAGTGCTAAAGAACTTTCGAAAGAGTAACTTCTTCAAAATTTATCCCCGCCACCATTTTTTCACTCGTGAGATCTAATTTCTGAACATTACAAACCATTATATTCCATTGGTCCGTGACTTTAATTCCCATCCCGCGACACTAACCAACACTAACCAACACTAACCAACACTAACCAACACCAACACTAACTCGTGAGATCTAATTTCTGAACATTACAAACCATTATATTCCATTGGTCCGTGACTTTAATTCCCATCCCGCGACACTAACCAACACTAACCAACACTAACCAACACTAACCAACACCAACACTAACTCGTGAGATCTAATTTCTGAACATTACAAACCATTATATTCCATTGGTCCGTGACTTTAATTCCCATCCCGCGATATTTCATCCAAGTGTTCCGACAATTGATGAATTATAGTTCATAATTACCCTTTATTCTAGATTATAATTTCTGCAGCAGCTTCCACGGAGCACATTCGGCTACGAAGACCAGGATTGTTTTCCATAATGGAATTGCCATGTTCAAGGTAAATGCTGGTGACGGACGGAGAAGAAAGCAGAACACCGGACTGCGCCAGGCATTCAAGGCAAATAAGAATGCAACGAGCGAAAAAATAGAGGAGGCTGGATAGAAGAGGGAAGAAATTCTTCCTGGTACTCTTTCCCTTTTTCGCGCTGCTCGACCCTCTTTTCATTCTTCTACACACGGTAGACTCTACCCGTTACATTTTTCCATCGAAAACTTCTACCAGGTCTACCGATGGATTTAGAAATAGTCAAAGAAGAACTACAAGGGAACGACATGAAGGGGAACGGAAGAAGAGAAGAAACGGGAGAAAGAGTCGTAAGGGCGGCGCGATGTAGGAAGAGAAACAGAAAGCACTAGATTGCTCGAACGGTTTAAACCCTCAAGTGCTGGGGCGAGTAGCGCTTGAGGAGAGACGTCGCTGTTCGAAGAGAAGGACGAAAACCGGAAAAAAAATCCACCTGACGTCGGGAAAGAGAGATTCCCATTGCAGCCACCTCCTTCGCTATATTTTCCTCTTTTATTTCTTCGTCAACCATCCGTCTCTTTCTCCTCCTCGTACGTATACATACGGGGTGTCCCGCGAGGCAGCCGATAAATTTCTCCGACACGTTTGTGGGGACATTCTGAATCAGAAAGGTAATACACACTATGGGACCCGCACCATTTCTTCTCCAGCTAAACGTCGTTTAACCTGGTGATGTCAAATGGTACGTACTAGCTGCTGATGAAGGTCTTCATTCGTTGCAAGTCTACAGTGGGAGCCATGAAGTCTTCTTATTTGCAGATTAGATTATTTGAACAAGCAAATGACCTTCTTTTAAATTATTTTCTTATTTCGTTACTAATCAAATTATATTTTATTTTATTTTATATTCGTTTGAAACCCGAATAGTCCTGAGAACGAACGTTGTTAACACCATGTAATATTTTATTTGATATAGTTACCTCGGATAAAGAAGCATTGGTTTTGGCTTAATGTAAGGTTACTCTTACTAAATTATTTATAAAATAGAAATAAGACATTTGAAATAGAAAGATAAAAATAATATTTGAATAACTGTCTTATTTCTGTCTTACTTCAAAGCAGAACACTGGGCAGAAATTATTTAAAATAGAAAGTAAAAAATAATATTTGAATTACTAATTTCTGCCTAAGGTCGGTATCAGAAATTGGCCGGCGAGTTCGGTTTCGCGAGCAGCGATCGAGGAGAAATCAGCCATGCATCCATTGCTAACACCACTATGGGCCAATTAAACTCCATTCATGTAAAGGATATCTGAACAAGCTCATCAATAAATACCTACATCCCTTTGTATTCAGTGAAGGAAATAAACCAGCTCCTCAAGCTCCTGCATACATTACTCAACACAATGTGTGTGCGTTCTACATTCAAGAATCGAAGCATCCTCAACGTCACAAACGTCCCACACCTTCGACCTCCATCAAACTCCCCTCGAGATCTTCGCGGCGCTTATCTCGATAAGGGATGAAACCAAAGCTCCAATGTA
This sequence comes from Andrena bucephala, assembly GCA_947577245.1. Classification (NCBI taxonomy): domain Eukaryota; kingdom Metazoa; phylum Arthropoda; class Insecta; order Hymenoptera; family Andrenidae; genus Andrena; species Andrena bucephala. Next base: position 63,178,230 of record OX387715.1, on the reverse strand, counting down.
CACGACCTTCTTGCCCCAGCAGGACTCTCTCAAGGCATTCTGCGAATATTTATCGTTTGCCACGCGGGACACCCTGTACAGAGCGAGGCACACACCCGCGATGGGAAACGTGGAAGAGAAACTTTCGGGCTGGCAGCATCAAGGCGCCTCTCTATAAGCAAGCGCAGCGTGGCTGGCAGCGACGCGACGGTGCAACGGCTGCATCGTATTTATTTCAGCTCCTAATGAGTTTGCAGGGCGCTTCGCGTACGCACACCTAAACGCTTTGCGCCAAGATGAAAACGCGCGCATTTATGGCAGACTGACTGGTTGGCTGGCTCGCCGGCAGCCAGCGAGGGATGAGGAGGGACGGTCTAAAGCTTTCGCTACGCGGAAGGAATCGGTGCATACGTTGCCTTTTCGGCGTTTTCTACATGGAGTTTCTCTTTTCCACGCGCTGCTCCAAGTACCGTCTACACTTCGAGTTTAAGGGGGTTGGCGGGCCGACCAGACATTTCACCCTCGTCCCCCCCCCTCCCCCCGCCCCTCGCCATAACCCTCTCCATCCCGCGCCGGTCCCGCCGCTCCGTCTCTCTCGCCGCCCATAGAGACCGTCTACGTCTATTTCTTTTCTCATTTCTCGTGTCTCCCCGCGATTTCTCTTTTCTTCCTTTTTGCGCCGCTTTAAACACAGGAAGAAACGAGGCTGTTAAAATGTTCCGCCATGCACAATTTATTATAGGCTGCGAATGGTAAGCGCGCCCGGCTCTCTCGTCTCAAAGTCAAGGGAAAAGGAACGCGGCTTAATATTTTCCCCGTGCAACGGGCAACCGCGAGAAACGCGCGGCAACGTCCCTCAAGAAAGGGACCACCCTGTCTCCTCTCCCTTCCCAGCTTTATTCCCAACACCCCCCGTTTCTCCGGCTACCTGCGCGCTCGAAGACACAGGAAACTGCATTACGGGCACCCCGATGAAATATGTTTCCTCCCCCTCGCACGCGAGCGGGCTCGGAGGGCAACGATAACATCCTTTATCCTTAAACATACGTGGGAGAGCCGTTTTCGTTCAACTGAACTGGGTAATGCTCTGGCTTCGATTAGCGAGGACTGGTCTGTTACTGTTGGAGTTTGAGGGATTGTTTGGTGATAGTTTAATTTTTTGTGCAGAACTTGACCAACTTGGAGATTCTTCTGAGTAAAGTGTTTGAGGAGGTATTGGTGAGTTTCTATTCATTGGCAATTATGAAAGTAAATTGTGAATAAGTTCTCCTGTTTTAATGGCAACTTTCTTCTTGTCTGTGCCTTGTGTTGGTAATGTTAGTGGAAGCTTCATAAGTGTTTCAAAAGATTGTGACTTTTGTTAGGTGTTTATTGTTCTGACAAAATAATTTTCTGTGGCTTTAAATATCGATGGTCTTCTACTGCCTTCTATAGTTCTCATAGTGCTTTTCCAGATTTTTCTAGCTGAGTTCAGTTTGATGAATACATAAGTTACGTATTTACGCAACTGCACTTGTCGTTAGTAACTTAATATAGGGCAACCTCATCGTTCATGTGATAATATAAAATATTACTCCAAATCGTAGGCGTACTATGCGTAATACCTTGCTGCACGCGTTAAACAGCATAGCGTATCACTTATGCATGCTGATGGTCGTCGAAGGTACGGAGGTCCTGTTTACGTTTAATCAGCTTACGATTAAACCCCTTTAAGGAGTTAAGCCAGGCTTTCACAGCGTGGAATTATCACGCAAGGTCAACTACTTGCGCGTTGATAGGAATCATGCCAAAGTGGCAGTTTTGTGAACCGCTCCATTGATTAACCACGAATGCTTTGTCAGCTATGGAGGCGTTTGTATGTGATAGACTGATCGTTAGAAACCTGCAAATTTCGGTTTGTTTTTGTCCCTTGAAAGTAGTTAATAGGGCAATAATAGTCTTTGGTTGCTTGCGTTTTCTGACACTTGATGTTAATAGATGATTGCATGTTTAAAGAACTTTCTGTCTTATTGCAATAACAATTCAATTTGATAATAGAAGCTTTTGACACATTTGACAATGACTATGAGCGAAAATTAGAGTATTACAGGAGTAAAAGAAATTAAATTCAAAGGATTTTAAAAACCCTTTAAAAGGTCCTTTTAAAATGGTTATCCTGATATGTTCCTCACATTGTTAAGAATTTTAAAATATTTTATTGTTATCACTAGTTATAAACACTGTACCTATTACTAGCAGTAGTAAAAGAAAACAACAAATACATGCATAAGTATTTTCAGGATTTCAAGGAAGCGTAGGCGAATTTTCATTTAAAAAATAGGTAAGTATTTTGAGGAAAATTAAATAATTTGGTTTACCTGTAATAAATAATATAGGAATGAAATACTTCGATCAATACGTCCTATACAACCTCTTACATTTTCAACTAAATCCACTAAACATCAACATCGTTGATAAACATCCATTTTCAGAATAAAAATAGTATTACCCGATCCTTGTTTCGACGTTTCAAAAAAAGTTCAAAATATCGCCACAGAAATATATATCCCATTTCTTCACACATCGCTGCATCTTACTTAGACGGCAACTTGAACTCGACTTGAACCTACGCAACGTCGATAACATAGAGTGACGTTCATAACCCTGGCGTTAGCAAAAAAAAAGAGAAGAAACGTCACCCTAGGAGACACACCACTGTCCTTCTGTCAAGACCTGCTCCACTCTTCTCCAGATCCACTTGCAGGACTCACTCCCCCAGCAGCTGACACACAGCGCAATAATCAAGCTGAATTCGATTGACGAAGGGGATGATACTCGCGCGAAGATAAAGAAGCCGAGTGTGCCCAGAAATCTTCGGGCTCCTTAGCGCGCCAGCAAGCCGTGAAATTCGTCTGGGCGCGCCGGGGACGCCGCTCAGAGCCGTCAGTTTGCCGAATTTCGGGGGTATCAAACGAATAAGACTTCCGTCGGCGTTTGCTCACCGGGCTACGGTGGAATCTGTTCGGTCTCTATCCTCCGTCATCGTGTTTACTCTCGGGCGTTCGTTATCGCTCGTTAATTGAGCCCTTGACGCGGCTACCATTCACACGATGCACAGCGAGCAGAGCCGTCTCGCGAGCACGCAAACATTCTCGACGTTCCTCGCGCTCCCAACTCTCTCTCTCTCTCTCTCTCTCTCTCTCTCTCTCTCTCTCTCTCTCTCTCTCACCTCTTTCCCCCGTTCCCCGTCCCTTTCCACGTTCTCCTTTTCGATTTCTCCTTTCGCGTCTGTCAATTTCGCTACTCTCTGGGCCCGCGTTCACTGTCAATGCCAATGGGTAGAGTGCGACGGTGGCGGCTGGCGTCATAGCGACGGGATGCACAGGCCACCGTCGACGTTGCTCATTTACTTTGCCTCCTCGCCTCGTGGATCCGGATTTAATTACAGGATCCGTGGCAGCGCGACGCGCTAGAACGCCGACAGACGACCGTTGCGTATGGCTCGCGACACGGCAACGGTGAAATTTATTTTATACGCACGTATCGCAGGCTGCTGCAGCCATCGGGGCGATCGTTGCGTGATGAGTTGAAAGAACGGGGGCGCTTATTATCGACTTTAATTAATTTAGATAACGCGCCGCGTGCTGAGATCTGGTCTACGTCGGCGGAACGGATGGGTGTCTTTCAAATGTCACCATCGTGGAGAGTTATGTGGAGACTTATTTTGTGGGCGCGAAATTTGGGCAACAAGATAGGTATTCGACGAATGAAGGGAAATGGGTTTGGGTAAACTATTTGGAAATGCAGCGGAGCTGAGTTATTTGGAAGGGGGCGCTGTATGGGGATCCTTAAGCATTTCTTAGAACTACTTAGAAGGGAACTTCGCGGACCCGAAAATTTCGATATATTTTTTCAACTTTGCAGATTTGCAGAGGTTTGTAGATTTTTTCAATGGAAAATTAATATGTTAATGCGTGGGGAAATATAGTGTGACTAATATAGGTGTGAGTGTTGGAATTAGGTTCTGGAAAACTTGTTGTTTATTCTGATTGAGTTGGACACGTATGTTTAATGGTTTTAATATTCAGAAGAAAAGTTATACATATTGCAATCAAAAGAATAACGAATATAAATAATAAGTGATCTACCGAGTATGCCAAAAGAAATTATTTTCCGATGCTTCGCCAACATAGCAAATAAGTATCTTCATCAGGGGGCCTAATAGCACACTAATACAGATGTGGTGTAGGTAAAGATCTGCTTGAGTTGTTGGGGAATTATTACTTTAATTATAATTTTGGAAGTGGTCAAAGTATGAATGATACCGAATTGTTTGCTCTCGAAGGTGATGCAAGTTTATGCACCTAGTATGGCCATTTGAGCGTACCACGAGAGTTGAGAGTGATACACATGTGTGGCATGGACAACGAAACGGTTAAGGGGCTTTAGCGTGAGTATGAGGATGATAAAGCAGAGCAACGTTTAAGTGGTTGTTTTTACCAGAGCTTGGGATGCAGCTAAAACAGTTTTCAGTTGGAGTGGAAGTATTTGCTTCATAGAAAAATATTTGAGCAGTAGAGATTGGTGCACTACGTTCTAATAGGCAAGTCATTAGGAGGAAGCGGTGCTTTGAAGACCAGGGTAGGTTAAATTGAAAGCAGAAGTTTTTATTCGAATTCATATTTCCATTTAAGTTCATATATTTCCTGATTTTAAATATCAGGAAAAAGTCGTGAGGTGATACTGTATCACTTTTCAGTGACCCTTCTCATAGTGACAGAGTTTAAAATATCAGAACCAATGATACACGATTTCAGACGTAGGGTAAATAATACAAATTGTTTATAAATGCATATACTGCATTATGTAATTTGAAAAAGCCTGTATATTAAACTATTCTCGTTAAATTCAAATATGTATCTATCTATCTTTATCTCTACTTCATCGTGCATTGAGTTATAATATATGTTTATAAAACCGAGGATGTGATTCGCGTTTCATAAGTGCCACTGTTCGATTATTTCCCTCCCACAGTTCCATTAATATTATTTCTCGAAAAAATATTTCCACAAAGCATCAAAATCTTAACTTTTCGTCATTAAATCACATGTCGAAACTTGTAAAACTTCTGTTAACGAGTCATCCCTAATTTCCAAAAATTCCCGAAAACACCCTTAAAACAGAATCCATATAAATTTAGTCTTCAGTTGGTAGGTACCCTACATGTGCTTCATTTTCATCGCAAAGTGATTTCCATTCGATTTTCAAGAATCACAGATGAAAATTTATTTTCAAATAAACTAATCCCTGATAATTATGAAATTAAGTGCTACTAACAATCTTGTTGGAAAATGCTAACTGGGAGAATATGTTCTGTTGGGTCTCAATTGTGGGTGCCCAGATTGCTTTTGTGACCTAGAATACTGATGTAAAAGTGATGACTCAATGGCGCTTCATGTGTCATGTTTCTACATCTACGAGCAGTAACTTGTAGCTATGCCATGTATGTGTTCTACGTTATGCCTGGCGTCTCCTGAATGTACTGTAACTCCAGTTTGCGTAAGATGCACGTTGATAGTTAACCGTATTCACTCCCATGTCTCTTCCATGCACACGTATTCTCTGTGGCATCTGAATGTGTTCTGCTTTTCACTGGAATTCTATTAACAACTTCAATCCTTGTTGCTATTAATGGCACAGACCACCTTTAGGGTAACTCTATTAATAATCAGAATTTGCATTTGGACACAGAAGCAGGGGCACGAATAAAAAAATTTTAGCTTTGGACAGAAAGCTCTATACTCTATGTTTATAACATTAAAAACAATATTTTTGTGCTATGAAGCTATGGTATGCCAATGTTCTCTTGATTAAAATATAAGTGTACCTCTAAGAAATCGTTAGAAACAAAGTTTATACGGATGTTTATGCTCGTGATATTCCCTACAGCTCGTGCAAGATGAAAATTCGAAAAAGTGGAGATATGAAGGGAAGATTGGTATGAACGACGGAGTATGTACCACCTTCACACAGATACTGCGCCAGCAGCCAACTGCGATCCGACGTTCTGGCTCAAAGTTTGGCGACGAGAGGTAACGGGCTCCTCGAGGAGCCATTCCGATGATTGATCGTTTCTACAGGGATAGAAACTCAGTTCCGCTTGCACAAAGGATTCGACGCGACGAATAGTACCAGTGTGTTTCTGCAGGGTAACTATCGATAATCTCGTCAGAGCAGGATTCCTACGGTGAGGATGGCTGAAATCGAGGATCAAAAGACCAGAGTCTTGAACGTGCGAGGGTGGTGTGAAGTTACTGACAGAAACGTTTTTCTGGGACCTTTTTCGAGTACTATAAAGAAATATAACTTCAATGATTTAATTTTTCTAAAAAATATGATGGATAACAATTCGAAGGGACCAGAGGATTTTCAGTTTGTCTTTAAAACATTGAGGAAGTACATGAAGGAATCAAATACTCTCAAGGAAGGAAAGATCTGTATGTGGAAAATTTAACAGATATATATACACTTGGGGGGGGGGGAGGGTATACGTGCATTAGACGGCTAAAATGAACGGTTCCTTTTGGATAGAATTGAAGAGCTACTAATAATTCATATAATTTGCACGTTTTACAATACTTTACTGTGGATATAACACGCATTTCGAGACTAGGAAACCTGACAAATATTAAAAATTAAAGGAATTACAAAGTGTCAAAGTGGGCGCTGCGCAATGCACGCGTTAAAACGGCGAACATCATAAGTCGAGAACGGATTAATATTTTTAGTTAAAATTTTAACTGAACCTACAAAACACTCTTCTCCACGATATGGAACCCGATCGAAAAATTTTAATAAAAATTCACGGAGTTATACAACATATATCAACTTTGAAGGATTTTGCTGAAGTAAACCTGTGATAAATGTTGTCTAAAATGTTGGTAAAGTTATGGGACCTTATTGAGCGAGTTCCACATTGTGGAGAAAAGTGTTTTGTAGGTTCAGTTAAAATTTCACTAAAATATCGATCGGTTCTCGAGTTACGATGTTCACCGTCTTGAGAAACACAGTTTTGAGAAAAACGTCTTTAAAGCCTGTCGCGGCGCGTTTACCTGTATTGTCCCGCCGTTAGTATTTACATGGTAACTCTCGCAATTTTTCGAATTTTTCTTTGAAATCTTTTTTAAAATACTCAAAAAAAAATCAATTTTTTAACCCCGAAATACCCGTGTACCCCCTCAAAAGCATTAACCTCATTAAAATATCATTAAGAAGCAAAATCGAACATGAAACATTCTCCAGATTAAACACCTATAATACTATAGTGCCTAAGCAACAGCTGCTTTCGATCCTAAGATTAAAACAAAGTAGGAACTTTAGAAGGAACTTCCCAGAGATGCAATCAACCCCACCCTTCCCTCGATTTCTACAACGCACCTATTCCAAGCTTTCACTTTCAGTCCTCGTGTTGCTCCAAATTATGCAACTTCATTCTCGGCGTCAACGATTGTTTAACATCACACTCATCGTCAGTATAAAGACACTGGCGAATTCTCCTGCAACATAACGATCAGAGCGCCGGATCGACGCAAGAAAACCCCAGATTGAAACCCCGTAGGCCCAGCGATCCTATCTGTCGTGTACTTTTTCTCCCCGCGTAGTGAACCGTTGCCCCCTGCTTCCGTTTTCGCGCCAGCAATCCCCGCGAGTTTGTCGATAGGGACAGACGCAAAAAGGTGACTGCTTCTCGCCGACCACGTGACACGGGGGTGGCTAGGGGTAGACGAGCGCACCTTTCGTATCAGAAAGCGATGATGCAGTCACCGTTGCACGGTGAAAAATGACGGGCTCGAAGGAAGTCACCGGAATGAAATGCGTGGATTGGTTTAGCCCCGAGCGGCTGCCACGGAACTGGCATAGACAGCGGATGATGGATTACCAGGCACCGACGTTTCACCAGCTCGTTCCCATCTTCCGTTTCCCTTTGATCTGCGCCACTCTGATTTGGTTGCCTTCCTTTTTCCCCGCGTTGCATAAATACGATACCTCCGCCAGCATTTTTTACATCTGCGCGCGGCTCTGCAGCCTGTACGTGAGTGTTTTGCAGCAGACCCGTCGCCCTTCAAACCAGGGGATGCCAGGGGAATTTTTGTTCAAAACGAGGAGGAAGATTGGAACGTTCAAGGGTAGATTCGAAGCAGGAAAACAGTCGGAAAGGTTTATACGAGAGCGTTTGTGCGGAGTTACTTCAATTTTAAGGAAACGGGGGTTAATTGTAGGGGTTGGAAGAGTTGGTTACCTCGTCTCAGATGAATTTAATTTGTAGTACTTTAGAGTTCAAAGGGGATTTTATATGGTACTGCTATTGAAGACTGTATTGGCCAAATGAAATGATAAAGTATTATGGATGTATGTGTAAACGAGTTATTTTAATTTTTAAATAGGTATCGTAGAAAACTACGTTAAACTGATGAAGTACAGAAAGGTTTTCAAATTTCATAGAAAAAAAGCCGGCAATGGAAGGTAGCAGGGGCACAGTATGTTCAACTGCATTTTTTAATTATTAGAGTGTAGGATTTTTAGGGTGTTGCAAAAGTAAAATGCGCCCAAGTTATTACTGTCCGAGTTTTTAGAACCTCTGACTTATTATACGCGTGCAAGCTGTACCATAATTTTACGTTCCTGAAATATTTCTGTTGTTTCTTATGGAGGCTAAGTGGTATCAGAGGAGAAGTTACACAGTAAAAGTGCCTTCTTTGCGGATAGAAGTGCAGAGGTTTTTTGCCATTAGTGGGACAACACTTTTTACGGCGAGTTTAACAGGCAGCAATAAAAAAGTTATTTGAAGTTACGAGGGGTAAATGAATGCCTCTAATTCCCTTAGGTGCCACTGTTTTATATTATTTATACTACAGCAAATATCCCAACCGAATGAGAAGTATGAAAATATCCAAGGTATTGATTGATATCGTGTTTTTTTAACTTTTGACTTGAGTACTTTTACTTGTTATCCAGTGAAGATGTTTTGCTTTTGTGGGCACGTTGTTGCGAATGTTTATTAAAATTTTGAAAGTGAAGACGGAAGGAATGGTTTACTGCATTTCAATCTAAGGGGGATAAGACTAACAAATTTACTCGAGGCACAAACGCAAATGAGATCCCCGGGTCTAATTACGCGAGTAATTAACGATTTCCGTCAAACAACGAGGTCTGCGGCTCAGGGAACAATGGTTTCACCAATCAACTGTCTGACAGAAAGCGGACTCTGAAAGGGTATGTTTCTACGCTACTACATCTCTATGGGATGTTACATACTCTGTCGGTGTTTGCATTCGTCGAGGACTGTGAGAGGAAAATAACGTTCGATAATATATTGCGATATTCATTATCTCTCCGGACTGAACACAAAATTTAACAGAATATTTCACAATAAGTAATATCAAATTCTCTTCAATTTACTCGCTGTAAATAATAAAATCTGGGAAAGATATAGTATAATAATGGAATGCAAACCTAATCTTATTTCGTTTTAATGGCACTTTTATTACCTTTAATCGTAAGTGTGTAGCAAAATACCGTTTATTTATTAAATACGTATTTTATTTTCAGGCAATTAATTCTTTGTAAACTTATACTTTTCATTTTTTATTTTCTCTGTCGGATCTTGACACTTCATTTCGAGATTTATGAATTTTTATTAAAATTGGAGACTCGTCTGAACCAATTCGCATTAAATTACGTTCCTTCAAGAACATTTTATGCCAGGCCACAGAATTCGATATATTTACTTATTTAAATTTTATTCATAATAGTTAATAACTACCCCGTCACTCAAATTTAAAATTTCTTTTCTTTCATCGACCTACCTTACTGTATTTCGTGGATTTCCCCTGACAAATACTTTTAGGAACATACGCAACGTGGCTACAGCCTGTATAAACTAAATCATAACGCTCAATGAATTTAATTATATTGTATCCTGTTAAACTAAGTCACAAGGGAAGTTAGGCATCCTGGAAATTCAGAAAATTATGAAACTTTGTGTGCAAGTAGACTAGTTCATACGTAAGACAAACCTATTTTTGTTGGTGCCATAGTGCGGTTTTGGAGAGTGAAATCAACCCTTGAAACAAATGCAGAATTTTCTTTTCCGTGGAGTATCTCAAGAAAGGTAAGAGATATAAAAAAGAAATGTAAAAAAAGTTGCACCTTTTTTGTATAGGTATCTACAAAACTGCGTAAAAATAATTCTCGAAAAATCCATACTTTTCAAGGTACCCCCATCTTGATTCAATAAGTAGGTACTTTTACGCAGTTTTGTAGATGTAAAAAAATGCAACTTTTGTTAAAACTACTTCCCAAAATTTCTCACCGTTTTCGAGATATTCCACGAAAAATAAAATTCTGCATTTTTTCAAGGGGTAATTTCACCTCCAAAAACCGCGCTATGGCACCAACAAAAAATATGTTTGTCTTACGCATGAACTACTCTACTTGCACACAATGCTGCAAAATTTTCTGAATCTCCAGGTTGCTTAACTTCCCTTGTCAACTGTTTCAACCAAGACAATTTGCTCATCCTTAACCCCTTGACAGTTTATCCCGTGCGAGGCGCGGACTACAGAGCCAAGTTCGTAACAGTTTATCCCGTGCGATGCACGGGCGGAAGAAGAAGAAAACAGAAAAAAGGTAGGTAGTTGTAAAACATGTTTTTTAAACTTTTTATCATAAACGAAAATATTTTACACCATAAACAACAATATACACTTTTCAAACCGGAATTTGAAATTTTATTAAACTGTCAAAGAGTTAACCAACTTCTCCCACTAACAGTCCTCCTTAAACACTGTTCTCCAACACGTCTATCGACCCTGAAGGTAGAACGTCCGAGTCCTCGAGCTGATGGAGCTGGCCCCTGCACAGGATGTACCTTTCTCGTTAGCATATTGGAAAGTCGTAGATAAGCGACGGTTTTTCTCCATCGTGCCTCGGGTACAGGGGGCGAATTCGCTTAAAGTGGCCCTGTATTCTATGCACAAAAGGCAAAGCGGCGATATCTTGAAAATGCGCCACCCTCGCCCCCTCCCCTCTCCCCGCATCATCATTTATTCCGGGCGCCTATTTAGACGCGAGCCTTCAAAGTCGCTTTCACGAGATAACCCCGGGCTCGCTCGACCAGGATAACGTCAAAGTGGTCTTCCAAAGGAGGAAGGTTACGGTCAGAGGTGACCGATTGAAATAGCCACCGTCAGCACCAGCGACTATTTTTGAGGATGAGCGATCAAAACGATCGGAAGCGGCATCAATGTGAAAGTAAATGTCAACGTGGAAAGCTCTCGTCTCCCTAGGGGGGAGCAGCAGGACGAGCGAAAGTTTCGTCTTCCCGGCATTTACTTTGAAAAGCCTCAAAGGATAATGCACCGTGCTGGTGGAGTATCGTTCGACATGTCTGAAATGAATAAACGGTGAAAAATGCATCTCTACGCGTGCTCCTCTTTGTATACACGGACAGGTTCGCGGTGGTAGTGAATCGTTCGTTAGGAAAAGAATCGTTTACATCGTTTAGGGGGTGTCTTAGAAGTGGCCAGGCAAATTTGGGAAGACTTGTTCGATTGGGTTTGAAGGTGAAGAATATTCTACTGTCTCATGGATGTATCTCTTTTCAGAGATATCAGCACTTTCTTTTCAATGTCTCGATGAAAAAAATTGTGATAAAATTGAAAAAAAATTGTGCCTTATGCAGTCCCTAGTAGCATTTATTTGCTGGGACTTTGTTGGGCCAATGACGTGATATCCGTTGGCCAACTGTTGAAGTGTCGCGCTATTTTTAAATGGGCCAACGATTGTAACCAACGCAGGCCCAATTGAAGGTTTCTTTCCATAGGCCCAACTGAAGGTTTCTTTCCATAAGCCCAACAGTTTATTTCCAAAAGACGTCGTACAGACGTCCAGACGGCATCTTGAAGAACGTTAAAAGACGTTGTAAACACGTCTTTTTCAGGTTGTAAACACGTTTTGGGAAAAAAAAAATTCGGGGTGAGAAGCATCGACCCAAACTTTCCGCTTACGAAGCAACCGCTGTTCCCACTTACCCAACACATTTCCTTGTAGACAATTCTAATTTCTAGTTACATAACTAATATTAATTGTTTATAAAAACTGCGCAGTGACGCGAAATATTCTACAAAATAGCATCATTCGACATTTAGACTCATTCCTTAAAATTTCACATTCGTCTCAAGCAGACGTCCTCATTACGTATTTATAAATAAGAAAAGAAAAATCACAACTTGGAATATAATAACAGGTTTTTGGATGTAGCAAATTTTTTGTGGTTTGTAAGACGACATTTAATCATCGTTGTAAATTTTTTGTTAATTACCAACCATAGTAATTGTAGGCCCAACATTGAATATTCGTTGGCAAACTGTCGTAACTTTTTGATAATTAACCAACCATAATAATTGTGGGCCGAACATTGAATATTCGTTGGCAAACTGTCGTAACTTTTTGTTAATTAACCAACCATTATAATTGTAGGCCCAACATTGAATATTCGTTGGCAAACTGTTGTAAGTTTTTTGCCGTAGGCCCTATGTTGGGAATTTGTAGGCAAAACACTAACTATATCCCAACTAATTCCCAACTGTTGGCTACCGTTGGCCAACCAAAAATGCTACTAGGGGTTCTTACTGACTCTTAAATATTGGTTTTCTTGGAAAATAAATTTTCCTACACATGACTATGTAGGTAGTGATTAGTGTTTCTTCTCGAGAATTATTTCTGGAGAATTTCTCGAGAAAAAGTAAAATTTTTTATTTCTCATTTCTCGAGAAATTGTGAAATTGGTAGTGATAAATATCGGACTGTCACTTAAGAATTTAACGTTCTTGTAAAGACTGGCAAAAGGACAGCAAACTTGGAACAACTGATGCATTGTCTTCAATGAAATATACGTCCACTAAATGAACGCAATTTTTCGATTGCTAATGATTTTGTGACAAAGAAGCGAACTCGAATGGCCAACTCAAGATCGAGTGCATTATGTTTTTTAACAAACTCTTTTAGAAACAAAAGTAAAAAATTGGAAGCCAAATAAATATACGTCTGAATCTTTCTTAATTATGAATTTTCATTTCTTTTATATATACAGAATATTAAAATAATCAAACGTCAAATTCTTCATTTATGTGAATAAAATATTTGTATTGCATAGGATGAGTTTATATAAGAAATTGATGTTTGGTTATTTAAATGTCCACTTGCAGCAAAATCGAATTGAATTTAAGAATATAAAGTATTATCAATAAATTTCTCGAAAGACACAGAGTAAAATTTCTTTTCTCGAGAAATGAAAAATATCGAGAAATCAGAAACACTAGTCGGGGAGACATGGGCTGGTAGGCCAGTTTTTCAGTCTTTGAAATTTAATTAATTATGTGGGTGAAATATCATTAAACCGGTCAGTATATTTGATAGGACATACATTTGGCTATCTGATTAAATTGTTAACGTTGACTCAATGTGACAACAATTAAGGTATTTTAATGTTTTCCTAACACCTTCCATGCTGGTCAACCATGATCGGGGTTGGTTGATTTACAGCATGGGGTAGGTTGACTATATGTAGGTACAAACAGTTAAGAAAATGTTATTAGTAACTTATCTCAGCGGTAATACAATAACACAATGTGACAAGAGTTGTTTCATTATAAAATATTAATTTCTTTCTTTCATATTTTAATAATAAGCTGAAAAATTTTCAACTTAAACATTAATTATACTGTATTTATAACATAGTGTAAAGTTTAGGGTTGTTATCCCCATATCACCTTAACGAAAGGGCGTAGAGATCTGAAAATTCTCTCAGTGTACATTCTGTAAATTCTCTCATTCGGTACACATAAATATTAAAATTGATGCTGGGTTTGTTTTCCATATGCTTACCCGGTTAGACCCTTTAAACAAAAAATAAAAATCGCTTTATGAATAACAAAACAACAATTTAAACCTTATTAGTCAACCAGCCCCGACCGATCATTTTGACTTCAATAATCTATATAACCTTCAATTATTTATATATAAACAAAAATACTATGTCGATAGATCGTAAAATAAACAAACTTTAAAATAGTCCCTTAACATTTATTCTATTGTAACTATATAGAGCGTGAAAAAATAAAATCTTTCAGAAAAAATATTTACTTACGTAGTCAATTTTTCGACAAACGCTGATAACTGTTAAAAAACTTGCGACCGCGGGGTCGGACTTAAGTGCATGGCATAGTAGACGTGACTTTTTTCTACAATGAATGTTTCCGCAGTAGATCATATTTCGGTGCAAAGTTATTAACAATTAGTCAACCTACCCCTACCCCTTGAGACAACCAGCTCCGGTCTTCCCTAATGATAGTTACGAAATCTGAAGTACTTATCAGCTACGTTTCTATGCGTTCCCTGATCGTACATCTTGAGAGGCTCCTTGAAGATATCTTTTACCAAAAACGATCATTAACCAGGATCGTATAATGTACACTCACTCAACACTGTACGTCAAAATGGAATATTTCAGAAGACACACGGGATACAGCGTTACAAGGGTACTGGAGTACCTACGATGTGAAGTGTACTTTCGGCGTTTCATTAGCCACAAACGTCTACCCGCAGTGGAAGCGAATGGCTGGCGCAGTGTAAAGACACGGTACAACGACGAATTTCCCCAGAAAAGGGACGACTTTCAATGCGAGGCACGAGAGGAGACGATGTAAAGGCGAGCATGGAAAATTGTTTTAATGGAAGAACGATCAAAAACTACCAGGGTGATGGTGGGGCGGGGGGGGGAGGGTGGTTGGGGTAATGAAAAGGTGATTGTCAGGTTTATGAGTAGGGGGTGGAGGCTGTATAAAATCCTGACGAATCCCTGAATTTCTTAGCGAACAAGGGGGGTCGAGGAGCGAGGGCCACTCCATATTTCGTGCGATGTGGACTTTAGTGCGTCTGAAGAAGGGAGAAAATGCTAGCGCGACGTCACGTTTAGTCGAGCACGTCAAAATGAACATCTGTAAGTAGAGTTTTCGAATTTACGAGCGACTCGTGGAATTGCCCCGCGGAAGCACTAAATAAAAGGGCCGCTGTAATCGATTTACACACACGTATATATGTATAGACACGTTTACGTGTATATAATGCTCGGGAGAGCCTGCCCTCTGTGAAAGACGGAGGAATTCTACTTATCGAATTTAAAAGGATGCGCAACCAGCTGAAAGAGCACGGACAAAACGGTTCCCAACATCGCAGCTGGCTTAGTCATCTTTTATATACAAGCACGCGTAGATGGAACGGCTTCTTCCTCCGTTGCTTGGTTTACGCGCGAACTCTCGGAGGGAAATGTGTGACTCACAAGAGGGAATATGATGTTCAATATTCGTGATGTCAATAATAAAGAGAGTGAAATTGTGTGTTGGAGATTAACCTATTTGGGGCTAAGCAGGATATCAAATTTCGAGTTCTTGGGTACTACTTGCGATAAAAAAGGGTATCGTGTGATCAGGTTCATTTATTTTTAATTGATAGCTTAAGGAATTACGCCTAAAGTCGGTATCACATATATTGGCCGGTGAGTTTCGTGAGGGGTATTCTCCCCACATAGTTTGCCTGCCTCGGTGCTCCTTTTCTCAACGTTTTCTGACTCGCTCTCTTTCCATCTCGCTCTCGCCTCCGCAGAACAGGAGTGAGCCAGAAGTGGTGGGGATGGTGCCAAGCTTTTGGCGTGTAGGCCAAACCGAGCTGTCAGCGGAGAAATACACACATCAGAATAGGTGTGCGTTAGCTCCGAAAAAAATCAGGAGCTTTATTGGTCAGAACATTGATTCTTTCTTGATAGCTTCAGCTCGTATTGGTCTACGCATAGCTTCGTAACGCACACAACCATTACGCTAAGAATAAATAACAGTCAATTCAATAGGTTCAGGTGGATCCGAGCAGCGTTCCCGTTACTCCGCCATACTCTGCGTGGGCCGCGCAACTCCAACTGACAAATCCATGATCGTCAGATAGTGGTGGCTGATTTCTCCTCGATCGCTGCTCGCGAAAACGAATTCACCGGCCAATATATCTGATACCAGCTTTAGTTAGCTGACGAAAACCGAACGCGATTTTCGGGATTTTTATATGGAATATCTACTGTATATTGTTTTACAACTATTCGCTTATTTTCAAAGTACATATATGCAGCAACTCTCACTAATTTTGTTAAAGAAAAACATTAAAAATTGAACGAATAACAGCCATTCTCGCGGAAGCTTCTCTGAGCCGGATAATCTAAAATTAACGATTTCTCTAAGCCGGATAATCTAAAATTCAAAATTCAAAATGATTTTGTTAATATATGGTTGAATTCAGTAGATGAACGAAGGGGTTTTCAAAAAATTAATTTTTTACAAAATGGCGGCCGTTTAACGCAAAACCACGATTTTTCGATGTCTAAAATGTCGAATGTCTGTTCGTTTTTCGTTAATTAGAAATAGAGTCTTTGTTAAACTAAAAGATCTTGCAAAAATCACGCGAAAAAAATCAGGACTTCAACTTTAAATAGCCGTCATTTTGATTAAATTAATATTACGGGAATTCTCTCCGTTAATCAGAGAATACGTTAATATACTAAGGTAAGGAAATCTATTTGCTTTTTATTTTAGATAATCTGGTTCCGAATGGCCAGTGCTCACAGCAAAACCAAATTTATAAAAAGGCTTCTTAGATGTCGGTTGTTACTTTATTATAAACGTAAATATTTTTCTACGAAAAAATTACCAAATGAACTTTAAATTTTGCTCTTTTTGAGGGCAAAGGGTTCTATAGAAATATATGCTTTCGCCTTTCCGAAAAAAATTCACAAACATTCGCCTCTTTTCGGCCGCCAGACTAGATATAACCCCTTAAACCAGGGACATTTTCAACTTTTTTAAAACAGTATCTATTTCTTTGGGTACCCGCAGTTGTTAATGATTGAAATGGCCATAAATATGCGAGATCATTCTGGAAAAATAATGGAGTAAGAATAGGGGGAGAAGGGGAGCAATAAATTTTCAAAATAATAAATCACTAACACCACAGTCAATATGAAAATGGTTTATTTAGTTGCAGTACAGAACATAGTTCCATGCGTCGATGCCATAAATGGCTTGTCTGTGTTTGATCACATACTGGAAGTTTCTACTTGCCTGTCTTGCATGGTAAGGAAACAGTTCTCGGAGCGAGCCCAAAAAGAAACTTATTTCTTAACTAGCTCTCCCTTAGTTTCTTAATTATAATCTTAATATGACCTGGACAATTCGTGATAATTTCACTCGTCCAAAAGCGTGACACAACTACATATCACGCCATCCAAAACGATCAAAATGACTTTGGTATAGGGGGAGTTGGGGCACTTTGGTGCAAGGGGCACAATGAAACATTAATATTCTCTTGATATCTAGAAACAGTCAGAAGTTCAAAAAATGATCACAAAACAGTATACTCTATGATCTTGAAAGATGATATAAGATTATAAGATGATAAAGTGCCCCAACTCCCCCAACCTTGACCTAGAAAAAGGTGAATCTTTTCTTACCCAAAACATCTACAACCACCACCTGGTCAAGCCGTGCTATCCCCGCACTCCTTGAAACACCACCCATCTCATCTGTATCCGAATACGAACTATAGCAACACCAGACTCCCATTTAGAAATTGGTATGTACGAAACGGTGGCGTCCAGGGATAACAGTATCATCGAATAATTGCCACATAATATCGCGAAACTCTGCTGCAGAATAATATCAACAATATTAATGCCGTTATGTAGGCCAGCAGGAGAGTAATCATGTCTCTGGAGCGGTGCAGAACAAAACAAACAATGGCGGTAATTAAATTTCGATGGGAGCGTAGCGTACGCGGCTGTTAGGACGAAATAAGAGAGAATCGATGGTAGGCCAGAGTTCCCGATGTTAGAATTCCCCCAATTATTAACTGACCAGTTTGCTTGTCGCGATTAAGAGGAGAAAGCAGAGGCAGATACGAAGTTTCGTATTGGTCGCAATTACGACTGATAAGTTTGGCGAAGATTTCCCCCCTGGCTCGGCCCGCATCCTTCAACCTTTCGCTCGGACGGCAGGCACGCTCTCTTATTCCGCCTTCCTGACAACTTTTCCCGTTACTCTCGAACGGAAAGTTCGCCCCGACATCCGACCACGAGGAAGCGTCTAGGGTTTCGTTAAAAAATTTTAAGGACGCGTGTAATGTTTACGCCGTAGCTGCACCAGAGTTGTGCAACGCGATCTGGCTGCAACCTTGATCGACAGATAGGATAACTATTGCAACCAGAATATCATACTGTGTGCACGTGCGCTAGTGTGGCGATATCTTTTACCCGGAGCTGGCAGGTTCAAAAGTTTTCTGGCTAGATTTGTAGGGTTCACTTGTAAAGCTCGTAAAGCTCTGATTTTATGGTTTAAAAGCTTCGGCAACTGGCTCCATTTTATAATTTGAAATAGTTTAAGCGAACACCGTCGTTGGAGAATGCCCACGAAATACGATCTACAGTTAACATTCACACAATTCGAGTAGGAGTTTCCAGGAATTCAATGCATGTTAGCATTTGGTAATGCTTGGTGATTATGTTCTACTGGTGAATAAGAATTTCTCTCATTTATCTATAAGATTTAGATTTTAGATTTTGATGATAGACATTAGACGATCTCAGATTTTATCGACATTTTTAATAGCAGATTAAACAGCCATGGTGACAAGTTGTATTTGTAATCCAGCGTCAAATGCATTGGGTTTAATTAAGCACTTTAAGGGTCCTAGGCAGTTGTTACTGGCTAAAGTGAAGCATTTCTGTTTCAATTAATTACAAAGGAAGAAATTGAAACTGAGACTTGTTCTTTGGCATCAAGTTTATTAACATCATACGCTTTAAAAAACATGTTTGTTTAGTCAAAAATATGCATTGTATATGACGCCACAGATGGATCATTAAACAGTTTTTTTAAAAATGATTCAAATCAAATTGGAACATCTTCACAAAATGTGTAATTTCGGACCGGACCTAAATTGAAGTTAATGAAAATTCTTATTCCTTATGAAAAGAAACTAAAGCCCCATTGATCAGGTTTTACCTTTATGTTCCACCATCTCGATCATCTCCCGGTTTTTATATATGTATAATAGTTCGATAACAGAGCATTATTCTTGATTTTTTTCGAGGTGGTCACTCAAAGGGTTGTTTCCAAAAACCACCCCAAAGAATAAATTATATTTTTCTACCCTTAATAATTTATTTAAAATTGAGGAAAAAATATATGAAATACAGTTAGTATGTAGTTATTATTTCGTTTTTTTTTCATGTAAATAGCTTAAGTAGTAACCGAGAAAGAAAATAATAACGTTAAAGACGTTTACCTCCGTATTACCTATAAACGGTAAGGGTACGATCTAAAACGTAACATAATGGTGTTTTTGGCAAGGAGCATTGTTCGAAAAATAACAACTCCAAGAATCGACATGGGGGCCGTTTGTCCATGCTTACCCTTTATTGTTTTGACTTACCATTAAAAAGATAACACTAATTGATAAATATATATTTTCACACAATAAGTAGTAGTTAGTTGATAAGTTTTTATTTCAATTTTTGGCAAATTTTTAAAATCTGGAGCTCCCTAAAACAACAATATTCTGAAGGTTCAAAATTTGCAAATAAATTGCTCATTTATTATCGAATTTGCATCACACGTGCACCAAACGATGTAGATTTTTTTACCTATATTACAAGCCATAACTCAGAAACTGTCAAAAATGGAATTGCATCCTTCTCGCTACAAGATCCTCAATTATCATGTTACATTAATTTTTTATTTGCCCCGCTCCAGCTGATTTTTTTAAAATAAAAATTCTTTTAATACTTTCAAACAGTGATCTTTCATTTACAACAAACTTCTTATAGAAAGAAATTCATCAAGAATGCTTAATTTTCGGGCAAAGGAAATGATGAAAATTTGAAAAAGATGAAAAATGAAAAATTTCGAATTGGTATTTATTAAAAAACATTCCATTCATCTGCCCTTATAAAATGAAAGATAATTCAAAAACTTAAACAAAATTTGGAGCAGTAGAGTAGTAAAAATTTTCCATGCTCCGGCCAGAACCCCATTGTTCCACTGCTCCGCGCTCCAGCTCCGAGCTCCGCTCCAACGCTCTGTTTCCATGTCTGCTTAATCACCCCCTTCCCCATCAAAGCCATCAACAGTCGCACAAGTTACCCTGGTTCCCTCCAGAAAATCAATTTCGACGAGCCTTGCAGAATCTTCCAGACATCCAAGCTCGAATGGTAGCCCAAGTCTGCATCCCCTAGCTTTTCGCTAATGTTTTCCCAAGACCGCTCGTGTAGCGGATTCCAGTCCCCAGGAAACCGTCAAACGTTCAATCGGAAAATTCGGTCGGATTCGTCGCAAATTATCTTCACTTGAGGCGGCCGATGAACCGCAAAGTGCTGCGGGTGCACAACTTTCGGAAGTGAAGTTTCGCGAATTTCGCCCGTGCCGTTGGCGCGAGGTCTCGTAACCACCAGAAAACGAGGTGCAGTGGCGGGGGGGGGGACTGGTCGGAGCGGCGGAACAAGAACCGCGCGAGGAAGGGCGAAAGGGGTAAAGATGGCGTTGGAGGGCCAGGCGAAAGCGTTCGTGCGCGGAGTTTCCGGAGCGATACATCAGAGTAGATAAGTAGTCCCGCGCACACAGCCAGGCTAGATGCGAATAGCCGAGTGCGAGATAACAGGAGCACATAAACTCTCGCACAGTTGCAGCACTGTAGACGCACTCGCGAGCCCCGCGCGGATAATGACGCCGACGCAAGTTTTCATTATGCACGCAGAAATTCCTTGGGAACCGTGAGCATCTATTTGAGGTCGATCGTGCTGTTGATGGTTCCGCGTTTTAACCAAATTAGTCGGGTAATGCAATGGACGATTACGCGATATCAAAGCCACGTTCAGCTGTCTACGAGCACTCCGAGGTCTCCATCTGTTGCTGGACGTTGGGAAGTTGGGGGGTACCGTGGATGTCGTACGAGTTCCGGTGTATGTAATTGTTAGTTTAACCTGGTCATGCGTTCTATGCTGCGTGTACCACTGCTGGCCCATACTGAACTCTGCTTTCAAGCCGAGGATGTCTGATAAA
Organism: Andrena bucephala; assembly: GCA_947577245.1. Classification (NCBI taxonomy): domain Eukaryota; kingdom Metazoa; phylum Arthropoda; class Insecta; order Hymenoptera; family Andrenidae; genus Andrena; species Andrena bucephala. Next base: position 63,157,060 of record OX387715.1, on the reverse strand, counting down.
TGGGCTGGTGTGGACCATCGGTGGTACCTGCACGTTGCCTGAAGATGTGTTAAATAGTAACTGGGAAATAGGGTAATTGTGGGAGAGATGCCGCACTATCTGTATTTCAGGGATGTCGGTAATAAAACACACCATTGCCGATTTCATTTGTTTGAGGCTGTTGATTTTGGGTCAGTTTGCCAAGCAAGAGTGTGTTTCCTGTATTATTGTTAAAGATTTTGCTGTTTTTTGAGGTAAGCCTAGCGCACTTTGCCTGAATAGTTATACATCGCGTTTATTTTTACTATCACAGTAGTTAAAAATTCATAGTTTTTCTTGATACAACTTTTGTAATACGTTAAAGGGACCTTGTAGAATATTTCCTTGGCCGAATAGGTTACTTTCGACATAGCATGTGGAAATAGGAAAATAGACGCCGCAGTTTTACTTGGGATAGATGCCGCACTTTGATAACGTACTGTTTCGGAAACTAAGTCGATTTAAATGATGTTTTTATTGTTTAAAATACCAAAAAAGATTTTTAAAATAGCTAACGTGGTATCTCAAGGCAAATTATTTAGATACGAACAATGGTGTTGAGTGTTGGGAGAATTATTATACCACGAAATCCAAGGCTGACTCGATTATTCGTCGAAAATGTAAAAAGTGGCTACATGAAACATGCACCATATATAACACTATGTGTAACGAATGTGGGAGGAAGAAAAAAAGAATGTTAAATTTCAAAAAGCAGAAATAATATCTGTACCTACTGTACCCATTTAATTTTCAAATTTTATAATTGTATAAAATAAAAATGTTTAATTTTACTTTGTTTTTACTATTTTTTTATATAAAAATTTAGAATTAACAAGTTTAAATCGAAAATTAAATGTTTTTCGAAATGCGGCACCACTCCCGTATGTACGGCGTCTCTCCTACCAAAGGATGTGTTTAATTTCAATTTTTTAAGGATGACAAATATTAAAATTTTGATTTTCTTTAATGCTAGTAGAATCGCAAGATGTTGAACTAATAATATGTATCCTTGGAAAACATTTTCATTGCAAAATTTAGACACGGTGACAATTTTGCGTAACGTGCGGCAACTCTCCCACAATTACTCTATTTTCGCGTTGGGTGAGACAAGCAGATATGCGGTGATGGGTAAAAAATTTTGCTGGTGGAAAAGTAATATGTACAAGATAGGGTAAATCCGGGAGACGCGGTCGGGTCGGAGAGTTGATCGAGTCGCTATATTTCAGACTCTGTACGTAAAAATGCGTTAAAGTGCAGACCAATTCCTTCTCTAGAAGCCAAACAGTTGAATGAATAGCGTCATTTCGCTTCCTTCTGTGTTTTTCTGGATTTATAGGCTTTAAAATGTAAATTGGGGTTACATTTAACCTCTTTTGTCAAACAGCGGTTGTACAGAATCGTATTTACAATATACTTCTAAATTTATTTTCGTTTAATGTTTGGGATAATAAGATAGTAGAGACATTGAGGGACAATGCAGCTAAAGTATTTGGCCATATTAACTCTTCCTTTCAAAGCTAACGAGAAGACCATCTCTCGCTGCAAAAAGGAGAGATGGTCGAGTTATGATTTTTTTATTATTTATGTTTATTTTTTTATTTTTTATTATTATTTTATTATTATTTTCGTTTATTTAGTTTATTTATTTACTTTTGTATTCATTTGCATTGCTAATCGCCAGTGGGTAGTTCACTTTTTGATTGATGTGTTCTTTACTTGTCTAGCGTAAACAAATTAAATATCAATAAATCTGTCGTTGTATTCACTCATAAATAATTTTGGTTTATCCTTTGTTAATTTTCCATGGATAATTATGTCAGTGGTCTCTGCCAACGACGAAAACCGTTTCTCCCGGCACCTCGGGAGAGGTGGTCAGATGTCATGACTTTAGTTTTTAACCCGATTTACAGTAAGTATTGTCTTAAAGCAAATATCGACCAGTTTTTCTGAATGAGCATAAAATTCTGAACATATAGGTTTGTCCTGATAAAATAAGTAATGTCTATATTAGTTTTAATAGTCATTTTATATTAGGTCGACCGCGTCACCCGGGTTTACCCTATATTAGGACATAATTCGGATTTATTGTGGGCAAAACGATGTACGCTTTGTAATTTAAACGTAATCATTTTTTAATATAGAATTTTGTACACTGTGGAGACGATCCTGGCCGAGAAACGACCCAGTTCCCAGGTTGAATGTGGATTTTTTTGGTTTATTGAATGACTACTGTAAGATATCTTACGATAATAGAAGATCTCATTATACCATCTCCTTGTATAGAATACCAACAGTATTCAAATTTCAATAGGTAGACATTCTGCACAGCTACTCCAACGACATTAGAGCACTAAAAACACTTTAAACACCTGCAGCAGATCAATACCTGCGAAGTACTAAGATTCTCCATGCATCTTATGCACTAAGAAAAAGATATAGCGGAGACCGGGGCAAGTTGATACAGGGGGCAGGTTGATACAGACGAATTATCTCGACACTGTATAAATGTAGCTCCTTGTGTGCGAGATATGCGAAGCTTGTTGTTCAATTCTTTACTATCATCTAGCGTACGTCTGTGTACTTTCACGTTAGCAATCCATTTTTAACTGATTTCGTTTCTATAGAGAAAAAGTAAATAGTTGTGTTCACTTTCTAATCCGTCTTGACGCATCACATTGAGTCCTTTGAAGGTAAGGTAATTACGTTTTGTTATTTTGTTTATATGTTCTACATTTTTTTATGGAGATGTTTGTACATAATGACTTCCTGTGGGGTAAGTTGATACGTTTTCTTTGGGGCATGTTGATACAGTGTATCAATTTTCACCGTCTAGTTTTAATTGGATTTTTCCTTTTATTTCTAGAAAAATGGCGCGAAATTATGTCAGAAAAACGAATCGCGACAAAATACCGCGAAATATTTTTCAAAAAACGTGTGTCGGTGTAGAAAAGGAGTCAATGTCGTTACGTCAAAGTGCGAAAATATACGGAATAGATAAAATAGCCTTATTAAGATACATTAATAAAAAGAAGCAAGCACCTCATGTTAAAGTGGGATATTCCAGACATCCATCCTTTACTCATTAAACGGATATTTTACAGATATATCAACATGCCCCGCAGAGGGGTAAATTGATACATTTTACCTTCGTCCAAATAACATCTTTTCATTCATTTTGTATGTATTTTCTCAACTTTTCATTCACAATATATTAAAGAAGAAGGACCAAAGTATATTTTTGCATATTTGTTATTAAGTAATTAATTCAAACAAAAATGAAAAAAAATTGAAAACTGAAAAACGTACCAACTTGCCCCGGTCTCTGCTACTAATGAAATGAAAGGAAAGCGAGAAACTGATGACTGTGCCTCACCCTTCGATGTTTCTAATTTTCACATAAATTCATTTCGAATGAATAATCCAGTTTCCTCTGTACATTAACTAATAAGGCGATCAATTAGACACGTTTCGTCGACTGAGATCTATGTATAGCTTAACCCACCATTCTATTTTTCAGCAACAAGTGCTCTCTCATGCACCAGGCTGTGTGGACACAGAAAGAAGTACCAGAAGACGACGTCGAGGAGACCCATACATGGACTTAACAGTACAGGTGGTCCTCATGTATAATCCACTCGTTAACTACGGCTGCAATTACAGTCTCAAGGTTATTCTGGGAAGAGTTACAGATTTATTTAGAGATTTCCAAGCAGCTGTGCCCAGCAAGCGGCAGCTGATACGAACGATCGAGATGTATCGTTGCCTACGGCGAACGTGAATCGATATCGATGTGGCATCTGAACGAATACGGGCCGTCCTTGGCCGCGGAAATTCTTGGGCAAACGGAACACTTGCCTCGATGAAGTTGCGTTCCCACGGCTACAAAGAGGTTGATGAATGTTGTTCTTTGCGCGAACGAGAAAGGGAAACTATTCTTTAAGTACCTTAGCAGAAGCAGTCTTATCGTAGGTGTACCTAAATAGTTATGAAGTTAATATAGCGAGGTCCAAGAAACTTAAGTGCTAGACATTATTTCGTAAGTATTATTCGCGAAATATCCAAGTAGGTATCGACTCAGAACACAAAGCAGTGAGTTTAATTCAGACGAGATAAATTCTAGTTGATTTTACAGTTATGCATAGGGTGTTAAGTAGTAAATGGAAACACGCGTTTGTTATTTTTATTTAGTGTTATTAGAAAACACTGGCACTGTAGTGATTCGTTCGTTGGGAATAGATGAGCTATGAGCCCAGAGTTTCAGATATAGAATAGTGTTAGTTATAATATACAAGCAAACTCAAATTAGTAACGATTTGTACCCACTGTTAAATTAGTTTATTTATTTATTTCTTAACCTTCAACCTACTCTACTCTTCTTACGCTTTATACTGCTGGAAACTTTCTTAACCCTTCACTGATATCCTGGAGTCGCTCACGACCCCAGGCATGCAAAGTTAGCTGCAAAATTTTTGGTTGTCCAAAATTGTAAACTGAATTTCTAATTAATTTTATAATAACAGTTTAACTTTCTACGTTTTTATTATTTTATACATTACCTAAGAACAAAAGATTCGTAGAGGTTGATCTGGTGTCGACTTAACAAATTTCTGTGTCCTTTTTTATTTGGGGTCTGCCACGACTCCCGTATACCAGTCACGGTTGCCAAAAACAGTATACCAGTTAAAGGTTAACACGAAAGCCACCCAAGCAATCGAAGTGGCTGGTTTGTAAATTCTTATAAGAATTACTCTAATTTCTACCGGTGCATTTTCTGAGACTTTTCGTGATTTCTAGTGCAATATGAAACGACTAAATTGATCAATCTTTTTTAAAAAACGACACATACTATATCATGTTTAAGTAGATTTATCAATCTGATAGACATATCTACATAATATGTAGGTATACTTTAATCGTAAAAAGAAGATCAATTGCGTAATGTACCTACACACTCTCTGGACCTGCATCCTCCAGATTCCCACAATCGAGAACATATTACTAAAAAAGTTCGTTACATTTATAGCAACAAACTCGCCCATTTACGAATCCGATCCGAGATATTGTCCAACGCTACGCTATCAAAATATCGCATTGGTGAATCGAAACATTGTAATCCGTTGAAACGGTAAACAGCTGGAACGTTCATAACCGCTGATAATTGTACCCAAGTTAGGAAGAAGTACGCGCATTTCGCGTTAATGTCCATCAAGTCAAGGTGCTGACTCGACGTTCTGTCGGCGTTCTCGCAGGGTCAGAGGCTTCAACGAGCTGTCAAGTGCACACGTTATTCTACGAGGCTATCCCACGTTTAGGTTAACGATTCAAACTTAAGCCGCGAGCTGACGTCGCAATCTGACTTTCGGAGAATTTGCCTGGAAGTTATTACGTTTAGCACGATCCACTTTGTCGCTCGTCCTGACTCGTCGCAATACAATTTTTCAGCGCACTCGAAAGGAATGAAAAGCTCACCCCTATTCCACGAAAAACTTGACATTTCAAAAAGATTCTTATAATATTACCATCTTCCACATTATTACACATATTCACAAGTGCACAGAATCATACCACTTATAAACCCTAAAATTACTCACGCTTCTCATTAATTAAATAAAAATATATTTTACTGCTTCGTCACCTTAAGCGATCACTGCAACGTGCGGAAAAAAAACTCGAGAAGAAAAGCGCTACAATCTTTGTTTTCCATCAGATTTTTAAGCGCACTGCAAACTACGACTCGGAAATTCTCAAATGCCGCTCAGTGTACAGTTTAAATTACAGCTGAGGTGGCGCACGGTTCCACGGTGAACAGATAGAACCGAGCATTCGAGTTCCAGAACATGCAGTGAATAATATCCACGACAGAGTCCCTGGTTTGCTGCGTCTTGGCACGAAAATGCGGCTCGGGAAATGGAATTTTGGTGGCCGCGTTAAATACCGTACACGCCGAGCTGTCGTGCATTTCGCGCGGTGTACGCGCGCTGATTCAAAGTGGTCATTTGGTAATCCGGTCTTGTTATACGAGCCCCGGCGTCCGTAAAACCGGTAGCAGAGTAAGCGGTGTTGGATTACGTGACATCTTACGTGGCCGATGGCTCATTCGTGTCGGCTGCATTATTAAGCGCCTTCCGAAAACGACCCGCGCCCGTTTAGACGCCGGTCCGTAGCCCACTCTAACGTCCCGATGGCTGTTTAGCCCAGACAGGGCCGAACCGCTATCGCCGGCTGAATAAATCATTTAATAAGCAACAGATCGAGACGAACGAGCACGCCGCTGTAAAAGCCAAGAAAAGCCGCGGCGTACGGTGACGTTTATCGTTATCCCTTTACGAGGAGTTATCACGGGAAACGTGTAACGGTATATTGACTTTTAATACAGCATCAAGGGAAATTTACGGACAGCATTCGTCAAACGAAATACGACGCCACGGTTGGCGGAGATTAGATGGCGTCTACCAGCTCCAAATAATCGGATTACGAGTCAAAAAGTCTCGAATTTCGGTATTCGAAGGTGGCACGCTCGTTAGCCCCGAAATAAACTGAATTCCGGTCTCTGCCCGCGATAACGTTTTTCAATTACAGTCGAACGTTGTTTGTGTCATGTTCCTTGGGGTTTTGTCGACACGTGGTTAGACGGTAGATAGCAGCATCTGACGTTTAAAGTATGTATGCAGTGTGGTAGTGTGCGTTATGGGGTTTAGTAATTATTAATTGGGGGATTTTGGAAGCTTGTGAAAATTATAGGTGGTTTTGATGAAATCCCTAGTAGCACAAAATATTGGTTAAATATTTTTTCCAAATATTAAAAAAATATTTTTTTAGCCACACTAAAACCAGTAAATAAATATTTACTTTATATTTGAAAAAAATATTTTTATCATAATATAAAATGAATATTTCCCGAACATTCGGAAAAAAATATTTTGTGTGTATCATTAAATAAATATTTACTTTATATTTAAAAAAAATATTTTTATTATAATATAAAATGAATATTTCCCGAACATTCGGAAAAAATATTTTGTTTCTGTCATTAAATAAATATTTACTTTATATTTGAAAAAAAAAATTTTTTTTGTAATATAAAATGAATATTTCCAGTACATTTAGAAAAAATATCTGCTTCTTAATCTAGAATAAATATTGTATGTATATTTAAATATCAAAAAGAGATTGAACCTCTTTTTAATATTGGATGTATGTGCATTCAATATTTTGTGCTACTAGGGAAGTGGGCGTTAGGAGCATTGCTCGTCGTATGTGTATTTATATATAGCTTCAGTTCTGGGATTTGTAAGTAAATAGTAATCGTGCCTTGTGTTGTATTAAGCGGGTATCTACCTTAGTTTGATGGGTCAAAAAAATCGATTTTTGTTTTGCATTTTCTTATAGTTTCTTATCACAAACATGTATCTACCAGAGTTATAAAAGTGCAAAGGTCCCGCCTCCCGCATGACACTGTTGTCTGTAAAAACTTCAAACTAGAGCTGGTACTTTTCTTCCCGTCGGGTACCCGTCTACCCGAAACAACTTCAAGCCATTGAAAGTGGTATTGTTTGATCATATTTGGCTACCATCAAACTACACCACAGACAATCACAGACAATACTACATTCAATTGCTTGAAGTTATGCCGGGTAATGTCCGGGTACCCGGGTACCCGTCGGGTCAAAAAGTAAGAGCTCTACTTCAAACGCGTTTCTCTCAAAACGACATTTGTTAAGACGGTTATAGTGATTTCTCAAGAACTACTCGTTGAATTCGGTAGCGATCAGTGCCTCCAGGTTTGTTTTTGTTAAAAATAAACAACGTTTTCAGGTCAAAACAGTCAAGATTTTTCTGTAAAAATCAATCGTTTTTGTTTCAAGAGCCGTTATCTTGTTCATTTTTGGTATTTTGGGATCCCCACTCCTAGGGATGAAAATAAGCTTTGGTTTTTTAATTTTGGATGACGGAGACAGCCACTACGAGTGCGCCCGACAAACGAATTGTTTTTATGGTGGCTACGCCATCGACTATAACTCTTACCATTTTCAATAAAAACACTCGAAAAAAATCTGAGTTTTACATCAAACATACCTTAATATGCGGACAAAACACCATACAATAGAAACTTATAGTTTTCGTTAAATAAATTCCCGAAAATAGCATTGAAAACGCACAGTCAAACTAGGATACCTACACTCTTAAATAATATTCATGCAATCTGATAACTTTGGACTCATTCTAATGTACCTGTTCTATAGACCTATCACACTTTACGTACGTAAATTTTAATATTGTGGGGCAATTAATTGTTTAACTACTTTGGGTAATCTGAAGCTCCAGCTTCCCAAATCCTCCCTCACCTCCGTAAACACAGATTTTGTTAGTTTGTTAATTCGAAAATTTAGCAACAATTCAAATTTACTTCGTCGGTATACGACAAATCTTCTAACCATTTTTCTAAGTACATAGCTCTTAAGTGATAAAAATCGCATTTATACAGAGACCTCTATGTTTCCTTTCCCCTTTGGTGCAATCGAACATCCTAATACCACCACAAGGAAGGGAATCCAAGTGCCGTGAATGATAAACACGGCCTGGGGTGGCCGCGTATCGATGAAACGATGAAGTCGAGCATCTATGCGCGAAATCAAATGTTGCTGCTTCAAATATCGCTTGCACGCGCGGATATAAGCGGCAAACGAGGCGGCCACGGGCAGGCTGAAGCAGGGCCCGCACATTATACCTGCGCCACCGTGTCTTTTTCCTCTTCTTTCCCGTCTTTTTTTCCAACTCCGCGCTTCGTTCTTTTTTTCACGTCTCGCCGGCACCTCTCTCGGAACGCTTTGGATTTTTAGACGTCGTTTTTGTCCCGTGCACACTCGTCAGTCTCGTTTACGATCGCTTAAGTGGAGCGACCATGAAAATTAATCGTGCCCGCTCGGGGTAATGAAGACTTCAAGCTCCCCGGTCGGCGCGGCGCCCTCGAGCGCGTGCAAAAATGTTTCTTGCGTACCGTGTTTGCTCGAGACACTGGCTGCCGACAGTTCCCCGTAGGTACGAGACTTCGCGTACGGGGGACGTAGACTTCGGCGTTAGAAACGAGCAAAGTGGCTTGCAACGCTGTGCGTTCTCGAGCTTAAAGGGATTGCTGTTTCTTGTTACCTCCTTGTTTTATTTTTTAAATTTAATAACTTCTATCTTTTAATTAAATATTGCTGAAACTATGCACCAATGCTAAAGTATTAACTTATAACTATATAGGGGAGGGTTGCCTATATCGTAATTAATCTTCTAGACCCCCCCCCCCCCCACGCGAGTTGGTGGAATGTGTATCTATGGAACAACAAGTCCGAAATCAGATTTCATTTTTTTTTTAAAGCTATATCAATGTAATTGCCGTTGTTCGTACGGATTTTTTAAACAAATTATTTTTGTAAAAATGGTGCGCTTTAGAAGAATAATTTCGAAAATCCACGAATAAGATGGACAGTTTTTCGAACGTATTTAAAAAAATTTGTTTTCAATCAAAGAACCCGTGCGTACAACGGAAACTACACTCATATAGTTTATAAAAAAAATGAAATTTGATTTCGGACATGCTGTTCCATAGTTACAGATTCGACCATGTCGCGTGGAGAGGTCTAGAAAATTAATTAATATATTAAAATGTATGGATGTTTTTCTATTTATTTATTTTGTATAGTCTCCTAAGACAGCGTACTAAAGATAGATAATAAAATTTTTCTATGAAATCTATAAATTATTCCTGAAAAAAATTCTTAAAAATGTCTTACTTTTCCGGCCGTCACAGTGGTGTTCCCCCTTAAGAGAATAAGAATTTTAAACAGTTACAAGATCAGAATCTAGCAAAAAAGCTTATTCTGGGATATGTATATTAAACAGCAACGTATACACCATTCAAGAGTTAAATTGACGTTAATTTCTCTATGTTGTCATATGTTCTCGAAGAATTCCTCGACGTATCAATTTTGTAACCAGAAAAATAATCTATTCCCAATGCAGCCCCTTCAGTCCATCCAGCTACAATCAAACAGCTTTCACACTTGCTACCAACGTTTCCCCTTTATCGCCACGTCGTTGGGAATAGGGGCGAGCTGAAAAGTCCGACACTATTTACATTCTTCACCCCATCGATCCAATAAATTAAACAATTTCCAGAGTCTGCGCCGCTCCTCGAATGGGCATATAAAATTCGACGTAAAGCTCTCTCGTCTCTGTTTATCTCCGAACTCTGCCCGCTATCTGACTTTATGAACGTTGTAAAAAATGATTTCGATTCGTCTGTAGGAAGCCGATAAATTTTCCAGACCCTTGCCGAGCCACTTCCATCGTGGAAAATTGCTTCTCGGAAGATCGCGGAGTCTCGAACTTGTTTCCTCTCTTCATTCAATATTTCCACCTTCGCCAGCCCCTGCGGGGGCGAGGTGCGGCGGGGGCGGCCGCTGCTTATCGAGCATTTCCTTTAATCGAATAGTTAAAATGATTCAGCCCTGTGACCCGGCGCCGTGCGCCGTGAAGACTTCATGCTCTGCGGCCTGATGTTTTCTCCTGGAGGGAAGATATTGCGAGGAGGGTCGAGTGATGGGGGAGCCTGCACCAGGTGTTGCGACAGTTACTTTTAAAGGGGTTACTCGGGGAGGTTACTGCCGCGAACTATACTGGCCCCTCTGTGTACGTGCACTTCGCCAGCCTCGCAACTCCCCCAGAAATTATTATACGATGTAGTTTCGCGAGCATCCCATCTTATGCTCAACGTTTTCATAATAGGCCACCGTGGTAAAAGTGCGGGAGCCAGGGGCGGTTCCGAAAGTTTTTCGAGATATCGAATTTTTGTTTCTTGCATGTCTTCGTTTTGTGTACTCCTCGGAATAGGGTAATATATGGGGGTTTTATGTGTTATGACATATAAAAGGTGTTCCACGACGTGTTCAAGAAATTTGTCCCACGTGTTTAGTAAAAGGCATTCTGAATAAGAAATTTCATATACACTGTAGGTCTATTTTGTTTTGTAAGCCAATTAGTTACCTGCATCATAAATAATACACTAGATATAAATAGGCACTTATAGCAAAACGGTAATCCAGGCGTACCTTTCTCCTGATTTTACACAGGACACAATATGAAGTCAAAGGTTTATAGCAATGATAAAGCAGAATCACATAAAGAATTGGCATCTACATAGAATTTGCGATTTAAGCCATAGCATGAAAACTTTAATGCCTCAAATATGAATCGGTTGATGCCGAATTAACCGACAGGCATCGAAACATGTAAGAATCTTTAGGTTTAATACAGTTGTAGGCCAAAACTGCCGAAAACTGTGATTTGGATACGTTAACCGGTTTCGATGAAATTTTCAGTAAGTATACAACTTACTTAACGGAAGGCATTTTTTAAATTTTCATTAGAGGCTCAGATAAAAAAGTTATTAAAAGTTATAGAAACTATGAAAACACGTCACCTAAGTAGTAAACTAATCCTTCCAGCTTCTCAAAAAAAAACTCAAGTTGTTTGGACTAATTTTAAAAAAGTTATTCTGTTTCAAAGGATGTCCGAATACTTTTGTCCCCGACTGTATAGGCATATAGAATTCTTCCATAGAAGTTATCTGCAAGAATGTGAGAAACTAAAATATTTTTCTTGGTTTAACCAATAATAATTTCTACATAGTATTATAAATAAAAACACTCATAAATCAAATTACCAATATAATTTTCCTACCATAACTTTATTTTCAGACCTTGGAACTTCAATTGCAATTACCCTTGTTCATCCCAAAATACAATTTGAAGCACACAGCAGCCTCGTGATGCGTATAATCCAGCTCATTGCACGGATATCAGTTTCGAAAACCGTGGTGCGAAAATTGCTTTTGATTAAATTCCACATCTAAAGGCCAATATTGTGGATGATATTGAGCCTATGGTGTTAAAATTTTATTAAACTTCGTGGCCCGAGCACAGGGAGACAACGCAGCGGGCACGGCTAAAATAAAACCAAAATAGAATTTTTTTTCGATAAATCCGATTTCCCGTGTTAGGCGGAGCGTCGTGTACACCTACACACTTGTCGTTGCAACGGGAACGAAGAGGAAACACCCGTTTTATTGTTTCGCGATGCCGTTCCGAATTTACACATCGAATTAACGAATTCGAGGGAACAGGACGCGCTGGAACTACGCGCTAGTTTTTACGGACTAGAAACGACGAGTTTGCCTATCTAGAAATAGAAACCTACGGGGCGTGCATGAACTATGCATGTAAGATGTTCTTCTTTGAACAGCCCTGTACCTATGTCTCTTCCCTCCAATTTCCGTGGAGACTAGGGATAAAAAAAAAAAAGTAGGGGAATGGTGTGCTATTCACCGCGGCTACTCTGAAAAATTTAGTTCCGTGTAACGAGTGTAAGCTGAGGAGACGAGGTCATACCGTCAGTTTTGCCGTTCGCAACAAGAAGGTACATACTATCGCACCTTCGTTCCTTGGTTCACGATCGCCGATATTAATCGTGAGTAGATTCAATGGACAACTGTTGACGTATTCTTGAGAGAATTCTTCTTACTGAACTGAACAACGCGACGTGCTTGCATGTTTATTCTGAATACAACGGTTTAAGGGCTTATTTATATAAATTCAAAAGAATAATGCGAATGTTATTTATTTCTAAGCTTAATTTTTAATGTAATTAAAAACAAAAAAATAGTACCATAATGCAGAAGTGTTTAACAAAATTTATAAAAATCATTATTATAGAAAATTAAAAATCGTTAGATAGAAATAATTATTTTGTAACACACTTCGTACCCATAGCAGATTTCGAGAAATTTCTTAAGCTTCTGTTAAGACACTTCTGTCATTTACTAAGAAAATATTGACAGCATTTCTTATTTATATATTATAATAATACATTATTATAATAGTAAATAGATTTAAGTTTAGTTTAAGATGGGTAAACTTGCAAGAAAATTAATATTTTTTTAAACAAGTCTAAGTTTATTTACTGGTACAAGAATTTCGTGAATGTAGGTACGTAATTCAGATGTCTGGACATGCATTTTTAGGTTGTCCCCTTACTGGGACGATATAATTCAGGTATTGGAACATGCAGTTTTAGATTGTCCGCTTACTGGGACATCTGCATGTTTTCGTATTTTCATTAATAAATACGTCTATTATAATACATAAACTTCTTTTTCAATTTCCGATAATATAATATTGTGTTATCTGCCACATTTCAACAACATTTTTTTATTTCATGATGGTTTTACAAATTAAATTAGAAGACAAACTTTGCCGCTCTTAAGCCCCTTAAGCGTCCGAGTATTGGTACATTTACCTTACGTTTTTCTTTCTTTTTAGAGTTTCATTTGTAACTGTTGCTTAGTTTTACTGAATTCCGATTCTGAATGTCCGAATATGGTGATAGTGATGATGCTTCATGAAAAATTATTTTAAAAAATGTGCATTTTCATCAACCTGCGATTTTTCTTCCAATTTCTCGCGGCCACGTACCTACATTCCAAGGAATTTCAGTGAAGGAAAAGTAACTTCCTTCTGTGTGGAGTTCATCAAGTACGGCAGAAGACGTACTCGACCTAACGAACAAATAGTCAGAGTGGTGCCTGTAACGAGTTTTACCGTGTGTAATAGTCGTTGCAACACAATTTAAACTGTTCCTGTCCTAATTGAGCCCTTTGTCTTCTATGTAGGTCTTCTCCAAACGGACTACTATTATTGTTAAATACTATGACGCCAGATCTTATTTCCCAATAAATACCTAAAGCATAAATGTATCATAGTATAATCAAGAAAAATCCTGAGTCACAGGGATGACTCCTAAAATCCCCTAGCAATAAATTTCACAGGAACTCGATGGAACAGTGGATCTGATTTCTGAATGGATTGGATATCGTGGAAAAGAGAAGGGACGGTGACATTTTGACACCAGCGCGCATTGGTATCTTCGGGTGGTAGATCGCTGCGAGTTGATCTTCCCGTCTGCAGTGTATCCTGTGCAAGGTTGTCGGCAAGGTAGCTGGAACCCCGATGGGGAAGCGCGCTGAAAAACGTGAAAGGCACTTTGAGGCACGTCTTCGAAGGAAGTCAAGCGTGCCGAAATAACGTCCCTCTGACGTTAAAATTCCAGGACGCTATCGACTGTGGGCTCCCCTTCGCCTTTACATGTTCACGCTGTTTACGCTGGATTGTGGCGTCTTCCTATCAATTCCTTTTGAAAGATGTGTAATATTCATATTACGAAGTAGCAATATATTTTGTATTTCGCAAGTAGTTGTTAATAAATGAATAAATAAAGGGGTTGGGTCTGGGTCGGGCCTTATGCATTGATGAATTGGATGCTTGGAAACGAAAGGGAAACGAAAACTTTATATCTGGTGGGAAAGCTAATGTATATTTTCGTAGAAAATTATTGCCATTTAGAAAATCATGTGCCACAGTCTTTCGGTGCTGTTAGATTTCTGTTTAAGCCTATTCTATCTGAATAATTTCAGGTGGAATTCATGAATGTCTCAGCTCTTTGGAACTACACTGTTACAAAATTAACTACTATAATTTGAGTGCATCGTATGGGAAATATCTTTTCACAATTATTTTCAATATTCTTTAAATAAGGCTGTCACAAGGTGGTTGCCAATTTCCCTTACATTCCTACTAATGAATGTGAAACGAAAATCGGTGGTCATTTCCGTAAGTTTGCATCAGTGCCTCCTACTTATCACTAAAATTTGATTTTCCTATCCCATCCTCCTTGGGTGTCTTTTCGTATATGACTACACTAATAGTAACATTATCTGCAGACTTCATATAGACATTTAAATCTATACTTATATAATCGTTGTGTCACTGATTCATCACCATTCAGTCCAAACCGCTGACCCAAGAAACATGAAATTCGAAGGGTATATTCCTTTTCCGACGTAGGTGCTCGATAAGAAGGGATTCTTTTTAATTCCAACCCGATGGGGGTAAAAGGGGCGAAAAATGTTTTCTCGGACTTCTTATTATTTTTTAGACCCCATTAGATATCAACTTGGCTTTTACTTTCAATGGTTAACCACACAAATGCCTAAAAACCAGATTCTGCATTTTGCCCTAATCAACCCCTAAGGAAGAGAAAAGGGATGAAATGTGTTTCCACGGATTTCTTAAAATCTCTTTGGCCCGATTAGATATGAACTTGGTTTTTACTTCAAAAGGTTACCCACATAAATGCCTAAAAACCAATTTCAGTATTTTGCCCTAATCAACCCTTAGAGGGTGGTGAAACGGAGTCAAATGTGTTTTCATGGAGTAATTAATATCTCTTAGGCCCAAAGCGAAGCGCGGGGGTAGTTTGCTAGTATTTAAATAATCTCCTTTGATTTTCGATGTGGTTGTCCTTAATTATCTGGTCTTACAGGAATATATAGACGTGATTTAGTTTAGCATTGTGTCTTGTCTATCGCGGGACCGTCCAGAATCTACTATCCTCTCCTACCCCTCACGATACGCTAGGCTAACCACGAGAAAGAAACTGATTGGTCGTTAATTCTCCGGCTTTGCCCGGGGATTCACGTTTTTCCCCGTTCCAAAGATGAATTCGTCAGTAATTGGGTATAAATCTCCGAGTTCTACTGTGCGTTGCTGGAATTCACAGGGCTTTTGTGTTCGTTGCATCATTATGAAACATTATGTCCGACGTGTTGGGTCACAGTGGATAGAGTTGGGAACGATTCTGTCCAGTCTCGACGAACACGTGTTTGAATTCGAACAACTTATCGCGTGGACATTGTAAAGCAGTCATGTTTCTGTATTCCTCGCTTTGTACTGAAATTCATGCAGTTCAAGATTCCCTTTATTCATTTATTTGGATTTATAAAGCAAACCAGACAGCGTTGCAGGTTATCCGTAAAGGTGATTTTAAGATTTGCCAATCCAATACTTAAAAAATTTTGCGATTAAATAGATAAAGCGTAGTTGCAATATAGTTTCTTATTATAAAATATAGGATTTAGGTAAAATATCTTCTGTGTAAAATTCCAAAAACAATTGCAAAGATAAAGTCAATAAAGATTCAATTCTACTTAGTTTCTACAAAATTCTAAAAACTGTAACGAAGTTTTAACACTATCGTGTCTATTGGAAAAAATATATTTTAAATAAGGAATGTTATTATCGAGCAGGACTGTTTCGTCAAACTCGAATAGCATTTAAATTCAGCTCGAAGAAATCCTTCATACATCAGTATAAGTTTTCCGATTTCAAATATACGTTAGAAAAATATCGATCGACTTTGGCAATCGGTGAATCGTCACCACGTGAATGCCCCCATATGTCTCTTTCCCAATAGCCACTTTTTTGCCTAACGGTTAATGGATTTCCTTTCTCGAGCGGTTTTTTTTCAACTTCGCTTACACTCGTCAGCGGGAACATTGGAAAATAGAAACAAAAGCCACGGTGGATATAGAAAAGCGTCGATTATTCGAACGTCCATTAATGGAAATGTCGATTACCCGACGACAAGTTATCCGAAAGAGCAATTATGGAAGAAACGGCGGATTAAATATACGGCGTCCATAGTACCGCAAATATCCTTAGAACTATCAACTGTACTTCAGTATATTTTAACGGCGTCCCTCTCACCAGACAACCTCCGTCTGCTGTACAAGACTCTGCTTTTAATACTTCATAAAGGTTCAGCGTATACACTTATGGAATTTAACTACATAAATGAAGGAAATTTCGTTTCCTTCAATTTTCATTTATATTTTATGTAACGGTCATTTATTTTTCGGAATATGTAATCTCTCCTAATCGTTACTTTCTAATCACAATCAAGATAGGATGTGATTCGAGGTATAGAAACAAAGAAAACGATTTTTTCTACTAATATTGGTAATTTAAGGGGGTGAAATGAATTTTTACAAGGGAGATTCAATTGTGAGGAACTCAAACTCGATAATTTTGTGGGTTGAATGTACATACGTGCTCGATTATATTTTGATAAATGTTCTGCGGTTTAGTAGTATATGTATTTCTTTTTACATGAAAAAGGTATTTATTTTTTTTATACTTTTTACTATCGAAGACTGTTATTGTATACTTTGTGCCACCCATTTATCTACATGGGTCACCGAAATTGAATAATTTTCTGGTTTTTTGATCGCATAAAATATTTGGTAGGTACCTGGTACCTTGGATTAACTTTACAATTAGCGACATTGGTATGTGTGCAAATTTAGTATTGCTGCATGTTATTGAATGATAAAGCCTCTAGTTATAATGTAAAATTCCGTGTTCAAAGTAATAGTAAACTGTATTAGATATTGAAAATCGCCATTGAAATGATGGCACATCACATAGAGAAATTGGAAAAATAATAAATGGAAGTTTTAATGCTGCAGGAAGCATAAACCAGAAATGCAACTTTACAAGAAGAAAGTTTGTAGGTAAATGAATTAGAAAATCCTATTATTAGTGAATGCAATGCTAGAACATTTTTCTGAAGAAAATCTTCTGCTGATACTCCTGCACTGGTCACGTTGCCAAATTAATAGATATAAAAAACATGTACCAAAACGTTACAGGGTGGATATACTAGTAAATGAATACGTACCAGTGAATGGCCATTTTTTAATAAAATGAGTAAAATAAGTTATTAAAATAAGCAACTAATTAATTAGAGACTTCTTTAATTTCTTGCTTCGTATAAAACCACTTTTGCAGCACGTGGAATCAATCGCGCTGCAAACATAATTTTATAATAATGTTCATTCATTAGCCTTAAGTGTTCATTTATTGGTGCGTTTACCCTAGTGTCCTATAAATATATGCAATTAGAAGAGTACACAAGTATGTAAAAATATAGCGGAAAGGAATGAAAAGAATTCCATCCAAAGAATTTGTCAGTGCCAATAATGTTGTGCCTCACCCATGACAGCAACCATAAAAAATGTACCTACTACTCCAATAACCATATCAAATTTAAAAATAATGGAAGAAGACAGTAACAGACACCGAAGCCACGGCTGAGTGCTCATACACCCCACTTTCTGATCTTGAAGCTTGATTTTCTCAAAGTAGTCCTACCCCAAGAAAACTTCATTCTAAAGATTCTTACTTCGTCTTCATTCGTCTGAACTAATTTTATGAACTCATTTGAACTAATTTTACACCACAAATGTTCCGTGCAACCTGCCACGGAGACTAAATCAAAAACCACCATCCTAAAGCTTCATCACTGAAATAATCAACTCCCTACTAACATTATTGCCTCACAACAGAGACGTCGACAAAGATACCTAAAAAATCCGACTGATCACCCAAAGCATCAAAAGTTAGACAACCCACGACCCCGTGCACGAGGCATTGAAATGGCGTCTCGCCCGAGGATTTAAAGCTCGTGGATCGGCCGCGTAAAAGTCTCCCAGGCCAGGTGCATTTCTCGTACGCGACTATGTAAATCATGCTCGCCCGGAGGCGCGTGTCGAGCCCCCTCCCATTCTCTGCTCGGTGGAACTTATCGGTTGGTATTAATGTTCGTTACAAGAGACGGAGACGTGGAAAGGCAGGGTCGCGACCTTCGGCTATTAAAGTCGAAACACATATTTTCAGGTTCCGTAACAGCCCCTGGGGGGATGACGGGTACGCTTGTTTCTAGGTTTGTTGTCATTCTTGTTTCACGTGGAGCCGCGGGGCGCCCGACGGGGGGTCTGGACCCCACACACGCTCAAAGGCTCCGAACCAGGGCCCCTCTGCAGCCACACCAGCGTCTCCGCTCAACCGTTCTGACCCTCTTCTCTTGTTGCCCGGCCGACGCCGACGTTTACCTGGTACATACTCCCCGGACGCCAGGCTCTTTGGGAGTGTGCCTTGTCGACTTCCCGGGAGAGCCAGGGGCCTTTTTCATTAGCGGTTTAATCTTGATTGATCGGTGCATGGGAACACGGGTGTCCGGCGGGCGGTGATCGTTAAATATCGGATTTTATCTGGCATCGGCTGGCACGTGGTCCTGGGGCAACGAACTGTAAATCTGGAATTATTATTCGTGCTCTGGTATTTTTTCACGCGAGCCACAGGCACTGCGTCGGGACTCTGGCAAGTTATTGCCTAGGCGTGGGTAAATGTTGATTTACAGGTGGATCGATTAAGGGGATTAGGAAGAGCTGTGTAAGTGGCATGTAGGGTGTCCGGGATATTGCCGTGTAATCGTTGCAAGCATGATTTCTTGTGGATTGAGAAGGTTAGCTGAGAATAAGGACGTGTGTTAATTAAATTCCAGATGCCTTGGGCGAAAGTATATGCATGTGAAATGGAGATTGTGATTTGGTTTCATGTTAGCCTTTCGCTGTTTTAGTGTCACCTTATATAGAACACATCATTTTTCTGTTAATGGAGTGTAGGATACAGGTGATGAGACACCTAACTAGAACTAAGTAGGGTAAGTCGGGGAGAGATGGCCCACTTTTTTTAAAACAATCAGTACACCGTAAGTTTAGTGGTTTTATAAAAGACAAAAATATATTTGCAAAATGAAATACATTTAAATAAATAGTATAAAATTGAATTAAGAAAACAATCATACATTTAAAAAAGATAAAATAAAATTGCAGTCTATGCGAAAGGCCATCTTACCCGGACTGTCCGGGTGAGATGACCCATATAAAATATACATGTTATGAAGTTAATAAAACGAAAAAGTATTTCTTTTTCTTGCACAGAACTTTTCGACACTGATTGCATAAGTTCAAAAATTTTGAGCATCCTTCGTAAAACCATTTTTTACAGCTGACCCAGTCATCGGGTTTCGATGTACAGCTGTACTGCTCCCCACAACCCACCCATTTTGCCATTTTGGACTGCTTCTACGGTTTTCAACAATGCATCGTGTGTTCAAAACTTTCTACGTTGATTATATCTTCGTTTATATTCCGTTGGCATGTTCTACAAAAACATTTACTAGCTATTATGCATGATTTTATGATGGGCCAACTATCCCCGAAAAAATCGGGCCAACTAACCCGAGAGTCAAGGAGCACCAACTCGCTTGTTTTTTCAATACTGCTACGACAATATCTCATCACAAGAACGTGAATATAACCTCTAAACATTATATTAACGCACTGCATTAAGAAAAAGTAATTACTTTTTCGTAAAATATCAGTAAATTATAATTTAAAGAACACGTAGAAAATTTTCGAACATAATCCATTTTTATATTACAAATAACTTACCTGATTTCACAGTTAAAAGCAAACAGAAAACACGATTAATGCGGCGTGTGAGCTACGCGCAATATACCACTAAAAATAACTGAAAATCGCAATGTTCTAAAACATAAACGTGATCGAGCCATCTCACCCGCAAGGCCGTCTCACCCGGAATTACCCTATGGAAAGATGACGAGTACACATTATCTATTAGAAGTAGGTATATATAAGCAAATAGTTATAATAACTGTTTGCAGTTGCATTTACAAAACGAACTCTTGCAAATGCTGCCATTTCGTCTTGAATCTTGACCATTTGCATGGAAATGTGATCACGCGTTTAATCAGGGAATTTTGTTTTGTGGATAATCTGAATGACGCCGTACTAAATTGAGCGAGCGAGAACTCGATCATTCAGCAGTTGTTGGTAAATTTATAAGAACCGACTGTTTAAAATCCGTTGGTTTATAAATTAGATTTTACACGGTGTCACTCGTCAATAATAAATGCTACGATAATATCGAAAATAAATGATGAAGCAAACTGAACACCGATTCGAGAACACTGCATTACTGTTGATGTAATACTGTAATTTTAATTACATATAGACTTACTATGCCAGAGATATTAATTTGTACTGAATATTAATGTATTTTATGTTTCAATTAATTTTCATGCAATTATAAAATTAAAAGAGAAATATCTATCATCATATTCGCTCCATTAAATCGTCGAACTTTCGATTCTGTTACCTTTTCACATATTCAAACCCAACCGAAACATTCTCGTGTATAATTCATTTGAATTTAATTTTGATTCCTACATAGTCGCCACATGTGTTTTTTCACGACACAATTAGAGGTTCACAAAATCTCGAAACAAGCTCAGGTACTTAATACTTTCAATGCCATGTGGGTCAGTGGTGGTCCAGGAAATTGATCGCAAGTAAAACTTTCATCAAAGGCAGAAGCATTTCCTTCGATTCGATGTCGAAACAACACAACAGAGAATAGAAACTGGAACTACGAAGAATTTAATGCAACTCCAACTTTTCTGTGCTTGAGTATTGCAATCTAATTTTTTGAGAAATTGTTAGGAATGCACCATCCTCAATCCTCAATACTCTACTGTGTTATAACTTCTCTACCAGCCATTCCTCACACAACCTCACTATATTTCTTCCACTCATTATAACTAACAGAACTAGTTGGTACGGATAAATATTGAATATTTTTTTCGAAAATTCGTTATCGCTATATTGTGGGATATACAGAATAATACTTTAAATGAAACTTTATTCCGATATCCTTTATGGTTTCGCAGATATTCGCGACAATATGAAAACTCACAATTTCTTTGAGGTGGTATTTTTACCTCTACGATAAAAGATCGTTAGGTACGTTATTAGCATCACTCGAACTATATTTCTGCAAAGCTTCAGATTTTTTGGAATTTTCGAGTTTCAGACTTCTCTTGCAAGTATACATATACCTACCTACTCTGCAATAATGGAATGATTGTAAGGAAAATGCTTTGCGAGATTCATGTCTTAGGTTTTAAATAAATTAACTGTTTAGTGAAGACAGGATGCCTAAATGATTAAGGGGGGATTCTCCTGTAACAGCCCCCGAAAATTATGAATTTTTTTGAGAAAGCTATTATTAATATTGCATTAAACTCTTTTGGGATATAAGGAGGCATCTTTAAACTTGCAGAAAATATTTTCTCTATGTCGATCCTTCTTATTATTTATTAATTATTGTGGAGTCTCTTCGACGATGTTGACGTCTCGGATAACTCAAAAACTAATTGACTGACCAATTTGAAATAAAGCTCATTTTATTCGTTATACATTACATCAGGTACTGAACCAAAAATTTAATTTTAATGTTTATTTATAATACTTTTTTTCGACGATATAAAGAATAAAAATTAAAAATTTGTCTCAGGAAAAAAGTTACTTTTTCTTTCAAACACTTAACTCTTCCCATGTTTCACAAACAATAAATCTTTCCATTTTTCATTATTTTTCTTTAAAATGAATCAATACCAGCATAAACTATCTAACTTTAAGAAACTTCTATTTTTTTTACAATCAGATGACTGTGAGAGGTGCTACACATCCCGCCAACAAGAGTTACATCATCGAAGAGGTGGGCAAGATTCCACAATAATTAATAAATAATAAGAAGGATCGACATAAAAAAAATATTTTCTGCCAGCTTAAAGACGCCTCCTTACATCCCAAAAGAGTTTAATTCAATATGACCAAAAGTTTTTACAAAAAAAAATCTTAAATATCACCTACTTTTGGGGCTGTTAGACGAGAATCACCCTCAACTCTGTTTCAGTTCGAGTTTCTACCTTAAAAGGAAAGTATGAATCAGCTTTGATCAGAGAAACGCCCTTATAGATACCTAGTGACTAACAGAATGTGAACAGAAAGCTGGTCATCCGATAGCCCTCCGAGAGTGAAAGTATCGAAAAGGCAAATCCAATTATGCAGCGCGAGGTACGAAGCCCACAGAGCTGCACATATACGTGCGTCCCCGCGTGCATTGTTTTAAAACAACGGAGCACGTCCTGCTCGGTGGCTTCTTTCGAAGCGACACCAATCAGGGTTGCCAAAATTTCACGTTCCACGGTAATCACTACGAGATGGCTCCTGCTCCCTTCCCCTCTCCCCCTCCCCCCCCCTCTACCCGGTAAGCGCGTTGCTCCTGACACAATTCGTTCGTTAACCGCGTGAAATAATGATTATTATCCCCGTCGGTGGCCCCGGGCGATCGCGCGGGCCATTCAGCGGGGAGGGACGGCGAAACGGGCCGAATGATATTTTATGCAGTGGAACAATTGCTCTGAAAATTGATAAATCGCGCCTCGCTCCTCGTTTGTCGGTGTCCGCGGACGATCGACAGGCTGCAGGACAACCGATGGAGCCAGGGAGTCGTCAGGGATGCCATTGATCGACGAGCGCGTCGCAAATATTTCGAAATAAATCGAAAACTAATGAGTCGCGCCGTACCCGTCGCGATAATCATAATTTCGCTTTATTACGTGTCTGGCTGTTATTGAAGGGAAATCGGGAATATTTCTGAAGTGAAAATGCTCGGTGGAAGTGTCCTCGTAAAATTCACGGAGCTCCCCCCGGGCTTGGAAATAACAGGGGATAACTACTTCGCAATAATCTGCTACCGTTTTCGGGAAGGATTTTCGTAAAAAATACATATGCTTCCTTTGTTCCTCCTCCTACCTCTTTTTATTCCTTCTCGTTTGCTTTAGTTTATTCCATGCATATTTTCGAAAAGATTGCCACTTGCTCGCGGATACACGAGTGCGGAATATTCAGGGAAAATATCGCAAACAATTAGAGTAGTTATTTCGAAAATTTTACTTTTAAATCAACTAAAGCTGTTTCTGATTAAATGGGATTGGGCAGGGCGGTAAGATTGAATACACATTTCATACCAGAATTCTAATAGTTATAGTCAACGTAGAAATATCAGGGATGAATAAATAGAAGCCTCATTAAAAATAGGAAACGATATTCTAGAGGATGGTAACAGTTTTAGTAAATCTTTGTTGAAGAAACCCTTGAGTTAAGTTTAATAAAGAAAGCGTTGCTTCGATGCTCATCGACGATTCATTACGGAGGGGGAAGAATTCTTTACAGAGAAGTTTATCCAGCCATTTCGTTTTTAGTGGCGCGGTTTATAACAGTTATAAGGTCGCTGACTCGAGCCACGACCCAACCCTAGGTCCTTGGGATGCCAAACCCCTTTCGACTCGATGTCTGCCAATAATTTTGTCCCTGGCAAAATGCAACAAAGCCCACTCCACCGATTTTACAGATGACAAAACGATTGGGTGCAACCGTGGCACTCGTAATTTCGTTTCAAAATTTCATCGATGTCCATTAACCCACGCGCACATCGGAGTGCAGTGAGACCGCAAACAGGGTTTAAACTTTAGCAATTTATTTACGAGATAAACTCATTCTGACTGACCAGTATGTACATCGGTTCTAAATAGTTAGCTGGCTTTTATCCTGAAAAGAGTCGTATAAGTGGGTAACTTTCCTGTTTCAGAACTCAAGAGTCCTCGTAGAAAATTAATTTTTTTTATCGGAAAATGTTCTACGTGCCAATGGTAATACTATGATATACAATTTTAAAGCAATTTCCCTTTGTAAATATGTTACGAATAGTGCCAATAAGTGCTAGCCAATTAGCTAAGGACAAACACGATTGGCACTTACAGTGCTTGCAAAGTTAAATGAATGGCACATTCAGTTTTCTTTACAACTAAGAGGTGGCACATACAGTGTTTTTTACAAATACAATTTCGCGATTCATTTGGGTTTATGTATACTTAAGCATATTTAGCAATCAAAATAAATATTTCGTCAATAATTTAAAGTCGGAGAAGTTTTTACCCTCTCCTGAAAAATTTGATTTTTGGCACTTGCAGTGTTTTCTGCAAGGACTCTTCAACTATGGTAGGTCTTGTAAGGAGAGTGCATCAGGTTCACCAATTTGACTTAAGCATCGTTTCAATGTTTTGTATTTTTATGTAAGAATGAGAGCAAGACTGGTAATTAATAGTAGAAATAATTAAGAAATTGATTACCATTTGATTTGCATAAAAAACTGTTTGAATTGGCATTTAATTATTATGGTTTTGTATTTATGTGTGGTCATACATATACTATCGAGGTTCGCGTCAGGAGAAAACTTTGATTTCGATTACCTCGGAAATTTTTAATATACGATTACACAGAATGTGCACAAATTGTGTGCAAAATTTGAGGCAAATCCGTTATTCGAAACACGTGCACTGTCCTCGTTAGTTGGGATATTCAAACTTTATTAAATTTTTCCCTTTAAATTAATGTCTGCATTCACTTAATCTTCAAAAATATATTCTGCTTCATTTTCATGTCTAGAAATAACATCAATCATACATGTTTAGATTATATTTCTGACGAGTACCTAATTGTAACCGCTGAATCCTAAAGAATATGTTTCCCAGCATTGTCCATGATTATATTCATGTGTATTTCAAGAGAAAGAAACATCGTCCCTTCTCAGTTACATTAACAATTTCAACGAATTCTATGCCGAAATACGGTGCACTCTGATTTGGATAGAAATGCACACTCAAGAGGATTTTCCTAAAAAAGGAGCAAATCTACTGGACAGAAGCAAAAAATGCAGGGACATTAAAGTGGATGTCCGCGTTTCGAAATTTGATTTCACGATGTGCTTTCGTCGGGAGCAGCAAGATGTGAAATCGCATTACTCACGGATAGATAACCAACAAAATATTTTCTGGGACGAATACAACCTCCGCATTTCTGAGGTAAATCATGAATTTTATTTTGCAGGTATCGTGGGTTAGACGAAATTAAACAATCATGTCAATAGACGCATCAAGGTATATATACATGTCTGTTTACGTATGAGACAGATCTACAGTGATTCATAAAAGTATCCACCCACTCCATACATGTAACATATATTATTTGCAATTAGTTAAGTAATGTTAGATTCAGAATTACCAATTACAATTTACATTGTTATAAACCTTGATTAATATATTTCTAGTTAGTACCATCTACCAAAGAAATACTCGAAGAAATTTTTCTAGAAGACTAGAGCAATATAAGCCCGAATTTGACAAAAAATTAGATGCATAATAGATTAAAACTTATATTGAAATCGGAGGAATATTAAAAAAATATTAACTTATATGTGTACAATTTTTCAACAGTATGCACTCAAATCCAAAACTAAAACACAACCCCTGGCAATAAATTTGAAACCAAACTCACAGTTACGAAACTAACGAGAAATACTAATATTTTTTAAATATAAAATTCAACGGTACACATATGAAACGCGTGGTAATGTTAAATTGGCCTATTTTAAAGTAAAAACACCAAAAATAAGTAAGAATTTCGTTTATTATGTAATAAAAAATTTAGAGGAAACAAAACTTCGCTTGGATATAATAGAATTGCGAATTTTTGCTTTGAACTATTGACATATGTTACATATAGGGTGGGCGGATACATTTGTGAATAAGTGTACAAACCGAAGACAGGAATATATCGAGTAACTGAAGCACCAATAAATGAACACTTAATGTTAACGAATGAACACTATTATAAAATTATGTTTGCAGCGTGATTGATTCCACGTGCTGCAAAAATTGTTTGGATATATGGAGCAAGAAATTAAAAGAAGTCTCTAATTAATTAGTTGCTTATTTTAATAACTTATTTCACACATTTTAATAAAAAATGTCCATTCACTGGTACGTGTTCATTTACTGGTACATCCACCCTACACATCGAGCCTCTCCAAACCACCTAGAGCTCCCGAAAATCCAAATCTTTAACTCGCCACTGTCAGTTAATTTACCGCATAACACAGCAGGTGCAAGCAATTTATTCAAATACTGAAATGCTTTCAGTAATCGAAGGCCCCTATCTCGCCGTGCCTACGTCGTAACGCTGTTTCCTCGGTTCTTTTTAACAAATCGCCGTACAGTATTCCGCCAATAAAGAGCAGTTTGATAGGATCCGTGGCGTTTCCTCGGCCAGCAGTTTGTTACGGTGGGCCATCGCTTTTGCATTTTCCACGGTTCGTTTGACCGGTTCACAACAGGCGATGGCCATACGCTGCCACTAACGTGCATTATGCACCGAGCCGAATTGCTCGTAAGAAGAAGCTTGGCAATCCTCTTGCTCGCCGCGTGTGTGCACGGGCACACGGGCGGGCACAACCGCACCGACGAGCAGAGATCTTTTCAAAGCGTGTCTCCGACGATGCAGCGATACGCTGCTTTTTTGGCAGGGCTCCCAACGCGCCTAGTCTAGACGTCTACGGGCCCTGAACCGTGCCCCGCATTCTTGATCGATTCAATTAATTCCTCGTGGGCTAGATCGAGCCAATGACTCGAATCTATTTTGTGCTTGGAGTGGTGTGTAGGCAGAAGCGGGTGGAACATGCCGTCTAACGAATCGAAGGGGATGTTAAATGTGTTTTTGTAAGTACCTTGTTTTTTTTAAGATGATAGTTACCTTCTGTAATTTGCAATTTATTGTGATGGTGTTGTTACGTAAGACAGATTTTTGCACAGGTAACGTGCATCATAGTTTTATAACTTTTCTTTTCTAATTATTCTTTGCAGGTTAGACCTTATATTATTACCTTCGCGCTATAGTTATTCGATGCTCACTCTATGGTTTTCAATCTGAAATACCGCGCTTTACAATTTGCAGATCGTTCCACAATTTTTCCCCATCATTCTTAACCTTCCATGGGCACACCGTATAATAACACATTGGTCCATGTAAGGCTGGGACTATTTGTCGAATTATTCAGTATTCGAATATTCGAATACTTCAGTTGCTTAATTATTTGGCGAATATAATTCGAATATCCAAGTATTCGAATACTATTCGAATATTATAGTATTCGAATACTATTCGAATATTAAAGTATTCGAATACTATTCGAATATTAAAGTATTCGAATACTGATGTATTCGAATAGTATGGTGTGAATTATAAATCAAGTTCTTTAGGTTCATTTGTCAGGGTGAAATCTTGTAAGCTGATTTTGACCCACTTCACACCATACTATTCGAATACATCAGTATTCGAATACAGCAGTATTCGAATAATAACATTTGAATACTCAAATATTCGAAGTTTATTCGTAGCATTCGAATACTTGTAAAATATTCGAATATTAAATTATTCGAATAGTCCCAGCCCTAGTCCCAAGGCGTTTACCGCACCCCAGTGTCATTTTTAATTTACCATTCTCGTATTTTTTAATCTTTTAACTTTTCAGTGATAATTGTACATTCGTAATACTCATACAATAGGTATTTTTCTAGAAATGTAATTATGTTATGCTCAATTTTGTATTTAAAAAAAATAGTTGTGGATACCTAAAAGCGATATTTTTTTTGTTAAAATTCACCAAATTTTTAAATTTTATTAATAAGATATACAAATTTACAGGCAAAGACATCCTGGGGTGCGATACAACCCCACGTGACCACGAAGGGTTCACCATTTTCTCTTTTCCTCGTGCTTTTTCTCTATTATCATCACCTTTAGCCAATCCATAAGATTCCTTGAAAACAGGTGGCACCTTGGTGTTCCCCACGCCACCTCTTTTTACCCAGATTCACCAGCTATCATAGACAAAACCGTCCAACAATATCTAACATTTCTATCCACTTCACACGCGAGGCCGTGGTGAACAAGAGTAAAATGTCAACGAGCTAAGCAACAGGAATAGGCTGTTTCCTGAACAAGTCCACACTTCGCAGGCAACAGAGACTGGTGTTTCGCGCAGGCCAAATTGCCCGCGAATTTCCATACTTCTGAGCCGTGGGAGCGCGTGTTCGATGCACAGTCAAACGTTATACCCAACGCAGTTACAGCTACCCATCATCATTTGCCCACGGCCGCGTAATAACGCGGCATTGTTGCGCGCAAGGTATCCAGGAAATTGGCGGTTTCCAAGTCTGGAGACCTTCCTACGATCACCGCGCTCGTGCCTCGATGACTGGACGATTGGCACCGACCAGGCAACGTCTATTTTCCACCAGCACTCTCGCTGTTATCCCCGTTTTAATGGGACCTCTCGATGCGTCTGTCACTTGTTTCGTTCAGCGAACGCCGTTCCGCTTTGTCACGGTTAGGATAGGATATGCGCGATTACACGTGTGTACACACGCGTGCCCATCAGGAAAAGCGGCACGCGCCACCAGAAGCAGGAGGGTGTCGTTTACCGATCACTGTCACCACCAGGTCACCCTGTGTAATAATCCTCCAGCGAGTTGGTCAACACGCCTCTAGTGCCTTTGCTTTCGCATCCGTCTCGATCGAGGACTGTTCCTTTGTGAACTACATAGGCTTTTCGTTGCGAAATGCTGCTCCGTTCTGTTCTTGGTGGGGTCAGTTTGAAACTTTTTGAAGATCCACGGGCGAAAATGGTAGAACACGTTCTTCAGGGTTATTGGACCGTTTTGAGTGGGCCTGGTTATCTGGTTATTTGTAAATTATTCTGTTTTCTGGATCTCTGGATTATCGTCACTGTCACTTTTTGCTGTGATATTGTAGTTGTGTGTGTCTTTGAGGTTTCAAATATCTTTGTAGAATTAAACCCTCGTTGAGTGAGAGAAGATTGAAGAATCCATTGCATAATCGTTGCCATTCTTATCATCAGGTGGGCACGAAAGTGTGTACCATGCCAAGGAGACTATTTTAAAGGACATGAAGATCTGTATCCCATTTTAAGCAGTTACCTTTGAATTTGTAAAAATGTTTAAAAATGTTTTTTTTTCGTTCAGGAATTTTTTTTTAAACTCTTTTCAAAATTTTGTTAACGCAAGTTTGTAGCGCTTATTGCACCATTAAACTTTTGTTTGAAACATTTATTTCTGACTGTTGTACTTTGAGAGTTATACGCGAAAAAGTGGAAGTGCCAATTTGACTTTGAGGTTAGTTTTCACCTTTTAAAGGGCGATAGGGCCGAAATGAAACACACCGTTGTTCTTGTTTTGAGTCACTCTAAAAACCCACAAAGTTGCGTTCCAATCGGTGAGTCCGGGTTTGCGGTGTTCCCTTGTTAGTCAGCTTTCGAAAAAGAACGCGATTTTCGGGTATTTTTTGTGGAATATCCACTGCATATTTTTTACAGCTATTCGCTTATTTTAAAAGTACATATATGTAGCAACTCTCAGTAATTTTCTTATAGAAAAACATTAAAAAATTAACGAATAACAGTCATTCTCGCGAAAGCTGTTTTGATAAAGGTGCTGTGCGGTGAGCAAGTTTTCTCTGTGCTGAATCATGTAAAATTAAAAATTCAGAAAAATTCTGTTAATATATGGCTGAATTCAGGAGTAGATGAACGAAGATTTGATCAAAAAATTGGTATCTGACAAAACAGCGACCGTTTAACGCAAAACTAAAAAAATTAAAAATAGAGGTATTGTTAAAATAAAAAATCCTTCGTTCATCTACTAGTCTTTGGTATATAAAAGAAATCTGCAAAAGATTAGACCAACCGATACAGCGGTTTCCGAAATATCTTGCTCACCGATATCAACACCGCTTCCGCGAGAATGGCTATTATCCGTTTATTTTGTAATGTTTTTCAATTACAAAATTACTGACAGTTGCTGCATATATGTACTTTTAAAATAAGCGAATAGTTGTAAAAAAATATACAGTAGATATTCCACAAAAAATTCCCGAAAATCGCGTTCTTTTTCGAAAGCTGACTAGTCATAACCCCTTAAACTTTCAGCACCCATCGCCAAGCACACATGGCATAATTATTCATCAGACAGTACAGTATCGGTACATCGGAATAGGAGGAGAGCCAGAAGTCGAATTATCCCCCCTACTTTCACGTGTAATATAACGTTATTAATCTTGGGCATCGCGGGGCTGGGCGTGCGTTAATGAATCGGGATTTCAGCCTTTCGAAATGCACCGGCCGATCTGACACAGTGATATTATCCGTTCCCCCTTTCGCACGGTTTAAATGGCGGTGCCCAGCTGAGTCACGGTCAAAGTCAGATACGCGCGTATGATATACCCGTGGGGGAGAAAAACGCAACTGACGACAGTGGCATCCGGTTCCGGGGGCTGTGGGGCGCGTGGATCACTCGCGACAAGGAAAAGTCTTCGTTAATTAATCCCCCCTGCCCCTTTCTCACCCTCCGCGCTTCCGTCACGCGTGCACTGCAAGTGTGATCGATGCAGACCAATGACAATGTCCTTTTCTCCTGCTGCTCTCGACAGGAAGCTATATTATCATCTGCGGGAGATTCGTTACGCAGAATGCAACCCCCCTGGCCTTCCTTTTTTTTTTCCTCGTATAATACTAACGTCATCGTCTACGTGACATCGGTTACAAATTAGTCCCACTCTCGACACGAAGGCTTCCTGAGGTGGCAGGATGACTGTGGATAAAGGTCATCGATGAATTGCGAGATCGGCGGAACGGAAGCATGGTCGGAGCAAATGTCCGTGCATTTGTGAAATTGGGGCAGTTGCGACTGTCTGGAAATATACTATGTACTACGTACTGTAGAGTCTCTAGTGTCCGAACTACTACGGAGACATATGTAAAACTCCTAAACTTCTTTTAGGGTGACTGTAACTAATATCGCCAAGCAAAAGTTAAATCGCTGTTAATTGAATAATAATTTATATTTTGCATGCAATTCGCTTCAAAGAAAGGAGAAATTATTCATCATTCATGTAGCATAAGCTAGAATCGTCGAAACTTACACATTTTGTTTTAGGAATTAAAAAACTTAAGACATGCAAAAATCCGGTTCTGAAAAAAGTGTAGCTAATATCGCCTACTCAAGAAATATTGATTAATTCATGTATATATGAGTTTTTAAAGTCATTTTCACATGTGCTTTTATTATTTCTTGCTCTATAAATGTTTCTTTATCCATCTTTGATTTTATTTTTATTAGAAAAATATAGAAATTTAAAAATATAGATTTTTAAAATATCTTACTTTTACATTCCGATGTACATATTGGACAAATAAAGTTTATTTCGGTTCCTCCGTACATTTCGGGACCCCACATGTAACAAACATTACATCGAAACCATTGTTCTCGGGTAGGTGGTATTGAGAACACGCATACTGTTAAAAGAAAAACACTGTTTTCATTACGAAAAATATTTAAATCAATTTCATTTCTTAAGTTCATTATTAATTAGGTTTTTCTAGTAGATATTCTTCTCCGAATGTGATGTAAAATTGTGGGAGTCCAATAAATTTGTACACTATTAAGATTCTCTAAAATACTTCCATTTCTGTAATTGTTGATCACATAACGCTGCAATTACAGTATGTCTTCCAACATATTTTTAGGTAATAATTCAGTGCATAATCGATAAATTTTAGTGGTTACTTTGCGAGATAAGGTACGGTCACCCTATGTAAATCGAGATCAAGAAGATTGACAGTTTGTTTAAATATTTATGACTCCCATATCTTTGTGGCTGCTAAATTAGATAAATTATGTCTCTAAACTAAATCGTTATGATCAGAATTAGTTTCGATCGAAGAGAGGAAAGAATATGTACAGGGTGTTTGTAAAAATGTGGGAAATTTTTTCAGAATCGGTTCTAATCATCAAAATATTAAAAAAAAGTTGGTATACGCATATGTCCGGTAATCCTTAGTTTTGCAGTTACAAAAGCGTTGTTATATTCCGCAAAAATACCAGCCCGGAATGCTTATTTGCTCAGAATACTACTGTAGTTAAGAACTAGCTCCCACTCGTATAAGTATATTCATTAAGTATGCATCCAATCAGTTATAAAAATTGTCACTGCATTTGAAATATATTTCTGAAGGAATACAAAAGGAAAATGGCACTCATCAATATTAGTTAACATTAGAATTCCAGTAATCGTACCGTGTAGGTATCGTACAGATTGTTAATAAATTATATAATGTTCGTCGTTTATGGTGTAACCGCCAAAGTCGAGGAAAGTTTCTTCACTCGATTAGCAGTTGCTAATAAATGCTGTTATTACAGCAGGCAATTTATTGAGCAAATGTATGCGACCATGTTCCAGCAATACATAATCGCTAAGGTAAGAAAGGGTCTTTATGGTCCGTAACTCAATCACAACCTATTGGCTAACTGCCGTTATTATTTGCTCATCTATCATAGAACTTAAGTAGTATTTTATTGATTCGACGTTGCTGGCTTGCAAATATTCGTCCCGATTTTATTGCTTCATCTGTGCGAGTTACAGCCATTGCGGAATGGGCAAACAACATTTCAGGATCCACTTGTGCAACTGTGCATATGTTCTTAAGCCTTTAATAGTGAGCATTGGGATATATATCTTTCACATTTAAATATTCTACACTCGAGTATTTTTACAGAAATATTCTAGGCTTAAATCTTCTATACTCAAATTTTATATACCTACTCTAATATTCCATCTTTTCCAAAATAAACATCAGTTCCAACATTTAATGAGTTCATACAAACAACTCTGATGATCATTGAAACTACAATTTTCAATAATTTCATGTCCCTATTTCCCTACTTAATTCTGCAATAAAACAAAAATATGAAGGTTTGCACGTGCCCTGTCACTTTTTAAGCTGTTAAGTATAATATTTTTCAAAGACAATTAACTCGAATCAAGACCTCTAAACTATGATTCCTGTCAACGTATAAAATAAATTCAATCCTATCAGAATATCAATTCGTCCCCACAGATAATTATCTTGATCAATATATGATACGACTTGACCTGTATTTGTTTCTTAAACCTCTTCGAACTCTAATAGACAAGGACTCTTGACAATGTATGTAATGAGAATACACGACTAGATATTATTCTGAAGGTAATCCAGTTTTATATGATACAATGCAATTTACAATTGCTACGTTGACCTGCATTCCTTGTGACATTGTCGTCTTGACTTGGAGAAACGAAGGATCATTTTAATCGAGAGTCTTAGAACGAAGCAAACGAAGATCAATCTGGTTTGACTTAACGACGATTCATTTATTTCGACCTCGGCAAGAGAGGAGATTCCCGCGGCTGTATTTATTCTGGGGGAGTTACGACGGATGCTATTAACTAGAAGCTCTTGCATTTAATCGTGGGACGAGTATGGTAATACGGTTTCCTTATTTATGTACCAAAGAATCGACGACCACGTGTCTTGAATCCACAGAAGGTACTCTCTAATGGATGGCACGAAAAATTGTATCTTTGCATGAGTCTATTCATCATTTAGATTTCTCTTAATCCTTGTCAATTTGTCACGACTAGCTTTTTATCATGGTAATATCCGGCTTCCATTTTAATTCTCACGACAGCAGAGGCTACTTTATCCTGCGTATAGTTTAATTCAGTTTTGTTAATTTGCTTTAACTTACAAGTCAATTTACTTCGAAAAGTGGGATAAATTTAGAAGGAACGCTAAGGGTAGGTATTCAATTATTTATTTTTTTAGTGCTACTTTAGTTATTTCTGATTTGCATAAGATTACTTGTAAAATTTGGAAAAAATAATAAAAAAAAAACGTGGAATTTTCGAAGTGAACTACTGAAAAGTCAATTTACTTCGAAAAGTGGGATAAATTTAGAAGGAACGCTAAGGGTAGGTATTCAATTATTTATTTTTTTAGTGCTACTTTAGTTATTTCTGATTTGCATAAGATTACTTGTAAAATTTGGAAAAAATAATTTTAAAAAAAACGTGGAATTTTCGAAGTGAACTACTGAAAATTTTAGAAAGAGCGCAATGTCTGAGAAACTCGAATAATTTAGAAAGAAGACAATTCTTAAAAACTTGGACGTTTGCTGAAATGTATACAAATATATTATATAGACTTGTATAAATTACATAAATATCCATATGGCCCTTTCTGTTTCAGACCTTAATCTGAAATTTAATATTTCCCGTTTACTACCATTAAATAATTTTACAGAGACAGGACTATTTTTGCATCGACGAGGCAGAATTTTTGCATTCAACCCTCTTAAATCCCGATCAGCATTTTTGTATTATTATTATTAAAGTTATTATGCGTGACAGCGGCAGCGGTTGTCAGTTTTCAGGAATATCGCGATAACGTTGACACGATTGTACTCCTGCATCACGGAAGCATTGGCATATCGACCTACGCCTCGATGATGCTCGCGGTCAATTTGATTAAATCCCGACAATTCATGCAGAGACGCCGATAATAAGATAGGGGTTTGAAAATTTGTACGACGCAGACACTGGAAATTGTCATCCTGCCTGTAGGGCGTGCACATGCAAATGGAGAACATTGAGAAAGCTACGGAAAGCAGATCAATTAAATTGTGAATTAAACACTTAGTGGATACGAACTCTACGATCTACCGGAATAATTCAGGTGTAAAGTGACACAGATTTCTAAAGTTAATGTAGAGTAAGAGGAGGGAAATGGTTGAAGAACTTAGGGGCATTAATAGTACGCACAACGTGGACAAGAAATCCCCAGTGTATGGATATAGAAGTTTGCAAATCAACTTCGCTAAAGTACTTTACGATTTCCTGTCCTAGTAACTCCTCGTCGCTTGTGAATCGATGCACATAATGTAAGGTCATGGTCTCCAAAGATCAATCCTTGTCGATTAAAATAAGGGAAGAACGAACAAAGTTAGATTCAGACTTTTGGAGATAAGCATGTATTACCTACATTCTGTTTTTGTGAAAACGATTAAAAATTGCAAGCTTTAACGTCCTGTATTTCTTTAAGAAATCCAAAACCTGCAAGCTGATGACTTAAACCTCCCCTAACTTCAGGTGGACTACATGATATTTCAGTTTCGTAAAAATTCCTAATTCCAAGTGTAAAAAGTGGGTTTGGTTTTGAAATGACTCATGGGGAAAACTTGGAAACTTTGGTGTTCTATAGTTCTGATAGGAATTCGAGAGCAGCAAAATGATGACTTAAACTCCCCCTAATTTCACGTGGGCCACAGCTTATTTAAATTTCATCAAAATCCCTCACTCTGCAAAAGTTGATCAATTTAACATAGAATTCCCCATATCACTATATTCACTTTACAGAGAAATTGCTAGTTAAAAAAAAGCTAGCAAATAATTGTGAAATGTGTGAATATTGTACTCAAAATACTCCCTTGAAAACGTCCTTTACAAAAGTAGATGTTTTCTCAAAAATAGCCTCACATTCAAAGAAGGTGCCCCTTCGTCGAACAAAAAAGAGTTCATTCGATCTGCAATCGATGCGCAGGCATTTCTGCCACACGATTTCACAGCTTGCAAGTTAAAAAGATGCAAACTGTCTGCGATCGTCATCGCGAATATTCGGAAGTCCGTAATTCGCTTGCCTTTAATTAATGCTAACCATTTTAATAACCTGGCCATGTGACAGCGATCACGTAATTATCGCTGTGATCCCTGATGCAACGCGTTCAAATTAAAGCGCTTGGACGAGAGCTAGGCACACTCTAACAGAGTTGCACCGTTTCGCGTAACGTGCAGTATTAGTTACGTTGTAATCTCGCTTATCATGTATTATTACCTATGCTTGCTAACTCGACGTTGCTCCACAATATGAGATTCATTTAAAAGAGAAACGGAGTACGAAGCTAGAGGACATTTCTTCTCCGTATTGAATTGCAGAGTGAAACAGCAATTACGCGAAACGTTGCATTGCAGCCTTCACGAAAAATTCATAGGTTGAAACCAACTGGGGCATCGTTTCTATAAGCGTTGCACTTTGAAGAAACACTGGTCGGGAGTAATCAAATTACGTTACTCTAGATATTCTGGATGGCTGACCTAGATATTCTTTGACTACGCGTTGGCCAATAATTGGCTGTCAGGAGGTTAAACTATCATTGAGTTATTCTCGTTAGACGGAATAATCCGTTTTCAAAGGTGCCTGTAACGTCAAAGCCCAAATGGATTAATGGTCGATATCAGATAGTGGCGACTATTACAGAATATTTCTAAAACAGGAAACGGAGGGATTGAAGACATTATTAAGGGGGAACACCACTGTGACGGCCGGAAAAGTAAGCCATTTTTAAGAATTTTAATCAGGACTAATTTACAGTTTTCATAGAAAATTTTTATTACCCACCTTTAGTACGCTGTCTTAAGAGGCTTTACAAAAAAAAAAATAAATAGAAATACTTCCATAAATTTCAATATATTCATTAATCTTCTAGACCCTCCCACGCGAGCTAGTCGAATGTGTAGCTATGGAACAGCTGGCCCGAAATCAAATTTAATTTTTTTTTATAAACTATATGAGTGTAGTTTCTGTTGTACGTACGGATTTTTTTTATTGAAAACAAACTTTTTGAAATACGCTCGAAAAACTGTCTATCTTATTCGCTGATTTTCGAAACTTTTCTTCTAAAGCGCACTATTTTTACACAAATAATTTGTTTAAAAAATCGGTACGTACAACGGAAACTACACTCATATAGTTTATAAAAAAAAATTAAATTTGATTTCGGACCTGCTGTTCCATAGTTACACATTCGACCAGCTCGCGTGGGTGGGTCTAGAAGATTAATTAATATATAAAAATGTATGCATGTTTTTCTATTTTTTTTTTTTGTATAGGCTCTTAAGACAGCGTACTAAAGGTAGGTAATCAAAATTTTCGATGAAAACTGTAAAATATTTCCGAAAAAAAATTCTTAAAAATGACTTACTTTTCCGGCTGTCACAGTGGTGCTCCCCCTTAACTTACAAGGGAAGATCCCGAACCCGAAAATTCAAAAAATTCTTAAACATTGTGAATATCTAGGGGATTTCCTCCTGATTACAACGCAATTTTTGTTTGCTGCCCAAATTCGCTCGAAGAGGGGGAAATTAACCCCGAAAAATTCAGCTATTTTCCGATTTTGTGTTATAACTCGTGAAGTGTAAGTGATAGAAACAAAGTTTCAAGACAAAAGTTACTTCTTTTAGTTAGATCTATCATTTGGTAAACAAATTATTTTACAGTTCACGAGTTATAACACAAAATCGGAAAATACCCGGATTTTCATGGGTCAATTACACCCCCTTGGAATGAATTTGGGCAGCAAACAAAAATTGCGATGTAATCAGGAGGAAATTCCCTACATATTCACAAAGTTTCAGAATTCTTTGAATTTCCGGGTTCGGAATGTTCCCTTGTTAGAAATGCACTTTCTGACATCGTCTCTGGTACAAATGGAGGTCTTGAAAAAATATTACAGGACACTGTTCTAGGCTCGGCAATTTAAATTAGGAACAGGAGTTGAAAAAAAATGATTACGAGATGTATCCAGATACTAGATATATTTTTGTCTAATAAATGAATCCGAATTTGCACATCCTGGGACAAAAAGAACTGATGAAACACTTCAGTCTTTAGAATACTTATTTATAGAATTTGCTTCGCTATAAAGTTACTCGAATCATTTTCAACATTCATATTAGCAGAAAGGGGTTCAAGTCAACTTCTGCTTCGGAAATATCTCGAGTCTGAATTCATTGGTTTGAAGGATCTAACTTCTCCAACGTCAGAATCTTCGAAGGTTGCGAGCGTAATGCAATAGAGAGGAGTGAACACGTTCGTAATGGCTCCCTATAGAATTTCCTTACTTTAGGAAGATGCCTATCAATCGCGTCGTTTACGCGCGTCCGTATTCTACGCGCGATACTCCCAGAGGAAAGTGATACTCGCTGGTGTAACGCAATATCTCGCGAAATTGACATGGTAATATTTCCGCAAGAAGCGTTAACGACGCTACCGAGATTCCAGCCGCCTCCCAGTGCGGTTGTAAATACATTTCTTTTGTTCGGGAACGACGTCTTAACGTCCCCAAGGAAATCGACACCGTACTCGAGCCGCTGCGTCTCGAGTTTTGTAACTTTTCGACCTGGGGACTTTGGAAAACAGGGATTGCGTCCTGGCAAGGGAGAGAAGTATTTTTTCCCTCGCTGCCTTGAACTTCTCGGAGATGAATGTGGGGAATTCGATAATATTGATTGCCAAGTTCGCTCTGATTTACGGAAGATGGAAGAATATTGAGGGCGCTTGTACGTGATAATGGTTTTTAAAAAT
Source organism: Andrena bucephala (assembly GCA_947577245.1). Classification (NCBI taxonomy): domain Eukaryota; kingdom Metazoa; phylum Arthropoda; class Insecta; order Hymenoptera; family Andrenidae; genus Andrena; species Andrena bucephala. The sequence continues at coordinate 63,118,184 of OX387715.1, read as the reverse complement.
AGAATTAAGCTACCTGCTTGCTATATCATTTGATATAATATATCCAGCAAATTTGTTGAAATTTGATATCACCTTAAAACGCACAGACTTATTGCTGCAGATTAAAGTGACTAAATTAATGTAATCAATCAGATTATAATGTGCATCATTGTTGTTTATTGCCAACATAGAAGTCATAAAAGCACTTGTGTGAAACTCAGAAAAAAGTTCCTTAGGAATGATTATATGACTTTTTTTTATCTCTAAAATGATTAACATACTTCCCATGTTTGACTAGGTACTTGTTTTTTAAATACTTTGTACACCAATATTTGCTAATTTGCTTGCATAAAATTGATAAAATTTTATATTCTTAAGGAATGATTACTATGAAAGTTATTTAATAACATTTCCAACAAATTTATGGATATTTGGTAATTTTTTATATTTGGAATATTATACTATTCGATCAGCTCCTCAGAATAACTTCTCTGCTACAAGAACTGCTAAGGAAAAATGCAAAGGTGCAAGTTGCATCGCAAGAAATTGCAAGTCGACTGCAGTTACGTCTAGAATAGTCGCGGGCTGTGTATACGCGTTCGCGATTTCGAATTCTTTATTCGATGCAATTACTGTTTTACGTGCGGATTTCCGATGTTCACCGTCCGCTTTGCATTCAAATTCACGTATACCATTTTAGGGGCATTCACGTGCGAAGAAACTGCTTATTTCTTATTCCACAAGAGAATATAAACTATTCGAACGATGGGAGTGGAATATAGAAACTACTTACTGCATCCCCTACTTCCTCTTGCCAGTCGAATTAACCTGAAACACTATGTTAAGAGTATGCTACTCTAAGTTATTTAATGCATTTTAAGAAGTGTAGAATTGTCCAATCTGCATACAGATGTACCTTCCAAATGAATAACAGATTTCTTGCGGAATTACTCCAGAAGGTCTTCGAAGTATTCCAAATTTCAATTTTTAAAAGTTACAAGAAAAAGTAAAATATTTTTTACAATACTATTTTACTGTTTGATTGGTGATTTTATTGTTTATTATAATATCTTGTATTGATTTTGCAATTTAAATTTATATGTTAAATTCATCTGCAAAACTTATGGACAATTAAGTTTCAACGCATACAAACACTGTACAAAATTCATTAACACAGGTTCAATAATCGATAAAATATTTATTACCCATCAAACTAGTACCCTTTTTTTCTAAAGCGTCGTCAAGAAAAACAGAGGGATGCCAGAAGATGTAAACTGTCCAGTAAAGATCAGAAATTCATCCTCGTTTTGGGGGTTAAGTCGGTTTAAATGTACAGCAAGGGAGGACGGCTCGTCTATCAAGTTACGACGATAAAATGGGAATACCTGTAATAAGTTTTGAGACGGAGAAAGAAAACGAGGGGTGAAAGGGGTGGGAGGAGGGATAGAAACGCGACAAGGCTCCTGGTAATTGTCACTGTTGCTCCGCCATTTTCATCAGAAGCCGAGAGCAAAGCTCCCTGAAAGCTCTACAAATTGCGTACCCCTTGCGTTCTATTCGCCGGGGGAACCGTGGATGGGAGGAGGAGGGGGGCTATAAATTTTCATTATTTTATAGTCCACGCCTCGTTTATATCCGTAACAAGCGGGGACGTAGAGGCGGGCGTGAAAAGGGAGAAAAGAGGTTGCAGTCGGTCGAAACAAAGAAGACGAGTGAGAGGGGTACGGAGACGGATAAAGTAAGACGAGGAAAGAGAGAATAGAAGAGACATGGGGGGTAGAATGTAGAACAAGGGAGAATGGAAAGCCTCAAAGCGAGTCATGGAGCCTCCAGTTTCTACCTTCCCTCACCTTTGTCACTTTCACCAGGTTCGATCTGCACCTTCTCCCTTCCGCGTTCACCTTAAAGGATGCCTTTTACATCGCCGCTGTTCCCTGTCGCTCTTAATTTTCGCCGGGAAACAGCACCTGCAGCTTTTGTCGGGACCTCTTTGTAGGAACTGAGTTACCGTTGCTCCGGGCACCGAAGGTAAGCTTTTAATTTCGACTAGGATCATCGAGTGGTGAGACGACAATAGTTTCAGACGCCGCGGAACGGAAGAATAGGTACAATGTAAATGAAGATCAATTGTATGATGGAGGATGTGTGATACGATTACTATCTATTTATGTACCTACACGTTGTAAAAGTGTTGGAAACTTCGAGAGTGAGAGTGATAAGAGACCCCTTTCCATCGTCATTTTCGAAGTTGTATCAAAGGCGTGAAGCTCTAAGAGATAATTTAAGGCATCGAGAGCAAAAACGGACTAACCCACATTGAAAATTAATTTTTCCTATTTCATACGATTAGTACAGCCTATTGGAATACGTCATTGCGACGTGCGTTACGAAAAGTATAGCACGTTTCAATTTTTTTTACGAATAGTAAGGTGAATGTCCCAATTTGTTTGTGATCAAAAGTTGCAGAGTAATTGATAAATATTTTAATAATAAATCAACTAATTCGAAAAATATTTAAGAAAGATATTTCAAGATGTTTAACTATTAGTAATTTGTAATTAAATACAATGCTCCAAATGTCCGTATTTCTGCTCACGAAAAAAAGGCGATGTACGTATTTCTACTTACCATTTGTACCAATTTCTGCTCACATAATATGTTGCATTTTCACGTTAAAATAAGTTGCATCCTTTATGGAAAGGTTTTATAACACAACCATAAAGCATAAAATAATGACAAACAAAAAATAAAATGCCTTCGAATAGAAATAAAGGTTACAGCGTACACTGAATTGTGAGGTTATGTTACTAAAATTTTGGTGACTAGAAATGCGGACATGACGGTGAATCACTTGACCCTAAATCTGCTCACCTGTTTTCTACTTAAGAAAATTAAAAATAGTAAAAAAATCTAAATCCAGACCACAATACGGTATCTGTTTATGTTATTAAATGACAAAATCTACTGCAAAAACTATTTTCTGCCCAATTATCGAATACCAATAGCGACGCTGTTCCTTAGCACAACCAGCTAGAACACGATCGGAAAAACATGAGTCCCTCGTTTTAAAAGTTTTTCGTTGCTTATGCTGCATTTTGATTAGCCCCAACCTCGTGCAACACTCGCGTAAATGTTCAGATAATTTAGAATTATTTTGTTGCCACTATAGTACAAACGTAACGCATATAATAATAAGAAAAATACGAAATGCGCAGAAATGGGGACATAAGCAGAAATGGGGACATTTACCTTAGCACGTTTCAGTTTGCCGCGTAAAGAAGCACGTTCCATCGTTTCTGACGAATATTAGCACGGTTGGTCCTCCGCCGCGAAGACTAACACATTTCACTGCTTCGCCACGAAGAATAGTACATTTCGTACTGTTACGGCGAAAACTAGCACGTTATATTGTTTCGCCACAAAAAATAGTACATTTGGGAATTTGCGGCGAGAAATAACATATTATCCGGTTTGGCCACGAAGAATAGCACGATTTGGATTATACTGCAGACTGCAAAAACTATCAAGTTTCAGCGCGTGGTAAGTTTAAAAAAATTCAACTGTTGAAAATATTGTTTAATAAATAATATTTCCATCTAATCTTCAAAAGACAACACATATGAACATTTTAATCTACATAATTTAAGTAAGGGAGAGTGGAGGAATTGCGAACGCGGGGTAAACCCGAACATCACGATATTTGCAGATTTCGCTTGTCCTGTTCTACTGCGAAAAATTAAATCGTGTCGGTTGCTGCGATATAAATTTTTTTTTTGTAGCCAACCATTCAAATTTGCTTCTTTTCATCGCTACAAAGTGGTAAGTGCATACTACTTTTCGTGACAAATCACTCAAACGTGTTAGTTTTCGCAGCGAAAGACGAAACATGCTGATTTTCGTAGCTAACCATACAAATGTACTGCTTTTCGTCGCTACAAACGGAACATGCTACTTTTCGTGGCAAACCGTCCAAGCGTGCTAGTTTTCGCAGCGAAAACCGAAACGTGATAGTTTTCGTGACAACGAAGACAAACGTGCTACTTTTCGTAAGAAAATTGAAACGTGCTACTTTTCGTAAGAAAATTGAAACGTGCTACTTTTCGTAACGCACGTCGATTGCTACTAACTTAATTTTCCAAAAAATGTGGATTAGTCCATTTTTGTTCTCAATGCCTCATTTCATCCCTTAAGCTTGAGTAGCTGAATCTCTTAGCTTCAACTGCTTTTCGAGAGTACAGAGTATCATAAACGTCGAAATCTACACTTCGATTGAAAAAAATCTAGGACAATTTGCTAAATATCTAAACTGATATATGTATCTAACTTTTACATCCGTCGAGTAAATTAGAATCTGCTACGGCAAGTAACCGTCATAACACCCCGTCATTCCACACCACGATTAGAAACTCATTATATTTCTCCTCCAGTGAGAATTCAACTAAAACTTTGAATCCACACTACCTATAAGTAGCAGTTCTCGCAGCGAACCACCAGTTTAATTTCAACAAACGTTTCTTTTTCATTGATTTCGTGAACGGCCATGAGTTATGGGTTGAAATCTCGGGTTCAAGAAAACAGCTCTCGAAATACGACTCCCGAACTCTACAAATAATTTACATGGGGGCCCATGCCGCGGCTGGAGTTCCTAACGAGACGTAGCAGTAGGCAGTAGGTTGGTAGGAGTTGCGCTTATTAATTGACGATTTATAATTGCCGGGAGCCAGGCCTCGACTCCTCGTGATGGGGCGAGACCCAAGTTGCGTGCACCCCCCAAGGTGCTGTTGCTAATGGGGTGGTACGCCGACGTTTGATTAGCCCACCACGGGATCTATGGATCACCCGCCACGACTGCCTTTCTTGCCTTCCACCCGACGTCTTACGTTTGGCTCCTGCTCTCATTGGCGCAATAACGAGAATTGCCGTTCAACTTGGAGAACATAGAACGATAAACGCGAGGGGCGTTCCTGGGACAGGTCGTAAGCTTTCAGAGGGTGTTCCTTTATAGTTGTGTATGTATATTAGGCGATGAGAAGTAACGAGCACCTACAGCTGCAGCATTTCGGTTTCGTGAACTGATATGAAAGGAAGACTGGAAAATGTGATAGGTGTTTGCTTTCTACTTGGAGTATGATGGAGAATATTTTATCATTTTTAATAGGCAACTAATAGGGTGGGTATTTTGGTATATTATTGATGGAGAGAAACGAAAATTCAGAGATAAACTTTTCTTCATGGAATTAGAAATATTGCAATCATGTGATTCTTTAATGAATGAAATTCTCAATAAAAGTAAACCATCGATAACCTAGAAATTTATATAGGTACTATAATCAAACAAGTCGTTTTTCTTTTTAAACATTATCAATCACTTCGTACTTAAATTTCATCAACTGAAGAATAATTTTGGAATATTTGATTATACTTTAATAAAGTCAATTTAGAATATTTCATCGCTTCTTAGTCGAGAATTAGAGTTATAATATTTCTTAATATGTGAAATTTAATTTGAAATTGATAAATATATCTCTTGGTTCTCGTTATATATATTGTAAAGTCGAGAAGATAGTTAACGTAATTATTTATTCGACATTAATACCAGGAATTTATAGGGAATCCAATTAAATAGAGAAGTTGGGAAACCATGATTAACTACGAAATAGTATCTGTAGAAGTTGTTGTAGAAGAGATGGATGCATACACCACAGAATGAATGGAAAGGTAATTACGAGAAGTTAGAATAAAACGTGAAAGGGAAATATTTTAATGGGAACCATATATGGAAGCGAATTATACTTGGTTAAAGTAAATTTTTCGCAATGTGCGTTGCCTTTATATTTTTCCTTACATTTACCTCATTAACCTCGTTCTATAATCATAAAAGTTAAGGACTTACGCATTGACCTATATTCACACGCTTCTTTTATTTTCATTATAATTAGAATACAATAATTTCCATCTCACCCCCAATTACAAAAGGTTTCCATACACAAAAGATCTGCTGAATAAGAAACGACATTACTTTGAATTTGACCCAAGATTATTAAAACTGCATTAAGATCCCCTGCAAATAGAATGTACACCTACATCTTTATTTATTATTAACATTTTCCTTCACATATGTCTATCCCAATATCACGAATTTTTCGAATTTCGATTGGGCACAACACACGAAGGCTCTTCGAACTAAAAGCTCTACATTTCACGATTCCATGTATTATAAATATGACGAACGACGGCCAATCTTCAAACTTAGCAGACAGTAATGTATTAATCCGATATCGCATAAAAATTGAAAACGTTTCGACCTCTTTCAGGAATTCCAAGGAACGAGCTTCATACATATGATATAAACTGAAGAATTTCAAAAGGACTCCAAAAAACTAATAATACCACATATGAAGGGTAAGAGGAAAAACAGGGAATGTCCATTTTTTGTAATTCTGCGGTGTGTGTGACGTATTTTGTTGGTGGCAACTGGGGCCGCAGAACTGTTGAATCACAAAGGAGTATAAAGTAAAAATGTCCACATAAGACAACTTTAACGATTTGGTGTTCTGGTGACAAAAAGGGAATGTCCCCTCTCTACTAGAACAAAACAAGGAATGTCCCCAGTCTTCCTACTTGCACTATGTATTTTTGATTAGTGTAAGCTTGCATTACGTCAGGAGCCCTCGGACGTCACTGTTTACACATCCTTGTTTTGATAATAACAGAAGCAGACTTATTTTGTTACAATATTCTGCAGTATTCCACTTGAAAGATATTAAAACCATGCAAAACAATTATCTTTTTGCTCAGTTCTATTCTGATGCCTAATTAGAGTATAAATCCATTCATTAAACCTTGTTTCTTTACTGATGGACTAAAGTATCAAAACTTGATTTTCTCAATAAAGCTGTTTGTGGCATTTCTTGTTTTCCCCCTCACCCTTCATACGATCAGCATTCTGCGTTAATTTGTGGTCGAACCTGTAAGGTCGAAGGGCATCGAGGACTGGTCAAAGTTTCCCTGGCCCTGATTTACAAGCGATTTTCCTGATAGTGTTTATTAATTTTGAAGTGAGACACCGGTAGGTGTGACTCGATTTCCTTGACGTAACCGGGACAAAGCTTTTCCTGGTTGCAATAAAATAGTTTCTCTGTCCGGCAGCTCTCCAGATCATGAACTGAGGGGAAAGGTCGGGCGAACAAGAGCCCGCGCGAGGGAGTGGAAGGATGCTCGGTATCGTCGACCACCCATGCACTCTAATTTATTACAGTTGCTTAGACGAAAAATCCTCGGGGCTGATCAGGCCCTCTGAGGAACACTGAGCCACATGGCGGCCAGAGAAGTAATTTGTTCCCTAACAGGGCAGTGTTGCATGAAAAATTTCTGAAGTTTTGAAAGGGGATATGTTGTTCTCTGTGTTGTGTACAGATGTTTTTTTAGTACCAAGGGATTTCTAATCTTCGAATTGAAATTGTTCGTTGAAGTTACATTGTGGTCCTGATTGTTTTTAATTTCATAATATTGATAGATTAGGATTTCTTACACTTGACTTTGAATAGTGTGGGTTAGTGTTAACCTTAGGTTAAGTTGAAAAACAGTCCCTGACTCAATTCCGCCTTTGCTTTTGTCTTTGTTTTCTTTCTTTTCGTTGTTATCTGCAGTGTTTTGTTTTGCAATAAAGACGTTTAATAATAATAATAATAATAATAATAATAATAGTGTGAGGTTTCGAGTGTAGGATTATTATGGATCACAGCTGATGGAAGTTCAGATTACAAATATTGTACCACGAAGGGCTCGATTGATTAATTCCAGGAGCAGATAGTTTTCAATCCAGTTTCAAGACGACGGATAATGTTCATTATCGAACTTGTACTCTTTATCGAACAAGTGTTTTCATTTTTCTATTTAAAGTCACGTTCTACGTGAATATATTGAGGGGAACGATAAGAAAATAAAGTAAAAGGTATTCTTAATTTTGATTTAATTTTATATCATTAATAACAAAAATCTAACAGGTCTCTGAATAATTTACTGACATCACTGAGAAATATGCATTTAGCAAATAAATAAGACAATATCAACTTCTGCTAACACAATTTGGAAAAGCCATTGTTGGGAAGTAGATCCAGAAACGAATAAATTTTATAAAAACAATGATTTCGAAAATTCCAATAAAATTATGCAATAATTTTAATGTTTGATTTCTAAGACGTTTATGGTTACAAATATTATTTAATAAAGGGTAGTACACAAACCAATTTCTACAGAGTACCGAGGATCTACACCATAAAAATAAAAGAGAGAAAAATATGAAACGGAGTTGCAGAAAAGAAAGAAAAAGAAGAGAAATTTCCATACAGAAGAGGAAGGAGAAAAACAAAAGGAGAGAATTTTACCCGATGAAGCGCGGTAAAAGAAAATTGAACAAGAAAGGAAAGAAACAAGGGGCTTTGAAAAGGATTATGAAACGCACTCTTGCGAGAAGTTATCAGGACGAAGTTATTTTTTCTGCCATTGCATTAATAAAAGTTAATTTATAGTAGCTAAAAGATTGTTCATTTAATAACTGAAGCAAGTAAACTGTTGAATATAATTCCATTTTACATATTCGCCTTAAATATTACCTTTAGAACGTGACGTAATTAAAAAATGGGAGCGATCCATTTTACGCAAATATATTTCGCAAATACAATGGAATTCAAAACTCCAGAACAAGTAAAGAAAAGTCTTGCAAAATTTCAGCTCCTTTAATGGTCGATCATATTAATTATTTTTTTTCAGAAACGAACGTTGAATAATTTTTATTTAATTTTTATTTAATTTTTATTTAAAATCATCTGAATGCACGATCGTTGCAAAGGAATGAATTTAGTTTCTCCTATTTCCTTCCTCAGCACGATCGAGTGGCGATCGATATCGATCCTCAAGGGTGGCAGTAGAATGTGTGTGGGCGTCGAACACGAACCAACAGAGAGGAAATCGCTATGAAGAGGATGAACACAGAGAAAGAGAGGCAACCATCGGTTACTAATAACCTATGGCCGAAATCGTTGTTCCTGGGCCCTCCCCAATGAAATATCACTATCGAAGCCCTGAAATTAAAGCAACCAAATGGGACGCCCTGGGGTTCTTGTAAGGTAGAATATATGGATCCAAAGTCTCCACTCCTTGACGCGATTTCTGTACAAGCTTATAATTTTGTTATAACGTCTAACTGAAACGGTCCACACTAGTTTCAAGGAGCTGGCAGCTATAATTTTTAGATCGTTTAAGCGTCGTTAAATATAATTATTACTATAATGAAAATCAATGCTGGTAATCTGCGAATTATCTACTAGCAAGTAGTCGCCCAAAGCGATTGCACGCAGGGAAGTATTTTATTTTTTCTATATTTAAAGTCAAACATTTGCTTATTGTTAATTCTAACAGATTTTAAATAAACGAGGGTTATACGTATTTAAAAAGAAAAGAATGAAGTGTTTTTATTCATTTCTGTCCTACACTGTTTCCTTCTATATTGGTATAACGATAAAATTTTATAGGAATTCTTCTTAATGCATAAATAAATAATTGTCAGTTGTGATCTGAAGTGATTTTATCATTTTTATGGAGATTACAAGGACTGAATGATCTGAAGATGAAGTTTTGACAGACTACAGTGTTGTCTAGATAAATTTTTTCACGATTCGATTTTGTTAAATACACTTAAGCTATAGAGAATCCATATAAAAGCTATGGGGTGGATTAAAGAAGGAGATCTGAAAAAAGTCACTATATAAAATACCACTTTAAAGTGATTTTTCAATGTAAACATGTAGTGTGTAGGGGAAGAGGTAGTAATTTGGAACAGGGCTGTACTTTCCGAAGCCACGTTTGGCATCTATCCGCAACAGTAGTTATTAACCATTGGGTTCCTCTGTTGCTCATTTGTCATACTGGCGTGTGAATCATCAAGTATTTGCGGTCGTGAAAACAGTTTCTACATATTATAGAAATCAAAACTTTTCTCAAGACAAATTTAAGAAATGATTTAGCTACCTTTATTGCTAAACGTAAAATATTATCTATACTGTGTTGGATAATAATAAGATTAAAGAACAAAATGACAGGACTAGTTTTTTGAAAATGTTTTCCTTTGTTGGGGTTTAATGGATCATTTCGAAAATGGCATTGGTGGTAAAATGGAACATTGTCTTGGAACATATTTCGGTTGTGAAACTGAAAACTGCACACTTCATGAAGAACATGAATACAATTTGAATTCAATTTTTCCTCTTCACTTTTATAAAATGTATTATGTATTTTCCTTCCTAAAGTAATTTTTTTCTTTTACACTTGAAGAAAAAAGATGGTTTAATTAATAGAAAGCATATAGTAACAAGGAATAATTTTTTTTATCTGTTTCATATTACCACCCGTGTTGAAAAAAATTATTGTACACTTTCAACGGTTTTATTTTGTATCCTAAGGATTAATAATACATGATAAGCGATGCATTGACGATTGTTGATGAAATAGGTTGCTACATTTAAAATGAATTATCTTCTCTACAACGAAAAAGTGGTCCATATTACCACCTCTTCCCCTACCGAATACTCAGGATATTTCATTCCGCTCTATACAAAACAAAAAACCAAATCATTTATTTGCTGGGACTTTGTTGGGCCAATGACGTGATATCTGTTGGCCAACTGTTGAAGTGTCGCGCTATTTTTAAATGGGCCAACGATTGTAACCAACGCAGGTCCAATTGAAGGTTTCTTTCCATAGGCCCAACTGAAGGTTTCTTTCCATAAGTCCAACAGTTTCTTTCAAAAATCCGTCGTACAGACGTTCAGAAGGCATCTTGAAGAACGTTAAAAGACGTAAACACGTCTTTTTCAGGTTGTAAACACGTCTTAGGAAAAAAAAATTCGGGGTGAGAAGCATTGAACCCAAAGTTTCCGCTTACGAAGCAACCGCTGTTCCCACTTACCCAACACATTTCCTTGTAGACAATTCTAATTTCTATTTACATAACTAATATTAATTGTTTATAAAAACTGCGCAGTGACGCGAAATATTCTACAAAATAGCATCATTCGATCTTTAGACTCATTCCTTAAAATTTCACATTCGTCTCAAGACAGACGTCCTCATTACGTATTTATAAATAAGAAAAGAAAAATCACAATTTGGAATATAATAACAGGTTTTTGGATGTAGCAAATTTTTTGTCGTTTGTAAGACGACATTTAATCATCGCTGTAAATTTTTTGTTAATTAACCAACCATAGTAATTGTAGGCCCAACATTGAATATTCGTAGGCAAACTGTCGTAACTTTTTGTTAATTAACCAACCATAATAATTGTAGGCCCAACATTGAATATTCGTTGGCAAACTGTCGTAACTTTTTGTTAATTAACCAACCATTATAATTGTAGGCCCAACATTGAATATTCGTTGGCAAACTGTTGTAAGTTTTTTGCCGTATGCCCTATGTTGGGAATTTGTAGGCAAAACACTAACTATATCCCAACTAATTCCCAACTGTTGGCTACCGTTGGCCAACCAAAAATGCTACTAGAGCACTGCTTAGGATGACTGTACCTAATATCACCCATGTTCCCTGTTAAGTTTGTACGGCCGGGGAAAAGAATAAGTGAAACAGCTTTTCACTGTATTGGTTTAATTAGATATACGTGACAAGGCGCGTGTTATTCGCTCGGAAGGCGGTAGAGCTCTGCCTGTTCTCGCGGTCGCGTCGAAGGTCTTGCGTCCTCTACTATTGTGTTTACATATATATCATTCCCAATATCGCTACCCGCTATATCTCGCAAATTAAGCTCTAAAATTTATCGGTCATGCACTGAATTACTACCTAAACATATGTAGGAAGACATATGAGAACAATGGTTTCGATGTAATGTTTGTTACAGGTGGGGTCACGAAATGTACGGAGGAACCGAAATAAACTTTATTTGTCCAATATGTACATCGGAATTTAAAAAAAAGATATTTTAAAAATCTATATTTTTAAATTTCTATATTTTTCTAATAAAAATAAAATCAAAGATGGATAAAATACATTTATAGAGCAAGAAATAATAAAAGCACATGTGAAAATGACTTTAAAAACTCATATATACATAAATTAATCAATATTGCTTGAGTAGGCGATATTAGCTATACTTTTTTCAGGACCGAATTTTTGCATGTCTTACTTTTTTGAGTCCTAATTAAAATTTAGTAGATTTCAACGATTCTAACTGATGCTACATGAAAGATGAATAATTTATCTTTACTTTGAAACGAACTGCATGCAAAAATATCAATTATTATTCAATTGACAGCGATTTAACTTTTGCCTGGCGATATTAGGTACAATCACCCTACTATTCAATAAAACGGAATTAAACGGAATTAAACACTCAGCATGATTCTACATTTTAAATCAAGTATGCACTTATTTATATACATACGTTTATGTACAATTAAAAAGTATCGAATATTGCACCCTTTAATTCATGCACTCATATCTGTTGAATGTTCTCAACCAAAACATTAGTGTGAATGTTTACAAAGTGTCCAAAGACCAAATTATGCTCGGCGCAACCGGTCGCTTAATTCGTCGCTGGATTTTGAAATGAATTTTTCTATACCAATGTCCGCTAAAAATTGCTCGCAATTTGTGTCCCCGTAACAACTACCCATATCTCTCCATTCCCCCCTTATTCTGTTTCAACTTCCGACTCATCGTGCCCTGCGGTCATCGAAGGTAATAACGAAATTTGGTTTCTTGCCTTTTTCATTCTCCTTCTCGTTTCCCGCCACCTCCCCGCTGTTACGATCGGTCTACCCTCTGCTCGACGTCTTGAAAGTCGTGTCGACGACATCGTTCCCCCTTCTGCCACCTCAAACCACGTTGTATCTTCTATCGTACTTCAAATTGAAATTTCGTAGCAGAATCTTCCATGAAATAAATTTCACCATGTACTACGATTATTCTGGAATTCGACGCAGCCTTCTTGTGATTCGAATAGACACCCTTGTGACTTCCAATTGACAAATCATGTCACTCATTGCCAATATTCGCATATAGAGGCTTTACATTTTGCATCTGTGTCATTGTAATAATTATTGATTAGCAGTTTTGTGTATTGGAGACTGTTTGCCACTCCTTTCTGGCTATTTGACTCCCGCTGCTTTCCCGCCAGGCGATGAATGTTCAAAGTTTCACGTCACGCTTGTTTCGAAAAGTTCAACCGCGATGAATTACGCGACTATGTTCTTATGTGATTAATATAGTAAATCCATATGATTCAAACGTAAACTAGATTGATTTTAATTGATTTAAAATGGTTTAAAGTCCGAACCCACATGTTTGCGTTCACAACTCGCGAATGACTCGCGAACTATGCGCTGTCCTGCTTGCAAACACACCCTCTATCTTTCGCATAGTCCCGTCAGCGCTGTTTTACTTGCAATCGTTCAGCGCGCATATTTGAATGTCTACTTCTAGAGTCGCGTAAGAGTGCAATTGTTTAAATATAAACATTCTTGCGGGATACATAAAGACAATTCATGTGAAATCTGAGTTATGAAGAATATTGACGTTCTTAGTCCTCGAGTTAAAAGTATTTTAAATTGTAATACAATTTTTTATAATAAATTTATATAGAAAAGTAGGAATTTAGTGAAACGAATTCGGTAATACAGTTAGTATTTTATTGTGTTTATGGATTAAATAGTATTTACTACCGATTATTCTGTCATCGTCAATTATTTATTAATTAGTGTTATTTTATTAATCTTAATAAGTTAGTTTATAATTTGATGGATTTGTAATATGAGGGACAATGATTAAATGATGAAATCTACTTGCTCTTTTATCGGTGAGCAATCTGGAAACTTTTTATTTATTTAAAAAATAGTGATTCAATTTGAGAATTCAACAGGTCATGAATTAATTAATAGGTGAAATATTCTGTGGTTTAATTCCTGACCATTTTATTCAGTGCATTCCATATGTTTCTCACTTTTTAATGGAGAATTTAAATTTGGTAATGATAACATGCCACATTTAAGTAATAATCTTTTCCTCGAAGCGAACGAAAGTTGTGTTCTGATGTGCATGGTCGCATTACCGAACACAGAAAAATATAATACATAAAAACAACTACTTTACACGAAGAATATTACATGCAGCAGAATAATACAGAAATGATATAATTTCTTAAGAGGCACGAAATCTTTTCCAATAAAATGATTTGAACATGTCACTAATGAAGACATGTACTTTACGTATCATTCAATTTTTACTAACACAATTATTTTCCAATAATACTTGTCATCGGGCAGCAGTCTAAATAACGACTGAGTCCACAGAGTCACTAAATATTTTATTATTTCTGTTTACACATTCATATATTGGTGCAGAAGCCATGAAATATTAAGCTCAGTTAGGGAAAAATATTGAACAATCTAGTTATCTCAATTTATAAATGCAGAAAATTCTCAAACTTCAAATCTCAAACTTTAGATCCATCAATCAAATTGTTTTTTTTTTTATTACTGCAATACTGACACAACTAATTCGAGCACATCCTTTTACGAATAAGTAAATCTTCTTTAGCCCCTTGTTCTCCTTTATTTATATTACCCACTTCATCACTTTTAACCTAAAGTCGTCACAGCACGATCGGCAACATGAATACGCAATCTTCCTGGTCGGAATAAAGACTACTTTCTCGAGGACTCCTGCTCCTCCCAACCTATTCTTTCGTTATTTCCTCGTAGTCGTGCGTTCGGTTTCGAGTTCTCACGGCTTTGCTAGCAACGGTTTTCCGATTGGTACCGGCATCGCGAACGTGCAAAGAATACGACCGATAATGCTATTACATTTTGAATTTAGTGCTGATGGCTCGACCTTTGGCTTTTCTTTGGCTTTACGCGCTTTGCATGAACGTTTAAGAACTTCGCAGACGCATAAAGAGTGTCGTTGAAGCATTGAAACGCTCCCGGCGATATTATCCTTGCTCTTCCTATAGGTACCATGAATCTCGCTCCTGAGGTTGCTATCTTTTTCGGCTTAATAAAATGTAATGGTATCCCAAGTAAACGAAGAATAATCTCTGACGTGGATGGAAGAAATACACAACTTAGTGCCTAGTGTGGTTCCTGGGAAAACTCTTTTGGTGAAATCGGAAAACTTCGATTGCGAAAGATTGAAATGTGTATAGCAGATTTAGGAGCAATGAAACGCAGTAGACATTCAATCTATATTATTCTATCTTCTATATAAATAAAAATGTAAATGTTCGTTTGTTAAAAATCTTAAATCTCCGAAAGTTCTTCATCGATTGCTTTGAAATGTTGACACAACGTTGCATTCGAACACGCGCGTGTTTTTATATACCTACTATTATATAGATGTCACACCTGTGACAGGTAAAAACATTAGAAACGTGCGCTTTCTCTTTTCTTTCTCTTCTATTTAACCAGACGCGTGGCCGGGTACAGCTAGTGGCAAATAAAAAGCGTCCAATGCGGGGAAACCAGTGCAATATCAACGCATATATGGGAGTTAAAGTACACCTTTCATCATAATTTTTCTTGCGTTTCTCATTCACCATAATCGTTTAGCATAATATTGTATCTAAATTCCATGTTGATACAATTTTTCTGAGTATTTTATTTATGCCTTTTCAATTATTCTCCAGGTAGTGTCAAGTGAAATTTGTGAATGAAACTTAAATACCTTGACTTTTAACTGCAGATTGAAGGATTCGTCCTCACAGTTACAGTGGGTGGCCAAATTATTATACTCAAACAAAAAAGTTTGAGATTTTCTAAGTTTAAGCGATGGAATAAAATAGATGCCTCGTTTATAATGTTATAATATTATTTTTTAATACTAGTATATGTATTTAAGAATGCAAATTAAATACTTTTAGATATATACCTATGTTTAAGACTATGTTGTACGAGAAATACAATTATTCAATATTTGGTGACTCCGGCTTTAGCTTTTATGATGACTTGGATTCGGCGTGTTTACAATGCATTCTGTGGCTACTTCCTGCAGTTTTGGAATATTCTGCCACACTCTGATGATATTCTCTATTATTTCTGTCTTACTTGTAATAATTTTATCCCTGCCCTTTTAAAAACAAATGAGATTTATATGTTGAAAAATTACTCACAATGTTGCCAGATTCTGTAGCTAATCAATAAATAAATAACAATAACATTCATGCATTCTTACTTTAATTACAGCCATGACTTTCACAATTTTTGTCGAAAATGTTTTGAGTATAATCATTTGGCCAGCCTCTGTACAGAAGGCTCTTACATCCGAATACAGACTTAAGGGATCATGCCTAGTTGGCAGACGTGATTTTCGGTAATTTTTTATCGAAAATCTAATGTATATTTTTTACAATTATTTCCTTATTTTAAAAGTACATATATTCAGCAACTCTCAGTAATTTTGTTATAGAAAAAAATTAAAAAATGAACGAATAACAGTCACTCTCCCGAAAGCTATTTTTTTTTGCGGTGAGCACTATCACTCAAAGGCGGATCATCTCAAATCGAAAAGTGAAGAAGATTCTGTTAGTATATGAGTTTATCTAGTTTGTGAACGAAGAATTTTTCAAAAAAATGATTTCGGACAAAATGGTGGCCGTTTAACGCAAAATCATGATTTTTCGATGTCTGAATTGTTCGTTTTTCGTGAATTAAAAATAGAGTTTTCATCAAAAACAAAAATTCTTCGTTCACGAACTAGATAAACTCATATACTAACAGAATCTTTTTCACTTGTTTTCACGTGCTCACCACAAAAAAAATAGCTTCCGGGAGAGTAGCTGTTATTCGTTCATTTTTTAATATTTATCTATAACAAAATTACTGAGAGTTGCTGAGTATATGTACTTTTAAAATAAGCAAATAGTTGTAAAAAATATACATTAGATTTCCCACAAAAAATTCCCGAATATCACGCCTGCCAACTAGGCACGACCCCTTAAGTAAAACCTCTTAAAAATTCAAAGTTTATCCATTGAAAAATTCAATATTTAAAACAAAACCGAGAAAGCATTGTAACTGTGTTCTGTGTCATGCTTGACACATCTGGACCCGTACTTCTATGAATTTGTTGATAAATCTGTGCTTCCAGGTGAATTATACGCGAACCCGAATGAAGTATTTTACCACCACCATATTTTGGCCCTAATTGTATCCTGTCGATTCGACGAACAAACTGGATTCGAGTGTTCGTTCTTCGGCTGGGCAAACTTCCCCAAGTTCGATCCACTTGCAAAAGTAAATCACGAAGGGGACGAAGTCCCATAAGATTCACTCGGGTAATCTATCCTGACTTGTCTCATGACTATGAATCTCGTAAAAACTTTTATAACTAGCCGCTCTACGCGTTATTACATCCGGCTATCATCGATCAAATGATAGAGAAGGTAATATTAAGGGGCACGCTAAGTCTCACAGTCATTGTCGAAACCACTCGGAAGCCCATCGAGCTTCTAACGCTAATACAACTGTAGAGGTCGAATAAAAAGGGCATTTTTAATCGAAGCCTATGAAAAATGCAAACTGTAGCTCTTCTCGCCTCGCTACTTTTACGCCAGCGGGCGGACGCTGAATACCCCTGATCATGATACTCCGTCTGAGCACTCTTTGTTCTCGTTTTTTAATTGCTCCGAGACTTTCTGGGACAGAGTGCTTTGGCAGATTTAATAAACCAACGAGACTGTGCAAATGATGGACGATCCTTTCGCGAGGTTAAAATTCGTCGCTGGATTTGAAATTAAAAACATAATGCATATAGTGAAGAAATGTTAGAATCTAAGATATTAGACGTCTTTCAGATTTGTTAATGGAAAAGTTTTAGAGTCAACGTGACATAATTCAATATATTAATATTTCGACATATTAATATTAATGTATGTTATGTTACCTCCAATTTAATAACCATAAATGACCAGTTGGCAATTCCACATAAATATTCCACTTCCTCAATGACGTGGAAAAATAAATTCTTACCTTATACCTCAAGACCAGAATTTTTTTTTTAATTTCCTTTATCCCCACATAAATCTAATAGACAATCAGGATGATTCTGTCTGAATAATTACGCAGGGTGTATCTAAAATCGTGGTAAAATCCAACAGGAAGTGATTCGAAAGTAATCGAAAAGTGATTCAAATCGGTTCTATCGAATTCAAAGCCACGTTCCAAACAAAAGTGATTCTACATTTTTAACTCATTTTTGCACACAGAATCACCTGCTTCTCAATTCGGCCACGATTTCCGCTACACCCCGTAAATCGTTAACTGGCAGTTCGCAGATCTAGGAAAACGACATGCATATTTGCATGGCCACCTAAAAACGAGCACCAGAAATGGGGTAGCAGCTTACCTCTCCCAAGATCCAGAGTACCTACCCGGCTTATTTGTCCGAGCACACCGGCACAATAAAATTAAAGTTTGCGTCTGGGTGTTTTCCGCTCATAGAATCCAAGGGACACGGTGATTTTCAGAGGCAAACAAAGGGCAAAGAAATTCGAAGGCAATACCAGCACACACATGCTCGGAACCGGAAAGAACGCGGCAGAAATAGAGGAGCACGAGGAGCGGGGAGAAAGTTCCGCTCTTCCTCAAACGAATTGCGAGTCCACGGACCAGAGGAATGCGTAGGTATCCTTGGAAAACATCAAAGCTACATTTGGAACGATTGAAATTGTTTCCCCGACTACCCTGGAAAGATCCTCCGTACTCGTAGCCGACTGGCTCCATGAGTACCTGGCTAGATCCTTCTTCAACCGATGTCCTTCCGTCAGGACCAATTCCTCGATTGTCTTTTGCAGACAACAAATTACATTCCGACACATGTGTATCCCCCACTGATTTTCCTCCCTGTATTTTTCCAACCGGATCTACCCTGTCCCTCTGCTGTTTTCCTAGCCCGCGTCTGCGGCACCTTAAGCATCTCGTTGGGCAACCGTTCCTCCGAGTCGTCTTCATCTCGTTCGCAATTTTATTAAAAGAGTTGCGAAGAAAAGAGCAGGCTCGCATTCCTGCCACCACAATGGTTTGAAGGGGATCGAGGAACGTTTGGAGGATGTCCTGATCAGTGTCACTTATGGGGTTTAATGGTGAGGTGGTTCAAAATTTCCTTAGCAGAATAACCACTCAGGATCGTCGCGAAACGTGAAGTGTTCTTTTAGCTTCTTTCGTCGTTTGCATGTCACGCAAGGGTAAAGCTTTCTGTGTTGGTGAACCGAGGCCTGCGACTGCCAATTAACGCAAATACAATTGATCAAAACATTCTTCTATCTCTATACATTCACTCAAAAGTATAGTTCACCATATCTGAACTTCGATTTATTATTTCGAAATTCCTTCGAGTTTGTTACCTACAATAATTGTCGTTAATAATGTTCCCATCGAATGTTTGCATCTTTGAAATCCCGAGGGACATCCTTCATCTACAATTTTCCAGCTAAAGTCGACCCTCCTGTATCGTTCAGTCGGTTTCCCCGCAATGCGGCGGAGATGCAGCCGATCAACGATTAAATTTCTCGAACTCGTGACTTCGATTGTACATTCAAGGTTCGTCGCACGGAGCGTATCGAAGTCGCGCGGGAGAGGCCGCCGATGTCTGTTTGTGTTATTTCAACGGGAAGGCAACCGAAGAAATACCTGACCGTATTTTCAAGCAACAAGGACTGATTGTCTCCTGGAGCTCGTTATTTTTATTTCCCTTTGCCGCGGATATAGGTCAATCCTTATCGAAGGAATCGCGAAAAGAGCGGGGCTGGTCTCGCGGATATTACGCCGGCGATTCAGCAACGGTTCGAGACACCGCTTGAAAAAGCTTCCAACATCTACAGTGGCAAATTATACGAATGACGTTATCGCGAAAAAGTAATTTGGTTCCATGCTAATAGGCTCTCTCCTCCTTCGTATCCCACTACCCCACTACCCCCCCCCCCCTCGTCCACCCTTTGCCTGAATAATGCATAGGTTGAACTTGAGTGTGATAACGTAGCGAAAGCCTCGGAATAGAGCTTCTCTCGATTATTGACGAAGAAAGGAAGAACATCATTTCCCACTTAGCAGGATATTAAAAGGGATTCGGGTCGTTCTATTTTCTGTTCGAACGTTGCGAACTGCGCAATGTCGATCAACTAAAATTAGGTGAGTACTTGTCAAGCCTACTCTAATGAACCACTGATTTCGGGTTGAGCCGAATGCATTCGCGAACCATGGAGTCCGCGTTTAGCTTCAGCACTTGCTGTTATAGGAAATTGACTGCTTAATACTGATAATTTTTTTGCTGAGAAACACTTCTGCGATTACTCTACTAGTTTTAGTATATTTATAGGATCTAGTATATAGGATACAGGGAAACCTTGGGACATGAAAAATCTGTTTAGTTTACCTATGCAAAGTCGCAAACTGAGATTTCGGAGCAACTGTATGTAGAGCTTGATTATCATTCATTTAAATTATTATTAGTTGTACGTCAGTTCTCAAGAACTAAAAAAAAACATGGGTGGGGGAGGAATCGCATATTCTAAAATATGAATGTACTAATTAAAAGTGAATGCACAGTTCCCATTCCTAAGTACATTCACGAGAATATCAGAAATCAATAGCGCAACATGCAAACTCCAATAATTACTTTTACTCGTGCATTAAGGATTTAAGGGGTCTCCTTACTTTGACGGCCTGAAAAGGAGCGCGATATTTGGGATTTATTTAAGAGAAACTCTTTTTTAAGAGAAATCATATTAATTGAAAACTGTACGCCTATATTTGTACATGTTTAGGCAACATTAAAAAAAAAAAATAATAGTAGTTTCTTAAAACGATGTTTTTCGAATTGGTTGACCCGATATACTTCAAACTTTGTATATATATTCAATATATATATATAATAGTCCAACCCTCGTTGTTTCTAAAACGAAGATCTAGATTAAATGAGTAATACTGAAGAGTAAAAAAAACTGGCAGCGTCTAAAACAGGAAATTTCTGCAAAAAATTCGCTGGTTTTTTAACTCGCAATAAGTCTAATTTTGCAAATACCGACTTAGTTTTGGTACCAATGAGAATGGGACATCTACTGAAGATATATACCAAGTTTGAAGTAAATCGGGAGATTGGTTTTTGAGATATCATGCTATCCAATTCGAAAAACATCGTTTCGAGAAAGCCGCGCATAAAGTTTTAGATATGTACCGTTTTTTTAATTAATTTTTTTTTAAATGTTGCCTAAATATGTACAAAAATAGGCATAAAAAAAATCCGAAATATCGCGGTTCTTTTTCAGGCCGTCAAAATACGGAGGCCCTTTGAGCGGCTGTTCCGGTATACAGTCCATAAAAATAGGTGATCTTTACGAATTCATTAAAGGAAAACTACTACATATAATTTAATGTGACTTTTTGCATTGAATTAAGGATGTCAAACTATAGAAATAATATTTATTTTTATAATTAATCATTGCAGACGGCACTGAGGAGTCGTTAAAGTCGAGGCGTCAAAAAATTCATCCAAATCGGTGGAACCTGTTGCACCTAAACCAATGGTCTGAAGTAAAAAACTGAACCAGAAGAAATGCCAAAAAATGAAATTTTTGAGAAAATAACGACACTTTAACCTTTAACTGGAATCCTGGGGTCGGTCATGACCCCAAGCACGCAACGTTCGCTAAAAAATTTTGGTTGCCTAAGTTTGTAAACTGAATTTCTAATTCACTTTATAATAATAATTTAACTTTCTACGTTTCTATTATTTTACACATTACCTGAGAACAAAATATTCATAGACGTTGGTCCAGTGTCGATTTTACAAATTTCTGTCCTTTTTTATTTGGTGTCTGCCACGGTATACCCCAGTATACCAGTTACATTTAGAAAAATCAGTATATCAGTTACGGGTTAATTTTGAAATCACATTCCCCCTATATTTTTCTTCCTTCCAACGCCTTTAAAAATTACAAATTTTCATTTTTTTTAAAATATTACTGGTCTGTCCACGAGCCAGAAGTATATTCTTCAAAATAAGGAAAGTTTCAGCCGAATCGGATACCTAATAACTTTTCGAGATGCAGGTTCCACCAATTTTGAAAACACTGTTTCAAGAAAAACGCGTTTAAAGTTTTACGTGAGTGCCAAGTGGATGGGTGTTACCCATGCATTTGCGGCTACTCAAATGCCTATAACTTCCTGTAATGCCTGTAATTTTACGAATTTCAAGAAAAAAAAATCGATTTATAGACCGGAACCTCCCCTTAAGGATAACTCATCAACATTCCAACACCCAAGAATATAAACCCCGTATTACACTTACAATTAGATACATTTATTGTAAAAGCACAGTCTTAAAGTACATAGTTACCCTGTATTTTAATATTACGTCTATTTAAACTAGAATTGCGGTACTCGTTTACCTTACAGCACCAGTAGCTACATAATAAATCACAATCCCCACATCTATACATCCTCATACCACCCCTTATTTAAACAACTGAATAATGAGCCGATCCCTTAAATAGAAAGCTAAGCAAAGGCGGTAGCCCAAGTCCATTTCTGCAGCAGCGCGGTGGCTGCGCGTCGCAGTACCTACACAGCGAAAGTTTGTGGCCACCGGATGCGCTGAAATGAAGTTTCGAGCAAGACAAGGAGGACAGGCGGATGGAAATGAGGCTGGTAATTCGTAAACAAGCAAAGAAGGTTCGCTGGGTCTCGGCGGTGACCGAGGGCGGGCAATCGCGGAGGAGCAGAAAGGGCGGAAGGGCGGGTCAGGCTCGTGGAACGGTGAAGTTTCATCGAAAATCGAAATCAGGCGTAAGGGAACTCCCTCGGGTATAAAAGTTGTTCGCGACGCTGTCAGTTGAGCGTATCGGGGACAGGAAGAAGAAAAGAGGGAAGATGGAAGGAATGTTACGAGGAAGCTACTGGTTACTCGACCATGACTCCTGCGCCTCGATGCTTTATCACAGCCGCCCTCTGTTACATGCGAAAAGAGAGCGGACGTGTCTGCTCGTGCTTGATAATGCCCGCTTAAATGTGCTCGAGGTGTACGCTGGGAAATGAAGATTGCAAAGTGAATAAAGAACGTTGAACAGATACGTTTCTTCCTTGGAGTCTATTCACTTCATTTAACAGCGACACCTGTCAACTACGTTTGACGATATTAATAAAATTCGTCGTAGGTTAAGGGGACGGCATGCGTGGATCGTGATATTCTGGACAAAATTGGTTTTATAAATTGCAGTTTTCTCAATAAGTTGAAAGCAAGAGATGAAATTTTTTGCAGGGGTTTAGACTTACAATACAGATAAAATAATATAGGAATGCAAGGATGTATGGACCATTATATTAAGAAACATGTGACAGAGTATCTCTACATTCCCTAAGGGGCCGAGAGTAATACGTTCATTCTCTTGGATTCTAGAGAACCCGAAACTGTGAAAAGAAGAATTCCGTCACGATTTTGAATAATATTCCAAGGAAACGTGACCCTGTCTGATTCCAACTCCCTACTGATCAACCGCTGCCGACAGAAATTATATTCCAGCGTGATTAAAACACGACGGAGCACCGTAAGATCCCTTGAACGTTGCACTACAGGGTATATAGGTCAATCGCGGAGGGGTGAATAAAAGAACGCAGGTACGTGAACGCCTCTATCACCGCAACGTTGACTCCATAAAAGGCGTCCAGGCAACCATTACAGGCTTTGCCCGATTATTTTACGCCAGACCCTCGTCGACGTCCACTCCTATCCAGTGCACAGTCCAGGCTTTCCACGCTGTCTTAACCCTTGCCGTGGGTGCATTAATAACGAGACGGTGAGGTAAGAATCGAGAGTGGAAAGCGTGGAACACGGAGGTCCCGCTACCTAAATGGACGGCCGCGTAAAGGCCGTTGTTAATACACCGGGCTGCTGGCGATCGTAAAAGGAAGATCGGGGATCGTTATCGGTATAGCCTGGCAGGGGCTCTAGAATTCTTTACGCCACTTCTTTATGCTCGCAAAAACTACAGTGTACGGTAGTTACCGAACAAGCAGAAGAGGCAAGGGAGCCTGGATCGTTTCGCTGCACGCGTTTCCATAAACTCCGCCCGTACGGTCGCCGGGTTAATAGTTGATTATAGAGGGGTTATGCGAGTTTCACCGTACTTCACTTCCCTTCGGAACGATCGAGCCAACCCCGCTACGAAATATTCGGGGCAGCTTCGAAAGATGGTTCGGTCGCTCTCCTGCCGCGCTGCGCTGCGCAGCCCGCCAGTATTCTTCCACGGCTGCGCGCTCGCCAGTAATCAGTTATCAGAGGGCTGAACTATCAGGGAACTATTCTCGTTACACATGATAATCCGTTTTCGAAGGTTCGACCAGCGCGCGATTAATGCGCAACCGAGGGCACCGGGGACTGCGGCTGTTCTGGAGATTAGCAAGTTCCAAGGAGTTGAGGATGTTGTTGACTTAAAAGGGCCTTTATCGCGCGGTTGATTGGCACTTTTCAGTGTTTGGTGAGAGGGTAGTTAGGAATTGATAGCCATACCAGGTGTTCGCGTTATTAGTACTTCGTATTTTCTTCTGTAAGCGGTTGGTGTGTAGGAGAAAGAGAAGTGGCGTTTTGTTGCATTTTATGAGGATAGGATGGGTTGAATTGTAGTGGACATTCACCTTTCTTAAGTGGAAAATTATAATTTTATAAACGCTGTAGAGGAGTAGTTTTTAGGGAAAGTTGCAGTCATCCAATTATTCATGAAGAATAATTAAATTGATTTGTATTCTACTTATTGTGTACAACAGCTACCTGTAAGGAATGCGCTGGATAAATAATAATAACGCGAACACTTTATACCATTATATTACTTGAAACGATTCAGTGAACGGTCCTTGGAATCCTAAAATTTATGTATCTACCTATGTACTTGAGAATTAAAGAAATGTGATGTATACAAAACAGTAATATTTCAGTTAGGGACTAATGAAAAACACGAAGGACGAAGGGATGTAGAAGATGAAAACTAATCATGGTTTTACTGTATTTAAACTCAATTTTTTCAAACACAAATCTTGGTACATAAAAACGCTATTTCTCATTTTTAACTTATGCTTTCATAACGACGTTGCTTTAGACAGTAGGTACCATCTTGTATAAGAACTATGAAATAGCTCCTGGTTCGTTGTTAGTCAGAATAAACGAAAAACTAAGATGAACCTGTTAGTTACATACAACGTTTTTTACAAAGTTTAACAGTACTGTACCCCACATTTAATGGGGCATAATACTTTCCTGGGATGAAAAAATTCAGTTTTATTTTTTGCATTTTTTGAAACATTCATGTGTCTAGAATATTATTCTAAAGTAATTTTGAGAAATTTGAATATCTGCAAAAGTTATAACGTCTTATACTGCGCGACGCACATAAAAAATTGAAAACAATTTGGACCAGGAGGATTCTCTGTATGGCGCTGGTATCGATGATTACATGTAAGTTGAACAAATTCAATTTTATAGTAGGGTTAACTTGTAAAACTTTGAATGCGTTTTTCTCAAAACCACGTCTTTAAAGTCGGTGCCATAAATATCTCAATAACGTATCAACCGATTTACATAATTTTTTTTTAACGAAAGTTTATAAAATTCCCTGGTCGTTGACCGACGTTTTTTTTGTTGATATTTTATTTTTTTCTATTTTTTTACACTAAAAAAAATTCCAAATTTTCCGTGAAAATCGATACCTACAGTTTGACAATCCGCCATTTTGCTTCAAAGATTTAAGAATTGGCTCGGTCAACGACCACAAAATGTAATGAATTTTATTGTCTCAATTTGTTCTTACGTTTCAAATAAGCACGGAAGGTGCAATTTATGGCACCGCAATTTCACTCGCTCCGCGAGAGGCCAACTTTCAGCAACCTTAGCGGAGGGAGGGCGGGAGGGGGGGGGTGATTTTTTTTTAATAAAATTTTTTTTAATAGATTCAAACTGTGATCTTTCATTTGCAACAAACCCCATCTTTTTAGCTATTCATTATCATATAGAAAAAAATTCATAAAGAATGCTTAATTTTCAGGCGAAAGAAGTACTACCTATGCCCCCTTAAATAAGTTCACAACTCCTATCAGCCATCTACAACTACGAGTACATAAATTCTCATCGAATACTTGCTGTGTCGTAAGTACCACGTTATTAAAGTCCGCTAAATTCATTTGAACATGTTCTCCTGCAGTTGCTGTGAACTTAGATGGCTTTGATCTCTCCAGGAACTGGCGTAGTGAACCAGTATAAGAACGGGCAAAGAAGGGGAGAATAGGGATGGCAGATTTGCGAGTCGATCGAAAATTCTCGTCGCTGGAACGTAGCTGGAGCCCTTGAGACGACGCGGCCAAGATTACTCTGTCTTCGAGTAAGCGCGGAGTCGACGAAGGGTTACCCGTATTTAATTAAACTGTTACTTCGCATTGATTGCCAAACTTGGGCCCCGGGCCGCTGCAGAGAAGATTATCGAAGTTCTGCGCGCTCCCACTTCGGCCATATCGAGAGGCTGCTAAGCAATCTTGCGAACTTCCAGCCGTGTGATAGCGGTGCCAGGCTTCTTTGGCAGCTCTATTTTATTACCACGAGCCAATATATCCATTCATATCCTTATTATCGATAAAGGGGGGCCTGTAACGATCATGCTAATAACGATGCTCATTGAAGACACGAGTGCTTGTTGACCAAGTAATCTGGATAACATAGGATGACTCGAAATATCTACATCATACAGCGAATAGGAGTTGACTATACATGAAGAACTTACGTCGATATCGTATACTAATAACGAATGTTTTTTCATGGGGACAATAACGAGAATAACGAGTTGTTGAAAGGATATAGCACAATAATTTATACCAATAATTAATAACACAGTTTATAATAATTGATAAATTAATTTTCTAAGAACTATTATAGGTACCTACCATTTAATGACTTGATAACTCGAGCATTTAAAAATTGTACTTGTTATACGATTTTGTGTTAGCGCCTTTTCACGTTGGCAGACCTTTGAAGAGTTTGTTTTATGGAAAATTGAATAAACATTTATTTTTAAATTAGTATTGCAAAAATGAAATGGGAAATATGGTATAAATTGTAACACGATCAACTTACAATTAGATCTTAATTAGTTATCGAAGAAATTTAAAAGAAAGAGTATTAAGGTAGTTCCTAATCAACTATGTTAGTCAAATTAGAGTTGGGTAATAAACGATAAATATAAAGTAGTATGATACTATAGAAATAATAATAATAATTTTTAACATCATGTGTATATATTTTAAAAAGTCCATTGTTAATATAAATAATTGTGATACGAAAATAAAATATTAAATTGATTAGCGTAGTGAATTGGAGCAGCAGATCTGAAAACGTTGCATTCATTCGGGGCGTTTTTTATAACCAAAATGTCAGAAAAAATGTACATATGAATTTGAATCGTCGTTCGCTATTTAAGTGTCTAAACATCTCGATTGTGCGACGGTGCCACGTTGACTAGTCTACGTAGTTTCTACAAAATCTACACTTAAATCTATTTTTTATGGACATTTACGAAGAAACCATATGGTCAGTTTCGCAGAAATTAATGAACTCATTTCGGTGTACTTTCGTGCCAATTTTGGTACACTTGTTGAATATAGTTTTCCTGTTTCAGAAGAAAAACTGAAACTATAACCCTGTTTCTTTCGACTCTGCTATATGCCACTGTGTTAAAATGCATCCACTTTAATTAAGAATTTCTCGATAACTAAGTGGTAAATCGATTTTAATCTTTGTACAAGGGTTTCTTGTATTCGAAATTAGTTTTGAACGAAACTTGAAAGAATTCTTGAATATAATAGATTTTTCACGAACTACCTTCAGGACTACTACAAAAATGAACGTTGCTCGGTTCATCACAGTATGAAATGGTAAAATGTCAGCGAACATTTTGAACGCCACGTGACGCCTGTACTTGATATATAACGGAGATGAACGGAAATGTGGTAATGTCGGCAGGGGACCATTGAATGCAACGATACTGTCACCGAAAGCGTAACGAGTTGCGTGTAGTTCCAGGATAATCTAAGTTTATGTGATGATCTTGACAGGAATATAACAAGTAGTTCGTAAGCGGTTCGAAGGTGGTTCTTAGCCCATGTGCCTAAGAGAAAGTAGGCTAATCCGTATATCGAGTTAATCCTATTACCTTGATACGGCTTGGTTTATTGGAAGTGGAACGTAGACACTTTACCGAACGGCTGTCAAACGAAATACGAGGAAAACCTATCCAAAATGGCTAAATTTATACAATTCCTATAGCGCGACTCAGTTGATTCTGAACTAATATCAGTTGCTGGGTCAGTTTATACGAATCCACAAAACGCCGATCACACGAATACGCGTATCGCACCCCTCAATCGTTGAACAGATAGAAATCTTTCCAACGAAAATGACTGAAAAACATAGAAATAGAAGATGCACCTGAATAATTCCGTGAGCTTTACAGGTTACCTTGTATGTTTACGCAAACTCGTTAACCCCTTTGCGTCCGTTCAACGTGGCATTATGATAACGAGACGGTGTTTCAGCTTTACAGATGTCAGAAAATAAATAACTAGGTATCATCAAATGCAATTACTTCTGAATTGTTATCAACGAACCTCCGAGTCACTTTACCACTACCAACAACTACTAACAAAAATTCAGAAGAATATAAAATATGAAGTAGCGTTTCCTCTTCGAACAGCCCGCCGCAAAAATAAGCAAATAAATTTACTATAGAACGGATTAACGTTAACCTGCAAAATCAACGCAGCAAATAAACGATAAATCCACATTGGACGTGGTGCCTTGAAAGAACAGAAAGGGTCGCCTCGATTCCACCCTATCGCACGAGGATTGAGTTGCGTGCACGGGGCCGAAGTTTAGACTCGGTTGGAAATTCTGACAAGGAGGTGGTGAGTTGCGTGTAGGTGTTCCAGAGGCCGGTTCGTAGCACGGTCGTCTCGAGAGAAGAACTTCCGTGGCGTCCCTCGATGAAACCCAAAGACGAACACCAGCATGGTGTGTCCTGTCGATCGTGGGGGGCCGCGAGATCGAGCGAGCGAGCAGGCGAGCGAGAGGGAGTTTCATTTAAGTTAGAAATTGCTTCTTCCGCAGCGATGATGGGCCGCAAATTGGGCGCGAAACAGAACGCGAAGACGAAGAACGTAAGAGTGTGCCACTGACGGGGAGGGGACGTTAAAAAGCCGCGCACGAAAACGAGACATCAAGTAATCTATCGATTCTTGGTCGCTACCAGTGTACATTGACATGCATTTTTGAAAACGTGGTCGAAATTCAAATAGTGTGTTACGAACATTAACACAGTGATCTATTTACAAAATCTGTGCAGTTTAAATTAAAAAATAAAATATGTTGTTGTGCCTATCTCAGTACCGGGTGGGATTGTGTTTGGGAAACAGAGCATCTAAAAATGTGTTAGAAATTTAATATCTAAAATTGCTGGAAAATAATGAAAATCGCCTTCTTATAATATGTGCAAAGAATTTAGACATATAATATAACTTAGGGGGGATATCACTGTAAAAAAATAAATAAAAAAATCGATTTTTCTGTTTCACATTTTACAAAAGACGTACGTTTCTAAAATGCACTCTCCAAATTTTATGAAGAAATTAGCAAAATTGACAGAGATATAGTATTTTCCGTGAAGCGGTGTCACGGGGCGCGACTCAACCGCGCGGAACTTTGAACGCGTTTTTCTCAGAACGACATTTTTCAACAGCGTTGACAGTATACAGAGACAATTACACATGCAATTGGCAGGGGCATTTATTGTACGAAAACCCCGTCTCTCTTACGTGACGATTAGATTTTTTTTTTTTTAATTAACGACCTCCTTCTATGTTTTTATCAACATTTCCCCAACTTTTTACCCACAAAAATTTTTTTTTTTTGAGTGGTCCGCTATTTTGTTATTTTTTGCGATATTTACTTTTTTATCGTCACGATAGACATGGGCTTCTAAATATTTTTGTCTTTTTGGGTTCAGATTAACCATATAGTTACGGCACTGTCAACGCCACATTCTGCAATCTAGATTGAAAAAAATTGTTTTACCCTTCAATATGTACATATTAACTATACTAAGCAATCCATTGATTTACTTGCGTTGTTTGGTTGAAAAAAGTCCGGAAAACACTCTTACATTTCAGACTACATATTACATTGGTCTCACCCCTTAAGTCAAACGTTTATAACTATAAGAACTGCAACAAACTGCAGCTGAGGTTCTGAGAATTTTTCAATTTAAGTATAAAGTGACTATATGTCAGAAAGATACGACGGGCATTTTCCAAAACGTGTGGAAAAAAAACTAATTTCACTAAATATAGTTATGGACAAAATAAATTATACCATATCCCAATTGTGACATTTTAAAGTTTCACGAAACAAATACGTACTATTCACTTTCAAATTCTTGATATTCACGGACGCTTATGCTGCTACATATTCATCTCTGCAAACTGTGTAGCAAAGAAGACAAAACAGAAACATATAGCTACTGATAAATAATCATTTGGTTTAAATAACAGCTTCGTAAATGGTCATACATGACAACACGTATACCTGGCTTCATTATCAGTAGTACCTAGTCTAAACTATTTTAAGAATTTCGAAATTATATATTTTGCACAGGTTTTAAGGATTTTGGAGCGGTGGCAAATGTGGAAGATTGCAACGGAAAATTGAGTGATCGTTTCGAGGGACGCGGATTGACGCGATCATTGAGAGTGAACTCGTGTATTGCTCTATAAACGTATTTTATTCGAGGCAGTGAGTAATAACTCAGGAGGATATAGTTACCTCGATCGAAAATGGGGGACGTGTAACATCTTTCAAACTTGCTGTGCTATGTAGACATTATTTCTGTGGAACTACTGTGTACCTTGATTGATAGATTAGTATTTGGATATGATATTGAATAGTTATGATTAGTTTGCTTTTATATCTCTTCGTGAAGAATGCCAATTTAAAGGGAACAGTGTGATGAAAACACTACCTACACACTTTGTTAAACACATTACTATTTTTATTAGGCTCGTAGCGATAATTTCAAATTTTCAATTAAATTTTCAACACAATTTAATCAGAGAAATGTATTTATATTCTTCTTAGAAGATTAGTAAGGTGTTTCGCTTGCAAATTGCTTCGTGTTTTAAACGCAACATGAAACGAATATTTCAATAAAAATAACAATATTAATGTAACTTTTTACAAATCAACACTATTAGATGGAAAAGATTCTTAAAGAGATGAAATTGTAGAACTGACCAGCGGTTAGATACAGAAGTTGGAAATAAAACGATAAGGAAATATTTCTAGCACTGCATTTCTTTACCAGCAGTCTCCACTTCCACTGAAATAGTTCTTTTAGGCGAGCAAAGTGAGCAGGACGTCGCCAAGGTGTCTGTAATAGGATCAAACGGATTGTTAACAAGGCTTCGAGGCTGTAACTTGTTGAAATAGCACCGATTGTTACAAAGATTCGCAAAGGGTTGGCGCTCGTTAATTTTGAGTGGCGAAGACGAAATTCGATAGCCCTTTGGTTCAACCCTTTTAACGCCACAGACAACAAAGAGGTTTTTTGCTTTCTGAAACATAAATCACCGACTCCTTAGGTGTAACGAACTGTAGTCACACTGCCGTCGACAAAGGATCTTCGGATATCGTTAACAGCCAGTATCGAATAAATACAGGGACACGATGAGACAGATACCTTTACGTTCTACCTCCAAGGGTGCTTAGCTGTTCCGCCAAAGTATCGCTAATAATTACTCGGGCGATAGTGAATTTTAACTATACTCTAAATATATACCTTTTCATTACTTACGTATAATTATCCTTCGAGCGTTTTATGAACATGAAAAAGTAAGATTAAGTATTTGTCCATATTTCATCCCCTGCTGACATTTATTACCACGGTGTATGAAACACATTTGCTGCTTCTTGAACTGTACCTACTTAGTTCTGATTTATTTTCGTTGCCAGAAGTGACTGTCATTAATATTGAAACTGTACATCTTCAAAGTGATTTAGCATTGTATCCTTTAATGAAAAAAGAAATAACACTTTTTGCTATTTTATTCATAATATATAACCTAGTTTAAGTACTTGTAACGTTTCCCACTCGTACAGTTGTTCAAATAATTTTGAGCAATAATCTATGTAACATTCTCATTGATGCTTTAATAAATCTGTAAAATGTTTTTGCTTGTTCCAAGACTTGTCTTGTTTATTTCTTCCCATTTTTACTTCGTCGACCGTAATTTAAGAGAAACCTTTCGATCGGGACTTATGTGACGTCTTGATTTAACGGGGGTTGTCGAAGTATACGTCTTCAGAAATCGTGAAATGGATTACTGGTACAAGTTTGATAGTGCTCGTGATTCATGGCGGTCAATCCCGGCGGCAGGTGACTTTACGAGTATCGTTTTCCACGCAGTTCGATGTTAGCAGTGGGAAAAAGTAAAGCTTTATTGTCACATGGTACACAGCGTATTAATACGGGTCTACACAAAGTTTTATAAATTTGCCAATGTTATACTGCTTTCCTATATTCGAACGACCACTCTTCTGTATGCCCCCACATAGGTAAACTAAGAATTCCAAATCTGTTGGGTGGATTGGCTGTGCATCATGCAATTGGTTTACGTTTATAATACAGTATCTGAAGAAAATATTCGTTTACATTTAAAATTTTAAAATACCATTGCATCAACAACAAAATAAACATATCAGAATTATATTGGCAAGATTTTAATATAATCTAATAATGTATGCACTAATTATACAAAGATACGAATACCTTACAATAGACAAAATAATATTTTATAAGCTTCAACTTAACTACTCTATTTGTTCATGATTGCAAATGATCGAATACTTTAGTTAGCCATTGTACATACCACTCGCTATTAAGACTGAAAGAACAATACGAGTAACAGCCTCTTCAATCGAGATCTTACTTGACACAGAAAGCTCTGAAATATCGATCATTAGTTACAAAAGTCTCTCGTGTGAAACGGGCATAGGTAATAATCAATAATGATGGATGCTAGTTAACACCAAAAAACAAACAGGCTCGAAGAAACATGGCAATACTTAGAAGTCTACAGAGTCCAGCAAAATGTGAAAGCGTTTTTCTATGAAAACAACTTTTGAAATTTTGATTGCTCATTTGTAAATGTGCCTTGATACTTTCACCTTTAACATATTTTTCAGCAGGGACTTCTACCAAAACTGAAAATACCGATATGATACCGGTATTTTTCGGTGCCATCTTCAAAACCTTTGTAGAAACCGAGATATGCAAATACCGGAATGACGTCATACTGGTATATGCAAATACCGGTATATTTACCTATATTTACCGGTAATTTCTTCGGTTTTCGGATTTTATTACAGTTTTCAAAATATTATTAGACAAGGATCTATACGATAAACGTATACTAATATATTGGTATTTTTATGAAAAGGTATTAGATACGTTCTGTCGGTGTTTTTACAGCTCGAATAAACAAGGGTTATGAAGATATTACTTTAATCTACCATGTCACCGAAAGAAGAACCGGAAAAATACCAGTATTTATTTCGGTTTCGGTATGTTAACGAGTTCAGTATTCACCTATTTCGGTTCTATAACGGTTTCGGTACTTATCCGTTTTGGTACGATATTGGTTTCGGTATAGCTTTGCTGACGTAATACGGGTATCATAATCATACCGGTTTGAATTCCCTGCTGTTCACAAATAACATTACTTTACATACCCATGTTACAAAGTCAAGCCTGAAGAAACCCTGGATACGTAATCATTACTATTCATATAAACCACCGTGTCAGCGTTATCCCTGACCAGTATCACTGCCAGGCGACGACCATGTAGGTTATTGCTTGCCTCGTTATTGTAAGGTATGTAATTACTACACCCAATATCATCGGTGTGCGTATAATTACTACATGCACTATCATCAATGGGGTATCTAATTTCTACACGTACGCCCTGCCAATGGGTGTGAAATTACTGGATGTACTATCCACGCTCGCCGTTCAACTAATACGTACACTGTATCACGGATTGTGCAGTTATTAAGTGCAGTTAGGGAAGTTAAAGTCTCCGCTTAGCTGCGTGACTTTGGCGTCGGGAACGGTCGAGCAACTCGTCTCATCGCCGAATGAAGTTTAAGGTCTTGATGTCGCTCGACGATCAATCACGAGTTAAGCGTAGTGGAATTTTGGAACGTAATTATTAGAGTAGGTACCCTGATTGGAACTTTCGCAACACATAACAGAAATGTTCGATTTACTGAAATGCACTTCAATTTCTTTGAAATACAAACCGTATAAATCAGCATTAATTAATTTAATTGTACTTGTGTGCCACAGTAAAAATTAAGGATCTCTATGGGGATTCAAAAAATCCTCAAAGCAGTCGATTGGTAAGTTTAATTACAGGATAGTTGAGGTAGCTTAAATTCTTCACAATTCTACTGTTGGATGCAAGAACAACTTCAGAACACTCAGGCCTTTTTTGCATAAAACGCATAATTAGATTCCTCATTCTTTTCTAAATATGTCCTCTAAATTTCATTGTTGTATCTTTAAAATTGACAGAGCTATTGTAATATTGTTGTATTTGTGAATCGATGTTGAACAACTGACACTAACTCGTATCTAATTGTAAGCCAAGCATACACCAACCTGAACATGACACGATCTATGACTATTTTTATGACTATATTTTTTAAATATTCTACATTTTTTCAAATTTTATACAATTTTTTTCTGTATTTCTCCATTTTATGCAAGCAGGGCCTGGGAGGACAATAATTAAAATTAATTTCACTGATTAATTTACTACATAATTCCGAATGTAATAATGCAACTACAAAGGGGAGCTATCAAACTTTGAAATATTATAGACAATTTTACAACAACTTCATTATGTATAAAAAATATCTAAGATCGTAATGTTTACAGACTTCTGGCACTGAGGCCCTTCTTGCATCAAACAGTACAATTTAAGCTTCTTTTCTCTCCTGCACACATCGAAATCACCTCGAAGGATATGCTTCTACCTCTGACGAAAGCTTGAATTAGAAAAACAACATACTGAAATAAACCACCATAACAAACTGTTCAAATAAAAATTGCTCAACATTCGAAGCACCCAGGCTACTTAAAATTAAGCGACCCACCCCGCGCAATTCATCCGAAGACGCTGGATAAACAAGGTTCTCGTCATTCGGGGGGTTAATCATCAGCGGACGTTTTCATCGTCGGTCGTCGAATGAATTAGGATTTTCGTGGGCGCTCGGTCGACAGGCGTGACGAATTCCTCGATCTCGCCGCGCGGAATCGTGGCCCACGCTAATGAGACGGAAGTAATCCCCCCGTTGCCCCCGCTTCGGGTATTCATTCGTCCTGGTTGAAAGCTCTCCGGGGTCGGTGATGGTTCCGGCGCAGGAATGGATTTCCCCGCGAAATTCCGGTCGCGCGCTCTAATCCACGTCGTTTCCGACCTTCGACGCCCTAACACGAAGGAGGGCCCCGCTTTATCACGGACGCACACCTTCCCGTTGCACCTCTTTACGAATTATCGTCTCGCAGATAATTAATCTCCCTTCTGCTATATCGCTTTCTTCTCTTTGAACGTTAATTCCGGAAGCTTCTTCTGATCTACGGCCCCCTCCGACCCCGCTCGCCCCTCCGGGCAAACGACTATTTTGTCCCTGCGCAGCTCCCTCCCGGCGAGGGCTGAGGGTTGGGACAATTATGATCTTCCTGATTGATTTCACGGCTCGGATAGCGGGGGGAGGGGCAATCCTCCGGGGCGAAGAAGGAAATGCAGATATTTATATTCGAATTCTGCGGAGAAAAATTTGTATATGACCAGCGCGGCGACACCCGCCATTCATTTTCCCCGGGGTTTTTCTTTGTCTGGGGGAAAGAACAGGCAAACTGGTACCGTTCTATCCCCATCTACACATTCCGCATTTCAACCGCCCTCTTCGGCTGCCTTGAATTCCACGAGTACACTGCGCCGCGAACTTCTCTTTTCTCTGGCCGCTATTATACGTTACATACCGTTCGTTCACATATCGCGGGCTATTAGTGAATAGTTTCTGTCAAAACTTGGCGCAACTGCGGGAGAACGATCGTATTGGTATGCGCCGGGACGGTGTCGAAAGGGGAGGTATTAAAAAGATTTTAGTAGCTCTGGTAGCGCGAGAAAACGGTCGAGCATTTTCGTGGAAAGTTTCACGGAGATATGTACGAGGAAGTTGGTTATATGTTCGGGGAATGTGTGGTGGAGTCGTACCATCGCCTCGTCTATGTAATTTTTGATTGAAGGGATGTTTAAAATTCTATTGGGCAGGAAGGATAGTAGCAAACACATTCTAGTATATAGAAAATCATAGACGCAATTGAACACTCGAATACTCAAGAATCGTTCGATGTTAGATATTAGAATGTATTGCACACACTTGGCGTTAAAAGTAAAATTATATTCGACTCTATTATGGATGGCCCATAAGTTATGAGTAGGGTTCTTACTATTTTTCGGGTTTTCGGATATCCGAGTCTTGAGTATCAGAGTACTCGGATGCACAGAATATTTATATTCGGATATCCGGATATCCGGATACTTATTTAATTTAGATTCGAGTACCCGAGTATCGGAATATAACCGGGTACTCGGATTACTCATTATAACTCGAAAGCCGGATCTGTATACGGTTTCGAATATTTTATTATAATGACTGAATAATGCTCTGTTTATTTGGATTCTAATTAAAGACAGCAAATTTAACTAAAGTAATTAAGACGAGAAATGCGAAGAGTATTGTATTAATATTTTATTTACAGTTATACATAGGTATACACTAAGATAAAACTTCCTATTTTCATATAAAAAGGCAAGTTTAGTTACATTTTGAAAAATTTATCGACATCTTTATTTCTTCTTGAAATAATAAAGATTTGGAAGCCCATAGATTACGAAAGCCTATTTGCAAAAAATAGTACCGAAGAACATTCAGTTACTGAATTTTAAATGTATTTAAGGGAACAGCAAATTGGACACAACTTGGACCACATAATTTGGTGAAAATTAACTTAATAAAACTGAATTAAACTTAATAAAAAAATACTTATGTAAATATGTATGCATACCTGCAGCATCAGCAACTTCGGAGAGAGTCTTCTCTACAGCGGACAGTACATATTGTAACGACTAAAAGATCATGTTTGTCACCGGAAGATGTAATTAAACTTGTTTTTTCTTTATACTAATATAGGAAGTTATCTTAGTGTATATGTATAACTGTAAATAAAATATTAATATAATTCCCTTCGCATTTCTTGTTTTAATCACTTTAGTTAAACTTGCCCTCTTTAATTAGAATCGATATGAACAGAGCTTTATTTTATTCATGATAATAAAATATCCGAAACCGGGTACTCGGATCCAAGTACGGGTATCCGCATATTCAGATCCGGATTTCGATTCGGATTTCGAATTATAACGAGTAATCCGGGTACTCGAATATCCGGATAGTAAGAGCCCTACTTAAGAGTCATAAAACATAACACGTGTAAGCATCTACTTTGTATAGATAGACGAATTTATAATTGAAGGCTCGAATGCAATAAGGGAACTAGCGCTCGAAAATGCGAAAGAGTATTGCCCAAACGCTAAGAAAAATTAGAAAATTAAATTTTGTTAAACTGGATTTTAAAAAATATAGTGTTGTATAGCTCGTCATGGCACACATTTTTTCTATTTACAGTTCTTTTTATCGAATCGTTAGTACCTATTCGAGATAAAAATTATAAACAAACAAAATTTCTTCGATCAAAGTCAATATCTTTTTAAACATAAATTGCGATAACTTGAGTAAATATTAACGGATCGTTATGAGACTTGAAACATAAAACTCAGAAAACTCTAGCGAAGCCGTAAAATGTATGCACAAACCCTTATGTTAAAAAATGTAATAATATTTCATTAAAAAGTAATACTGCATATAACCCATGTTTTTCAACGTTCGCCGTTAAAAAGTATCCAGGCAATTCTGAGGTACATAAAAGTTGCAGCGACAAAGTTTTTCCTTAATATACAAGGAAGATTTTCACCAATTTTCACACTAATTAATAATTGTAGAAGATATGACGATATATATAATTCTCGCACGGCGCCAACTGTCAACGTGAGTGCTAAAACTGCTAAATTGCGCATTATACCTACGCGGCTGTTGACTGTTGGTGGCGAATATCCAAATATCAGTTTGGACAATATTTTTTCGCATTGTCGAGCACTAGTAATCCAACTGTTTTTCGCAGGATGACAGAAAACATTCGCGATAGCCATGACGATTGACTAACAAGGAAGATCCCCAAGCCGGAAATTCAAAAAATTATGAAACTTCGGGGAAATGTAGAGAATATATAGGTATGTGTTACACAATTTTTTTTTACTGCTCAAATTTACCCTAAGGGGGTGAAATTGTCCCCTGAAGGCCCGGCTATTTTCCAATTTTGTGTTATAACTCGCGCATCACTTTTGCCAAATGATAGTTCCAATTAAAAGAAGTAAATCTTGTTTGAAAACTTTTTTTCTATCCTTAAAGTTCGCCAGTTATAACACAAAATCGCACAATAGCTGGATTTTCAGGGGCCAATTTCGCCCTCTTAGAGTGAGTTTGAGCAGCAAAAAAAATTGCGTAATACATAAGTACTTACCTATATATCCTCTACATATCCCAAAAGTTTTATAATTTTTTGAATTTCCGGTTTGGGGACCTTCCCTTGCAAGTAATTTTAATTACTGTCGATTCGAAATCCCCCCCTTATTGCATCCGAGCCTTCAATTAATATCAAAATCAATTACGACAAAAATGTCAACAGACTTGGCAACTATAAAAGGCGTGTCTTCGGTTGAAGAAGATATCGTCGGTGATAGTGCAAAACCGCGTATGAGCATTTTGTAAATACCGCGGATTTGCATTCTACCGATTTTACAGGAGAAAAAGGAAACTTAATATTTCAGCCATTTTAAGAGATTTATTTCACTGAATTTTTTTGGGACAGTTTTAGCACTCCATGTAATAAATACTAACATCAACGGTGTGACTTTAAAAAAAAAAGCGAAACAGCGCTTGGCAACCGTGGGCGCGAAATCTCAATTTTGCTACTTTTGCAGATCCGCGGTATTTACAAACTGCTCATACGCGGTTTCGCCCTATCACCGACGATATATTAATACATTAACTCTTCCATGTTCCCACGATCCACAGTGTGCAAATAAGAATGACGCACGTGGATACCACAACAGATACTGCGATCATAAATCGCTTCCATTAGTCCTTCATGTTACACCGTGAAGAATGAAGAAGAAGTATATACAGCTGAACACCGCCCCAAACCTGATACCATCCATCACAAGAAGTCACGTCCCGCCAATTCGTCCACCAAAGTCATCCGTGCCCGTGATCGAAGACATTATTGTTAATCCACGACAGTGTAGTACACAGGGCGCGACGTTCGATACAACAGCGAGATGCGCCCTCCGGTTAGTGACTAGGTGCTTTCCACTGTCATGCTAATCCGTGGCAGGACGTAATTGCCGATTTATGCGCGACTTCGCGGTAAGACTCTAGCCACGGGCATAACGCGTGCGCAGGATATGTCCCAGGGGTTGTGGAATTACTTACCCGCGGAAGAACAAAATC